>ML663009.1:577024-1300080 GCA_007570785.1 Antilocapra americana | reverse complement strand
AAAAAAAAAAAAAAAAAAAGATTGCATAGAGGAAAATGTTAGATTTAGTCACAGGAATGCTAATTGAACCATATATGAGTTATAATTTATTACACTTGAAATAGCAAAAGTTACTTCAATAAAATCCACTAGTCTAAATCCAAAAAAAAAAAAAAAAAATTCAGTCTAAGTTCTTACACAGGTAAACTGACTCCTTTCTATTTCTGTTTGGCTGTCAGTCATATTTAACTCCCAGGCTTCAGATTAGCAGTTTTTGTGCAATTAATGTTTCCAGTGAAACCAACAATTCTCAGAATATGAAATTTAGTACTAGCCTCTGCACAATGATATGAGTAAATTCTGATAAGGAGATAAAATTCTTATTCCCTTTGAATTATCTGGGAAGAAACAAGGACTAATATTTTTCTGCGATAAAGACTTCCCTGCATACTGAGGTTCACTTTACTATTATTATTATTTTTAAATTTTATTTATTTATTTTCTCTACATTATCGTGTTGGTTTTGCCATACACTGACATGATTCCGCCATGGGTATACATGTTTTCCCCTTCCAGGACCCCCCTCCCACCTCCCTCCCGATTCCATCTCTCTGGGTCATCCTGGTGCACCAGCCCTGAGCACGCTGTATCAAGCATCAAATGAGGTGCATTTTAAATGGCCTTCTCTAAACTTAAAATTATAAGCACCCAATAATTATTTAGAAGTAATTCAGTCATTTAATAGAGTTGCCCTTCAATGGTTAGAGATTCTGGACTCTAGTAAGATTACTCACTTTTATTTGCCTATTTAGTTCAAAGAGAAGTCTTGCTTCTCTTTGTACGTTGCTTAATGAGAAGAGTCCCAATAAATATAGCTTAGTCTGAGTTCACAAATATATACATACCTGAAAGAAGGTCCTTGGTAGGGGGGTTGTTTGAAGAAAGAATGCATGAGTCACTGTGACTCCTGGCAACTGTGCTAATTTGAGGCTGGAATTCAGAACTGTTGAGAAGGGACATCTGCTTCCTTGGGGCTCCGCCTTTCAGAGTCACAGACTCTAAACTCCCTCCTTTCTGTCCACAGAAAGAGTCCTTTATTGTATCAGAGTTCTCTGCAAAGTACAAGTGGTCTTTCCCCCTGTTTTAAAATAAAGAAGAACTTCAGTAATATATTAACCATTATGGTAACATTATACTTTGTCAGAGACAGAAAGTTGATTAGTGGTGTATAGCAGTATAGCTCAGACTATGAAATCTGTTTTCATCTCCCAAATGAAATAAATAATAGATGGTTTACCTATGGTATCGTTGTGGCTAAAGTGAGACAATGAAACAAAGAGCTCAGTGCTGAGCATGACACAAAGCAAATGCCTGATAATTATTTAAAATAAAAATCTATCTTTCTTCCTTCATTCCCTTTCACAAAACACTGCCTTTTCTCTCTTTCCCTTCATTGCATATCTCTCATAGCATCTCTATATGTTGTAGACATACTTACTTATCTGTGTATTGGCCTCCTCACTACATTATGAGCCATATTCAAAAACAGGAATTGCCTCTTATTAATTTCTATGCCCAGCATCAGGAAACAGTGAGTACTTAATAATTATTTGGTGAAATGACTACCTTTAGTCTTTTAAGCAACCACAAATGAAAGACAAAAATTATCTGTTCACTGGGAATTAGCTGACAGACTGATTGGTATTAGGTGTGGTAATTACCTTGGCAGGGTTGACCTACTGCTATTAGCTGCTAAATCTTTTCCATCAATTTTGGTAGTAGGGATCCTATGAAGCCTTGATGGAACCAGAAATTGAGTATTGCTTGCTTCAGAATATTCTCTGAATCCCTGCTCAGATAAAAGCACATTTTCTGTCACGTTAGTGGTAGAAAGAGGATTGTAGGTGTCATAAGTTTCTGACAAAGGCTCCAGGGCAAGTGAGACCTGAAAGAGACATGCAATGTATTAGAAGTTTTATTTTTTAGCATTGATTAATTTTAAACTGTTTAATATAAATTAATGACCCCCACTTCTTATAGGATCAAGTTCAAATTCCTGCCTATATCAGAAGCCTCATCGCTCACTGTGCTCTCCTCCCCCATCTCTCTCTCCTAGATTCACTAATTACTTAAGAGTTTTCTAAATTTACCTTATATTTCATTCTTTTATGTCTCTATATGCAGATTTCCTCCAGTATTACCTCCTCTATGAAAACTTTTTTGTGTCTAGGCAGAGATGTTATGGCCACTCCTTTTTCCATGTTTCTACTTACTCTGTATCTATCCATTCATATAACCACCATTTATTGAATACTATAAGAGGCCAGAAACTGCTGCATTCCTCACATAGAGAAGGTGATGCAATGATAGAATTCTGTCAGGAAAGTATATTATCCTAATTTGAAGATTTAAAAAAAAAACCAGATGCTTAAAGGAGGTATTTGTACTTTCAGTTTATTTGTTATCCTAATTAGATTATGAATTTCTCAAAAGCATGGACTTTCTTATTTATTTTCCGGTAGACTAATTAGTAAGTACGCTTAGTGGACACATCAAGTATGCATAATAATCACTAATGGTTTGACAAATAAAAAAACAACTTGTTGCATCTCTATTGCTAGTTATTTGAGAAAAATAAGGCCCTAGTTCTATGCTGGGGAGGAGGCAGGGTGAAAAGGGAGAAATAGTAAGATGTAAAGTTTTAGTTTTTTTTGAAGTTTCCTTTATCATCTCACTCCACTGAATTCAGGCACTCCACTGAAAAACTCTCCAGTTCTCTGAAAAGCTAAACAAAGTCTAATGGGGAAGTAAAAAGTAAAACAGAGCCTAAAGCAAAACTTTAGAGAAGAAGCTGAATAATGTACTCCCAAAAAGAAGAAAGGTGTTGAAAGTTAGGCTACAATGACATAGAAAGCAGAAGGAATTGTTAAAGGAGCCGAAGAGAGTCACATAATGATAAATAGCCTAAGGCAAAAATGAAAGATTGCAGTTAAACATTTTAAGAAGTCTCTGGGAAGGTCAGTGGAGTAATTTGTGTGGAGAAACTGTCAAGGCAGAGACTCAATACACACATCTAGGTTTTGATGAGAACTTTGTTCATGAACCAGGCAGCACAAAGTCCTTTAAATCTATTCATCAAGATTTTCTACAAATGACTAGAATGCAATGGGATAAATACTTCATGCAGTCACTGCTGTAAGAGGATCACATAAAATCCTCGTTGCCCAAATGTGTCAGAAAATGGTCCCCTACCATTCATCACTTGCCAAAAGACTGCCACTGTATTCTAAAAACAAAGGAGACACTGAGAATAAAGATAAAGAGTCCCTGGCAGTAACAATGACTTACTGGTCATATTTATGCTTTTTCTTTACAAAATTTGAACTAGTTACAAAACAACTCAAAGGTCTCTATTACCAGTGAGGGGAAAAAAAAGCAAGTCCAGGAACCTGCCACACCTACTTTACAACGAAAATAAAGGTGCTGGTCTAACTCCTTTGTTCAATTAACAAGTATTTTTTGACATCATTTCAGTGCCAAGTTCTGTGCTACTTGCCTGGGGCAAACAGATAATAAAACATGGAATGTGACCCACAGGATCAGAGTATCATGTGAAAGTGAAAGCTCAGTAGTGTCCAACTCTTTGCAACCCCATGGACTATATAGCCCACCAGGCTCCTCTGTCCATGGAATTCTCCAGGCAAGGATACTGGAGTGGGCTGCCATTACCTTCTCCACGGGATCTTTCTGACTCAGGGATTGAACCTGGGTCTCCTGCATTGCAAGCAGATTCTTTACCATCTGAGCCACCAGGGAAGCCATCTTGTAGGGAAATTTAACAAGAAGTAATTTTAATATGAAATGGTGAGTTTTAAGAATGTGTATTGGGTGCTGCAGGAACACGAAAGAGGGGTCTGGGCTTGGGGAAGAGGTGAGGAAGAAGGGCCAGAGACGGCTTCCAGAACTGAAAAATAAATACTCAAGTTCAGAATCTTATATGAGTGAGCAATAAAGTTGAGCAGGGACTGAGGTAAAACATTCCAGGCAGAGAAAAAAGCATGAGTTAAGTTTTGCAGGTGTAAAACAGAATACTGTTCCAGCAATTCCTACCAGTCCAAGCAATCTCCACTCTTAACCCCTTTGTTTCCATATAGTGTACAAAATACACTCCCGTGTTCATCTCGCAGATCCTCATTTCAGTCCACAGCAGTTATGCTCTACCCCAATTAAAGTTCACCCTTGTGCTCATTCTTCTGACAATCCCTTCACTGAGCCCTGCAGAGTTTCTACTGGATACAAACTATCTTATTACTTTACATTTTAACTGAACATCTTTCTTAAAGTGTCCTCACTTTCCCCAAAGCTTCTCCAAAGGAAACTACTTCTTTTACTAGCTAGGATAAGGGAAGATGACTTATTCCTTTATGGTGCCATTGCCAGACCATCATTCTACTGCCCCAATGTATCACATCTTTTCTGAATTCCACGCCATCCACAAATACCTTGAATATACCACATGATTCACACATCTGTAATAAAATATCCTTATGAACACAAATCAGTGTTCTCTCAATGACTCAAAGCTCTCTTTAGCACTAAGTTGTCCACAGTCATCTTCTACATTTATAACATCTATCAGTATTGGAGAGAACAAACTAGTATAACTATTTTTCAGACTTACACTCGTCAATATAGCATTTGTTAAGATTTAAAAATTACTTAACAGTAATAAAAAAACAGATTTTAGGTAAAAATTTGAATTTCTGGCTTCTCTTGAAAAATCAGAAGTTCCAATAATCCTGGGTCCCCATTCTAATGTGGCAAAAATTAGCTGGAGTAGATTTCCAAGGTGAGAATACTGGAGTGGGTTGCCATTTCCTTCTCCAGGGGATCTTCCTGATCCAGGGATAGAACGGGTATCTCCTTTATTGGCAGGTGGATTCTTTACTGCTGGGCAAACAAGGAAGGCCAAAACTATGTTTAGATGCATGTGACCACCACCATATTTAAGATATGGAACACCTGCATCACCCCTAAAACACTCCCTTTGTAGTCACACCTTCTCACCTTTAACCTCTAGCAGCAATTGAGTTTGATAAAATATAATACTCACTTATGATCAAATCATCAGAAAACTTGGACTTTCTCAACGATAAAGGTCATCTACGAAAAACTTGCATCTAACATGATATTTAATAGTAAAAAGACTAAATGCTTTCCTCCCATGAACAAGAACAAGGCCTTGTTTTACCTAAGGCAAATGGATAAAAATTGTGTAATATCCATACAATGGAACACAACTCTGTAAAAGAGAAGTACTGATACATAAATATGGATGACTCTCAAACTTGGCTTCTTCCAGTTAATATTTCCTTCCTCCCCTTATTAACATTTTAAGAAATGTTAATCCCTCCTGGTTGAGGAGCCAATGAATATTCACTGTTTTTAATATCTTATACATCTAAGATATTCTTTTGCAAATTCATTTTTGTATTTTGGTCCGTTCAGTTCAGCCGTGTCCAATTCTTTGCGACCCCATGACTGCAGCACACCAGGCTTCCCTGTCCATCACCAACTCCTGGAGCCTGCTCAAACACATGTCCATTGAATCAGTGATGCCATCCAACCATCTCATCCTCTGTTGTCCCCTTCTCCTCCTGCCCTCGATCCTTTGGCAGCATTAGGGTTTTTTCCAATGAGTCAGCTCTTCACATCAGGTGGCCAAAGTATCGGAGCTTCAGCTTCAGCATCGGCCTTTCTAATGAACATTCAGGGCTGAATTCCTTTAGGATTGACTGGTTTGATCTCCACCATGTCCAGGGGACTCTCAAGAGTCTTCTCCAACACCACAGTTCTAAAGTATCCATTCTTCGGTGCTCAGCCTTATTTATTGTCCAGCTCTCACAGCTATATATGACTACTGGAAAAACTATAGCTTTGATTATACGGACCTCTGTAGGCAAAGTAATGTCTCTGCTTTTTAATATGATGTTTAGGTTTGTCATTGCTTTTCTTCCAAGGAGCGAGCTACTTGGCTATAATCACCATCTGCAGTAATTTTGGAGCCCAAGAAAATAAAGTCTGTCACTGTTTCCATTGTTTCCGATCTATTTGCCATGAAGTGATAGGACCAGATGGCATGATCTTAGTTTTTAAAATGTTGAGTTTTAAGTCAACCTTCTCACTCTCCTCTTTCACCTGCATCAAGAGGCTCTTTAATTCCTTTTCACTTTCTGCCATTAGGGTGGTGTCATCTCCATATCTAAGGTTATTGATATTTCTCCCAGCAATCTTGATTCCAGCTTGTGCTTCATCCAGCCCAGCATTTTGCATGATGTACTCTGCATATAAGTTAAATAAGCAGGGTGACAATATACAGCCTTGATGGACTCCTTTCCCAATTTGGAACCAGTCCATTGTTCCATGTCCGGTTCTAATTGTTGCTTCTTGACCTACATATAGATTTTGCAGGAGGCAAGTAAGATAGTCTGTAATTCCCATCTCTTTAAGAATTTTCCACAGTTTGTTGTGATCTACATAGTCAAAGGCTTTATGAAGCAGAAGTCGATGTTTTTCTGGAATTTTCTAGCTTTTTCTGTGATCCAGTGGATGTTGGCAATTTGATCTCTGGTTCCTCTGCCTTTTCTAAATCCAGCTTGTACATCTGGAAGTTGTAAGTTCACACACTATTGAAGCCTAGCTTGAACGATTTTGAGCATTACTTTGCTAGTGTGTGAAATGAGTGCAATTGTATTCTTTGAAATTGCCTTTGGGACTGGAATGAAAACTGACCTTTTCTAGATAATTAACCTTGCTCAAGTATCCTCTTTTATTTTTCAGTAACTTTTTTCACTTGCTTTTCTCTTGGTCTACAAATCAGGTCTCTTATTCTCTACAAAGTCAGCAAAGTCATTCTGTAAAGGGGCAGAGGGTAAATATTTTTGGCTGTATTGAACAATCTTTTTTAAAATGACCCTTTAAAAATATAAGAAAATTTTCAGTTAGAAAGCCAGATTCAGACCACTAGGCAAAGTGTGCCAATTCCTCTTCTAAAGTATCAACAAATTTCTCAATTCTACCACCCACTATCAATCTTTTCCTCTACAATTCAAGTAAATTTTATATGTGCCTCTCATATGCCTGAGCACCATTTTTTTTTCATATCACTTAATCCCTGCAACAATGCTATAAGTTAAAAGTTATTATCTTCATTTTACAAAATAGGATACTGAAACTCAAAAGAGTACAAATGAACACCAACCAATTTTTCCACGTCCAAGTCTGGTGCTATATCCATTAGGTTACACTACCTCTCTCTGGGAAATAGAAGTCTCTGTTATTTCTACTTCTTCACTGCAATTACTATGTATTTACTCATTCCATAATCTTTCAAAATTTGATCTGTCTCCAAGAGTCTATAAAAATAATTCTCCAACAAATCCAATGATATTTAAATGAAAAACATATAGTATTATTTTATCAGCTGACATTCAAATAAGGGGAAAAAATAATCCAACACCCTAGAAAACAGTCAAGCAGTTCCTCAATGTTAAAATAGCTACCACATGACCACAATTCTACACCAAGGCATATACAAAGGAACTGAAAGCATCTGTTCACAAAAAAGTTGTATGCAAATGTTCATAGCAGCATTATTCATAAAAGTAAGAAAGTTGAAACAATCCAAATGTCCATCAACTGAAGAATGGATAAACAACATGTGATATATCCATAAAATAGAATATTTAGCTACAATAATGAATAAAGTACTGGTTCATGCTACAACATAGATTAACGTTTAAAACATTATATTAAGTGAAAGAAGCCAGATACAAAATGCCACATATTACATCATTTATACCAAATACGTTAGAATAAGTAATTTACGGATACAAAAAGTAGATCAGTGGTTGCCAGGAGCTGGAGAAAGTAAAAAGAGGAATGACTACTAATGGGTATATTGTTTCTTTTTGGGGTGATAAATGTTCTGGAATTAGATAATCATGATGGTTGCACATTCTTATGAATATACTAAAAATTACAGAACTGTATACTTTAAAAGGGTGAAATTTATGGCATGTGAATTATATCTAATTTTTTAAATAGGAAAAGAGGACTTCCCTGGTGGTCCAGTGGTTGTGAGTCTACCTGCCAATGCAGGAAACATGGGTTCGATCTCTGTTCTAGGAAGATTCTACATGCCACAGGGCAACTGGATCTGTGCACCACAACTACCAAGCCAGTGGTCTAGAGCCCCTGACCCACAACTACTGAGCTCAACTGCTACAACTACTGAAGTCTGTGAACCAAAAGCCTACTTCAACAAGAGAAGTGCTCTCCAACGAGAAGCCACCACATCATGAGAAGCATGTATACCACAACTGGAGAGTAGCCCCCGCTCACTGCAACTAGAGAAAGCCTGTGTGCAGCAATGAAGGCCCAGCACACTCAAAAATAAATGAATAAATTGTTTAAAAACAGGAAAAAAACCCACCTAAAATTCTACACTTCAACTGTTTTTATTTTCCCTTGTTTTTTTCCCCCAGTCACTGATCATAAGCATATATGCAAATACACTTTCAATTCTCTTTGTCATCAATCCAAAATAATTTTTCCATGTTGCTACACAATCATAACTACATCATTTCATCTTTTATGGAAACAAAATGTTCCACTAATAGACTGTGGTTTGAATATTGTCTAATGAAATTGTTTGATTTTTTTTCAATATTAGAAGTGTATTTCTAAAACCAGTCCTAAGCGTATTACTTTCCTTTATTTTTATGGTATTTCCTTGATATAAGTCCCCAGCAGTAGAATTACTCAGGTAAATGATATATGATCATTTTTATGGCTTTTGAAACACAATGCCAAACTGTTTTTTTGCTGGTCTGATGCAATTTTGTACCATGAGAAAAGTAGGAGTAATCCAGTCTCATTTTACCACAAAGTTACCACTATAAGGTATCACTATCTTTAAATAATATCATAAATAAAAATATGATAGAGAGTATAGAAAATGCTAAGTTCTTTCACTTGTGTGCATGCACAATCAGTTTCTTCAGTCAAGTCTAACTCTTTGTGATCCTACAAACTGTAGCCCGCCAGGCTCCTCTGTCCATGGGATTCTCCAGGCAAGATACTAGAGTGGCTTGCCACATCCTCCCTCCAGGGGAATCTTCCTGACCAGCCTGAGTCTTCTGAGGCTCCTTCATTGTAGGCGGATTCTTTACCACTGAGTCACCAGAGAAGCCCAAGTTCTTTCACTTGGTTAAATCTATTTCTGGACTTTATTCTCTTCCTTTGACACAATTATTTGCTTGTGATTTTATAACAAGTTCTTACATCTGGTGATGCTATATGTTCTTTCTTCATCTTTTTTGAACTGCTTTCTTAAATATCTGCTTAAATTTCTATACATATTTTAGAATATATTTGACAAAGTATTAAACTCACCAAATTTCTCAAGAATTTCAATATTCAGAATTCTCCAGGAAGAACTCCCAGAGTCTCCCTCAGAAAGGGACCCTTCTATGTTCTTTCCCACTATCCAGTACATATATTTACTATATATGTATCACACTGTGTTCTATTTGTTACTCTCTTCTATTTCATCCTACCTGACTTTAGAAAACTAATTGAAAGGACTATCTCTTATCTCTGTATCCTAAGTTAGTGGCACATAACAGACTATAAAAAAAAATGTAGGCTGAATCAATGAATGAACATCAAAGATACCACTTTAATGAGTGAAACAAGCTATTACTGCTTGGCACTACCTTAGGAGCTGTGGGAAAAACAATTAAAGTAGAAAATACTGTCCTGTCTCTCAAGGAATCTATCAACTAAAAGGAAAGGAAATTAAAAGGAAACTACAGATACATGATTTTGGAGACTATGTAAGACTATAACTGAATAATGATTATGTAATTCAGGTTATAAAATTAATAGAGAGCACAGACAAGAATGAGTACAGTAGGAGCTGTGAAGGATTCTTGGAATTTGAAGTGGGCAGCAAAGAACTAAGAGGATATGGGTAAGTGGGAAATAAGTACAAAACAGTCATTGGGTAAAAACAAGAACAAAGGCATGGAGTGGGTATTTGCATAGTATTTGGGAGACACGTACCTTCCCATTCTACAGACTCAAATATTTGTGCCCCTAAAGTTTTACTCTATGTAGCAGAGAATTATGATATTTTTACCTGGAGTTCTCCAAGTTTCTTAGATGTTGGTGAAACAATGGTAAAAAATCCATCGATGTGATGGGTTGGAGAAAGCTGGGCTAGTCCATTGATCTGAACTCTACCAACTGGAAGATGTTCAAGTTTGGTGATTACTTCCAGCACCAGTACAGCCATATCTAATCAGAAACAATTACAACATCAGCAGACATTTTTCATTTCTTTTTTGGAAGTGGGCAGAGGAGTACACATTACCAAATGTTTTTACTTAAAAAAAAAAAATCACTTTTTTTTCAAATAAACTATATATTACCATATCATTCAGGGGGTGGGAAAGAGTGAACCCAAGATGAAAAAAACAAAGTTTTAGAGAAAAGTAATGACAAACATCTCAAATGGAGGGAAAAAATTACACAGAAATAGCATATAAACTATTTGATAAGGAAAATACCTTAAGAGAGTTGTTTTGTTTTGTTTTGTTTTTTTAACATATTTGGCAAAGATTCAGCCTTTAGTTTCGAAATAAAAAAGCAACAATTCTCAGTTTTTAAATTCTCACTATATCTAGTTTTGAACTGGACAAAGGGCTTCTCTTATATGGATGTAGCAGCTGGTCCCTGCTTCTCAGGAGTATTTTATTACTTATTCCTCAATAATATCTATAGGATTGCAATGCTGAGAGCACTTAGAACCAAAAGGAATGGAAATAAATTCCTTAACTAGATTCTTCAATTGGTTGCTTTGACTTAACACCTTCATGGTCCCAATTTATAGCAGGAGAAATACAATGGATGCATATGCAATTTGAGATTATTTCAGAACAGTGTAACTCCTGAATATTTTCTTACCAAAGTTGAGAAAATGATTTATTTTCACCATCTGTTGAATGCTATAGTGAAAAGAGCACTGGATTTACAATTAGAAGATCTGTGATTGTGTTGTGGCTCTGATATTCAGTCTATTTCTGTGAAAGCCGCAGCTATCTATAAAATAGGCATCACATTACCTATATCATGGCTGTGAGGAATGGTAGTTTTATAAATTAAAACACATAGCACAGAATCCATTTATATGGCAGTTGCTTAATGGTTGTTATATGACTTTGGGCAAATTACTTATCACAGTCCCTGACTTACATAATCATGTAAGTTACCTGGAAATTCTATGAACTAATAGGTCTAAAAGTGCTTTGTAGAGTATAGAATAATGTGCAAATATAGAATATGGGAAATGTATCAACATTTGTTGCTCACTTACTAACAGCCAGGCTCACCTATGTCTCATTAATTTTCTTAATCAGATATTTATGGGTATCTTTTAAAAGCTCTTATCACTTTCTACCTAATATCATAACTAAACTTCTCTGTGAATTTAGTTAGAATCAGATACCATTTGGATTAAATCTTTTATTTTTGTAATCTCCACAGCACCTAAGCACAATGTCTGATGCACGCTAATCATTCTATACATATTTTTTGAATAACTGAATTTCTTTCTTTATATTTTGATGTCTTCAAAATTTTCTTCTGGAAAGAATGTAAACTCAAGCACAAGTTAATCTTTAATTCACCTCTGGCTCTCTTGTATTCTTAGCTCAACAATACTTATGTGATAAATGCTTTTTACTGACTTGAATTGATTTGATAACCATCTAAAATGTTGATATGAAAGTCTGACTTGAATAGAGAAATAACACAGTATATTCAGAATGCGTTCCTTGAACAGAAATGAAATTTTGGCTCTTGGTTCCCAGTAGAGGGATCCTCCCTTCTCTGAAAACCTGTACTACTAACTCACTAAAACACTCAATTGGTATTTAGCATGTATTATCTTGTATTATTAGTAAATTTTATATTTGTATTATTAGTAAATTTTTTCCTTGAGTATAATGGAAGTTTCAGAGTATAGATTATAGTTATTACTTAAAGAAGAACAATGTAGTGACAAGTCAATGAGTTTTGGTGTCAGAGAGAAGTGGGTTCAAATTCTAGTTTTGCCATTTATCAACTATAGAACCTTATTACAGAGTATTCATTTCATCTCTCTGAACTTCGGTCTCATTGTCTATAAAACAGAGAAAATCTCTATCTTTCAGGGTTATTAAAATTAGAAGTAATATATATCAACTGGTACCACATAGTATGCTCTAAATAATGGTGGAAATTATAACATCTCTGAATCCTCAATAACAGTGCCACAGCTACTAGAAACATAATAATATCTATTGTCAACAACATAAATACATTCTTATTATGCCTGCAAATGAAATGACACGATAAAAACATACCTGTTAGATAAGAGGTAAACTGCTTTGGACCACAGCGAATAGCATAACGTGTAGTTGTTCTCACAGCTTTAGGTTCAGTCTGTAATGCATCTCTGGGACAAAAGAGGGTTCCTTCTGATGTTTCTCCCCACCATCTCACCCGGACAAGTACACAAGCAGGAGGCTTTGCAATCTTCCATACAACTTTATTAACAGAGAGTTTCAGAAAGCAGCGTAGCTGGCCTTCAACCAAGGGTGGCAAGCTTGTAGATGGAGAAATGTCACTTAAACCTGTGGAGGAATCCAAGAATACAAAGTCAAGATTTAGTCTAAATATAGAAAACATATAATCTGCTTTTTGAATGAAAAACACATAAAAACATTTTAATCTCTACAGAGAGAAGGCTAATTCTATTTACCCTAATATATGAGAAGTAAGTAGCAAACCAGACCACAGAATAACCTATCTGGTCACTTAAGCCACCCTGAAAACTAGTTAGTATTTGGGACTGGATTCAGGTTACTGTGAGGAAGGAACACACCAACTTAAGATATACTAGTATAAATGTTTCTTTAACTGAAAAATACTAATTGAAAACTACAACAATATAAGATTTAAAAAAACCTCTGAAGTAGTTGAAATTTTCTTCCAAATACTGCTATTCTGATTATGGCAATGTCCAGGTTTAAAGATGTTATTTTTACCTAATTCTCATACTTTAAAACTGTCACTAAATAGAAATAGCATCAACGTCTGTCAATTCACAAACGAAATGTACACCATACAACTCAGCGCTTCCATAAAGACCACCTTAAACTGTGTCTTTTCTTCCTGCCAATATCATATAATCAATGAAGACAGAAAGTATCACCTTTAGATTTTGCCACTATTTTTTAGCATAGTGCTGCTTTCATAATATTTATGGCTTTTAGACAGACAATAACATGTAAACAAGGCAATTAATCATGACTTTCTATAAAGCTTTCCTTTAATGACCCTGATTGTCTTCCCCTTTATAGTATCTTTTAACTATGACTTACAGGAAGTTTAAGAACTCATTCCAATATTACACACACCTTTCTATTCTTTTCACTTCTCCTTTGGAGAGTGGTCATGCCTCAAAATACACCGATGTCTATCAGATCAGAAATTTACATAACTAATTCTTTGGATTTCTAAGAGAACACCCCTTCTGCTTTCTTGAGTAAAGACCCACCATAATACTTATTAATAACTAGTTTCAACATAAAAATTATATACAGGTGTGTGCATGACTATTACTGTATATGCACATGGTATAGTGAGAAGGACATTAACATGTTATTTCAATTTTGATTTTCCTCCTATCAACCAAATATACTTGACTGGTTTGACATAGGTAGCACAGCACTGAATACTTCCACACTTCTGTTTCATATCTTGCATCATTCCTGAAAGGAAACACATTGCCTCAAAACTACCTTAGTTATCTTTAAACAGCAGATAAGATTCATTTCTAGACTGCAGCTTTAGTCCTCAACCCAGTGGCCTAATGCACTATCTCTATTCCAAATACCTCTTTGCCTATAATGTAAAAAGGCAGAGTCACCCAGTTTTTGTTTCAAGGCAGCTCTGCAGAGATTCAATTTTGTTTCCTGATCTGCCCTGGGTTCCCAGTGTGACTATTCTTGTTGAAACTAACATTCCCCTGGTCTCCTGGTGAGCTTGCGTCTCCTTAAGTGGACTAACCTGATAAAGTCCTCCTGTTATACACTTTCCCCACCTCAAATCCTTCAGAGATCTTCATACCCTCACGCCCTACCACACTGTCAGTCCCCAGTCTTTCTTCCTCTCTCCTCCATAACTGGCTTTTCCCTACTCTCACCTGTAGCCCTTCATGATTCATGATTGCCTCACGCCTCAGTCATTCAACTAACATTTATCGAGTCCTGCTGTGTGCTAGTTTTGGAGGATTCAGTTAGGCCTAAAACATGATCCTTGCCTATTAGGATTACAGACATATTCTCCAATTTGTTTTTCTTCCAGTCGGACCTGCAAAGCTCTACCTCCCCTTTTCCTGCCTCCACGTTTATCAAAAACATTCCTAAGTCATGGGGATTTAAGGTACAGCACGGTAAGAAATCAGTCCTGGGTGTTCATTGGAAGGACTGATGTTGAAGCTGAAACTCCAATACTTTGGCCACCTCATGGGAAGAGCTGACTCATCTGAAAAGACCCTGATGCAGGGAAAGATTGAGGGCGGGAGGAGAAGGGGACGACAGAGGATGAGATGGCTGGATGGCATCACCGACTCGATGGACATGGGTTTAGGAGAACTCTGGGAGTTGGTGATGGACAGGGAGGCCTGGCGTGCTGCGGTTCATGGGGTCTCAAAGAGTCGGACACGACTGAGGGACTGGACTGAACTGAACTGAACTGTGACTATAATGGGAGTGTACTGTATATTTAAAGGTTGCTAAAGACTAGATCTTAAACGTTCTCTTCAAAAGAAAAAAAATTGTAACCATGTATGGTGACGGATGCTAACGAGACAACTGTCAATCATTTCGAAATATAAACAAATATCCAATCAGTTGTACACCTGGAACTAACATAATGTTACACGTAAATTATACCTCAATTTTTAAAAAGTAAAAACCAAAACAAAACCTACGGTTTTTTCGTTCTCTTCCTTTGGAAGCATCTCCTTTTAGCCTTCCCCTCATTACATTTATTCACCCACTTTGCTCCCTTGTCCAGCCCCTATACCGTTTCCATTCGCGGGAGGGCCAAATGCTCTCTTTTAACCTTCTGATTCACTCCGCAATCCTCTTCCCCGCTTTTCTAATAGGCGGCTGCGGGAGGTCTTCCTAGAATGCCTAGCGCCCCACTCCCCGAACTCCGCCCAATCGCCCAAATACGCTTTCTTCCACTTTTGATCACTCAGATTACCTCTCTTCTTGCGGCTACGACCGCCCCCAGGCCCTTGAGCTTTCCGTTGCTTCATGACGACCCCGAGCTCTTCACCAACTCAACTACGGCTCCGGCACCTAAACTACAGCCTCCCGCCATCCCTTCCCAAGGCGCTGGCGTCCCCCGGCAACCGGCACCGCTGGGCAGCCTGGGAGGCAGGAAGAAGTGGTTCTTTCTTTAACAGTCTCTGGGAAGCGATGAGAAAGGAAGGCGCCAAGACTCTTTCCCACCAGTAGACTACAACACCCAGAATGCTTTGCTACGCTACCTCGGCAGGGTGGAACAGGGTCGCCTCCAACTGCGCAAGCGCAGGATGCGCTCTTTGAGGACTCCATTGCCCAGGATACATAGGAGCGCTTCTCTTTCCGGCGAAGGTCGTGGAGTTCTCCGGTAGGGGTCTGAAGGGTCAGAGACTCCGTTACCCAGCTTCCTTTGTGGAGTGTTGCTGCGCACTTCCGGTGGAAGTGCTGGGGGAGGGGGTGGAGTTTACAGAGCCGGTGGGCGGTGCTGCCGGTAGCTGGGTGCTGTCTAAAGGCTACAGGGCGTCGCTAGGAGAGCGAGCAGTGACCGGTTGGGCCGCACTTAGCGTGGAACGAAGCTTCGGCTACTGTTCGACTACCTGCGGCCTCCCCTTCATGTCGGCCCTCGAGAAGAGTATGCATCTTGGGCGCCTGCCTTCTCGCCCTCCACTACCCGGCAGCGGGGGCAGTCAGAGCGGAGCCAAGATGCGAATGGGGTACGTGACCTGTACCCCTTCTCCCTAGAGGCCAGGTCCCGACCGTTGGAGAATGGTGGCTCTTGGCGTTTCGACTGGCATGGCAAAGGAGGCTACGGATTGAGAGAATGTTGGCGGCGGCCTGGAGACGTTTACATGAAGTAGAAGGCAGATCTGGGGACTAGGGGAGGCGCCAAGTCACTGGAAATTAGAGGACAAATAGTATTGGAGGGAGAAGCGAATGAGGCAGAGATTGAGGAAGCTGAGAAGATAGTTTAAGAGATGTAGGAGGCACCTCAGAAGAACGGGTGGAGGTTTGAGAAAAGGAAAAAGAGTTGTGACAAAGGTGGGGGAAAATCTTCCAGGGATGGTTGAGGCAAATGGGAAATGACTAAGTGAAAAGTTGAGGGAAATTAGGAGAAGAACTAGGGAAAGATTTGGGAGAAGTAAATCCTTATCTAGTTTCTGTGAGAACTAGATAACAGAAGCTGGGGGAAACAGGGAACACCTGAGGCAGGGTTGGAGAAGGAAAGAGAACTAGGGAGCAGAAGGTTCTGGAGAGAGTTTCTAAAGGTGAAGGGGCATATTCTGGGAGTGAGCAAGTGACTTAGAGATTAGGTCTCTTAAGGGGTGCTGAGAAAGTGTGGGGAGTAGGCCTAAGGAAAAAATGGAGAACATAGTCAGGAAGACTGTTAGGGATGATAGGAATGTGCTGAGAAGTGAGGGTACGGAATAAGGGGAGAGTGCACAGGGGTTTAGAGAGTGACTGTGGGCTCCAGAGATTGAGAAATGACTAGGAATAGGGCTTAACTAATGGCTTATTGCAGAGAGAAGGTCTGGAAAGGTTAAAGATGAAGATTTGGGCAGTTGATTTTTGCAGGGCAAGGTCTGGTGGAAGTTGGGTACTGGTCTGATAAAACTCAATGAAGTATTGAGAGTAGCAGCTTAAAATGTTTTTGGGGAACCGCCATTTAATGGAATGGGAGGAGCTGTGTTGGCTTTTTTAATTTTAGATTGTTGAATGAACTGGGCCAGGTTGGGGGATCTTAAGATGTAGGGGAGAGAGTGTAATGAGTTGAACGTGGGAGAGGTAATTGCTGGAAAATAGGTAATTGATCAGGTAGTCGGTTTTGAGGTGTGTTTGTAGTATCAGACAGGATTCTGGAGACTAGTGACTGTCAGGGATAGAAAAAATACTTAGGTATGTGGTAATCAAGAGTGTGTGTTTGGAATTCTAGAGATGGATTGATAGATATTCTTGGAATAAGGACTAGAGAAGAAAAATCTTAGGTTCTGAAGAAGTAACATGTATAAAAACTTACCAAAAAGGAGACGAAGATAGGAGATACAGTGCTGTGAAAACAGGTCCTAGGAATGGAGAGAAAGGAGAATCCTATAAATTAAAACAGTAGGGTAAAGGGTAGTGAGAATGGTTGGAAAAACCGGGGAAGGAAACAAAGACTTGAAGTGGAGCCCTGACCATGAGACAGAGTAGAAAAATGAGAACACCTGACAGATGAAGGTAGAAGGTAGGTCAGTGGATGCACACAGTACAAAGAGGTGGCAGAAGGCTGCATGTAAGGTAAAATGAAGATTGTTTTGACTTTGGAAGACAAAGGTAGCGCTGTAACATGATCATGGAGGATCTGGAAGCTGATCTGTCAAGGTTTTTACCTTGTAAATTAAAAGTAGATTATTCGGGGAAAATTAACCTGGACTATAATATTAATGTAGCACTTATTGTTGATATGTATCTTAGTTGTTGCCTTTCTTAATCTAAACTTTGGTCTTTCAGTATGCCAGTGCTCTTCTGTGAAAATACATAAAAATACTGGCTTTTTAATAACCACATGTGCTTCAGATAAGTTTAGAGCTTAGCTTCTCACTTTGGCAAAACAAGTTCTCTGAAGATGAAGAACTGAAGAAAAAAGCTAAGAGAAAGTAAAATCTACGGATAAGTGCCCACTTCAGCAGCACATGTACTAAAATCTACTGATTAGCTTAGTTGTTAGTAACTTAACCTCTTTAAGGGCTTCCCTTGTGGTTCAGCTGGTAAAAAAATTCTCCCTGCAATGTGGGAGACCTGGGTTTGATCCCTGAGTTGGGAAGATCCCCTGGGGAATGGAAAGGCCAGTATTCTGGCCTGCGGAATTACACAGACCAGCCCATGGGGTTGCAAAGAGTCGAACACGACTGAGCGACTTTCACTTTAACCTCTCTAAATAGATGCGTTTGGTCCTCTTAATTTAGGTTAATTGCTTATTCTGGAAAATAAAGTTCTTTAGAAAGGTGCTTCTTTATAGTACTGTGAAAAGAAGAGCATATATTGGTGGATTTTATGTGTTTCTCAAGGGGCTTATTTTCCTGAATTTTTACTTCTTTATTGGAACATAGGCATGCCTCATGTAACCCTAATGTTAGTGATAATATAGAGTCTCCTTCCGTAGAATCATCAAACTGGAAGAGAGCTTTGAAATGGTCTTATTGCTTCATCATATAGTTGAGGAAACTGAGATTTGGAGAATTCTGTATTCTGCTAGGTAAACTAGGAAGCAGGGAGTAGTATATTCTCTTAATAAATGAGAAAACTGAAACACAAATCTTCCTCATACTTACGCTTCCTAGAAGCTTGGCAGTAGGGCCACTAAGGACTTGGATTTCTGGACTCTGAGACCCATTGTGTTTTTGGGGTTCATAATTACTATTGTTGGCAATAGTTAATCTGAGTTATGTATCTTATTCTTTTGCAAATACCCTGGAATTCAGTCTTCGTGTTTTTTTAGTCAGTCCTAGTTTATAAAGCCTCACTTCCGCCAGTTTCAAATCATCCTTTATTTCTAACTTCTCACTTGCTTTTTTTAATCTTCCCATCTTTACCACTCCCCAACCTTTCTCTTACTCTCAGATTGGACTTGTTCCTTTGACAGTATCTTATATGACTTACTCTTTCAACTGTTTTTCATAATCTCTTGCCTTCAGTTTCAGTCATCCTTGTTTAGCTGTGTTTGCATATTCAGGATGGTTTTGAGATTTTGGTTTTTCTTGAGTTTCCATAATTTATTTTCTTCCAATTGGATGTAGTAATTCCAAAGTATTACTGGATAAAGTTATAATAGCAATTACTTTTTTTTGTTATTGTTACTACTGTGTGCCAGGCATTGTGGCAGTAGCTTTATGTATGTTATTTCTTGGGTAAGACCTGAAATCCTGGTTTTACTGTTCCCCGATAGATGCCAGTAGATGATCCTTAAAACAGTGGTTTTGAACTTTTTAAAGCTTTTGAAGCTACTCTGACTTTAGAGCCCTGCTTGCAACTGGTATAAGTCTGTTAGGGTTACCATAAAAACAATACCATATTTTTTTTCTCAGAGTTCTGAAGACTGAGAAGTCCAAGATCAAGGCACCAGCAGATTCCGTGTGTGGTGAGGACTGCTTCTTGGTTCATAGATGGGAGTCTTCTCATTGTGTCCTTTCCTGTGGGAAGGGGAAAGGAAGCTCTATAGGGTCTCTTTTATAAGGTTACTAATTACTTTTATGAGAGCTACACCCTCATGACCGTATCACCTCCCAAAAGTAAAATTGGAAGTTAGGATTTAACATGAATTTTGGGGGCACAAGCATTTAGTCTGTATTATGTGTTGTGCTTAAGGGTGTTTTGAAAGTCACTATTTTAATACATTCCATTACGATTAGAGAGACTGTAAGTCATTTTTCAGTATGGTTTTGTTTCATCAATAGTAAGTACTTTGTTTCTACAATGATCTCTTACAGTTTTATAGTGCTTTAAATGACACATATATACTAGTCCCTTTTTGTATTATTCCATGAGGTAAGTTGGGGTGAAGGTTAATATTTTGTTTTATTGAGAAAACTCAAATGTTCATTGATTTGCCTTATATCACAGAATCCTTAAGTGGCAGAAACAAGACTTCAGAAACCCAGGTTTATATTGGGTTTTTGTTACTATCGTTGTTCTTACTTGTTGTTCAGTCACTGAGTTGTGTCTGACTCTTTGTGATCCCATGGACCGCAGAGCCCCAGGCTCCTCTGTCCTTCCACTTTCTCCCAGAGTTTGCTCAAACTCATGTCCACTGAGTCAGTGATGCCATCTAACCATGTCATCCTCTGCAACCCACTTCTCCTCCTGCCTTCAGTCTTTCCCAGCAGTAGGGTCTTTTCCAGTGAGTTGGCTCTTCACATCAGGTGGCCAAAGTATTGGAGCTTTAGTATCAGTCCTTCCAATGAATACTCAGGGTTGATTTCCTTTAGGATTGACTAGTTTGATCTCCTTGCTGTCCAAAGGATTCTCAAGAGTCTTCTTCAGCACCACAGTTCAAAAGCATCCATTCTTTGGTGCTCAGCCTTTTTTATGGTCCAACTCTCACATCCATACATGACTATTAGAAAAACCACAGTTTGACTATACAGACCTTTGTAGGCAAAGTGATGTCTCTCCTTTTTAATACACTGTTTAGGTTTGTCATTGCTTTCTTTCCAAGGAACAATTGTCTTCTAATTTCATGGCTGCAGTGAAGTCACTGTCCACAGTGATTCTGGAGCCCAGTTCTCATTATACCTTGGTGCAAAAGAGATCGTTGTTTGAAGTAATAATGATCCGAGTTTGAAGGCTAGCTTGAGTATTTACTTTAGTTAAGTCATTTAACCTCTCATAGTCTGTTTCTTAACTCTAAAACTGGGATACTTCTGCTTACCTTAGAGTGCTGTGAGAATGAGATAATATATGAAAAGAGTTATGCTTCCTGACACACAAGCTCTTAAGGAATGGTAACTAGTAGATTATGTTAAGAACAATGAGAAAGGCTCATTCTTTAAGAAATAGAAACACTTCTTTCAGTATCTTATAATGTCAACTTTTTCCCCTTCAAGCTGTATATTTATTCATATCTGATCAGACAGTTTTTCTTTCAACTTCTTGAATGTGATACAGATATCAGGGCCTCTTAGGAAGACTTTAAGGGACTGTTTACCACAGATAGAGAAGTAAAGCGCAAAGGAGTGATTTGCTCAAAGTTGCATATTAAGTCACTAAAAGAGTTAAATCTTAGGTTTATATATATATATATATATATATATTTTAAGAGTATATCTGTTTATGTTAATTATCAATTTCAAACAGTTTATAATTCACATACTGTAGAATTCACCCTTTTAGAGTATACAGTTCAGTGATTTTTAGTGTGTTCAAGGTTGTACAATCATCACTAATTCCAGGACATTTTCATCATTCCATAAAGAAACTACTTACCTGTTCACATCACCCTGCCTTCCCCTAACCTGTGGCAACCATTAATGTATTTTCAGTGTCCATAAAGTTGCCTATTCTGGAGATATATAAATAAAACCATACAATATATGACCTTTTGTGACTGGGTTCTTTCACTTTTCAAGGTTCATCTGTGTTGTAGCATTTATCAGTACTTCATTCTTTTTTTCCTGCTGAATGGTATTCCATTGTATAGATATATCACAATTTATTTAGTTATTTTTCAGTTGCTGGACTTGGGTTTTCCAGTGTTTTGCTCTTATGAATGATGATCTTGTGAACATTCATATGCAAATCTCTGTGTGGAAATAATGTTTGTATTTCTTTGGATATATATCTAAGAATAGAATTGCTTTGAAGCTTTTTATATATTAGGGTTTTTTTTCCCTTATAAGTGTTAAAAAATATTTTTCCAAGTTGCCCTTTTACTTACAATAATTTTTGCTGTGTAAAAAGTTCTATTTTAAAATTTTAATATACTCAAACCTTTCTAGAAAAACCCATTGCTTCTGGATTTTGGATTGCAGAAAGATATTTCCTTCTTCCAGGTTATAAAGTAATTCATATGTTTTTCTCCCTGAGACCTGTATGCTTGCTTCTTTACATCCATCTGAAGTTTATTTTGATATGCAAAGTGAACAGATCCATCTTTTTTATCTCTTGCATGCTTGTATGCTAAGTTGCTTCTGACTCTTTGCAATCCTGTGGGCTGTAGCCCTCCAGGCGCCTCTGTCCATGGCATTTTCCAGGCAGGAATACTGGAGTGGGTTGCCATTTTCTCCTTCAGGGGATCTTCCCAACCCAGGGATCAAACCCACGTCTCTTGCATTTCCTGCATTGGTAGGCGAGTTCTTTACCACTAGTGCCACCTAGGAAGCCATTTTTATCTTTATCCATAAGGCTATCCAATTGTGTAACAGTTTGTTAAAAAGTCTTTATCCCGTTATGTGAGTTTGACCTCAGTAAAAATTAATCCTTTCCCCCACTAATTAAAATGACATCTTTATCATACACCAAATTTCTATGTAGATTTGGGTCTGTTTATGAATTTTCTTTCCTTTTCTATCAGCCTGTTTATGTGCCACTACTATGCTTTAAATCAGAGAGGCATTTTTAACATGTTTAATAAATGGTAGAGGTAGCTTCCCCATCATCTCTTTCAGAATTTTCCTAGCTCCTCTTTCTTTTTTTACATGTGAACTTTCTAATCAACTAGACTAGTGCCTAATAGTATTTTTATTGACATTATATTAAATATGTAAATTAACTTTAGAATCAGTAGTTTGATAATGTTGAGTCTTCCTTGAAGTATGTTCTTCAATTTGTATAAATCCCTTTTGAAGGAAAAATATTTCTGATGGAAAGTACTGACATGGTACATTTAATATTTTATATTACATAATATAGACATGTTTAATATTATATTTAATATTACTTAAGTATGTACAAATTAAAACAAGGGATAAATTCCTATGTATAAGAGTAACATAATTAGAAAACTATTTAAATATATTTACTATTTAAACACAACCTACAAAATTCCTCAAATTCAGATTAACAATATTACATTAATATGAAATAATTTTTTGTTAACTTGTGATTTAAGCAGAAATACTATTTATTGAAGTAATACCTTTTATAAATACGAAGTTCAGAGTTGATTCAGTTATTCAGCTGTATCAGTGAGAACCCAGACTTTCCGCATCCTTTCCTTGGACATCCTTAGAAATGTTGGCTTTTCCTTCTCTTACTGGTCACCTTATGGTTGCAGGATGGCTGCTGCAGCTCCACGTGCACCTTACCGTTATTCTGTCTTTGCAAATAAAAAGGAAGAAACAAGGGCAAAGACCTTTTCCTGACTTAGTTTGTCCCTGGTTTTTTTTCCCCCAGAATGGGAAACTCTCCAGCAGGTTTTTCCCTTAAGTCTCTGTCCAGAACTAATTCACATGTACATCCTAAAACTAATCACTGGCAGTAGGGAATGGGATTACTGTAATCTGATTTAGACGAATTCTGATTCATTCTTTTGGGCTGGAGGAGAGATAAAAAAAGATCTCTCTTAGCTACTGTTTATTTGGAATTCTGTTAGGGAATAGAGAGTGATGGAAAGTGGGAAAGGGATGTTTGGAGTAGAGAGTAAGCATCAACTGCTCTAAGTCCTGCTATTAAGAAGAGGAGCAGGCTAATCTGACTTCAGATTCCTTACTGTTTTCTTCACAGCACTGGTTTAGGAAGTAGTTTCTCTATTTCCCTCCCTCCCCCATTTTCTCCCTCTCCCCCATATGCCACTTCACTTTTGAGCCCCTTGACCCGAGCTCTTGTGAATGAAAGTTCATTTTTCCATTTTTGTAGACTTATTGCCAGCAAATGTATTTTTCCAAAATTGGGTAATTGGAATTTTTTTAACCTGATGAGACTTTCTTGTCATGTTACTTGATGTCAGATTTGAGGAAAAACTTCGATTGGTTAGGGAAAGCTTTTTCCTTTATACTATGAAGTAGGGACTTTTAGAGAAGAAAGTTTTAAGTAATAAATAGCACTTTTAAAAGGATGGTCCACTTATATACCACACTTAGATGTCCTTAAAATTCAGTATTGACAACCATTCCCAAGCATATACTACCTATATAGTTGACCCTTGAGCAACAATGGTTTGAACTGAGCAAGTCCTGTTATACATGGGTTTTTTTTCAATAGTGAATGCCATAGACCCTTGAACAACAGGGAGTTGGGGTGCCAACCCTCCCCACAGTGAAAAATCCAGGTATAACTTATAGTTGGCCCTCCATATTCCATGGTTTAGTGTCTGCAGCTTCAACCAACTTCCACTTGTGTTGTATTTACCATTACACTTGTGTAATATTTGCTGTTGAAAACAAACCCTTGTGTAAGTGGACCCATGCAGTTCATACTGTGTTGTGGAAGGGTCAGGTGTACTACACTTAATACAATTGATGATTGGTTGAAATTGCATCTGTGGAATCTCAAATATGGAGGGTCCACAGGTACGCAGGGCCAACTATAAGTTATACATAAATTTTCAGTAGCATGAAGGGTTACACACACACTCACCCAAACCCAGCCCCTCTTATGTTGTTCAAGGGTCAACTCTGTATTTTGAAGATTGAATAAGAGATTATGTTGAAAATTTTAGTCATTCTAAATCATGGCAGAAGGCTGAAGTTGTTTACCATCAGTCTTTTTCCACTGTGTCTCTGTGTATGTCTTTGCCATGGACTTTTTCCAGGTCTAAGTGGGAACCCTATCTCTGCCACTAATAAGCCATGTTAGTTGGTCAAGTCTTCCTCTTTCTGGGCTTTAGAAGGAACCCTGAGGTGTACTATAAAGACTTCTTTGGCACCAGAAGTGCTTGAGTTTAAGCTCCAGTGTTATGGAAAGTGGCTCTGGAAATTTGTCTTTGAGTCTTTCACATTTTTAAAGGGGAATGCTTTTCTTTCTGAATTCAAAATCTGACTTGTTAGAAAATCTGGCTTGTTACATAATAGACAGCTAAT
Source organism: Antilocapra americana (assembly GCA_007570785.1). Taxonomy (NCBI): domain Eukaryota; kingdom Metazoa; phylum Chordata; class Mammalia; order Artiodactyla; family Antilocapridae; genus Antilocapra; species Antilocapra americana. The sequence continues at coordinate 1,275,185 of ML663009.1, read as the reverse complement.
TGTTCCCTCCCATAAAGTAATAATTTGAGTTAGATGATCTCTTAATAGCCTGATCCCGTACACAGTTTTTAGAATCTAAGTCATCTGCTTTAATAAGATGCCCTTATCAATAGTAATGAACTCTCATGAGCCCAGACAGCCATTTGGTTGCCTTCCTTTCCATTCTTTCCATTCTCTTCAGTGTTGCTAATGAAAACTTTTCTTTTTTTTATGTAAGCGCAGTGGTGCCTTGCTTTAAATAGCTGGCTGCAATTAAACTTTAGTATTTTGTCCCCACCAGAAGTCTCCTAAGCTGGAGAATTTGTGGCAACAATGACTAGGACTGCTACTGTGCAGCTTATGACTCATTACTTGCCCTCCTAACAGACTTAAGCAGCCTAGTAGATATTGAAATATTAATATGTCTATTTCGATTTGAGACATTGACTTAAAAACATACAATTTTTATTTCTTATTCCTTGTCTCTAGGCAGGGAAAATTTTTTCCTCTCTTTTTCTTCCTCCTCTCCCTTATTTCCTTAACAGTTGATGCATAGTGGTCATACAGTTTTGTTGGTTTGGGTTATTATCTGCTAGTAGGCATCATCACATAGTAGTCAAGGAGCACATCTTCTGTGTCCCCATAGTCTTCTGTAGATATAACAGTTAGCCCTCTGACTCCTGTAATTATTGATCTGCTGTCTACTCAGGACTGTGAGCTTCTTAAGGGTAGGAATCATGTCTTAATTTCCTGGCTGCTTAATGTGCTGGCTGCTTAAGTGCTGACTGAATGAGAAACTGAAATCCTAGACCTGTTTAGCTTCATTCTATAAAGAAATCTTATTTCCTTACCAGTTCCATTAAGATGGGGTAACTTAAGTGATACTCCCTTTCTTCTGAAAGTCGTTTCAGTTCATAAATAGAATCAATACTTTACTGCAACACCAAGCATTTAGGCTGAGTGCGTTGTGCTGCTGCTGCTGCTGCTGCTGCCATTAAGTCGCTTCAGTCGTGTCCGACTCTGTGCGACCCCATAGACAGCAGCCCACCAGGCTCCTCCATCCCTGGGATTCTCCAGGCAAGAATAGTGGAGTGGATTGCCATATCCTTCTCCAGTGCATGAAAGTGAAAAATGAAAGTGAAGTCGCTCAGTTTTGTCCAACTCTTAGCGACCCCATGGACTGCAGCCTACCTGGCTCCTCTCTCCCAGGGATTCTCCAGGCAAGAGTACTGGAGTGGGTTGCCATTGCCTTCTCTGGAGTGTCTTATGAGTGTTTACAAACACATTGACTAATTTGAGATTTAAAATGCTCATATGGTTGAAACTCATGCTTGGAGTTTGTCTCTTGTATGTAAAGACTCATGCTTGTTGCTTAATTTTCCTTTAACAAAACTTGACACTTTTTCTCTTTCTCTCTTGTTCTGCAAAACTGAAGTAAGTCCTTACTATAAGAGTAGTTAGTTGTTAAATTGCTAAGTCATATCCAACTCTTTGTGACGTCGTGCACTGTAGCCCACCAGGTTCCTCTGTCCATGGGATTTCCCAGACAAGAATACTGGAGTGAGTTGCCATTTCCTTTTCTAGGAGATCAATCTTCCGGACCCAGGAATTAAACCCAGGTCTGCTGCTTGGCAGGTGGATTCTTTACCATTGAGCCACCTATGAAGCCCAGGAAGATTGTGCATGGAGCAGCTAAGTCCTTGCACCACAACTACTGAGCCCTCACTCTAGAACCTGTACTCTGCCCCAAGAGAAGCCAGCCACTGTAATAGTCTATGCACTGCAACTGGAGAGTGGCCCCACTCACCACAACAGAGAAAGCCCACACCCAGCAATGCAAACCCAGAGTAGCCAAAAATAACTAAAGATATCAAGTTATAAAAAGAAATGTAAAATGAATTCTACGTGATAAAGTATCGTGTCATACGTTATTTGGTAGCTCTTTTTATTTATTTTTTTGGCTGCACTGCATGCCTTGTGGGATTTTTTAGTTCCCTGACCAGGGCTTGAACTTGCGCCCTTGGCAGTGAAAGTGCAGAGTTGTAACCACTGAACCACCAGGGAATTCCCTCGTAGCTCTTTTTTTTTTTAAGTTTTCTTTACTTTATTGTGTTGCTTTTGCCACACAATGACGTGAAACCGCCATGGGTTTACATATGTTCCCCCTCCAGAACCCCCCTCCCTCCTCCCTCTCGATTCCCTCCCCCTGGGAAATCTCGGTGCACCAGCCCCGAGCATCAGTCCTGGGCTGGTGATTGATTTCACATATGATAATTAACATGTTTCGATGCCATTCTCCCATATCATCCCACCCTTGCCTTCATCCACAGAGTCCACAAGTCTGTTCTATACATCTGCGTTCGTTTTGCTGTCCCGCATGCAGGGTTCTTGCTGCCATCTTTCTAAATTCCATATATATGCGTTAGTACACTGTATTGTTGTTTTTGCTTCTGGCTTACTTCACTCTGGATAATAGGCTCCAGTTCCGTCCACCTGAGTAGAACTGATTCAAATGAATTTTTTTTAATGCTGAGTAATATTCCATTATGTATATGTACCACAGCTTTCTTATCCATTCGTCAGTTGATGGGCATCTAGGTTGCTTCCATGTCCTGGCTATTGTAAACAATGCGGCGATGAACATTGGGGTATACGTGTCTCTTTCAATTCTGGTTTCCTCGGTGTGTATGCCCAGCAGTGGGATTGCTGGGTCATATGGCAGTTCTATTTCCAGTTTTTTAAGGAATCTCCACACTGTTTTCCATAGTGGCTGTACAAGTTTGCATTCCCACCAACAGTATAAAAGGGTTCCCTTTTCTTCACATCCTCTCCAGCATTTATTGCTTGTAGATTTTTGGATGGCAGCCATTCTGACTGGTGTAAAGTGATACCTCATTGTGGTTTTGATTTGCATTTCTCTGATAATGAGTGATGTTGAGATTATATTGGGAATATAATCTCCATTTTTATGTCTTCTTTGGAGAAATGTCTGTTAAGTTCTTTGGCCCACTTTAGCTCTTTTAGTGTTACAAAAATCATGGTTTATCATAAGTCAGTGGTGCCTTGTACATACAGTATTTCATCTGTTCTAACAACTTGATTGGGATCTATTTTGCTTAGTCTTCACTAATTTAACAGTAATCTCCTATTGTGTTTTAGCCCCAAAGTGGTTAAAACAGGAGGTCAATAAACATTTGATCAATGAATGAATGATGCTCAGATACAGTGGACATATGACATTTTTTCCATCAACTTAGAATTGTGCACCCTAAATTTAGTAGGGAAGTCAATGTGAGGGAAGAGCCAGATTTGTTGAGCATAGAAGTGAAATTTTAAAACTGATTATTAACAGTATATAAAAATGAACTTGTACCCTATTATATCCCTCTGTGATTCCATATTTATATCCCTCTATGTTTATCCTGTTAAGAAAATGCTATCCAGGTTGTGGGGATTAAATTTGGATAATGCTTGTCAAGTACCCAGCACAACTGCACATGTGTCTGGTCTGTTTCATTTAATCCTTCTCATCCATTTAATTAAATCAGCTTTTCCTTAAGCATAAGAACCATGGTTCAAGATACATTAGTATCAATTTAAATTCAGTTTTCTATATGAATCAACTGAACATGTGAATCCTTATTATTAACTGAATTTCATCATGAATAGCATTGTAACATATTATGGCTAAATAGACTTGGGGATGGAGCTTCTCAGAGAATCTACAGATATTTTATAATACTGTTAATCAGAGGAAATGTACTTCAGTTTTTCCAACAACTTACTTTACAAACCTTGGGAATATAATCCCATTTTTAAGTTGGAGAATACAGTAACATTTTTTTCCACTGAATATTAGGAAATTACTTTTTTATTGATAATTAGAAGGTTTGTACTTTTGCCTCTTCCCTATCCAAGTCATTGTTTAATAAAAGTAGCACTTCCAATTTTTATAGCATTTGATTTAGCAAAATTGTCCCACCAAATGTAATCTTTGTGAATCCTTCTCTGACCTGATTCTATCCCCACAAGTGTCCTAAACAAGATTGAATGTCCCATCTGTGAGCTCTCATGGTACCCTAGGCTTATTTCTGTCATAGCTATAGTATACAGTGACTGTTTACTTGCCTATCTCCCTCCAGGCATTAGCTCTTTGAGGTCAAGAACCAAGTTTTCATTGAAGAAAATTTCAGGCCTGCTGATTTCCCTCATGCCCAGAAAGTGCATCAGGGCCTGCCATACAATGTGTACCCAGAGGTCTCTTTAATTGAAATTGTTAGCTGCTTATATAAGCAAGTTGTGACTGGAAAAAAATACCTTAAATAATTACCCTAAAGATATTTGCTGTTTGTCTTTTATCCTGGATCATCATGGCATTTAGCTGAGTCTAGGGAGGGGATTATAGGACCATTGGTTCTGAAATATTAGGGTTTTCTATAAGGATTTTATTGGCCTTTAAGCTCTGACCTCAGAACTCTTTCTTCCTATTGTGATATGTCTAAGCAGAATAGTAGCTTACATGTGTTCTGATGACTGAGTATGGCGACGCATCAGTGATGAGAATGAACAACTCCAGTTGATCTTTGTAGAGTATCATAAAGTGTTCTATTGTCTGCTTTTTTGCTTTCATTACTGATGTCTCAGTGGTTGTGTTTTTGTTTGAGGCCAGATCACTTTATATCCTTTTTTCCGTTTACTTTTAGTGTTTTCAAAAAAGATGTTATTACTTATGCTGCTCTTATATTGAGTGAGTGGTAGAAATAAAATTTAGAATAATTTCTAACTTGGGTAAAGCACAATTCTCTATTATCAGAAGTATAAGATTAGACCTGTTGTTGTGCTGCAGCAGTTGTCTTTAGCCATCCATTTAAAACAAAGCAGGTTTTTGTGTGATCTGACTCAGTAGGTTGGAAGTTCCCATAGACTAAGTATCTTATCTGAAAGTGGTTTTAAGTGAGGTAAGGTTTCATTCATACAACCAGGTTGTATATTGGGGCATAAGTATCCTTTCTTGTCTAATGCAGGACGTTGTGGAAAATCCTACTATTTCGATTTTTGGATTCTGTGGTGCCCAGTTAAATAGGAACATTTTCATCAGTGGCCAACGCAGAGAAGTATTGAGTAGGATGTAGAATTTTCAAGCACCTGGTAAATCAGTGTTTTGTAAGTTGGAACTCTTAAAGGTTTCCTCTGTTCGTTCTTTGTGAACGACTTCAGAGAAACTTGAGAATTGTCTTTGATTCTTCCTTTTCACTCCACCCTTCTGTTCTTTCCCATCATTATAATTATAGTAGTAAACCTTGACTTTGTTCTTAGTCTCCATGATACTCAGGCTTGCTTTAAGAGTCTTCTGCCAGTCATTATCCCTATGGCAGGAACCAATCCTCTTCCACTTCTTCCTAGGGATTTCTGGGTGCTTATTGTTAGCTTTGATGATTTTAAGACTGGAGAGAGAACCTAATATTATTTTGAGGGTAGTATTAAAAACTAATAAGGAAGTGACCCTAGCTGAGCTACTTTCAATGGTTTTGGATGAGTTATTTAACCTCTCTTGAGTTTAGCTTTCTCATTTGCAAAAGAGGAATAATAGCAGCTACCCTAGAGAGTTGTTAAAATTAATTCATTAATTCATCTCCATTTTCTCCTCAAGCCCTTTGAAATTATAGTAAAGTAACTTGGAAAAAGGAATAATCAAAGGACAGAGAAGAGGAGGGAAGGAAAGATACCAGCAGGATTTAGGAAGATGGCAAGTTGAAGACTTAATTCACTGACAGGGAAGAGCAAACTGCAAGCTGTCTGTAGAAAGAGAATGAAAGTTGAAGTTAATCCATATGTCAACCCCATAAAGATTCAGGAGTTGTAGATGTTAGGTACCTCAGAAAGGGAGCTAAAAATAGGGTTGATTGACTCCATTAGACTTGTAGATCTTTTCGTTTCCCTCTGTTTATTGAAAATACATTTCTCTGGGATAAAGCCTACTTGATCATGATGTATGATCTTTTTGATGTGTTGTTGGATTCTATTTGCTAGAATTTTGTTGAGGATTTTTGCATCTAAGTTCATCAGTGATATTGGTCTGTAGTTTTCTTTTTTTTGTGGCATCTTTGTCGGGTTTTGGGATTAGGGTGATGGTGGCCTCATAGAATGAGTTTGGAAGTTTACCTTCCTCTGCAATTTTCTGGAAGAGTTTGAGTAGAATAGGTGTTAGCTCTTCTCTAAATTTTTGGTAGAATTCAGCTGTGAAGCCATCTGGTCCTGGGCTTTTGTTTTTTGGAAGATTTCTGATTACGGCTTCAATTTCTGTGCTTGTGATGGGTCTATTAATATTATCTATCTCTTCCTGGTTTAGTCTTGGAAAGTTGTACTTTTCTAGGAATCTGTCCATTTCATCCAAGTTGTCCAGTTTATTTGCATATAGTTGCTGATAATAGTCTCTTATGATCCTTTGTATTTCTGTGTTTTCTGTTGTGATCTCTCCGTTTTCATTTCTAAGTCTGTTGATTTGGTTCTTCTCCCTTTGTTTCTTGATGAGTCTAGCTAATGGTTTGTCAATTTTATTTATCTTCTCAAAGAACCAGCTTTTGGCTTGGTTGATTTTTGCTATGGTCTCTTTTGTTTCCTTTGCATTTATTTCTGCCCTGATCTTTTAGATTTCTTTCCTTCTACTAGACCTGGGCTTCTGCATCTCTTCCCTTTCTAGTTGCTTTAGGTGTAAAGTAAGGTCATTTATTTGATTTTTTTCTTGTTTCCTGAGGTGAGCTTGTATTGCTATGAACTTTCCCCTTAGCATTGCTTTCACAGTGTCCCATAGGTTTTGGGCTGTTGTGTTTTCATTTTCATTTGTTTCCATGCATAACTGAATTTCATTTTTGATTTCTTCTGTGATTTGTTGGTTATTCAGCAGTGTGTTGTTGAGCCTCCATATGTTGGAAGTTTTGAAAGGTTTTCTCCTGTAGTTGATATCTAATCTCACTGCATTGTGGTCAGAAAAGATGCTTGGGATGATTTCAATATTTTTGAATTTATCAAGGTTAGATTTATGGCCCAGGATGTGATCTATCCTGGAGAAGGTCCCGTGTGCACTTGAGAAAAAGGTACTCCATGACCCACCTCCCAGAATACTGGAAATAAAAACACGAATAAACAAATGGGACCTAATTAAAATTAAAAGCTTCTGCACAACAAAGGAAACTATAAGCAAGGTGAAAAGACAGCCTTCAGAATGGGAGAAAATGATAGCCAATGAAGCAACGGACAAACAATTAATCTCAAAAATATACAAACAACTCCTGCAGCTCCACTCTAGAAAAATAAACAACCCAATCAAAAAGTGGGCCAAAGAACTTAACAGACATTTCTCCAAAGAAGATATAAAAATGGCTAACAAACACATGAAAAGATGTTCAACATCACTCATTATCAGAGAAATGCAAATCAAAACCACAATGAGGTATCACTTTACACCAGTCAGAATGGCTGTAATCCAAAAGTCTACAAGCAATAAATGCTGGAGAGGATGTGGAGAAAAGGGAACCCTCTTACACTGTTGGTGGGAATGCAAACTAGTACAGCCACTATGGAAAACAGTGTGGAGGTTCCTTAAAAAGCTGCAAATAGTCCTGCCATATGACCCAGCAATCCCACTGCTGGGCATATACACCGAGGAAACCAGAATTGAAAGAGCCACGTGTACCCCAATGTTCATCGCTGCATTGTTTACAATAGCCAGGACATGGAAGCAACCTAGATGCCCATCAACTGACGAATGGATAAGAAAGCTGTGGTACATATACACAATGGAATATTACTCAGCATTAAAAAAAAATTCATTTGAATCAATTCTCTCAGATGGACCGAACTGGAGCCCATTATCCAGAGTGAAGTAAGCCAGAAGCAAAAACAACAATACAGTATATTAACACATATATATGGAATTTAGAAAGACAGTAACGAGAACCCAACATGCGAGACAGCAAAAGGAACGCAGATGTATAGAATAGACTCGTGGACTCTGTGGATGAGGGAAAGGGTGGGATGATATGGGAGAATGGCATTGAAACATGTTAATTATCATATGTCTAATCAATTGCCAGCCCAGGATTGATTCTTGGGGCTGGTGCATCGAGATTTCCTGGGGGGGAGGGAGGGGGGAGGGGGGATGGAGGGGTTTCTGAAGGGGGAGCATATGTAAACCGATGGTGATATCATGACATTGTATGGCAAAAACAATAAAAGAGAGGAAAAAAAAAGAAAATACATTTCTCAATAATGAGAGACAGGTTAACTTCTGAAAAAATTGAACCAGAGTGGCTCTGGACTTAGAGACAGTCGGGATATGAGGGCAAAGATAAAGCAGCTGGATGAAACAGGTATTAATGAAAGTATATAATTGTGTCTTGTAAATATGTTTATGTTTTCTCCTCTACTTTCTTCAGGTCTTTGTTTAAAGAAGTCTTCCCTGATCACCTGATTTACAATTCATTCCTTCCCATTCTGATATTCATTGTCCCCCTTCCTGACTTTATATGGCCCTTATTGCCACCTTGCAAATTTTTACTCGGATCTCCTATTAAGTATAAATGCAAGAGTAGGGATTTTGTCTTTTGTTCACTGCAGTATTCCCAGTGCCTAAAATAATACCTCATAGGTGCTTATTAATGCCTATTTGTTGAGTGAACAATTGAGACTCTTCATATCCTTTTCAGAAGGCTCACAGCTAGTTTTATGTCCCCAAGCAGAAGATTAGAGGATTTATCTCTGGAGAAATGGCTGGCCTAAGAGAAAAGACATGCAGATATTGATATTTAAGAGGAAGAGTCCTTCATTTAAAAGTCTCGGTCTCTACTTGATAACTGTATAGTGATACTCAATAGTCAAGTCTTCCTTTTTCATAGAATCACCAGCAATCCAGGGAAAGCTTCTAACACAAAAGACAGAAACCAAAACAAAATGAGAAAAGGAAACTGTAGTGCATAGAACAAAATAAAATACTAAATAAGCAAGTATCTCGAATTTTCTGGTGGTCCAGTGGTTAGGACTTGGCACTTTCACTGCTATGGCCCAAGTTCAATCCCTGATTAGGGAACAAAGATCTTGCAAGCCAAGCCTTGGGGTACAGCCAAAAAAAACCCCACAAACAACCAAACACATTCCCCCTCCCCCAACATCTCTTGTTAGAGTCGAGACAGTATGACATCTGTGAAACAAGAAGAGAATGCACTTTTATAAAAAAAGAAAAGGAACCTGGGAACAAAACGTAAATGTTGGGAATAAAAACATGTATAGTAGATATAATTCAATAGAAGAGAAAGTTTAAGGGATCTCCTAAGAAGAAGCTTGTTCTACTTTGATTAAAGTTTAAAAATGTGGGGGAAAAAAGATTTTTTAAAACTCAACTGCAATATAAAATAAAATTTAAAAAGTATATAATGGTAAGAAATGACAGAGTTCGATCGGTAGCGGGAGCGGAGAGCGGACCCCAGAGAGCCCTGAGCAGCCCCACCGCCGCCGCCGGCCTAGTTACCATCACACCCCGGGAGGAGCCGCAGCTGCCGCAGCCGGCCCCAGTCACCATCACCGCAACCATGAGCAGCGAGGCCGAGACCCAGCAGCCGCCCGCCGCCCCCCCCCCGCCGCCCCCGCCCTCAGCGCCGCCGACACCAAGCCCGGCACGACGGGCAGCGGCGCAGGGAGCGGCGGCCCGGGCGGCCTCACATCGGCGGCGCCTGCCGGCGGGGACAAGAAGGTCATCGCAAGGAAGGTTTTGGGAACAGTAAAATAGTTCAATGTAAGAAACGGATATGGTTTCATCAACAGGAATGACACCAAGGAAGATGTATTTGTACACCAGACTGCCATAAAGAAGAATAACCCCAGGAAGTACCTTCGCAGTGTAGGAGATGGAGAGACTGTGGAGTTTGATGTTGTTGAAGGAGAAAAGGGTGCGGAGGCAGCGAATGTCACAGGCCCTGGTGGCGTTCCAGTGCAAGGCAGTAAATACGCAGCAGACCGTAACCATTATAGACGCTATCCACGTCGCAGGGGTCCTCCACGCAATTACCAGCAGAATTACCAGAATAGTGAGAGGGGGGAAAAGAATGAGGGATCGGAGAGCGCTCCCGAAGGCCAGGCCCAACAGCGCCGGCCCTACCGCAGGCGGAGGTTCCCACCTTACTACATGCGGAGACCCTATGGGCATCGACCACAGTACTCCAACCCTCCTGTGCAGGGAGAAGTGATGGAGGGTGCTGACAACCAGGGTGCAGGAGAACAAGGTAGACCAGTGAGACAGAATATGTATCGAGGTTATAGACCACGATTCCGCAGGGGCCCTCCTCGCCAAAGACAGCCCAGAGAGGACGGCAATGAAGAAGATAAGGAAAATCAAGGCGATGAGACCCAAGGTCAGCAGCCACCTCAACGTCGGTACCGCCGCAACTTCAATTACCGACGCAGACGCCCAGAAAACCCTAAACCACAAGATGGCAAAGAGACAAAAGCAGCCGATCCACCAGCTGAGAATTCGTCCGCTCCCGAGGCTGAGCAGGGCGGGGCTGAGTAAATGCCGGCTTACCATCTCTACCATCATCCGGTTTAGTCATCCAACAAGAATAAATGAATATGAAATTCCAGCAATAAGAAATGAACAAAAGATTGGAGCTGAAGACCTTAAGTGCTTGCTTTTTGCCTGTTGACCAGATAACTAGAACTATCTGCATTATCTATGCAGCATGGGGTTTTTATTATTTTTACCTAAAGACGTCTCTTTTTGGTAATGACAAACGTATTTTTTTAAAAAAAAAAAAAGCCTGTTTTTTCTCAATACACCTTTAAAGGTTTTTAAATTGTTTCATATCTGGTCAAGTTGAGATTTTTAAGAACCTCATTTTTAATTTGTAATAAAAGTTTACAGCTTGATTTTTTCAAAAAAAGTCAACAAACTGCAAGCACCTGTTAATAAAGGTCTTAATAAAAAAAAAAGATGACAGAAAATCTATAAATTAAAAAAACTCAACAGCAGTACCTTAATTAGAAGTTGATAGAAAAGTACTCTAAAGTTTGAGAAAGAATAATGTAAAATTGTTTTGTCTAATATTTGCCTACTGTGTTTTTGTCCATCTTTTTTTACTTTGGAACTTTTTGTCTCTTTTTAAAAAGTATATAGTGGGAAATTAAAAAAATCTCATCTTAAGATACTTCAGACCTAGAGTAATTAGTCTAATTTTGATACATTTGGATTTATTTCTGCCATCTTATTTTGTATTTTGTCTCATCTGACCTGTTTTTCTCATTTCATTTTTTTCTCTATTTTGGTAGTAATGATATAATCTATTGTTTAAATGTTCCCCTTCTCATTTTTTGGTAACAACTTTATTGAGATAGAGTTCACATACCATACAACTGACTCATTTAGAGTGTACAGTTAATGTTTTTTTAAGCATATGCCCAAAGTCCTGCAACCATTACCATAGTCGATTTAGAACATGTTAGGCATCCCCAAAGAAACTTTATACCCATGAGCAGTATGTCTTGCTTTTTAGTCCTCACTTTTTCTTAAACCTCCAAGCCCTGGGCAGCCATCTGTTTTCTTTCTCAATAGATGTACCTAATCTGGACATTTATAATAAATGGACTTAAACAATATATGTGATCTTTTGTGAATGACCTTTTTGCTTACCATAATATTTTAAGTTCATCTTTGTTGTAGCATGTTGAATTACTTTGTTCCTTTTTTGTTGCCAAATAATATTCCATTGTATGGATTTATACCAAATTTTATCTGTTTAACAGTTGTTCCTACTTTTTAACTATTATGAACAATGCCCCTGTGAACATTGTTATACAAATTTTTATGTAGACATGTTTTCATTTTCCATGTGATTTTCCTAGGAGTGGAATTGCTAGAGCATATGATATCTCTCTTTAACCTTTTGAGGAATTGACAAACTGTTCTTCAAAGCAGCTGTACCATTTTGTATTCCCATCAGCAATGCATGTGGCTTCTAACTCTCCATTCTTGCCAGCACTTGTCATTGGCCATCTTTCTGCCAGTGTGAAGTGGTTCTTTGTTGTGGTTTTGATTTGCATTTCCCTAATAACTAAATGATGCTGAATATCTTTTCATGTCCTTATCGACCACTTGTATATCTTCTCTGGAAGAATGTCTATTCAGATCCTTTGTTCATTAAGAAATTGAGTTGTCTTTGTATTATGAGTTCTTTATATATTCTAGATACAAGTTCCTTATCAGATCTATGATTTTTCATATTTTCAGTGGTATCCTTTGTTTTTTGTTTTTGTGTTTTTTCCGACCACACTGCATAGCTTGCAGGGTCTTAGTTCCCCAGCCAATAATCGAACTCAGGCTACTACAGTGAAAGCACCAACTCCTAAACACTGGACCATCAGGGAATTCCCTATATATGCTTTAAAAATATAATTATATAAATGTGATCTTATATATATATTTTTTATATATTCATATATTTTTATACAAATGTATGTATAATTTTAGCCAACACTTCCAAAGTTGAATCTATCAAGGTACTTCCTTCCACAGTACGGAAATGGTCCGCAACATAAAATTTCAATATCAGAGCTCTCAGTCAAGGGTAAAAGTGGGTAACAGCATTTTCTGACATGCAAAGTTTCAAAATTATTTCCCCTTTCTCAGGATGCTAGTGGAGGATGTGTTCCATCAAATAAGATGGAGTTTTTTTGGATTTCCTTCCTGTATAGGTTACCACAGAGCACTGAGTAGAGTTCCCTGTGCTATAGAGTAGGGTTCTTATTAGATACCTACTGTATACATGATAGTGTATATGTCAGTCCTGTTCTCCCAGTTCACCATCCTCTCCTTCTGCAGCCTCACCAGTATCCATACATCCAAGGAATAAACTAATTTTTTGAAAATGATTGGCTCCATGACAAAAATAGTAAGTGTTAGTTGCTCAGTTGTGTCTGACTGTTTGTGAGCCCACTGGGCTCATCTTCATCTGTCCATGGAATTCTCCATGCAAGAATACTAGAGGGGGTTGCCATGGAAAAGATTCCCTTCTCCAGGGAATCTTCCTGACCCAGGGATTGAACCCGGGTCTCCTGAATTGCAGGCAGTTTCTTTGCTGTTTGAGCCACCAGAGAATAGAACACGCTAATTTGAGAGTAACCAAAGGGCTACTTTAATCTTCATAACAAAGCATATAAAACTGATGCTACAAACCTATTTGACATGAAGAAACTCAGGCCTTGAGAAGTTAAGTGACTTGCCCAAGGTAACACAATTAATAATAACAGAACAAAGCTTTAGTCTCTAGCAAATGGGAAATTAATTTAGATTTAAAAAGTTTGAGTGCAGTAGCCCCTCATTCTTTTCATTCTCTTTAAAATTTTTCCACTTTCTGCTAGAAATAGATTGTTAAGGTCAACATATAGGCTAAGGGTTTTTTTTTAATCTATAATTGATTTACAATGTTAAATTAATTTCTGCTGTACAGCAGTCACTAAGTTATATATTCTTTTCTATTGTTTATCATGGAATATACAGGACCTTGTTTATCTGTCCTCTATATACTAGTTTGCATCTGCTAATCCGCAACTTGAAATCCTTTCTCCCCCCACTCTCTGCATCCTCAGTTACAAGTTGGAAACTGCAAGTCTGTTCTCTATATCTGTGAGTCTGTTTCTGTTTCATAGGTATGTTCATTTGTGTCGTATTTTTAGATTCCACATATAAGTGATATGGTGTTTTTGTCTTTCTCTTTCTGACTTCACTTAGTATGAGAATCTCTGGGTCCATCCTTATTGTTTCAAGTGGCATTATTTCATTCCTTTTTATGGCTGAGTAATATTTCATTGAATATGTGTACCATATCTTTATCCATTCCTCTGCTGATGGACATTTAGGTTGCTCCCATGTCCTGGGTATTGTAAATAGTGCTGCTATGAATATTAGGGTACATGTATTTTTTAGAAATAGTTTTCATACAAGGTCCTTACTGTTTTACTTCTTGTCTAAATTACCAAATTTCCTCAAGTCTTAGAGTGTTAACGTATGTTAACATAATTGTCAACAATTATGTGTTAAAATGCAGATGTTAGGAGTATGCCAGAAAAATCTCTGTGGTAGTAGGAGGAGCATTTTGAGGTATAGATTCTTGCCTTTTAACTAAATGGGAATTACTCATACATTGGTAAAGTTGGGTAGTCCCTGAAACTTTTTCTTTTAAAGGAAGATTAGATAGAAGTGGAGGCTGTTCTGGCAGTAATTTCTGATTGTAGAAAGTACTTCTTTAACTTGTGCCAGGCCAACTCGGAAAGTTTCTGTGGCCCTGGCAAAGTTAATCATATTTAGATTCTGAACAGGAAACCTTTGATAATATGCCCTAAATAAAGCTTTATTACTTTTCAGAAGTATAAATGAGAGAGTGAGAAAGAAAAAAAAAACATCTGAGGGAACTTTCCTGGTGTTCCATAGTTAAGAAACTGCCTTGCAATGCAGGGGACGCAGGTTTGATCCCTGGTCAGGGAAGTGATATTCCACATGCCACAGAGCACCTGAGCCCTTGCACCCAACTAGAGAGTCCACGTGCTGCAGTGGAAGAATCTGCGTGATGCAGCAGAGGTCCTGTGTGCCACAATTAAGACCTGATGCAATCAAATAAATACATCTTTAAAAAAATCTGAGAATTAGTGCAGCATTGGAATAAAGAACAGAGACTTTGAAGAGTGATGGAACTGAAGTTGAATCCTGTTACTGCCACTGGAAGTTGTATAACCTTGGGCAAGTTGCTTTGTGTATCTAATCTGTTTTCTCATCTGTGAAATGGGGATAAAAATAACTTCCAAAAATTTTGTAAGAATTAAATAGAATCATGCCTGTAAATTGGAACAGTGACTCACTGTTGTGTACAACAAATGTTAGGTACTATTGCTACCATATCCTAGGTCTAGACATTAAACTTTCACTCAAGATCTTTAGAATCTATTATAGTATGTTTGACATGCCATGGTATTGTTGTTATATATACTCAAATTAATATATACATAGATGAGTTTGTGAGTGTAAGTAAAATTAAAGAGTTCTGCTTTTAGTTTTCCAGTAGGAATTCAAGTGTAACCAGCAAACCAGAAAAGTAGGTCTAGACTAAAATTGTAGTTTACTTTCACAGAAGAAGTTTTTCTATCAGAAGGTAGGTTTACACATTTACTGGGCAACTACCAGATTTATTTGATTCTTTTAAAAGATATCTTATTTTACTTAGGCACTATAATTTAAGGCAGAAAGAGTTTAGATCAACTGAATTTGCCCCAAGTTCATACTTTGTTAGGAATTATAGGGAAATGGTAGGAACTATGAGGAGTTTCAACTCCTTTGTCATTCCAAACCATATATTCTCCTTTGTATTTCTAGCACCTCTCTCTCAACTTGGGAAACTTTAAAAATTATTAGCACCTAGGCCACATCCCAGGTGGTTTAAATCAATTTCTAGAGTTAGACCTAAACATCAGTATTTTTATAAACTTCCCAGATAATTTTATTACATGGATTGAGACCCACTAATCTGTTTCAGTGCCTAGTGGAAAACAATATTCAACAAATACTTGACTGTTGAGAGAATACATCCTTGATTGCCCAGCTGCCCCATTGTAATTCATTCTGGTATTATAGTCAACCTAGAGTACTTTTTATTCACTTAAATTTTTAAAAGGGGCTTTGTACTATGCTTTATACATACCTGCAGTTTGGTCCCATAGCATGTATAAGAGGCTCTCAGGCAGTAGTTAATGTTTTGCTCCTAATAGAATTCTGAATTTCCTTCATTACTAGAAAAAAGAGTAGATATGGAAATAGAGGAAGATTCAGGTTCCTTAAGTTCCATCCAAAGTTGAAGATAGAGGTTGTAAGTAGATATTTATTGATTAGCTTTGTTTTAAAATGATTTAATATTTTTAAATGCTACATGGTTCAAAAATAGAAATGTAGAAAGGGGTGTGCGTTGAAAATTGTCCGTCTCACCTCCTAGTCATAGTTCCCCTCCCAGGTTAGCATCAAAGTTATATCATTATATTTCCAGAGATAGTCTAAACATACATAAGGAATTGCATTTATATATATTTCCCATTTTTACCCATATGGTAGTATGTGCATCATGTTTGTTTACTTCACAGTGTATCGTATCTATAAATGAGGAATTTTAGCAATATATAATTGCTTTTATAACTATTGTTTCTCTGTATACCAAAATTTATTTTAATCAGTTACCTTGGTGATATTTAGGTTATTTTCAGTTTTTCTCTATTACAGACAATGTTATATTGAATACATAAGTCATTTCAGTTCTGTGTAAGCTTATCTTCAGATAAATGCCCAGAAATTCAAGGTATTGATACGGCCAGTTTGCCATTTGGTTGGGAAATGACATAGAAGCATGAAGAAATACCGAAGATTAAAGCTATGAAGAAGCAATAATGATGAAAAATTATTGTAGTAGGAACAATATTAAACTGGATTGAAAGGATAGGAATGAGCCTATAGCCAAGAATAAGGTGAGAGAACTTGTGTATATACATGCACTATATTTGTGATTAAAATATACTAATGAATTTCCTAAAATCCTAAAGTTTTTATACATATTTGAACTTTCTAAAGCACATTTTAGTGTAATACTTACTGTATAAAAACTCTTCATATCTTAATGAGAAAATATCTTGCTGTTTTCATTTCAGGTTTACATTTAATATTTTGATCAAGATTTTATCTTTTCATGCATGACTATCTTTTATTTGAAACCTCTCTCTTTTTCTTACACTTAGCCCTGGAAGAAAGCGGGACTTTTCTCCTGTTCCTTGGAGTCAGTACTTTGAGTCCATGGAAGATGTAGAAGTAGAGAATGAAACTGGCAAGGATATATCCTTTGCAAACTGGCTTATTCCTTAATAAGTTTATAGTGTCTACAAAGATTTGTATAGTTTGTAAAATGTTCTTTATTTTTGCTGTTTATTTCATTTTTATTCCATCTGTTCCTTGAATGACATGGGATGTTACTTGTAAGACTATTAATATCTTATTTGGCTCTACTTGTCTAATACATGAGGAAGGGATTAAGAATTAAATTCCTGAAACTGATATATCTTTTGAGAACCCAGGGGATGGTTTCATGAGTCAAGTGAGTTGAACCAGTTTAGTTTCTAGAAACCAGGAATTATGTCCTCATTAGAGCAAAGGGAATAGTTCGTTGTTTTTTTATTTCCCATTGAAAAAGTGGTCATACAGCTCCCATGCCTCAAAAACAGGTCTGGTGTCTCAGAAACTTCTCCGTAAGTGCCTCTTAAGCTTGGAAGACTGTAGCTTTGCTTATAGCTTGGTCCTGTCTGAATTTTCTGATTGGTATCATCATAACTAAGTAATTACAAATTTCAGTGAGCAAAAGCTTAGATATGTTATCTTTAACTATTCATACACTTTTCGAGTTTACAAGAGTGGTTCCGAGGGTCCAGTCCTACTTCTTCTGCACGGAGGAGGCCATTCTGCCCTTTCCTGGGCTGTGTTCACGGTAAGTAAGTAGTTGATAGTGGAAGTTAATGTTAGCTCAGTGAAACTATGAGCCATGCCATGTAGGGCCACCCAAGATAGACGGGTTATGGCGGAGTTCTGACAGAATGTGGTCCACTGGAGAAGGCAATAGCAAACCACTTCAGTATTCTTGCCTTGAGAACCCCATGAACAGTATGAAAAGGCAAAAAGTTAGGACACTGAAATATGAACTCCCCAGGTCGGTAGGTGCCCAGTATACTAATGGAGATCAGAAAGAATGAAGAGACGAAGCCAAAGCAAAAACAACACCCAGTTGTGGATGTGACTAGTGAATAGAAACAAAGTCTGATGCTGTAAAGAGCAATATTGCATAGGAACCTGGAATATTAGGTCCATGAATCAAAGCAAATTGGAAGTGGTTGAACAGGAGATGGCAAGAGTAAACGTCAACATTTTAGGAATCAGCAAACTAGAATGGACTGGAATGGGTGAATTTAACTCAGATGACCATTATGTCTACTATTGTGGGCAAGAATCCCTTAGGAGAAATGGAGTAGCTATCATAGTCAACAAAAGAGTGCAAAATGCAGTACTTGGATGCAATCTCAAAAACGACAGAATGATCTCTGTTTGTTTCCAAGGCAAACTATTCAATATCACGGTAATCCAAGTCTATGCCCCAACCAGTAGTGCTGAAGAAGCTGAAGTTGAATGGTTCTATGAAGACCTACATGACCTTCTACAACTAACACCCAAAAAAGATGTCCTTTTCATTATAGGGGACTGGAATGCAAAAGTAGAAAGTCAAGAAACACCTGGAGTAATAGGCAGATTTGATCTTGGAGTACAGAATGAAGCAGGGCAAAGGCTAATAGAGTTTTGCCAAGAGAATGCACTGTTCACAACAAACACCCTCTTCCAACAACACAAGAGAAGACTCTACACATGGACATCACCAGATGGTCAATACCAAAATCAGATTGATTATATTCTTTGCAGCCGAAGATGGAGAAGCTCTATACAGTCAGCAAAAACAAGACCGGTAGCTGACTGTGGCACAGATCATGAACTCCTTATTGCCAAATTCAGACTTAAATTGAAGAAAGTAGGGAGACCACTAGACTGTTCAGTTCAGTTCAGTTGCTCAGTCGTGTCTGACTCTTTGCGACCCCATGAATTGCAGCACCCCAGGCCTCCCTGTCCATCACCAACTACCAGAGCCTGCTCAAACTCATGTCCATCAAGTCGGTGACACCATCCAACCATCTCATGCTCTATTGTCCCCTTCTCCTCCTACCCCCAACCCTTCCCAGCATTAGGGTCTTTTCCAGTGAGTCAGCTCTTTGCATGAGGTGACCAAAGTATTGGAGTTTCAGCTTCAACATCAGTCCTTCTAACAATCAGTCCTCCTAGGACTGATCTCCTTTAGGATGTACTGGTTGGATCTCCTTGCAGTCCAGTGGTTGTCTGAGGAGGCCTTACAAATAGCCCTGAAAAGAAGAGAAGTGAAAAACAAAGGAGAAAAGGAAAGATACTCCCATTTGAATGCAGAGTTCCAAAGAATAACAAGGAGAGATAAGAAAGCCTTCCTAAAAAAAAAAAAAAAAGGCTTCCTCAGTGATCATTGCAAAGAAATAGAGGAAAACAATAGAATGGGAAAGACAGAGATCTCTTCAAGAAAATTAGAGATACCAAGGAAACATTTCATGCAAAGATGGGCCCGATAACGGACAGAAATGGTATGGACTAACAGAAGCGGAAGATATTAAGAAGAGGTGGCAAGAATACACAGAAGAACTGTACAAAAAAGATCTGACCCAGATAATATCAATGGTGTGATCATTCACCTAGAGCCAGACATCCTGGTTAGTGGGCCTTAGGAGTATCACTACGAACAAAGCTAGTGGAGGTAATGAAATTCCAGTTGAGCTATTTCAAATCCTGAGAGATGATGCTGTGAAAGTGCTGCACTCAATATGCCAGCAAATATGGAAAACTCAGCAGTGGCCACAGGACTGGAAAAGGTCAGTTTTCATTCCAACCCCAAAGAAAAGCAATGCCAAAGAATGTTCAAACTACCGCACAATTGCACTCATCTCACATGCTAGCAAAGTAATGCTCAAAATTCTCCAAGCAAGTCTTCAACAGTACATGAACCAAAACATATTCTAAAACTCTTATCAGTAGTATGGTATTGGCAGAAAGAATCCAGAAATAAACCCGTGTATAAAAATAAGTATAAAAAAATCCTACTGAATTTAAAAAGACTATAAGAACATTAATATATGGTGATGGGGCAGCCACATGAAGTGGAAGCCATAAAAAAAAAGGTTGATAAATTGACCTTTCTGAAACCAAAAGCTCCAAGGACTCCAAGAAGGCTCCATGGGAAAAAGATAACCTCTAAAATAAATGGTGTTGAGAAAACTGAATAACTGCATGCAAAACATGTCTCTCTCTCTCACACACAGAAATATTTAGCCATGAAGAAGAAAGGAATCTTGCCTTTTGCAACCACATGGAGGACCTTGAGTGCATTGTGCTAGATGAAATAAGTCAGATGAAGACAAATAATATATGTTCTCAGTTATATGTAGAATCTAAAAAAGCTCACTTCATAGAAATAGAGATTAGAATGGTGATAACATCAAGGGCTTAGAGGTGGGGAATGTGGGGAGATGTTGGTCAAAGGGTACAAACTCCCAGCTATAAGATGAATTAGTTCTTGGAATCTATTAAATGTACTGCATGGTGACTGTAATTAACTGTATGGTATTAATACTTGAAAGTTGTAAAGAGAATAGATCTTAAATCTTATCCATACACATAAATGATGATTATGTGAGAGGCTGGAGGTTATTGTGGTAACCATTTTGCATATACACATGTATCAAATGATCACATCCAGTGCCTTAAAGTTAATGTTATATGTCAATAATATTTCAGCAGAATTGGGGAAAAAGATCATAGGAAACATCCAAAGAGATGACATTTGGATGGCAAATCATATGAGCCTTTTTCTCCTCTCTTTCTTACTAATTTTTTATATTTTTATAATGTGAATATATTCAAAATATGTTTAGTCAGTTAAAAATAAAATGAGAAAATGTGATTTAAGATCTTTGATTTGTTTTATGTTGTACATTGACTGTTATGTTAGTAGCTTACCTTGGTTCTGGTCTTATTTTTACTGCTAGTTGTATGATCCTGAGAAAATAATTTCCTTTCTCTTGACTTCAGTTTCCTCATTCATGAACTGTAGGAGTTAGCCTAGATAGTTGTCCTATCTTTTTCTTAAAAGTTGAAAAAGTGTTTATGACATTTACTAACACTAATTGTGATGTATTACTGTCAAAGAGTCTAGTTCATTTGAGGAAGAAGATCCTCAATTTCAGGTTTTTTTAAACCAATAAAATTGTACTTGCTCATGATATTATGATTTCTTTTTCAATATATTTTTAATTGGCACAAATTTGTGTGTACTGCTGCTGTATCTTAAATGAATCTTTGGTAGATCTTATGACTTGTTCTGCTTTCAAGGTTATTTCATTATCTGAGTGTCAACATTTATGTGATATGCTGAACCAAGATATAGACTGACTCACCGCCCTTATCTAGAGAATTTCCCTTCTAGAATAGGGAAAAGATAACCAGTGAGTATGGATGAAAATCATAGGTGATAGCAGAGTTCAGAGGGGCTTTGCTTAGAGGTGCTTATTCTGTTACATGGGAAGCTAGGAAGAGTTAAAGAGGTATTTCATATTTTGAAGTTGGGATAGAGCTAGAATGTGTACTAAAAAAACAGAGTCATTATTTTTAAAATTTTTCTTTAAAGGGAACTTCCTTTGATTCTCTTGGGATCCTTTAATTCTGATAGCAGTTCACCCAACAAAGTTATCATTAGTGATGGGGAAAGGTTTGCTAACCCTGATATATCTAATACTTTTCCTTTTCCTCCTAGGCAGCAATCATTAGTAGAGTTCAATGTAGGATTGTGGCTTTGGATCTTCGAGGTCATGGTGAGTGAAGTTCTTAATTACTCACTGACTCAGTGACATACTTGCCAACCCTTTTGAGTAGTGTAAAGTATTAAAAAGTTCACTGGGTCTGGTCATTTCCATTTGGGCATTTTGAGGGAAATCCTAGCTTTTAGTTTTCAGAAATATTTTATAAATTCACACACATATATATATCTTGTTGAGAAAATAAATGTCTGCTGATGTAACCAAATGCCAATGCTGGTAGTGTATAAGGAATGTGGAAAAATCTGCTATTGTAATTATTCTCCTTCTTTGCTACTGTAATTATCCTTCATAAAGATATGTCTGTATCCTTGCTGTGCCTATCATGTAATTATAAAGTCCCCATTTCATTATCCTAAAGTGAGATTTTTAGAAGGCAATACTCTTGATATTATCATTTGTCTCCTTGGGAATTTTATTTTTAAAATGTTTTCTTTTTAGGTGAAACAAAAGTCAGGAATTCTGAAGACCTGTCTGCAGAAACAATGGCAAAGTAAGTAATACTGTTTATTAAATCACCTGGCTTACATTACTACCATAAATAATAATATATCTTTATGGCTTTCCTGGTGAGATTGTTGAACAATAAATAACAGAGAACATTTTTACTTCTTTTTTTCCCCCTCTATATATGGTGTTTCTTTACTATTTAATATTGAAAGAAACCTCCAGTTTCTTGGTATATTCAATATGATGGTCATCATTTAAAATGATGTCCTGAAAATTCTTCAGGGAATAGTTTAGTCTGTGTTAGCTTTTGAAAAGTTTCCTTCTGTTCACAGAGTTGAATAGAATCTAAATATCTACTGGGGACCAAGCTTGAAAAATAGTTGTTTACACAAGGCCCTCTAAGATGTTCTTAAGATATCCTACCCACATGCTTTTTCCAGCTTTATAGTAAGATAGGAACATGGTATTAAAGAATAACTGATTATACCCTGGACCACAAAGGAAAAGATGAGTATAGCACCTATAGTGGCTCTCAAACCTGGCCACTCATCAGAATTATCGGAGAAATGATTTAAAGTACAGATCTTTCAGCCCTTCCTCACAGCTTTTGAATTAATGCTTCTATCAGTAGGTCTGAGGATTTATATTTTGATAAATTTCTATAAAGGAATGTGAGGCAGCCAGTCCCATGACTGGTATTTGGGAACCACTATTCTGTATTGTAGGGGCTTCCCTGGTAGCTCAGTGGTAAAGTATCTGCCTGCCAATGCAGGAGACACGAGTTTGATCCCTGGGTTGGGACGATCCCCTAGAGTAGGAGATGGCAACCCACTCCAGTATTCTTGCCTGGAACATTCTATGGACAGAGGAGCCTGGTGGGCTACAGTCCATGGGGTTGCAAAGAGTTGGACGTGACTGAGTACATACACACAAAACGTTCTCTATTGAAAACAGGCTTTTTCAAGCTACCTTGCTTTTAATACCTGCTTTCTCATGTGTTTAATGCATGCTCTCTCAAGTATTTTTTTGGCACCAAAAATACCTTGTCCCTTTCTTTAGCAGCTTGAATCTGGATATGAGTAAAGTTGAATCTGGGTATAAGTTCTGTTTTTCCTTCAGAACCCAAATTCATGTAGCCAGAATTGTATTGTTATAGTAGATGTTATTTATGTGATTTCTATCTTCCAGGCTTTATTAAGTGTAAATTAAACATTTATTTAGAATAAATTATTTGTTTTAATCCATAGTATAAATATTGTCACCTTTTTATCAATGAGGAAACTGGCACAGTAACTAACTGTGTGAGGTCACACAGTTGATTGACCTGAACTGTGATCATTCAGCCATAGTGCTTGGCAAAGAGAGAGAAATAACAGTGAGAACCAGTCCACTCAATTATCATGTGCCTGAGAAACCATGAAAGGAGAGCCAAGAATCTGCTCCCTCATTTTTTCCTTTGTAATGTGAGAACAGTAATGCCTGAAATAATCAAGTATGTTAGTAATACTCATAGAAAGACTTGCAGATGATTTTTAAAGGGTACAAAAAAGTAAAATGTATCGTGTAAGGGGCCAGGCAGCCAGACAAGGATGTGATAGCTTGACTGACATTAAAGAAGAAATTAAAGAATTGATGATGACCTTAAGGAAATATTGCCTACTCATGTATGAATCTGGGACAATCAGGAGAGAGAAATCACATAGTAATAAACAAAGAAAACTTAATAGAAAGATCTATTAATTATAATAGGAGGCTGGAGTAATGAGGAATTGGCTAGTAAAAAGTAAAGAGAGCTCTAAAGAATATAGGGTTGATTATGGGAATCAATGTCACAGTGTATACGTATACCAAATCATCACATTGTACACTTTTTAAGTATAATTTTATTTATCAGTTACATCTCAGTAAAGCTGGAAACGGGTTTGAAAAACAGAAGGAAAGACTAGAAATAGCAGACCGAGACAGCACATGAGTGGAAAAGATTGAGATCTAGACCTTGTTGGAGAGGGCACAGTGATGGCTTACTGAAGGTATAGAAGGCATTTTGATGCTATGTTGGCAGAACTTGCCACAAATCTGCCCTTTCAGGTTCACGGGAAGCTGTTCACATGGAGTTGTCTCGCCAAAGGCACTCTGCAGCAAAATTACCAGGGATGGTTCCAGAGATCTGCAGTACAACATAATGCCTATAGTTAATGATGCTCTGCACTTAGAAGTTTGTTGGGAGGGTAACTCTCATGTAAAGCTTTTTTACCATACATAAATGTGCATGCACACACACACACAAGAGCAGTTCAAGAAATCTTAAAGGTGATGGATATATTTATTCCTTTGATCATGGTGATGATAACAAGAGTGTATACTTACCAAATTGTATACATTAATTATGTACCATTTTTATATACCAATTATACTTCAATAAATCTAGGGAGAATAAAAGAACATTAGGGATGAGGGGATGGAGTGTTTGGAGAAACCTTCTGTGTTGCAAGAACTGGTCACTGGAAGAGCTGTGTGTGCTGCAGGTCCTGGATGCCAGACAAGCCACAGGAGCTTGTGGAGTCAGTACACACCAGGAACAAAACCCTCTTTCTGCAGTATCTCTCCTTTGCCCTCTACTGGCATAGCTTGACATCTTGCCAGCTAGCAAAGGAAAAATATTTAAAAGCCTCATCCAGTTATTGCAGAACATGTAAAAGGTGAATAAGAGCTAAGAGATAATAAGTTGATAGCTCACACAAAAAGTTCAAAAGAAAATAAATGATTAAAACCTTCTGTAAGAGCTGAAGATAATTACCTAGAGTCAAAAGAGCCAACAAACTGGATTCTTGCTGAAATAGGTGAAGCAATAAAACATTTATATTGTTGCTGAATTCAATCACTCTGTGAAACAAAAATCTTAAAATTGGCATTTTAATGGGCAACTGGTGGGTTTTCAAGTAGCCCTGACAGCATGGTTTTTGCCTTTCACATCAACTTAGAACCTAAACTCTATGTAAAATGAAACTCCACTGAAAGTAGAAGAGCCAAACCTTGAGCTTGGCTTACTCTGATACTCCTTTTTCTGTTATATCTGTGATACACTATACTGCTTCTCAGGAAATGAACTAGTATTAATAAATATGACAGTTTGAAGTATAGTAAATATATAGTTTGAAGTATATATAAATTGTTCCTTCTTCTGGCCACCCCTGCCCATCTTTGTATTTTGCAGGATTTAATTGGTTGTACACCTGGTGCAACCAATTAAAGACTGGAACAGAAGCCAGTAAAAATTAGCTTTGAACATTTTTCTGATTTCTCAGAACACTAAATTTGCATTCATACTTCAAACAACTTTACATGACAAATTGTAAATAATAATTAATATTTGTATAACACCTTACTCTTTTCAAAGTAAAGTGATGAAAGTACCCTTTTCACACTGAGTGTCTCAATAAACCTCAGAGCAATCCAGAATAGTAGTTAATATTCTTATCTTCATTTTATAGATGTTGAAACTCTTAAGAGATTAAGTAGCTAATCCAAGTTCAAACAGTAAAAAATAAACTAGGTCTGCAGTTCATCTTGCAGTTGATGTCAAACTGCTACATTATAATGCTTAAAAAAATTGTTTTACTGTTTCATGGATGGGGAAACTGAGGCGTAGAGCAGTTGAATGATTTGTTTAGAGTTTCTGGCTTATTTTAGGTTTGAAATAAAGGTAGGTGTTTATGTAATTGTACTAAATGTGTGGAACAGTGAAAGTGTGATGTAGAGGGAAATCAAAGTTTTGGTTCTTAGCTTTTCTTGTATAGGTACTGGGGACTGTGTTAGGAGGTTTACTTAGGTGCATTTGCAAGATGGTCTATTAGACCTTCACAGTCCTGGGATTATTAGTTACAGACCAAAGGAGAGAATTAGGAAAGAAAACTATTTTTACAGTGTTGTTAGAGAGTAATATTCCCTGCTTTAATTCCTTCTCTGCAGAGATGTTGGCAATGTGGTTGAAGCTATGTATGGGGACCTCCCTCCTCCAATTATGCTCATTGGACATAGCATGGGCGGTGCTATTGCAGTCCACACAGCATCATCCAACCTGGTGCCAAGCCTCTTGGGTCTGTGCATGATTGATGTTGTGGAAGGTAAGTTTTCTTACTGCTGACTAAATCAAAATCTTTGACTTATAAAAGATATCCATGGTAGACTATTGTTCTTTATTTACTATTGACTTCTTTCATCTTGAAGTATGTCCCTCTGTCTTTTGTATCTTTTTTTTAATAATATTTTGTAGCAAAGGCATTCCAAGTATTTTTTAATTTAGATATAATTGACATTTAACTTTTCAAATGTACATCATCATGGTTTGATATATGTGTATATTGTGAAATTATCACCACAGTATATCTAGTTAACATGTCATAACACAAAGTTACAGAATTTTTTGTGGATGTGATGAGAACTTATAAGATCTTAGCAACTTTTACATATGCAATATGGTATTATTAAGTATAATCACCATGCTATACATTACATACCTAGGACTTACTTATTTTATTAGTAGAAGTTTGTACTTTTCACACCTTCACTCATTTTGTCCACACCTCACATTATATAATCATTTTACATGCCATCAGAAACTCTACATAAAGATCGTTTATGGCTGCATAATATTTCAATTGTATGTACAGCCCTAGTTTTATTTACTATTTAAAAAGAAACTGCCATGTTTTTTCTGATCCAGCCTCAGAAGTCACACTATTGCTTGTGTAAGTCAGCTCTATTCAATGTGGAGGGACTACTGAATACGAGGAGGCAAAAACCATTGGAGGACATCTTAGAAGGAGGCAATCACATCAGTCTTCAGAATTTTCTTAAACTGCTTTTTCCCTCCATGCATCACTTAATTCTGGCATTGAGGGGAGATATATAGTATATAGTTGACTCTTTAAGTTATGTTAACACAGAATATTTTAAGTGCTGTGGTTAAAATTTTTTGTTTAACATCTAGGTACAGCCATGGATGCACTTAATAGCATGCAGAATTTCTTACGTGGTCGTCCTAAAACCTTCAAGTCTCTGGAGAATGCCATTGAATGGAGGTAACCCACAAATTTATATTGTCTATATTTTAAATGTTAGGTTTTAGCTTTTCTTTTTCATCAGCTCAAGCCCAAGTTGAAGGGAATGGTTCAGTTTCCAAGCCTTAGCTTTGTTGTAATATCATGTATGGGAATATTTATATAAAGAGCAGTTTTAAAAAATAAACATTTTGGACTTGGCTCAGTTGTCTAAAAGTCATCCTTTTTCTAATATACTATAGTATCTCCTAGAATCTTAATAATTATGGATCATATGCTGTTTAGCTGTTGCCATCTCTAAGGTGAGATTTTGGACTAAATGAGATTGTAAGGCCTTTTCCACCTCTGATGTGCCATGATTCTAGATTCACTTTCTCTGTTCCAGAGAAGGTGGAGAAACAGATGGGTGTAGGTTCCCTTCTGGGTTTTTATTTGCGTTTAGCCTAAATAAAAACCCTTTGCTAAATAGTTTTCATAAAAATTACTGAAAGAATTGGCTATGGCATCCACTTAAGTAAAGGCTGTTCAGTCATTAATTTATTCACTGATTCAATAAATTATTTGACCATTTATTAAACACATGTTTATTGAACACTTTGTGCTAAAGGGTAATGATATGAAGACAAGTAGAACACTGTCCCTCCCCTACAGAGTTTAGTTTTGAGATAAAACATCTTCGGTATCCTTTCTTCCTACTTACTGCTCAAAATCCATTTCTAGTCCCCTCTCCAGAACACTTCCTATAGCTCCTCCAAATCACCCTGGTCATTCCCTCAGCAAAATTGCTAAAAACCTTCAAGTCTGTATTACATTGTACTGTTTACCTTTTAAGTCTTCTAATCCTTCTTTAAGGGATATGCTTATATTGTTAATTTTTATTTGTCTTAATGCTCTTCCTGCATCATAAGATCAGAAGCTATTCTCTATTTCTTTTGTACTTTCATATAACATATACCATACTGCAGGTGGCTTTAGCAGGCAGAATGTATCTATTTACTGAGTCAGAGATATCAAATGAGAATTAAGGACCTGGCAAATGTATCTTAGGGATTCCTCCTAGGACAAAGGATCTCATGCCAAATATGGCTTGCCAGAATGATGTTTCTGTTTGATATGGTTGCTTCTGCTCCCCTGTTCACTACTGTGATATAAGATGCTCTCTTGGAAGTACCAAAGATCACTTAAGCAGCCACAGAGAATGCAACTGCTACTAGCTCAGCCTGTACGTTGGGCATCCTGCCTGCCTCCCCAGTAACAACCAGTGAAAAAATTATCCCAGATAACTTTTAAAATTTATTCAGTTAACACTTTTTTTTCAAGTACCTAAGATGTTTCAGTACCTGATCTAAGAACTAGGGATGAATTAGGCTTAGTTCCTTTCATCAAAAAACTGGAATACATACAAGTAATTATATAAACACAGCACAACAAAGGAGGTACAGAAGACAAGTACCCAAACCAGTCTGAGGGTCATGGTGCACCTTCTCTTAAGGGGAGATAGAGTCTTGATTCTAGTGTTAGATGTGGGGTAGAATAAGCGTTCTGTTTGTTGAATGTTAAAATGTTCTGGGTTCTATGAGAGCCACTGATTTTTAGATACCTTCTGAGCGTAAGAATCAGAAAGAATACGACCAGGTTTTTGGTCATTTTATTTTGTATCTGAGGGATATCTGAATAGTTTATGACTCATGGCCATTTTGGTTATTCCAGATTTGAGGTGGGGACAAGATGTTGAAATACAAGACCAATCTATTTAATCCAATAAAGATTTAAAGCAAAGTGAATTTCTTACTTGGTCATGCAAATAGAGGCAGTAGGATGTAGTCATTAAAAGCCTTCGCTTTGAAGTCAGAAATGGATTTGGATCTTGGTTCTACCACCTAGATGCTCTGAGGAAAGCAGAATAGGAGAAGGAGTTGAGGAGGAAGGGTGATTAAAAAAAATGTGAGAAATTGGTTAGGAAACAATTGTAGAAGAGAGTAATGCTGGTCAGCATAGACTGTGATGGCAACAGAGGAAGTTTCGTGGTCATATTTGGAATGTATTTTGAAAGTAGAGCTGACAGGATTACCTTATGGATTGTGTGTTGGGAGAGCAGGTGAGGGGAGATGCAGCATTCCAGGGTGACTACTAGGTTTTTAACCCCACAATTGATGAATGATAGAGACAAAGAGCAGAGATTTGAGGGCAGGCAAGGGGCGGGGAATCAGGACTTCAGTTTGGATAAGCTGAAATGCTTATTACATATCTAAGTGAAACTGTTAAATAGGCACTTGTATACACTAGTTAGAAGAGGTTGAGCTAGAGATAAATTGAAGAATCATCATCATATAGTTAATCTTTCAAGCCAAAAGATTGAATGCACACACCACAAGCTGCAAACTCAGAGCTAGGATGGCCATTAACCACCTGGTGTCATCATGTGGTTTCTTTACAGACCTACTGGTCTGTGACAGCACATAATCCAAGAGAGGCCCTAGTATGCAGATGAGGGTGTGACAGTGAGTTTGGAGTTGTCTTCAACTTTGAGGGAAACAGAAGAAACTGAAGCACAAAACAGAAACTTAGAGAAACTGAAAGAAGCTCAAGTATTTAAAAGCATATTAAATGGGTATCACTCCTTATTCTTGAAATGTTCTCAAATGTCTTAGCACGAGAGAACCACGGTGGTGTTGTGAACCAGAAAAATAAACGACCCAATCAAAAAGTAGGCCAAAGAACTAAACAGACATTTTTTCCAAGGAAGAAATACAAATGGCTAACAAACACATGAAAAAATGCTCAACATCACTCATTATCAGAAAAATGCAAATCAAAACCACAATGAGGTACCACTTTACACCAGTCAGAATGGCTGCCATCCAAAAGTCTACAAGCAATAAATGCTGGAGAAGATGTGGAGAAAAGGGAACCCTCTTACGCTGTTGGTGGGAATGCAAACTAGTACAGCCACTGTGGAAAACAGTGTGGAGGTTCCTTAAAAAACTTGAAATAGAACTGCCATATGACCCAGCAATCCCACTGCTGGGCATACACACCAAGGAAATCAAAATTGAAAGAGACACGTGTACCCCATTGTTCATTGCAGCACTGTTTACAGTAGCCAGGACATGGAAGCAACTTAGATGTCCATCAGCAGATGAATGGATAAGGAAGCTGTGGTACATATACACAATGGAATATTACTTAGTCATTAAAACGAATACATTCGAATCAGTTCTAATGAGGTGGATGAAACTGGAGCCTATTATACAGAGTGAAGTAAGCCAGAAGGAAAAACAACAATACAATATACTAATACATATATATGGAATTTAGAAAGATGGTAACAATAACCCTGTATGCGAGACAGCAAAAGAGATGCAGATGGATAGAACAGTCTTTTGGACTCTATGGGAGAGGGTGAGGGTGGGATGATATGGGAGAACGGCATTGAAACATGTAAATTATCATATGTGAAACGAATCACCAGCCCAGGATTGATGCATGATACAGGGTGCTCAGGGCTGGTGCACCGGGATAACCCAGAGGGATGGAATTGGGAGGGAGGTGGGAGGGGTGTTCTGGAAGGGGAACACATGTACACCCATGGTTGATTCATGTCAATGTATGGCAAAACCAACACAATATTGTAAAGAAAAAAGTCTTTCTTGAGTTTGTTACAATAAAAAAAAGACTAAAAGAAGAAGGCAGCAACAGACCATGGTGCATTTCTGCACTGGTTTCTAGTCTCCTTGGCCACCACCTGCCTCCACAGGCCCCACCTAAGGATTCTCAGAGCTGCAGGAATGAGATTTTTTTCCAACTTCTTTCCTCATGGTGACTCCCCATGCAGTTTTTTGAGGGCTGTGGTAAGCCGTTTCTCTGTAATAAAAATACTCATGATACTCTTTACTGCTTCTTTGAAATGTAAGATTAAAAAGAAAAAAAGATGGCAGTATTAAAATTGCTTATATTGAATGTACTGTCATTTCCAAAATTATTCACATGGTCAAATAAAAATATTTTCTTTGAATATTAAAAAAAAAGATTGAATACAATCATCTAGCTTATAGAAGAAAGACCCAAGCTTTGGGATACACTACAGTATTTAGAGCTTGGGAAGGAAAGCAGTATCTGTCTAAAGAAACTGAAAAGGCACAGTTGGTGAGAAGGAAAGCAAGAGAGTGTTAGCACTCTCTTGGAAGAAGAAATGATCTTTGTCAAATGCTGCTGGGAGATCAAGTGAGGTCAAGACTAAGAAATGACCATTAGGATTGGCCTGATGAAGGTGACCTTGACAAAGGAAATCTCCGAAAGTAAGCAAAAGATAAAAAACTGATGTATGTTGAGGATATTGGTTGACGAAAGGATGTGAGGTAACAACGTGGAGAAAGCAAGTAAGATAACTTTTTTGACATAGAAGAGCAGAGAATGGCATTGAAACATGTAAATTATATGTGAAGGGAATCGCCAGCCCAGGTTCAATGCATGATACAGGGTGCTCAGACCCAGAGGGATGGAATCGGGAGGGAGGTGGGAGGGGGGTTCTGGAAGGGGAACACATGTACACCCATGGCGGATTCATGTCAATGTATGACAAAACCAACACAATACTGTGAAGTAAAAAGTCTTTATTGAATTTGTTACAATAAAAAAAAAAGGTAGTATCTAGAAGTGAATGTGGGATTGAAGATGTTTTTAAAGGCTGTTTTATAATATCCACTAGATGTTTTATATAATATCTACTAGAGAAAAAAATGACACAAGTAAGAGACAGGATAAGTAAAGGAGCAAGATCTTCAAGAACAAAAGAGGATTGAGCCAGTGCCCAACGTTGGGCTTGAATAGGAACAGAGATAACTTCATATATTCAGTAGTCTTCAAGGTAGAGTATGTGATTATAAATACAGGTGGATTCGTAGATTCAGTTGATGGTAGAAAAATAGTAATTCTGATTGCTTCTGTTTATCATTAAAATAAGAAACAAAGTCATTATCTAAAGGGGATTACAGTATAAAATTTTATGTGATTTTTTTTTTTTAAGGTAAAAAATGAAATTTAAAGAAATGTGTTCTGCTGACTTGCTTCAGGCAGTGTTTTCATGTCCCCTGGGATAGGCAGTCATTTTCTTGGCCCTTAGTCAACTCTGAGAAGACTATCCTATTTACAGGGTCTGAGCTCCTAAGCCTGTATGTCATGACATGTAAGACCCCCCAGGAGCTAACCCCCCCTGTCCTGTCACACTCTCCCCCCCTTACTCTCTGTTCCTCCTTGTTCTCTTCCCTCTAAGGTCATCGTCCTGCTGATTTTTTCACATCACAGTACCTTTGTTCACAGTGTGCCTTCTGCCTGTTTTGCTCTGACCACCTTCTTTTATCTTCCACTTATCCTCAGTCCTCAGTTTAGGCAAGACTTTGGGAAGTTTTCTCTGACTTCATTGAGAATAAATGAGGTTTCTTTGAACCTTACTCTATTAAAATTATTTGTTTCATTTCTTTCTCCCCACTGAATTATGTACTTCTTGAGCTCAGGCATGGATATGGCATCTACCTCTTGGTGAATTTTGGCAGGACTTAAGTGACTTCAGTGCCTTAATTTTTACTGCTTGGCTTATTGCCATAATAATGAAGTGGGAAGTAGTGGTAATCTCCATAGTAAGCTACATTGATAACCACACCTTTTTAGTAGCTCCCACAGAATTGCAAATTTATTGATTTGACTCTGCTGATATGATAAGATAAAGATGAATAACCTTCTCTCTCCTGTCTCACTTTTCTAGTGTGAAGAGTGGCCAGATTCGAAATCTGGAGTCTGCCCGTGTCTCAATGGTTGGCCAAGTCAAACAGTAGGTTTTATTTTTTTCCCCCTTGCGCTGGTTAGAGGCTGAAACATAATGAGGAATTACAGATTGCTATTCCACCATGTTGGTGAATACCTTCATTATTTTAGATACTTTTTATAAGAGAACTCAGTTTGGCCAGTTGTATAGATTCTCTTTTTTTTTTTTTGCAGAAATCCCAAAGCCAAATAATGTCTTCTATATCAGTGGTCTCCAACCTTTTTGGCACCAAGAAAGTTTCATGGAAGACAATTTTTCCATGGACTGGGGGATGGTTTGGGGATTATTCAAGCACATTCCACTTATTGTGTACTCTGTTTCTATTATTATTACATCAGCTCCACCTCAGATCATCAGGCATTAGGTCCTGGAGATTGGGGACCCCTGTTCTATATAATAATGGATTACCTTATTACCACAACTATAGGTGTTATAAGATGAAGAATACCTGAGAAAGGACGTTAAGTGTTCACTCTGGTGCTGGCAGCTATGGTTTCATTCTGGTAACAGTCTCCTTCTAAGCCAAACCTGGTTGTAAGGAAGTTACAGTGTAAAAAGCTTTGGCATAGCCTGAGTGAAAGTCAGATTTTAAGGGTGAGCTAAGACTATTTACTATTTAACTTCCCTGGTGGCTCAGATGGTAAAGAATCTGCCTGCAATGTGGGAGACCTGGGTTTGATCCCTGGGTTGGGGAGATCCCCTGGAGGAGGAAATGACAACCCAGTCCAGTATTCTTGCCTGGAGAGTTCCATGGACAGAGAAGAGCTGGGCGGGCTATAGTCCATGGGATCACAAAGAGATGGGCGTGACTGAGCAACTAACACTTAACTTTAAAAGATTATTTAGCCCAGTTGATCCTCCTAGGTAGGGTTACATGAGTCCTGGGTATTGCTGTGTAGTCACAAAATAAACTTCAGGTGAATTGGGAAAAGGTTGCCCACCAGGACAGACAGGGAGTACAGGGTTGATGAAAATGATAATGGCATTATTAAATGCCTGCTCTTTGCCAGGCACTGTGCAAGGCATTTTATATACACTGTAATTTTAAAACCTTGTATAATGGAAAATTCTTAAACATAAACAAGTAGAATAATAGAATGATTCCAATGTACCCATTACCTATCTTCAATAGCTATGAACTCATGTTTCTTCTGTGCCCCTATTTATTTCCCCTAAGGACAAAATGTTTTGAAAAAAATTTCAGATATAATTTCCTTTGCAAAATTTTAATATGCTCTAAAAGGTAAGGACACTTCAAGCACAGTCATAAGACCAATATCACACCTAAAAAAATGAATAATTCCTCAATATCATCAAATGTCTTTAGTATCGACTTATCTGATTGTCTTAATTTTTTTTATGTTCAAACCAGAACTATAATAGGAATTTATACATAGCAGTTGATTGATAAATCTCTTAAGTGTCTTTTAATCTATAGGCTACCCTTCTGTCTCTCTTCTTTTTTCCCCTGGCAATTTATTTGTTGAAGAAACCTGGTTGTTTGCTCTGTAGAATTTTCCACAATCTGGATTTGCTGATCGATTCCTCAAGGTGTAATTTAACATGTTCCTTTTATTCCTTGTATTTTCTGTAAATTGTTAGTTAGGTCAGAGGTTTGATCAAATTCAGGTTTGTTTGTTGTTATTTTGGTTTTTTATTTGTTCGCAAAGAATCTGCCTGCAATGCAGGAGATGTGTGCCGGAGACTTGGGTTCAGTCCCTGGGTGGGGAAGATCCCCTGGAGAAGGAAATGATAACCCGCTCCAGTCTTCTTGCCTGGAAATCACATGGACAGAGGAGCCTGGGGGGCTGCAGTCCTTGGGGTCACAAGAGAGTCAGACACGACTAAGCAGCTAAAGAGCAGCAGCAGCAGGTGATACTGTGCCCTGCTGTCAGGAAGCACATACTGTCTGGATGTTTGTAATATTAGTAGCCATTGATGGTAACTGCCTGGATTCATTCATTCATTCGCACTATCTCATTTAATCCTTACAGTACCTCTTCAAGGAAACTGTTGTTTTATATAGGAGGAAACGGAAGTTCAGAAAGGTAAAGTGACCTTCCCGGGGTCACATAGCTAATGAATGATAGAACTCATATTCTTAGAACTCAAACTCCTATGTATTTGACTTTAAGGCCTACATTATGGATTTTATATCCGAAAGAGTAGTTTGAGTAGTAATATCTGGCAGGCACAATGCAGAGGCTTTAAATAAGCTGTGAGACTGTTCACTTTTCAAGCTTGAATATTTTGAGATCTGATTTGTTTAAGCAGTGAAGAGTTACATGTCTTGTATTCAGGTAGTTCAGTTATCTTTACATTTTTACTTCAAGTGATGTTTTCTCTAAATATGTAAAACTATGTATATAAGAATCTATGTTTTGTCACTTAAATGTTCACTGGAACCTTCCTGCCCTTCTTGATCTAGGTAAATAATTCCCTTGAACCTCCCAATTTACTGCTGTGGAAGCCCAAAGCACATATTGTTTCATTAATACTTTGACCTGATTGTAAAACTTGACACCTCAAGTTCCTAAGAAAACCCCCACTTAAAACACTTGTGAACATACACATCACTAAAGGTTTGGTAGAGAAGACAGAAGTTACCATTCTTAAAAAACCTACACCTGAAGTTTGACTGACCCTTCAATTTGTCCCAGTCTCTCTTTATCTTGCTTGTTCTCTCTCCTCGTCTCTCTTCTATCTCCTTTTTCAAGGGTAAAATGGCAAATTATCATGAAGAACGGACGTTGGCCCTAGCTGCTACCTAGGCTCTTGAGGTTACTTCTAACACCTGTCAATGTATTTTTGTTCAACGAGTTCTCTTCAAAAGAAATTATGGTACCAGCTGTTCCTGTAATAATTTTTCTTCCTAATTATATAAAATAAAGAGAGATGAAAAATAACAAAATTGGTTGGATCAGATGCACTAATCTCTAAGGTTTATCTGGCCCTGGTTATTGTAATTGCCAGTTTCTGACAGCTAATTAAAAGTGGGGGCCTTTTACCAAAATCTGTTTCAGCCTTATTGTACTATAAACAGGGTACAGTAGAAAAGCACCATGCTTTAGAGTTAATTGGGCCTGGGTCTGCCTCCCAGCGTCATCCACTCATGAGCTAAGTGATCCTGGACAATTTTTTAACTCTTCAGAGCTATTTTATGGGATTGCTATGAGGATTATATAAGATAATGCCAATAAAACTCTTGTCACCATGCCTCAGGAAATGGTTACTCCCTTCTGTGGGTCAATAGTAGTTCAGACGGTAAAGCATCCACCTGCAGTGCAGGAGACCTGGGTTCATTCCTTGGGTGGGGAAGATCCCCTGGAGAAGGAAATGGCAACCCACTCCAGTGTTCTTGCCTGGAGAACCCGGTGGATCATGGATTAGCAGGTCACAGTCCTTGAGGTCACAGAGAGTTGGATACGACTGAGTGACAAAACATGCATCGGTGTAAGAACCAGAAACCAGCTCTTGGAGTATAGTCAAACGTTGACATGACCTTCCACAGCCCTGGTCTACCTTTGTACATAAAAGTGTACATTTTTCACACCCTCCTCCCAGGAGCATTGTTAAGTTTTAACTAGTATTTGATTATAAAAAGCCATAAATATCAGCTTCTCTAAGGCAATTTGTGTGTAGAAAAGAGGTGTGTGATAGCACTTTTTTTTTTTTAATACCTAGGTGTGAAGGAATTACAAGTCCAGAAGGCTCAAAGTCTATAGTGGAAGGAATCATAGAGGAAGAAGAAGAAGACGAAGAAGGAAGTGAGTTAGTAAACAAGAGGAAAAAGGAAGACGACATGGAGGTGAGTGAAAGTTCCCATTCTTAGAAGGATGGGATAGTGTGTAAAGTAGGGAAAGGAAGGTAATGTTATTCTTTTTGTCCATCATTTAATATTTTAAGGAACAAAGATACTATCATAATAGATACTTGGATTAACTATAAGATATAAAGCACTGCTTTTTTCTTTTTACAATCCAGGTCTTTATTTTTACACTCAAAATGCCATGAATTCATAGGGAATGGGCTCCAGGAGTTCACGCTCCTTTCCATTGGTCCTCATGAAGTGTGCTTCTCTGGGCGGAGCAGGCTGGTGCTTCAGCTGAACCCAAGTCGCTTTTTCTCTTTGACTTCCTTCATTTTCTGATCATTTCTTTCACACATTTCAGGAAACTGTCAGCTCTTAGAGTGCCTAGTATGCTCCATACGCACATTAATTAATTCCCTTGTTTGTTTACAATGAGCCAACAGCATGCTGGATAACACTGTGGACTCTCCCAGTTTTGCTCTGGTAATATTTGTGGGGCATTCCTTTTTGAACAGTACCCATTCCCTTGATATCTACAATATCACCCTTCTTATAGATTTGCACGTATGTGGCCAAAGGAACAACTCCATGTTTTCTAAAAGGCCTAGAGAACATGTAGCAGGTGCCCCTCCTCTTTCTCTTTGTGTTGGTCATTTTGTCGAATTGCTGTAAGGTGGGGGTTCTGGCTGAAAGCATAAAGCACTTCTTAATAACTCCGACAAATTGGAAAATAAAACTCACAGTATTACCCTACCCTCAAAGAGAGCTGCTCTCTCATCAGGCCCTTTCTCACCTCTACTTCCGTTCCTGTGGTTTATCTCATGAGAAAATCCCATTTCCTACCACCAGTCTACACAAAACCGATCAGATCCTACCCATCTTTCAGGGTGTATTTCCTTGGAAAGCTTTGTGACCTCAGTTTGTATTAGTCCCTCTGCAGTATAGCACTGAGAGTCTCTAGGACACAACTTAGCACTTTCTTTTCTGAAGTTGTGACTGAGTCATAGAACTGATTTTCTTAAGCCACACTCATAATATATGGTTTTCTAATAGTCATCCCTGTAATACAGGCTCAGTGTCTAATAACAAGCATTGTCTCCCAACAAAAATAACCTGTGTATTTGGAGGGGAGGAACTGATATTATGTGTGGATTTCCCTCAACGTGGAGCTTAAGGTTGTATGCATAGTAAGTGTTCTGTGACAACTTGCTGAGCAACTGATTTGAGGATAGTTAGTGGAAGGGGAGCTTTTTCTGAGAAACGATTAATGAGTGAGCCACAGACTTTCAGGGATGGATTATGAATATCTTACTAATGACCGGGCATGGACTCAGTGTACACCACATATCCCTTTGCATTTGGAGATGCTAGTGTCAGCAAGGAGGAGAGTACATTTTTTAAAACAGTATTTTTAATTTAGTGAGGATCTTCTTGTCATCCTTATGATAATACTTTGTACCTTTTTGGAGTTCACAAAATTATGAATAATGCATGCTCCCACAGTCGTGAGGTGAGGAGAGATCTTTTCTCACATGTTAACAGTGTAGAAACTGAGACTCGAGATGAAGGGACTTGTCCAAGGTAATCAAATAGTGTTTAGTAGATTTGAAACTCTGAAACAAATTGTCAGTTACTTTTTCCCTTCTGTGTGCTAGGATCTATACTGGATGGTTCACATTAACATCTCTAGTTCTCATTTTGATTTTGCATTGTAAATATTAACAGTTTTGAGACAGAGATGCAGATACTTGCCTATGGTCACATGTAAATGTTAGTGCTAAAACACATCCAGATCCTCTGATTTTTAATTTCAACTCATTTTTTTCTTATCACTTTTTCTAGGCCCTAATATATGGGGTTTTAGGAACTCCAGCAGTTCTGTTAGGACAGACTGAGGCACATCAATCAGTGAGGAACTTAGCTAGACAGTCTCCACCTGAGGAAGGACACAGAGAAACCCCAGTAGTCACAGCTTCTTGCAGCTAGTGGATAAGTCCTGGAACTCTAATGCACAGCATAGTAATTATAGGCAACAGTACTGTATTACAAACTTCAAAGTTGCTAAGCGACTCGATCTTAATTGTTCCCACCACAGATAAATGATAATTACGTGACATGATAGCGGTGGTTACCATGCTATGGTGGTAATCCCTGCAGTGTACACATGTGTCAGATCCACATGTTGTGCACCTTCAACAGTGTTGTATGTCAGTGATGTCGCAATAAAGGAAAAATAAATAAAAATGATTTAGATAATGTTAGTAATGCCAATTAAATGTAGCAACAACACAAAAAACCAGGCACAGCTTCTTAGGGCCATCTCTGTTTAGCACAGTATAAAAAGTTGTATTTGAAATGGCCCTGAGACATACATAAGAGGTCAGTTGCATCCATTCTGTTCTGTAAAAGAAAACAAGCTATACATTTTTATTGGGATGAGGGGACTCTCATATATAATGGTTAAAATACAGGGAAAAAAAGGGAAAACATTATTTTGGTTCTTGAATAAGCTTCAGTTGTCCAAGAGATATTTCTTTATGCATAAATCTCTTTTTTAAAACTGCTTTATTGAAAAGTTTATAAGAACCTACAACTTTATTTTATAGTTGTAAGTTCTTATTATATTTAGGTTTTAATCCGTTTGAGTTCATTTTTATATATTGTCCAACTTCATTCTTTTGCATGTGGATATTCAGTTTCCCCAGCACTGTTTCTTGAAAAAACTCATTTCCCCATTGAGTGGTCTCATCATCCTTATCAAAGATCACTCAACCATATATGTGAGGTTTATTTCTGGGTTCTTGAGCTTACTCCATTGCTCTATTTGTCTTTATACCAGTACTGTGCTATTTTGATTACTGTAACTTTGTAGTATATTTTTAAATACAGTGTGAGTCCTCCAGTTTTGTTCATCTTTATTAAAATTGTTTTGGTGTTTGGAATCCCTTAATATCCATATGAATTTTATGGATAAATTAATAAATATTAATCTCTTAATATTCCATATGAATTTTAGGATAAATTTTTATTTTTTTGCAAACAATGCCATTGGGATTTTGAAAGTGATTGTGTTGAATCTACAAATCACTTTGGGTAACATGAACATCTTAACCATCTGGTGATCTTTAACACAGTATATGCTGTCTCATGTTCACTTCTAGATTTTCATATTGTGGTTGATGTGGTATTCCAGTTACAATATTTCAAAATTTTCCTGATGCAAAAAAGTATAGAGAACATTTTATTTGTTCAGCTTGTATTTGATGAGCACATACTCTGTGCCATCTACTTTATATTGAGATTTAACAGATTTTGCTATATTTGATCATTTCCTTTTTAAAATTACTATTTAAATTTTATATAAATGACTGTTTATATATATATAAACATACATATGGAGAAGGAAAGAGCAACCCACTCTAGTACTCTTGCCTGGAAAATTCCATGGACAGAGAAGCCTGGTGGGCAATACAGTTCATGAGGTTGCAAAGAGTAGGACATGACTGAGCATGCTCACACACTAACATACATGTTTACATCGTATCATTGTCATATATAAAAATGTAAGAAAAAATATTTTATCAACATATGTTCAGTTTTCCCTTCTGGTTCTTTCTCAAAGCGTACCATATTTTTCCAGTAGTAATCCTAACTTAGCTGACATGTTGTACTCTGCTTCTTTCACTTAATGTTATGTCATAAGCATTTTTCCATACTGCAGTGTGTTTTCTGTAGTCATTCTTTTGATAATGTGTTATTTTTGCCAAATGAGTCTAAGAAGCTCAATCTTGGCATACCAATTTACTAGCTTTGTGATCTTAAGAAAGTTTCCTAGGTTCACTGAAACTAATAAAAGTAAAAAGTATACTTCTAATCATCTAAACATGGAAGTACAACAATAACATGTCACACAGCTGTTATAAGGATTAAATGTATATTAAAATGTCTGGGACACGGTAAGCCCTCAAAATGTGCTAGTTTCTTTCCCTTTCCTTTTCCCAAGGACCTAGTTTTTATCCTGTTCCTCCTGGGGTTGCCCTCAGAGACTCAAAACTTGCTCTTACTCCTCCAGACCAAGAAAGATCATCCATACACTTGGAGAATTGAACTGGCAAAAACAGAAAAATACTGGGATGGCTGGTTCCGAGGCTTATCCAGTCTCTTTCTTAGTTGTCCTATTCCTAAATTGCTGCTCCTGGCTGGTAAGTGTGCATGTGTATATATTAGTCAGCCTGGGATGCTGCAACAAAATACTGGGT
This sequence comes from Antilocapra americana, assembly GCA_007570785.1. Lineage (NCBI taxonomy): Eukaryota > Metazoa > Chordata > Mammalia > Artiodactyla > Antilocapridae > Antilocapra > Antilocapra americana. The sequence goes on along the minus strand of ML663009.1, from coordinate 1,234,250 downwards.
GGCTTAAACAATTCTGGAAGCTGTAAGTCTGAAATAAGAGTTCCAGCCTGTCAAGTTGTGCTGAGAGTTTTCTTACTGGCTTGCAAACAACCACCTTCTCACTGTGTTCTTACGTGGCAGAGAGTGCGAGAGCAAGCTCTCTGGTGGTTATTCTTATAAGGACACTAATCTTGTCTTAACGAGGGCCCTACCTTTGTGACCACATTTAACCTTAATGACTTCCTCATTTAATCTTAATTACCTTCATATCTCCAAATATGGTCCCATTGTGAATTAGGGTTTCATATCATATAAATTTTGGGGGGGACACAATTCAGTCCTTAGCAGCATATGTATATTGTCATCTCAGTTATGTCTTTGTTAAAAGCATTTACCATATGGGTAGCAACTTCCAAAATAAAGTACCATCCTTACTCATTCGTGCCCTTTCTCCTTCCTTTGACAAATCCATAACTAACTAAGCATGACCATCCACCAGGGATGACCTGATTCTGGCCTGGTCTCTGTACCTGGCCAAACCCAAGTCCTTCTCCTTGAGTGGTATAAGGATATTCTGAGTAAAAAGGAAATTTAAAAAGTAAAACCTGTTTTCAGAAAGCAACTTAAACAAGCAAAGTGATTATGGGGAACCTCAGCTTCGAAAGCTTCATGTGGTGAGACTATACCCTCAGGAGGTTAGGATTGGCATTAACATGAATTGAGAATGTCATCATGTTTACCACTTCGTAACGATTTTTACTTCATAACAGCAAAACCTATTTCATATAGCCTTTTCCGGTAAGCTACTTGTAGATTCTCTTATTTTATTCTAGGTGTTGATAGATTGGATAAAGATCTGACTATTGGCCAAATGCAAGGTAAGTTATGAAGAAATTACATTCCTAGGTCCCCTGAGGGCAGAGAAATGGGCAAAGTCATGTGAAAATTTTCTATCTAAAAATGGGGATTATATTACCACATAGACCTCAGAGTTTAAGAATTAAAGTGATGCGGTGTCTTTGAAAGGGGCATTATAAAGTACTGTGTGCAGATATATTATGAAAGGAGATATTCTAAATACTGGTCAGTGTTTTTATTATTGTTAGAATTCTTAGGAAAGGGAAAGGTCCAAGATAACCCAAATACAAAGAGATACGAGTTCTGTTTAGAAGACAACATGATGAGGTGGTAAAAGCAAGGACTCTGCGGTTGGGAGAACTGTGTTTGAGTACTGCTTCTTTCCTACTCATTTTTTTTCACCCTGGGCAAGTTACTTGACCTGTCTTAGCTTTAATTTTCTCAATCTGTAGAATGAGAAAATTGATGGCAGCCTCACAGGGATTGTGAGGTATAATGAGTAGGAAAGAGACATGTGCTCAGGTTCAGGTGTGTTGGCCAGATGACTGTGGAGGCAGTAGGACCAATTTCATGGAAGCTCTTGGCTTTGGTGCAGATGAAAGGCTTGGTGAAGGTGAAGTCAATAGGCATTGGCAAGTTTGGGTTATAGGAAAAAGAGGTGCCACCTCCAGGGCCAACGTTGCAGGCTTACGCAGATTCTGTTCTTGACTCTCCTCCTTTTCCGCTTGCTCTCCCTGGGCAATCTCATGGCTCCTACTTACACCCTGATAACTCACAAAGCTAACCCTCTGATTCATACCTCTCCTGCGGCCCAGACCGAGACTGTGTCTCCAGCCTACTGGACATGGCTGCTTGGATGTCTCTGGCCCTGATGGCCAGGGACGGGTTCCATATTCTTTGGTCTCCTTGGAGATCGTGCTTTGTCAGTCATCTCTGTCCACCCTTAATAAAATGATCACACTTGTTTTGAGCTTACAGTGTTATACAGGACAGTGTGAAAAAGTGCTTAGTACTGTCTGGAACATAGTTAAGCACTCAGATGGTAACTTATTATTGTAATAATAAATCCCAAAATCTTTAATTTACAAATCCCTTAATGATAAGGCCCCTACTTACATCTCCAGCCTCATTGTTGACTCTCCTAGCACCATGCCAAAGTTTTTCTTCTCAGGAGCAAATACCATTTCATCCTCCATTTCTTTGTATAAGTTACTTTTTCTGTGTGGGAAGCCTTCCTGGATCCCTATTTTATTGCAAAGACCCAATTCCTGTGTTTTTCCAGTTCCATGTGCTTAGTGCTACCCTAGGAACTACATGCTGCATTAAAATCTGAGTTTTATGTTTTGCTCTCCCACTAGACTATAGTGTAAACAGGAACTGTTTCTATGTGTCTGGCCCAAAGTAAATGCATATTAAGTAGGTGCAGAAGGAAGAAGTGAAGGGAAATGATTTGCTCAAGGTTACACTGTCAAGTATTACCATCTTCCTCACAGGCTTGTTAATTGGGTCCAGACTGTTGGGGTGGGGTGATGGGGAGGTCCTGGCCTGCTAGCGTGACCTGTGAGGCTGCAGAGATGGTAAGGAGAGGACCATTTTAGTCCTTGAGGTGGCTTTGGTTTATATCTTCCCCAGGGAAGTTCCAGATGCAGGTCCTGCCCCAGTGTGGCCACGCAGTCCATGAGGATGCTCCAGACAAGGTGAGTCTGGTGCTGGATGCCTGTAAAAGGGCAACTGAGAGAGTAACTGGATCTCACAAAAGACAGCATAAGCCTCTGTGTCAGCCTGTGTTGCCTGCAGCAGCTGCTGTGGGGCCTACACACATGCACTTCCACCAGCCCCCCAGAACTCTCCTTGGCAGCTGCTTTTGGTCTTGCCTTTCTGTGTATGGGCTGAGGAGCTACTGGTGCCCTGCTGTTTTACCCAGGGCCCTGTGGTTAAGATGGAGAAGGGAATAGCAACCCACTCCAGTATTCTTGCTTGGAGAATCCCATGGACAGAGAGGAGCCTCATCCATGGGGTTGCAAAGAGACACAACTGAGCGACTAACACACTGTGGTAAAGATTGTAAGCTCTACTTCTCCATTTTCCCCAAAAGCCAGATGGAAGAAGGAATAATTGTGGTAGAAACTGCTCCCTAAAACGCATGCACAGTTAGGAATTAATTTGTGTTCCTCCTGTAGGAAAAAATGCTTTGTAACTCTTAAGGGGATAACTAAGCCTTCACATCATTCCTCTTGACTTTTCTGGAGCCATCTCTGTAGGACCCAGGTCCTTTTGCTTTCAGGCTCCCCAAAACTGCAGGACCATGAGTCCACTATAACTCTTTAACTTCCAACAGAAACCCATAGGACCTCCAAGGCTGAACCCCGTACCACCCTTAACATGGCCTGGAATATCTCTCCCTTTTCCAGGTAGCTGAAGCTGTTGCCACTTTCCTGATTCGGCACAGGTTTGCAGAGCCTATCGGTGGATTCCAGTGGTAAGGAAGTACAAGATTTAAAGAGCCCAGCAGTACCCCAACAGATATTTGCAAGGTTGTAAATATCTCTGCCTTACCCCTGCCTGGTTTAGGTCACCAATGCCTTTCTTCTTCCTCCTCAACACAGAGCCCAGCATGTGTGTTTCTGCAAAGCCGTGGTTGGTTCTTTCCGTATGCTCTGGTCCAGTGAGTTGTTGCTAAACTGACATTAAACGGTGCCTAGTCCCCTACCCCCTTTGTGATGTGTACTTTTTCTTGAGATGCCCCTTCCTGTGGAGGCTGGGATGGGAATTGTCCATTTCTGGTCTCTTAGAAAAATTCTGTATGCCTTCTCCTGCCCTGCTGTCAAGGAAGGTGAGGCAGACCTGAGGCTATGCAGAGATCTGGAACAGGGTTTCCAGCCTCAGCACTGTTAACATTTGAGGCAGGTAATCCTTTGTGGTGGTGGGGCTGTTCTGTGCACTGTAGCATGATAAACAATATCCCTGGACTTTACATACTAGGAACCAGTAGCACCCTCTCAACACACGCAGTTGTGACAAGCAAAAGTGTTCCTAGATTTTACCTCATGTCTTAAGGGAGGCAAAGTCATTCCCAGTTGGGAACCACTAGTCTAGAGGAAAAAGGATGCCTCTCATCTTAGGAAACTCTCTGTTGGATTGGGAGACACAGTAGATTTCTTTGTGGAGGAGGAGGAGGAGAGGCATGGTGACCCAAACCACATGGTCCTGGTCCCACCTCAAGGAGCTCCCAGTCTTGGCTGCAGAAGGCCCCATCTTCACAGAGCCCCACAGGCTATAGGAAGGGTCATGCCTGCCAGTTGGAAAGTCTCTTTTCTGATTCTTATGATGGTCCAAGGGAACTTGTTCCCTACCCTCAGAAAGTTTGAAGAAAAATTGTTGAAGAAATATAAACAGTTTCTACATCAGGGAGTTCTGAATGCCAGGGCATAAGCGATGTGGATGACAGAGCAAGGTGGGCATTGAAAATGATGACAGGAGCCTGGTACAGTGAGCCACAGTGATTCCCTGATGTCAGACCACCCCTCAAGCAGCTGACTATTGATGGATCCGAGGAATCAACAATAAAAACTTAGTTTCTCTCAGTCAGCAGTGTCTGGGGGCCCTGGCCTATTTGGAGATGTGGCCAGATCAGCTGTACACTGAGAGCACACCCTGTGTCTCGCCCTGGATGGGGCTGAGAAGAGGTGGAGAGATCTGCAAAGGCCTTGCTGATCATTAGGGAGGGCTTCCTGGATGAGACAGGGTAAGCGGGGTAAGCTAGTGACAGTCACATTTGTTTTCCATTCTCTTTCCACTCTTCACAGTGTGTTTCCTGGCTGTTAGTGACCTGCTCTCCTTCCCTCCCTCAACATTGAGCTCTGTTGTAAATACATCGCACCAGAGGCCACTGTGATGCCGCTGTCTCCTCCTCACCATCTCGCCCGACCATGTGACACCGGCTCCCTGTATACGGGCATCCCCAGATGTACAAACCCTTTCGTATATTCCTGCCCAAAGCATTATTTTCCAGGGCCTTTGATCAACATTGGCCTCCCTAGTCTAAGGCTCCTCAGCTCCTCTCCCTTCCCTGTTCAAGGATAGCTCCTGCCTGTCCTCCCTGCCTTGCCTTGGGTGAAGCCTCCATCAGAACCGCCACCCTGGGCCCCTGTTCCTGGTGTTAGGCAGTGTACCTGGGTCCCCATGTTTCCCCAGGTACAGGGACCTCCACTGCTTGAGATTGTTGTTGCCATGGTCCTGCCCTGCCTCATGGGCTAGACCATGTGCAAGATGGTCTTTATTTTTCCCTTTTGAATAAAACACCAGTCAGATACCTTTTTATCCCTGTCTTATTCTTCTAGGCTTGGAAGACCCAGAGAGGTCAGGATCTCATCCTTAGGTAGAGGGAGGGGTGGTGGATAGCATCACAAGAAACTGGCCTGAAAATCAGGCTCGGCCAGTCCAAGCACATGGCCTCCCATCTGGGGAGGGCCCACGTCCCACTCCCACATGTCTGGGCACCTGCCCTGGGCTGAGGCCAGGCTGCTCCATGGGCCTCTTGAGCCCTCACCTGCCATAGAGCAACCCAGGCTGACTACAGCCCATGCACAAAGCCACAGGCTAAGGCCCGTGGAGTTGTTTTTAAGAAGCAGATTTAACCATTTTCATAGTTGGTCCCTGGAGCTATGCAGAGTGCCCGCTTGCCTTTTCTAGACCCACAGCTTATCTTAGTCGTTTGTGGTTTCCATGTCACCCTTCATAGAAACAGTACAGCCCAGCAGCCTCAACATTTGCCCTCTTCCAGCTGCCTCATCACAGCACTTCAGCCTCCCTGCTGCCCAGGCACGCCATTTCCAAGGGTAGGGAGGGACAGTCTCCTGCAGCCCATCTTTTTTGTGACTGTCTTAGGTGATGCGTAGCCCCCTCCACCTTTTGACCCCACAACTTCCTATCCCTGTCCTGCTGCAGGGTCCGAAGTCTGGGACCTTCTTTGTTTCTTTGTTGTTTATGACCTTGTTTAAAGAAAATAAATATCTCCCAACCTTTATCTGGTCTTTCTCTATGGAGTTGTCCTTATTTCTGTTGATCTAGGGGTTGGGGATAGTTCATTGGATTTAGTCACTATAGAGCTCCAGAAAAGCCTGTTTGTTTCCTGCAGCCCATCAACATCTTATGTTCCGCCTGCTCCCCAGAGCCATAATGCCCATTAGAATGGACAGAGCCAGCCTCCACTGCAGCCAGGGAGACTAGATTCCAATCCTCTCTCTTCCAGTTACGTACTGTGTTGACTTTGGCCTAGAACAGGACAGTCTGTGCACTGTCCACATGGTCTCAAGCTCTGAGTTTTGCATCTGCTAATGCCCAAAGTTTGTCTACAACTTCAAGCACCCCCTCAACTCTAGACACTTGGGTCTGTCAGCTTGTCCAGATGACCAAAAGCCACTCACACTGACCATTCCTAAAGTTAAACTTACCTTCCCCCTAAAACTTGTTCTTTCTCCCGTATTTCCTAACTCAGTAGTGATAGGTTCCACCATCTCTCCACTGGTCTAAACCAGGCAGCCAAAGTGTCCTTGATGGCTTCCTCTCTTATATTCACAACTGTTGTCCATTCTTTGTCTCCTCCTCTCCTTGCCACAGCCCCTCCCCTGGCTATTCTCTACACATTGTTGGAGTCCTCTTAGCAGGTTTTGGAGCTAGGCTGCCTAAATTAGAACCTAAGGCCCATCCCTTACTGGATGTATGAGACAGCTTTGTGCTTTGGTTTCCTTATCTGAAAAATAGAGGTTAACAGTATTTACCCCGTAGGGTCTTGAGGACTACACAAGTTAATATAGGTTAACTCTCTCAATAACTGATGTAGGGTAAGCACCTAATAAATAGTTCCTATCATGTCACTCCCATACTATAGTTAAGACCTTGTTTACCCAGACTGGCCTGTGGTCAGTAGCATTAAGTATCATCTGGAAGCTTGTTTAAGATTTTGTCCTTACCCCAGACCTATTGAGTCAGTACTGATCTACATTCCAACAAGCACATTATTCTGAGAAGTTCTGATTTGGATGTTCACTAAATACACCTGAGTAAAGCATGAGCTCCGTAGCAGAGAAGATAAGTCCCTTGTGTGTGTGCTGTGTGCTTCCACCAAGCCCTTCTGGAGGAGGGAGGGGCCTACCAAGGTCTCTTTGCTGGGCTGTTCGCACTCTGTCCACAGGGGGGCAGCATGGTCAAATGTGTGTTTTTCAGGGACACAGCCAATTTGTTCACCAGGTTAAGTCATCATAGTCATCAAAGTTGAGCAGCTAATTCACTTTACACACAGCTAGTTAATCCTCATGGCAACCCTATGAGGTAGGTGATGTTGTCATTTGACAGGCAGGCATTAGGTCCAAATTCATACAGCTCAGAAGATGTGTCAGAATTCAAACTTAGGTTTTTTTCCTCTTGATACTGCCTCCTGGACAATATAGGGGACCCTGGGCAGAGGTCATTTTGGTACAGATACCTGGCAAGAGGATGATGACCAGGCTTGATGGATGGAGACTAAGAAATATTCACTTAACTTTATATTAGATACTCTGCTAGTCACATCTTAATCTTTTGTATCCTTGTGAAGTATGGACATTATTGTTCCCAATTTATTATTTTTTTTAAGGTTCACATAAATTGTCATTTTTTAAATTTAAGTATATTATTTTTTAATTTAAGTTGATTTACAATGTGTTAGTTTCAGGTGTAGAGCAAAGTGGTTTAGTTATATATATGTTCTTTTTCAGATTCTTTTCCATTACAGGTTATTATGAGATATTGAATATAGTTCTCTGTGGTATGAAATAGGTTATTGTTGTTTATCTACTTTATACACAATACTTTGTGTATACATTAATCCCAAACTCTTAATTTACTCCTCCCCCTTTTGGGAACCATAAATTTCTTTTTGAAGTCTGTGAGTCTCTGTTTTTTAAATAAATGCATTTGTATCATTTTTTTTAGATTCCATATAGAAGTGATATCATATGATATTTGTCTTTTCTGTCTCAATATAATCTCTAGGTCCATCCATGTTGCTGGAGATGGCATTATTTCATTCCTTTTATGGCTAAGGAGTATTCCACTGTGTATACACACACACACACACGCCATATCTTTATACATTCATCTGTTGATGTACGTTGCTTCCATGTCTCGGCTACAGTAAATAGTGCTGTAGTGAACAGTGGGGTGCCTGTTTCTTTCAAATTAAGAATTTTCGTCTTCAGATACATGCTCAGGAGTGGGATCGCTGGATCATATAGCAACTCTATTTTTAGTTTATTAAGGAACTTCCAGACTGTCTTCCATAGCGGCTGCACCAATTTACATTCCTGCCAACAGTGTAGGAGGGTTCCCTTTTCCTCACACCCTTTCAAGCATTTATTGTAGACTTTTTGATGGCCATTCTGACCTGTGTGAAGTGATACTTCACTGTAGTTTTCATCTGTATTTCTTGACTAGTTAGTGATGCTGAACATCTTTTCATGTGCCTGCTGGCCCATTTGCATGTCTTTGGAGAACCATTTAGTTTTTCTGCCCATTTTTGGATTGGGTTATTTTGATACTGAGCTATATGAGTTGTTTGTATATTTTGGAAATTAATTACTTGTCATTCACATCATTTGCAAATATTCCATTCTGTAGGTTATTCTTTCATTTTGTTTATGCTGTACTTTACTGTGCAAAAGTTTTTAAGTTTAATTAGGTCCCATTTGTTTATTTTTGCTTTTATTTCCATCACTTTAGGCAACTGATCCAAAAAAGTATCGCTGTGATTTATGTCAAAGAATGTTCTATGTTTTCCTACAGAGATTTTTGATAGTATCTAGTCTTCTTCTAAAATAATTTTATTTTTGTGGTGAATCTTCATTGCTGCACAGGCTTTTCTCAAGTTGTGGAGAGCAGGGGCTGCTCTCAAGCTGCAGTGCATGGGCTTCTCATTATAGTAGCTTCTCCTGTTGTGGAGCACAGGCGCAGTAGTTGTGGCACATGGGCTTAGTTGTTCCACAGTATGTGGGACCTTCCTGAACCAGGGATCGAACCCGAGTCTCCCGGGTTGGCAGGCGGATTCTTTACCACTGTGACACCGGGGAAGCCCAGTATCTGGTCTTATATTTAGGTCTTTAATCCATTCTGAGTTTATTTTATTAGGTCTTTAATCCATTTTGAGATGTTAGAGAATGTTCTAATTTCAGTCATTTACATGTAGCTATCCAGTTTCTCCGCAATTTAAAGGCAAAGAAGCTGAATTTCAGAGATGTGAAATGACTTGCCCACAGACATGGCTAGGAGGTGGCAGCATCTTTGAGCATTCCACTATATCCTAGTAGAGAAGAGACCATTCATATGTTCACATAATGTATTCTTTTTTTTTTTAATTGAAGGGTAATTGCTTTAAAGTATTGTGTTGGTTTCCACATAATGTACTCTTAAGGAGCACCTGCTATGTGCTGGATGTAGCATCCTTGTGAAGCCTACAGATCAGCACTCCAAACTCAGGAAGAGAATAAAGGAGACCCTCGGACCCTTTGAATGAAGGATTTCCACAAAGCCAGAAGGAACATATTTGGGTCAAACCAGAGGCCATTCTGTCAGACACATACACTAAAGAATGTCCAAGGAGAACTTCCCAAAAGAAGAAGGTGGGTAAATGGGGTAGACACAGATCTAATGTTGGGGGGCAGAATCTTGAGACTGAGAAGACTCAAAGGGCTGAGGAGAGTTGGACACTTTTTCTTGTTATCCTCTTCTAAAGCTGCTTTTATGAGCATTTATTTGCTGATTAAGCAAACCTGAGCAGCTTCTCTGTGCCAAGCTTCCTGGTGACTCTTGGAGGCAGAGATAAATAATGAGGCCTTTCAAATGAGCTCATAGTCTAGAGAGACCATTATAGAAACTGACCACACTGTACAAAGGGAAGGGGACAACTAAACCTCTTTGGAAAGAGCCAAGGGATAGTTTCACAAAGTAGGTAGCATTTAGTTGAGCTTTAAAGCATCATCACAAGGTGGAGGTGGAGAAGGAGAATACAATGCAGGGAGAGCAGGCAGCATGCACAAGCCCAGGAAGGTCAGTCTGACCCAGCTGGTAGATTAGGTAGATTAGTATGATCAGTGTGGCTGGAGTAAAAGCTGTGGCAGGAGAGGCTGAAGGGGGCAGGATATAAAGGCCTATAGTGGCAAGATGGGGAGTTGCCAGACACTAAGGAAAGTCACTCTGGTACCTGTGGAAATGGACTGCAGGCACTGGACTAGACAGTAAAGAGGCAGTGGTGGTTTAGGTAAAAGGCAAAGGTATTCTGAACTAGGTAAGTGCTGCAGGGATGAGAGGAGGAGAAGGCTTGATATTTTAGAGGTGGAATGGACAAAACAAACTTGATTTGGACAGTGAGGTGCCAAGGACCCTTAAGTTGGATTCAAGGGCCTGTGTCATCAGAACTGGAGCTGGGGAATTAGAGGGTCATGACTTAACAAGGGGAAAGCAAGAAAAGAATCTGAAACAGGAGTTGAGAAAGCAAACAGCAGTCATACCCTTTCCTGCAGGGACAGTGTTTTGTTTGTAATCTTCAAGCCAACTCTTCTCCTGCCCCAGCTGGCTGCCCCATCAGTGGCCAGAGTCAACATATTCTCAGTCTGGGTCCAGGGCTTAGAAAGTTATGTAAACTCAAGAGGCTTCCATATTCCTAGAGCTGGCTTCATCTCCCAGCAGTTTGCTAGAAACCTCAGCCTGTAGCCAGGTGAAGCCTTGGAACCTGAGACTAGCCAAGTGGCTGGCCTTTTAGGTGGATGGAGGAAACAGTTAACTGGATAGTTAACTGAGCAATACAAGGAGAGAGTTTTCTTTTTCCTGATAATCAGTATTTCAGTTTTTCACCACCAAGTATGATGTTAGGTGTAGGTTTGTCATATATGGCCTTTACTATGTTGAGGTAGATGCCTTCTTTGCCCACTTTCTGGAGAGTTTTATCATAAATGGATGTTGAATTTTATCAAAAGCTTTTTCTGCATCTATTGAGATGATCATATAATTTTTATTCAATTTGTTAATGTGTATCACACTGACATGTGGATGTTGAAGTATTCCTGTATCCCTGAGGTAAATCCCACTGGATCATGTTATATGATCCTTTTTACTGAAGTCAGTCTGCTAGCATTTCATTGAGGACTTCTGCATCTACATCAGTGATACTGGCTTGTAATTTTCTTTTTTTGTGATATCTTTGTCTGGTTTTGGTATCATAGTGATGGTGGCCTCATAGAATGAGTTTGGAAGTGTTCCTTCCTCAGCAGTTTTTTTGGAATTGTTTCAGAAGGATAAGAGTTAACTCTTTAAATGTTTGGTAGAATTTGCCTGTGAAGGCATCTGGTGCTGGACTTGTTTGTTGCTGCGTGTGTGCTAAGTCGCTTTAGTCCTGTCTAACCCTAGGGACTGTAGCCCACCAGGCTCCTGTCCATGGGATTCTCCAGGCAAGAATACTGGAGTGGGTTGCCATGCTCTCCTCCAGGGGATCTTCCTGATCTGGGGATCGAACCCATGTCTCTTAATGTCTCCTGCATTGGCAGGCGGGCTCTTTCCCACTGGCGTCACCTGGGAGTTCTGTTGGGAGTTTTAAAATTGCTGATTCAGTACAGGTAAATATGAATTGGTAATTCATATTTTCTATTTCTAGGTCCATAGATGGACCTAAAAATTATCATACTAAGTGAAGTAAGCTAGACAGAGAAAGACAAATATCTTATGATATCGCTTATATGTGGAACCTAAAAAAAGGATACAAAAGAACTCATTTACAAGCCAGAAACAGACTCACAGATGTAGAAAACAAGCTTATGGTTACCAGAGGGGAAAAGGGGGGTAAATTAGGAGTCTGGGGCTAACATATACACACTACTATATATAAAATAGATAACCAACAAAGACCTACTGTACAGCACAGGGAGCTATACTCAATATCTTATAATAATCTATAAGCGAAAAGAATCTGAAAAAGCAGATGACTATATGACTGAATCATTGATATATACATCACTGAATCACTTCACTGTACATCTGAAACTATACTTCAATTAAACGTTTTTTTCAGTGCTGTAAAAAATGTTGTGAATCTTAAAACAAATTTTAAAAAAGAGATCTTTGGGGAGACACCTGTATTTTGAATCCTACCTCTGCCACTTTATAGCTATGTAACCTCAGGCAAGTTACATATTCTCTGCCTCGGTTTCCCTTATCTATAAAATGGAGATAATAGTACCTGTTCATTGCGAGGCTTGAAAGAGGCAAGACACCTACCTCGGTTCTTAGCACAGTGCCTGGCCAAGAGTGTGTGGTCAGTATGTTGCTACTAACAATGATAATAGTCATTAACGTAAAGACTCTTCCCTGGAGCAAGTCTCGTGAGGATACAAGTGCAACACCAGGAGCCCAGTTTGGAGAGAAAGCTGTTAGAAAAACGTCTGAAGAATAGCGCAAGAAAGAAAAGCAAAATTATAAACAAGTTATGCCCCAAGCCTCGGTCAGTCCCATTTAGAAATAGCTACCTACATACTAAGCTTTGTTGGGACCCCAGAGCTCCACCCTCTTCTCTAAACTACCCTCACCTGCCTGAAGACAGATGCTCCAAAAGGAACTCAGTTGTCTGAAATTCCCTCAAGAGTTTACCAAGGAAAACTGCACAGAAGAGACCACAAGTGGACACCACTCCCAGACCAACAATCACTACCCTACCCTATCTCCTGTCTATGGGCCCTTTTCTAAGGGCTAGTCATTGTTCCTAAAAATCTAAGAGGCTTACCTCCCCTCTTTCCTTTCTCTCTCAAGATAGTATCTGATCCTGAGTTCTAAGCCACCTCGGGATATTACTCATTTTCCCTTGGGTATCTCCCATGTATACATGATATATACATGTTAATAAACTTCTTTATTTTCCTCTTGTTAATATGTCTTTTACTATAGAGGTTTCAGAACCTCTATAAGAACTCAGAAGGGGAGGAGAAAAGTGTTTTTTCTCACCTATGTGACAGTAATTTAGTAAGAGGGCTTCCAGAGTCCTGATGCACTCAGCAGAAATATTGATGACAGGTGCTCCGAGAGGATCTGCTGGACCCTGGATATCAGCACACTAGAACCTTTTCTTTGGGGCCCACGGAGCTCTGGGAGAGAGAAATCCTGACATGCGTGGTACAGGAAGGGGGCAGAGGCAGCACAGCATCTAAGCATCTAGGCTTTTACCTGTGTGGCTTCTCTGTGAGCATGACACACACCCCCATCTCCTGTTGAGGAGACTGAGCCAAGTTGCCTAGAATGTTCACTTTGCACAAGTGCTCAAATATCAGTCCCTCATCACTGCAGCCTTAGCTCATGCTAGTCCTGCTGGGAAGTGCCTCTCCTCATTACACTCTGCCTATAAAAATCCTACCTGTCTTCCCAAAGCATAGCTCAAAGGAGGCCTTCTTACTCATTTATCCAAAAATATTTGCTGAATGCCTACTTCTTTGAAACAGACCTTTTTCTGGGGGATACCAAGAGGTATAAGGAGTGCAAGCAGCCAGGCAAATAAATACTGAAAAATTCAGTGAGATGGGGACTATAATAGAGGCATTTACAAAGTAGACCAGGGGTCTTAAAGCATTTACCATGCAGGGCAGGCAGCTGACCACAATTAAATGAATAAAGTAACTTTGAGAAAAGTGTTAGGAAGAAAATAGAGTTGGCCTATGTGAACAAAATGGCTAGAAGGATGGGTGTCAGAGAAGTTCTCCCTGAAGTGACACTGAATCCAGAGTGGAATGGTGAGAAGGGCCCAGCCCCAGTGGGAGCAGTGAGTGCAAAGACCTAAAGAGTGGGACCGATGTCGGTTTTGAGAAATAGAAAGAATGTGTATGGAATGCACTGAGCGGGGAGTGGTGGGAGATGAGCCAAGATGAGGTTATCCATAAATAAAACATTGTGCTCTGCTGTTTTCACATAACGTTACAACATAAGAATGTTCATGGTTGTGAAAAATGATCTGTAAACACTTCTTATGACTATTAAAACACTTTAATGGCTGTATTTAAAAATCATATGTTTTTTAAAAAGTTACTGTCTGCTTTAAAAAAGTCATCACATGAGGTACACTCCTGATACGGAGAAACCCCTGCTCAGCCTTCAGCAGGAGTCAGTGGGCATAAGGGCACGTGGGAGTCAGGCGCCGCCTGCAGGGTCCTCACTGCCACTTCTAGGCCCTTGTAGTCAAGGCTCAAGTGGCAAAAGCCCCACCGACCAAACCCTAGAGACTGTTGATAAGCCCTGTTTCCAACAGAGAGTCTGAGCTCCAGAAACTCCTCTCTTGTCTCGTTCATTCTGCTGTGAGTCGTGGCTTGAGGAGAAACAATGTAAGTTCTCAGGTGACCCCTGCTAGAGACCACTTCCTTGTCTCCCATTTGCAAGGAACAGACAGTGCTGACAAGGGCCTCCTCCAGAAGCCTGCTCCCCTTTCTCGTCTCTTACCCTAGTTTTTGACTTTTGGCTTCTCTGGAAAGCCAAAGGACTCCTCCAGCTTCTCTCTGCCAACACTTTAGTCTTCAGGTCTCGAGCTGCAGGGTCTGCGGAATTCCTGTCCATACTCGTGTATCCACTTGTTGGCCACTGGGGGAGAACGAGGAGGAAGACGAGCAGGCTCAGCAGATCAGACAGAGGCGATACTCACAGGGTTATTAAATTCCATACCCTTGGTGACTTGCTTGCCTCACCTTGGTCCCAGGCCTGTCACAGACTACAAGATGTTGCTTCCAGTAGCAATAAAGAGCAAGAAGGGCAGTGGCCCCTGGAAAAAGCCACCACAGGTCCTGTCTACTAGAGACTTAATTTTCAAACCCATGGGTACTGTGGTCACTTACCCTTCATGTTGATCCTGAAAGCCCCTCCTCCTACAGGGTACCATTTCAGGGTAGTGATAGAAAAGGCGTGGATCCCCCTGGTCAGGTCCACCTCAGCACAAGAGTCCCTCTTCTACTCCTTTTTCTGTCTTAAGAGCTAAGTTCTCGTGGACACATGTATGACGTGAGCATGTCCCTTATCTCTTCCTTGTTTGACCTCCTCATGGGAAAGCCCCGGCTGGTTTTCTCCTTGGAACAGAGGAGTGGGACTTTGCACCGGTTCTTCTTTAGCTGCGCTGAGGAATCAGGGCCTGTCTGGTCAGGCCAGTCAACTTTTACTGACACCAGCTATAGGACAGAAGCCTCCCCTTTATGGGCTCCCAATGTACTGGTGGCTGATAGCCTAGAATCTAATCACCTCAATATGATGTGGCATTGTTATGAAGCTCTTTTTCCCCTAATTTTGTTATTTTCCATTTGATTTTTTTAAAAGTTGATGTGATGTATTTTCATTTTTATTCAGTTCAAGAAATTTTCTTCTTTATTTCTTTTGGCCATGCAGTATGTGGGATCTTAGTTCCCAGACCAAGGATCAAATCCAGGCCCCTGCAATGGAAGCTCGGAGTTTTTAACCACCGGGCCACCAGGGAAGGCCCTGTTATGAAGCTTTTGGAATGAAAGACTATGTTATTTTCTATCTAACCTCTATTTCCCCTGAACCCCTCACCCTTTCCCATGCCCAGAAAGGCAGGCCTTACCCCATTTATCTCCCACCAGGACAGGACAGCCAGCATGAAGTGTGTCCCCATCCCCTTCACCACTCCTGTGCAGGTTCCACCAAAATAGCGCTGCATTCTGAAAGCAAGCAGACCCCACCCCAGGGAAGGTCAGCCCGGAATCTCAGTCCTAGGGAAGTACTTGACTGAGGACAAATGCGTGAATGTCATTAACAAGAAAGCTGTCCATGCAGGTGGGGGCAAGGAATACATAAAATGGCACAAAATGGTAGACAAGCTACCACTGACTCACTCACTGATGCATTACTTATTGAAGGCCCTGCCCTACTCCAGACCCTGTGGATGCAGAGACAAATCATGATCAATTCTGCTCTCAGGGAGCTCATAGTCTTGAGAGAGAGAGACATAAAAACAAACCAGGAGGAGACTGACAGGTGCCAGGGGAAAGGGGGGCACAGGGTGTCACGGGCTCACTGAGGACAGGCACTCAACAGAAAGCACAAGGGGCGGCAAAATGTTCCTCACGCAACTAAGAACTTGATTCCAATGCTTAGCCTTCCTTAGGCACTTCCTAGTAACACCCCCAGGAAGCAGGCCTCATTGTTTTTTCTACCTTAGCAGTAAGGAAGCTGAGGCTTAGGGGCTTTTAAATAATGTAACTAAGAAGGAACAACGTCAGGACTCAAACCTAGGCGTTCTGACTCCAAATCTTCTATGTTCTTTCTACCTCCTATACTCAGATTTCTCTCCTACACACTTACTTTAACCCTGGCCAAACCCCTGAGTTTTGATAAATACCCAGCATTTACTTACTGAATGCTGAGGATGTGCTGGGCACTGTACTAAGTTCTAGGAGGCACAATCTCAATTATTTGTCTTCATTTCATTCTTGAAGTAATTAAGGGCTGCCATCCCTGATTGATTGATTGATTGCTCTGAAATTTGGGGGAGATATTCATTAAATAAACCTCTTACCACATTGGCCCTCCTCTAATGCCTTGCTTGACTTTATAGCTCTTCTTGCAGTATACCATTACTGCCTGTTAACCTCTCCGTGAGCTCCTGGAGGCAAGAACTATGACCTTTCCTCTGTACTCTGAGTGCCTCTAGCCCCCAGTATTTACTGAAAGAATGATTGAAGGGACCAGTTGCTGCTGAGATTCTGAAGGGGAATAAAAGATTTCTCACCTTTGAGGAGTTCTACTGTAATAGAAAGGCAGACATGTAATCATCTACTTGTAATCCAAGTGTAAATAAGATTAAAAAAAATAGAGGTACAAGTAAATGCAGTAGTCAAGAAAACTCAGGAACTATCTTTGATTCTGGGAATCAAGAAAGACCTCTTTTTTGCCCCCCACCCAGGACAGGTGTGCAAGCACAGACAGCATGAAAGTTGAGGTGTTAGTTCCAACAATCCTAAAAACCATCCGTTGGCATCAGATCCACACTCACTTTGACCACAGGAACGCTGAAGTTGCCATAGATGAAGGCTGTGGCTCCTCCGGCTTCCACCGAGCTCAACTACAAGGACAAAGGGAAACCAGAGTTGAAATAGCCCGACTGCCTTACTCTGCTCCACGTGACATCTGATGTCATTTCTGCATAAATTTCCCTCCTGTGTGCCCCTATTTCAACTCTAGGAGAAATACTTATGGAAAGACAATCACCCAATTTAGGAATGAAGACAGTGGCATCAGTGTTTGCCTGCATGGCCATGAGAGGACAACATTTAGAAATCCCCCTTTTTTTTTACCCTTCCAGCTAACATCCTTATTGAGGGTTACCACGGGTAGGTCCAAACTTTGAGACCCTCAGGAAGAAATTTAGTTTATATCACAGCCCAAGACACACAGACATGTCTCTAAGTTTCATAGAACATTCTTACTATGTGAGATACTGTCTGTTATTTTCCATTTTATTTTATTCTCTTCTAGTTCAGATTTCTTAAATGCTGACCAGATACACTAAATTGATTTCACAGCCTAGTAATGCATCATGACCAATGGCTTACAGAACACTTACTGTTTTTGAAAGCTGGGCCTCATAGGAACTACTGATTGCCCCTCTGGTGTGTTTCCCAGATCACTCAGACCCTCTCCAGGTAACCTCAGCTAAAGAGCTTCCACTGGTATATTCTAGAATTATAGATATGTTTACTTAATTTGAAGAGTTTTTTACTGATTTTCAAAGAAATACACAATCTAAACATTTTGGAAAATACTTCAAAATACTTTATGTATTATTCATCATCTTACCATTCAGAAAAAAAAAAAGCACTGTTACAGTTTAGCTAAAATAGTTGACATTTATTGAGCAGTGACCGTATGTTAGGCATCACACTAAGTCCTTATTCCTCACAACAAATATATCATCCTTAGTTAGGATTGTTGTTATTCACAGTCTAGGGATAAGAAAGCCAAGTCTCAGAGAGACTGAGTGGTTTACAAAAGGTCACATAACTCCAAGCCAGGACTGGAGCTGAGCCAATGCTTTGTGACTACAAAGAGCCTGCTGGTAACCATTATATGGCACTCTTGCACACTACCTGTGATATCACAGCACAGTGGGGTGGAAGGACTTAGACAACAGATTGAAAAGAGAATTGGATCAGTGTGCTGTAAGGCTCCAGAGCAGGGCATGGATTGTGAGCTTGGTGGAAGGCAGAGAACTCTTCCCTCTGTAAACCTTCCATTGCTTTGTACTGGGACTGATCTTATATCCAGTCTGAGCAGAAAATCACTAACCTGATTTCAACTCAGTCCTCTACTTCTTAAAGATTATTTTCCCCCTATAATATTATTCTTAAATTCCCCACAAACCTTATCTCTTGTCTTCAGAAATGTTTATGATGGTCTTAACCCTAATCTGAAGATGAAAGAACTGGGAATAAGCTAGCACTTCCTAGGTCCCACAGTCCCCTTCATGGAGTCCTATACTTGCTTTCTAGGATAGAATGATAAAAACATACTGTATGAAACTTCAGAGAGATATCCCCTCACCTGACTTCATCACGTCCTCCTGACAGCCCTGTGAGGAGGTACAGAGCAAGAAAACAAGCTCAGAGAATTGTGATTTGTGCTGAGGCCTCACGTTAAGTGGCAGAACCTGAATCAGGCCAACTGATTCCAAACCCAAATGCATGCCATTCCACTGGGTATCAGAGGCTTAAAATCCAAACACAGATGCACTCTTGCATTTGCCATTTACAACTGCTGGACTCCTGCATCTGTGCTACCCTTACCATAGTAACCAGGCCTCTGTAATCAGGGAGTCAGCTGCAGAAGACTCTAGAGGGATAAAGAACAGAGAGCCTGTGGCCCCCTGACGTCCTATTCTTTGGTTGATGTCCAAAGACATCAACTGCCTATGACTTCACAGATTGTGACCTCCCATGCCAGCTTGAGTCATCAACCAGAGATGCACTAGCTGCTGATCCAAGCCATGTGCCCTGCCCGGAGGGCTGACGTCAGCCATCCCTCTGCCTGATCAGAATGTTCAGAATGACCACAGAGGCCAGACACTGCTGGCGGTGGCTGCTCCCCAGTTTTGCAGAAAGTTAAAACCAAGCCATGTGAAAAAAGCCACGTTGGGATTGCCAGCAATAAGACTATAGAGTGCTGGCCTCTGTCCTTTCTTGGCTGCACCGTGGAGACCAGATACAGGACTAAGGAAAGAGGGGATGCTAGGGTGGGGGTGTCTGCTACTCTAATGAGCCTGAAACCAGGCCCTCATCTTAGGGTGTAATGTAGAGCATTTATATTTAACAGTATAATACACCTCTTATACTTTAAATGACAGATGACTGATATTATGACTTGTCCAAAGAGAAGGAGGCAAAACCGCATGATCTGATAGGAAGAGGATCGGTGAGATAATAAAGACCAGCTCCAAATTCTATAGGGTCAGGTCAGAAACTAGAAGAGGCCAATTTATTTTTTTAAGGTGGTGTGATGTAGAGTTAACTGAAGACTTTATAAGGAGATAAGGAAGAAATTTTTCATTACATATGAGAGAGCCACACTTACTAAATTTCTCTGTAGGCATCTCTGTTCTTCCTTATAATCTCAGCTGCTTCGTTTCTCTCCTCTCTTACCCCCACAACTCCATGACCTCATCTATAGGTCCAAGCTTTTCAACAGCAAGTAGTCTATGGGACCTCAAAGAGAACCACATCCCCTTCCCGTGTTGTTCAGGTCCCAGGATCTCCTGGCCTTCATGTTAGGCCACTTCCCATCCTAATCACAGCCAACGACAAGGTCACATTTAGGTCTACATAACGTCAGTTCTTTGAGGGCAGGAGCTGACATGGATTTTTTTATTCCGCCTATGGTGCCTAATGAGAGTGCTATATGAAATTTACAAACATCCTGGAGATTTGTCTGCTGTGAATGTCACATAAAATCAGTATCTTATATTGCTTTGAAAACCATAAAATAAAAGAGAGAAATAATCAATATGTAAGTAACCCTGGTCCCTCCAGAGGAAGACTCACATAGATCATAAATGTTGCGACCCGGTTCCCAGAGTTCATTCTGTACAGTGGGCTGCTTGGTGACTGAGACAAAAATAGAACACATCATTATCTTATGCAGAAGGCACCAGAGTGACAACCAGAAGGTACCATATTCTACCACAATACAGGGAGGATAAAAATGGGGGAGTCACAGATGGGAGAGAGCTTGAGCTATACCTGGTCACGTATGTGCCTATCTTTGCTGGAAGTCACTCAATATATTTTTTTTTTCTTTTTACCAATTTATTAGATACACATATAAGTGAACTGTATACTAATCAAACTAAATTGCTTGTTAGTAGTGAAAGGCTTCCCTGATAGCTCAACTGGTAAAGAATCCACCTGCAATGCAGGAGACCCCGGGTTGATTCCTGGGTCAGGAAGATCCTCTGGAGAAGGGATAGCCTACCCACTCCAATATTCTTGGGCTTCCCTTGTGGCTCAGCTGGTAAAGAATCACCTGCAATGTGGGAGACCTGGGTTCGATCCCTGTGTTGGGAAGATCCCCTGGAGAAGGGAAAGGCTATCCCTCCAGTGTTCTGACCTGGTTGCAAAGAGCTAGACACAACTGAGTGACTTTCACTCTTCAGTGAAAGGACTGAGTGGTTCATTGTATCTTCAGGTTTTTAGTGAAATAAATTAATGTATAAAATGCTACAGATAATTATTCTGTAAACGTGCTAAGTTATAAGACTGGAATTCCTAATTATTTGCCAAAGAGACATATTCTTTTGTTACAGAAGAATTTAACTGATATAATTTACATGTCATAAAATCCAGTCATTGTAAGAGTGTTTTTCAATGAGTTTTAGTAAAAAGATGAGTCAGCAGCTATCAGCTTGAAACTAAGACTCTCAGATCTACCTAGAACATGAACCTTTGTTCTAAGATTTCACTCAGTGTTCCCTGGGGGCCCTATTAGAGCTCTGCCTCAGAGAAATAAGTAATACCCTCTTTCCCTACCCCCAGGAGATGGTCACTGACCCCATAGTTACCGTAGCATGGTCAAAGTGAGGCTCATAGTGCCCTCCAATTCCATAGTTCACCACCTGGAGATACTCTGCATAGGGAGGCTGGACATCAAGGCCTGTGAGGGCAGCAATGCGATGGTCGAGGGTCACCAGCACTGGGTCAACAGTGTCCTTCAGCCATGCACTAAAACACAGCACAAGTTGAAGCATTAGTGATCTGATGCCAGAAATGACTAACTGTGAATGAATGAATGAATGAATGATGTAAACTGCCAGAAGGCAGGCAGGGAGGACAGGAAATGTATTCATCTATCAAACAGGGGTGATATTATCTATTACACAGACTTATGAAGGTCATGACAGACAATGCTTATGAAAATGCTTAGTAGGCTGTATGCTGGTGATTGCTGTAAAACGCAGAAAAATCTCTGCTATTCTCCTCTACTCCAAGACAAACCACGGTAGGTCAAAGGCCAAAGAGCAAAGTTCAGTCTTTTTTTCCTGAACATCTTATTGAGATTCTGATAAAGTGGAGGATTAGGGATCAGAATGTAGGTCCCTGGGAAGCAAGGAAGCAAACCAGTGAGTCTCCTAGGGCTCTTAAGGGAAGTACCCTGGCACAGCTGGGTCTATAAATAATGGATTAATTTGTTTATTCCTTTGTATAGAGTGCAGGCATAGTGTGACGCTGTGGGCGCTAAGGTTTACAAAGGTACTCAAGGCAAAGCCACTGTGTTCAAAGAGTTCATTAGAAGAGACACACAAATACACACAAATATAATGAGTATAAATCGAAGTAGAAAAACGAGAACCAGCCTTTAAAGTCCTGAGGAGCACAGAGGAAGATGTTAATTTTGACTGGGCATGGCAGTAAGATGGACATGTAGGCCAAATTTTGAAGGGTGCATAAAATTTCAATAGATAGAAAAATCATAGGGGTATTTCAGGCTGAAGAAACAGTGTAAGTGCGGATGTGGTGGGGTAACATAATACAACATGAAAGCATCTGGTCTATGAGAGAAGTAACGGGAAATTAGGCTAGAAGAGCAGGGCAGGTTGTGTAAGCTGAGGACCCTGGGTTCAGGAATCTGGTCTTAGTGGATAACAAGAAGTCAGTGGAGGTTTCTGTGCAGGAAAAAAAAAATTAGTGATTAGGAGTTCACTGGTGACCTTTGAGGGACAAGTTCTAGTGAAGCTGTGAGGACAGAAAATGAAAGGGTTAATCACTCAGTCACATCTGACTCTGCGACCCCATGGACTGTAGCCCGCCAGGCTCCCCTGTCCATGGGATTTCCCAGGCAAAAATAATGGAGTGGTAGCCATTTCCACCTCCAGGGGATCTTTCCCACCCAGGAATTGAACCCTGGTCTCCCACATTGTAGGCAGATTCTTTACCATCTGAGCCACTGGGGAAACCCCGTAAGGACAGAAGCAAAATTCAAATGAGTGCAATGTGGTGGCTGGGGCTGGGTTGGTGAATGAGGGGAGGCAATGAGGGTCTCAGTTTCTTTAGCTGAAAAGTAAGGAGAATACCACTTCCTTCCCTTAAAAGCAATGAATCTAAACAGAAAGTTGAATTTTCTCCTTGACACTATAATGTCAGAAAGATTAGCAAAGCCATGAAGCTGAAGTTATATGGATCTTTCAAAACTAGGAAATAACTTCCTAATGTAAAAGGTCCCAAACTAAGAAAATAACTTCCTAATGTAAACCAGACCAAGTAAGTTAAGCCAAAGGATTCTGAATCAAAGCTTTCATCACTCACTTCACTTCCCAGACTACAAAAACCATCCACCCAGCCTGAGGTCTGGCCTCTCCCCAAGGATGTCCTTGCTGTCTCCCATGGCTCCGGTGAGGACCCTCCTCTTACTGTATCATCCAGACTGTCCTTATAGCGCAAACCAAGGGCTGCAGTGGGGCTGATTAGGGATGGAGGGGAGGGAATGCAGCTGGATCTTCCCCTCTAGAGAAGCCACCAGATCCAGAGATTCTGGCCCTCCCTCTTGCCTGAGTGGTAGCAAGTCATGCTTTGAATATGAATCAGGAGGTGGAACTAGAATTCTGTAAAGTCAAATTCCGAACAGAGACTTTCTGGAAAAGCAAGCCTGTTTAGGAAAACAACTACATATTTTTTGGTCTAGGGCTTAGGAGCTTTTTTGATTCTTTCCCTAATGGTCTCCTAGTTAAGTCCTCAGACCATGTAACAGCCTGTGAAAGGCCCTTGGGTGAGGGGAGTGGATATTGCTCCCTCTCAGCAAGAATGCACAAATATAAACCTGAACTATAGGTTCTCCAGTGGCATCTCCGATGGCACCTGAATGACTGCTGCTGACCTTCAGTCACCTGTGCCAGGGCGGCCAGCAGGTGTGCCCAGAGTCCCTGCCAAGGAAGGACCCCTCTTACCTTTTGCTGATGCGGTACTCCACTGGTAACTGCTTTTCACCTGACGCCACCACGGATCTCTGGAGCTGATGTGAAGGATGTAAGAGAAAGTCCAAGTGGTTACCATGCAAAGGGAAGGACTCTCATCTGCACAGACATGCCCCTCTCTTAGCATAAGCCTAACAATCACCAGTTTCTCCTTGATTAAAGGATATTTTGCACTCACTACTAATTCAGTGATAGTCATTGATCTTGAAAATAAAAAATAATAAGTGACATAAAAACTCAAAGTTGACAATAAACTTGAGCTTCATATCTGGTAAACACTAAATGCTCAAAAAAAGTCCATTGGAACTAAAATAAAAGTGATTTTTAATCCCTTTTGCATCTACAAGACTGTAAGTTCTGTAGGAACAAGGGCTGTTTCTTTTTTTTAAATATTTATTTATTTGGCTGTGTCGGGTCTTAGTTGCGGCATGTGGGATCTTTCATTGCAGCACACAGATTCTCTAGTTGTGGCACATGGGTTTAGTTGCTTCATGGCATGTGGGATCATCTCAGTTCCCCAGCCAGGGACCGAGCCCATGTCCCCTGCATTGCAAGGAGGATTCGTAACCACTGGACCACCCGGGAAGTCCCTAATGGTTATTTCTTATTCATCTTTATATCCCAGTGTCTGGGTCAGGGCCTCACTAAGGGTCAGCTAAGCTTTGACTTTAGTGTTTGTCAAATTAAATGACAATGACAGGACACTCTTTACCCTCAGAGGCAATTCAGATAAAATTCTTTCCTTACAGAGAATCAAAATCTGTTTTGCTTGCAGCTGCCTTGGTTATGGGGAAAAAGCAACCAAACAGGTCTGAAGTCACTAATTCAACTGAATGTCTCTATTTTGTTCTGAATGTCTGGATAGAAATTTTAAGTTATTTTTAAATAAAGTAGCCTCTAATTGCAAAAATACAGTTCCAGGGACAGAAAGAGAAATAATATCTCCATGAGGATGTCTGCTTCTGCATCTGACACCAGAATGTCAGCTCCATGAGGGCAGGCGCTGGTCCTTTTTCAGTGCTGTATCCCCAGGGTGCAGAAAAGGCCAGGCAGGAAGTAGGTGCTAAATACTGGTGAAATGTATCCAGGAGTGAATGAACCAGAGTCTTGAGCCTAAAGACACAGTCTGGTGCTTCACGTGCAGTCAGAGTAGAGGATGGAGCAATGAAGGGCACCCTTTCCTTTCTCAGAGGCTTCAACAACATTACTGTTCCTACTGCTAAACCAGGTAGACAACCTTGGACAAGGCTCTTCCCTTCCCTGGACCCGCTTCCTCAGCTATACAATGCAGCATGTGAACAACACACTCCTGGAGGCCTTTTCAGCCTCTCTCTCTACAATACTAGGATGCAGAGACTCGGTAAGTGACTGATATTGTTTCTGTGTGGTCCTCTTGTCTAGCTCCTCTCCCCAGCCTTCATAGTGATGAGAGAGTCCCTGCTGCTCTTCTGGGACAATATCAATAGTTTAAAAACAAATCCTACAGAATCTCCACTCCACTCTGCCAGCCCCCTCCCTTCCAGAGTCACACTGCATATACTGCATTATATGTACTGCATAACAATTATTTACTGTGCATCTACAAGTCATTCATTCGAGGGGACAAATACTGGTTGTTCTCTGACTAAGCACGGTGCTAGACATTGTAAACACAATATAGGATAACCATAAGTCATTCAGCGGGGCCCTACTTGAAAAGTACAGGGTTACAGAAGGAACAACCAGCCATTCTTATGAAGGACAGGAAGGCTTCCCAGGATGCCCAAAAGACAGCTGGAATCACACAGGGGAAAAGAGGCCAAGGGAAGAGTGCTTCAGGCAGGGAGAGGAGTGTGTGGGGAGGCCAGTGAGAGCAGGCCTGTTCATGGAGACACAAGTTGTTTAGTGCTTCTGGGGTGTCAGTGTAACGAGGTGGCTGCAGAAAGGGTGGCAGTAGCCAGGCCAAGGGGCTCTGTAATCATTTGAGAGCAAAAGGGACCCATTAAAGAGTTTAAGCAAGGGCTTGACTCAGTTGCAAGTGACCGGTTGCAGACTGCTCTGGCTGAAACAGGCATAATACAGGGCCGTGCATTTCAAGGACAATGTATGATCCCTGCTAGCTTACAGTCTAGTTGAGGGGGCCAAGGGACTAACTCCTGAAACTGTGAGCGATTCCAGACAACATGTAAATGGCAGAATAAATGAAAGTACCAAACAACTGGAAACAAAAACTCTTGAGTTCAGAGGAGGAAGATTATTGTAGGTGGCCCCAAAAAGTGCTCTGGAAAAAATGTTCCTACTGAAAGAATCTACGAAAGTGGGCCAAAGTGGTAAGGGCTAGGAGGCCAAAAGAGGCGTCCGGTTTCTACTGAGTCTTCAAGAATGGGCAGAATGCAGATGGGGGAGGAATGATGAGGGAGTAGAGAAATTCTTTTTTTGAGAAACAGACAGTGAACAGGAGCAGAGAAATTCAACCCAAGCCACTGAGGTGGCTTGGTTCCCATGGGGCAGCCACTACCACACACACCCAGGACTTGTTCCTGGGCAAGCCAAAGGCGAGACAGGGACTAGCAACCCTAGCAAGACACTTCTCGGGGAAGGGAGTGTGGCAAGGTCTGTGCATGCCAGACAGATGACCTGGCCATGGGGGATTAAATGAACATCTCCAAGTGGGCCGCCTGTCCTGTTACCACAGCAACAGAGTTGTCCTGAGGAAAAGGGAGGGTCAGGCCAAATGCTGCCGCCAGCTCACTGAGAAGCCAAAGCTATTAAAAACACATCATTCCAATTCATGGGGAGCTTAATGGCTTCAAAAACCTTCTGGAGTACAAAGACTCCAGATTCATCTGAAGGGCTTTTAGATGGAATTCTTTTTGCTGTTCTCCTTCAATTCATGTCTGCTGCCAAAGTCACCCTCAAAAATCTGCAGACCTGATCAGGGCGCTCTCCGATTTTAAATTGTCCCACTGCTTCCCCTGGCTTTTGGGATAAAATGCAAACTCCCCAGGGTGGTACTTCTGGAGCTTCTAATTGTGTCTCACCTTACATCTCCCATCACCTCCCACACCCGCCCCTGCGCACGTCAGCCCCTAGCTTCCCCCTGCTCTCTGAACACGCTACACAGCAGGCCTGTGCACAGACTGCTTGTCTTCCTGGAATATCTTTTATACCTTTCACTCAGATGAATCTCACGTCCACAAGGAAGCCTCTGTTTCTCCTCCCCAAGCCCCGCCCCATCTGCTCTTCACCTGACTGCCTTTCCCGTGGATGAAGGTTCTCTTTTTTGTGCTGCTGTAGCACAACACCTGTGCTATTACAGGATGCATCACAGTGCTTTGTAAATATCTCTTTCCTCTTCTTCAGGAAGCCCTGAAATCAGAGGGAGCAATACTTAACCTCCATGTAACAGCCCAGAACCCAGTACAGCATCTAGCACACAGCACGCTCTGTTCTAGTGATTAATGATGGTCTGGCTGCCAGGGCAAACAGCACACCATGAAGGGCATTATGTCTGCTTTGACACAGGAACTCTGAAACTGTCCTATGTGCCATTTGTAAAGAGGCAACATACTTACAGCGGTGAGGTCAACTGCATGACCTTTCTAAATATTTGCCACACTTCCTGGATTTTAAATAACTTACTGGAATTCTGTCACCTCCACTAGCTTTGTTCATAGTGATGATTCCTAAGGCACTCCAGGATGACTGGTTCTAGGTGAGTGATCACACCATCGTGATTATCCAGGTCATTAAGGTCTTTTTGTATAGTTCTTCTATGTATTCTTGCCACCTCTTCTTAATATCTTTTACTTCTGTTAGGTCCACACTGTTTCTGTCCTTTATTGTGCCCATCTTTGCATGAAATGTTCCCTTGGTATCTCTAATTTTCTTGAAGAGATCTCTAGTCTTTCCCATTCTATTGTTTTCCTCTATTTCCTTGCATTGTTCATTTAAGAAGGCTTTCTTATCTCTCCTTGCTATTCTTTGAAACTCTGCATTCAGATGGATATATCTTTCCCTTTCTCCTTTGCCTTTCTCTTCTCTTCTTTTCTCAGCTATTTGTAAGGCCTCCTTAGACAACCATTTTGTCATTTTGCATTTCTTGGTGATGGTTCTGGTCACCACCTCCTGTACAATGTCACAAATCTCTGTCCATAGTTCTTCAGGCACTCTATCAGATCTGATCCCTTGAATCTTTTTGTCATTTCACTGTATAATCATAAGGGATTTCATTTAGGTCATACCCGAATAGCCTAGTGGTTTTCCCTACTTTTTTCAAATTCAAGTCTGAATTTCACAATAAGGAACTCATGATCTGAGTCATAGTCAGCTCCAGGTCTTGTTTTTGCTGACTGTATAGAGCTTCTCCATCTTTGGCTACAAAGAATATAATCAATCTGATTTTCAGTATTGACCATTTGGTGATGTCTATGTGTACAGTCATTTCTTGTATTGTTGGAAGAGGGTGTTTGCTATGACCAGTATGTTCTCTTGGCAAAATTGTTAGCCTTTGCCCTGCTTCATTTTGTACCCCAAAGCCAAACTTGCCTGTTACTCCAGGTATCTCTTGACTTCCTACTTTTGCATTCCAGCACCTTATGAGGAAAAGGACATCTTTTTTTGGTGTTAGTTCCAGAAAGTCTTGTTGGTCTTCATAGAACTGTTCAACTTCAGCTTCTTTGGCATTAATGGTTGGGGCATAGACTTGGATTACTGTGATGTTGAATGGTTTGCCTTAGAAATGAACCGAGACCATTCTGTCATTTTTGAGACTGTACCCAAGTACTGCATTTTGGACTCTTTTGTTGACTATGAGGGTTATTCCATTTCTTCTAAGGGATTCTTGACAACAGTCATAGATATAATGGTCACCTGAATTAAATTCACCCATACCTGTCCATTTTAGTTCCCTGATTCCTAAAATGCTGATGTTCACTCTCGCCATGTTTGACCACTTCCAGTTTACCTTGATTCATGGACCTAACAGTCCAGGTTCCTATGCAATATGGTTGTTTACAGCATCAGACTTTACTTTCACCATCACACATATCCATAGCTGGACATCGTTTTTTTGCTTTGGCTCAGGCTCTTCATTCTTTCTGGAACTCTTTCTCCACTCTTCTCCAGTAGCATATTGGACACCTACTGACCTGGGGGGTTCATCTTTCAGTGTCATATCTTTTTGCCTTTTCATACGTTCATGGGTTCTCAAGCCAAGGATGCTGAAGTGGTTTGCCATTCCCTTCTCCAACGAACCACATCTTATCAGAACTCTCCTACACAACATGGCTCATAGTTTCATCAAGTGCTGCACTTAATATGCCAGCAAATTTGGAAAACTCAACAGGGCCCACAGGGCTGGAAAATGTCAGTTTTCATTCCAACGCTAAAGAAGGGCAATTCCAAAAAATGTTCAAACTACCACACAATTGCACAAATTCTTCAAACTAGGCTTTAACAGTCTATGAACCGAGAACTTCCAGATATACAAGCTGGATTTAGAAAAGGCAGAGGAACCACAGATCAAATTGCCAACAATCGCTGGATCATAGAAAAAGCAAGAGAATTCCAGAAACACATCTACTTCTGCTTCATTGACTATGCTAAAGCCTTTGACTGTGTGGATCACAACAAACTGTGGAAATTCTTAAAGAGATAGGAGTACCAGACCACCTGACCTGCCTCCTGAGAAACCTGTATGCAGCTCAAGAAGCAACAGTTAGAACTAGACATGGAACAACAGACTGGTTCCAACTCGGGAAAGGAGTACGTCAAAGCTGTATATTGTCACTCTGCTTATTTAAATTATACGTGGAGTATATCATGTGCAATGTTTAGCTGCATGACTCACAAGCTGGAATGAAGATTGCTGGGACAGATAACAATAACCTCAGATATGCAGATGATACCATCCTAATGGCAGAAAGCAAAGAGGAACTGAAAAGCCTCTTGATGAAGGTGAAAGAGAAGAGTGAAAAAGCTGCCTTAAAACTCAACATTCAAAAACCTAAGATCATGGCATCTGGTCTCATCACTTCATGGCAAATAGATGGGGAAACAATGGAAACAGTGACAAACTTTATTTTTGGGGCTCCCAAATCACTGCAGATGGTGACGGCAGCCATGAAATTAAAAAGATGCTTGCTCCTTGGAAATAAAGCTATGACAAACCTAGACATCATATTAAAAAGCAGAGACATTACTTAGCCAACAAGGGTCTGTCTAGTCAAAGCTATGATTTTTCCAGTAGTCATGTAAGGATGTGAGAGTTGGATCATAAAGAAGGCTGAAAAGTCAAAGTGAAAGTCTCTCAGTCGTGTCCAACTCTTTGCGACCCCATGGACTATACAGTCCATGGAATTCTCAGGCCAGAATACTGGAGTGGGTAAGCGCCAAAGAATTGATGCTTTTGAACTGTGCTGTTGGAAAAGACTCTTGAGAGTCCCTTGGATTGCAAGGAGATCAAACCAGTCAGTCCTAAAGGAAATCAGTCCTGAATATTCATTGGAAGGACTGATGCTGAAGCTGAAGCTCCAATACTTTGGCCACCTGATATGAAGAGCCAACCCACTGGTAAAGACTCTGATGCTGGGGATGATTGAGGGCAGGAGGAGAAAGAGGTGACAGAGGATGAGATGGCTGGATGGCATCACTGACTCAATGGACATGAATTTGAGCAAACTCCAGGAATTGGTGAGGGACAGGGAAGCCTGGTGTGCTGCAGTCCATGGGATCTCAAACGCTGGACACAACCGAGGGACTGGAAAACAACAACACTTTCTGCAGGACCAACTCCCCTCGCCATCCACATAAAGCTTGGCACGGTGGCTGCAGAGCCTTCCCATGGAAGAATGAGATATGCTCCCACGTCGACTGCCGTGTGTTGGCTGCACGCTTTGCTTTGGCCTGGGAAATGTGGGCGGAAGTGATGCCTAGTGCTTCCAAGCAGAAGCTTTGAGAGCCAGCTAGTAGTCTGCCATCTTTGCCTTTTTCCTCTCCCATGAGATGGCAATGTTCCGAACAGAGGCTGCTCTGTTGGGCTGGGTCCGAGGGTAAAGATAGCACGGGGCAGAGCAGCAGCCAGCACAAGACAGACACACAGGGTGAGGACCAAGCCAACCTCTACTGCTGTTGTCCTCCCTGAGATTTGGGGGCTGCTTGTTACTGTTAGAGGAAACCCTAACTCTGTAGGCACCATTTGTGTGAGTTATTTTATAACAGGAGGTTCTGATAAGTAACACGGAACTAACAAGACACCACCAACCAGAAGAATTTGGGAAAATTCATCTCACATGGAGAGGGCACGTGTCCTACCACCTCCCAGAATCCTTGCTGGAATCCATCTTGGCTGAGCAAAGTGTGCACCACCAGGAAGGACCCTGAGTCAGAATGACTGGCCAGAGGCAACCTGAAAACTAATCCCATCACCAAAATAAACAAGATTGCGAGCCACATGGCACAGCAGTCCTCCTGGGCTCTCTTACCTTCCTGCTCTCCACTCAAGCACCTTTTCCCAATAAAGTTTCTTGCTTTGTCAGCATGTGTATCTCCTTGGACAATTCATGACCGAGTGTTAGACAAGAGCCCGCTTTCAGGCCCTGAAGGGGGTCCCCCACTTCCTGCAACATCACCAAATGTAACAGCCTAAGTTAACTGATACATGAAGGCCGAATAGCAGAGCAGCAGTCAGTGTCCCTCTGCGTTCCAATTCTGGGCCAAGCCATAAATGTGACCTGGGGTCTCTTCCCCTCTCCCGGCCTCGGATTTCCCTTTAACAAAATAATGAAGTTTAACTAAATAATCTTCACACTCTTTTTCTGTGCTAGGAAATCTCTCCTTTCCCCTGTCATTTGACCCCTTTTCTTCCTTTTCCTTTTTTTTTTTTGGCCACACCAAACATCTTGTGGGATCTTATTTCCCCAACTAGGAATCAAACTCAGACCCCAGGCAGGCATTGAAAGCGCTGAGTCTTAACCA
This sequence comes from Antilocapra americana, assembly GCA_007570785.1. Classification (NCBI taxonomy): domain Eukaryota; kingdom Metazoa; phylum Chordata; class Mammalia; order Artiodactyla; family Antilocapridae; genus Antilocapra; species Antilocapra americana. Next base: position 1,202,938 of record ML663009.1, on the reverse strand, counting down.
CTGAAATACCAGAGAATTCTCTCACCCTTTTTTTCCTTCTATCACTTATATGGAATGATTGATATTGGGGATGGGGGGCTTCCTTTAATTTTTTTTAGATTACATTTACATACAGTGATATACATAGATCTCAAGAGTACCATTTGCTGAGTTTTCACAAACATACAACCATGTACTCCACATCCCTAACAAGATATTGAAAGCACATTGTGAACACCCTAGAAAGTCCCCTTGTACCCTTTCTCAGCCAGAAGCAACCATGACTGTGAGTTTTTTCACTGCTGATTAGTTTTATGGAATGGCTGGTATTTTGAACTCCTGAACAGATGAAGTATCTAGTTGTTCAGGCTGCCTGTTTTCATACTTCTGAACATCAGTCATGCAAAGAAACAAAGGGAGGTTCTCTGCAGGCCTTGGGGACCCTCACCCATGGTTCTGCAAGCCCTCTGATCTTCTGAGCCTCGGCGTCACTGACAAAGTCATGATAGAGAACAACATAGGGCTCCAGGTGGATGACCTCCTTCCGTACCGGCTGGAGCAGCAGGTAGGGACTGGAACTGGTCTCATAGGAGCAGTAGAGGCTGGGGATCTGGTAGTGAGTAGGCTGAAAGGAAAGACCAGAATCAGCTTAGAAGAAGGGTCTAGGAGTGGAAACCAATTTACGGGAACTCTAGCATAAAAAACCCTGAAATTCAGGAGATTCAGAATTCAGTCCAAGTGAGCTATATTATTATTTTTTAATGCATCAGTTTTTACCTTCAAATTGTCCCAATTCTACCTTTTCTCCCATCCCCCAAGCTGGTTCCCCCTTTTTCTTCCCATGAGAAGTGGTACCTGGGAACCCAGGGTCTGACATAACCCCTCATAGGTGTCCCTGGTCTGCAGGTGAGGCACATTGGGTCTCTGCATGACAGTCTCAGCTGCAGCCTGGTTAGGGCTCTCTGCCAAGAGCTTTTCATATTTCAAGACATTTCTGGCCACCCTCTTATTATCTGGGCCTGAAAGAAATCAGCAGGGAAAAATACAGATTAACAGATTAACAAACAATGGTCCCAGGGAGTGCTGCCAAGGTTTCTTGCAGCTTCACTGCTACACACCACCAGCACCTGGACACCTGGACAACTTCCTATGTCCAAGCACAGGAGGACGTAAGGCCCTCACCCCTAGAGTACCAGGTATTAAAAAGGATTAAGTAGGGCCTAGTAGAGCTGAAGAACACTCTTAGACCAAGGGATCATGAGGATGGGGCTGCAGGATAGTGTGATGGTCAGTTTTTATGTACAGGGAAGAAGCTTCAATCATTCATTCAGCCGTCCATTCAGTAACTCTCCAGTGAATATATACCAGACACTGTGCTAGAGGCTAAACTCTCAGAGTTTAGAGTCTACCAGAGAAAAGACACATTAACTAACTACTTACAACAAAACACAACAAGAAAGTGCTATGAAAGAGAACAGAGAGCCAAAGCCCACGGCAGAGAAACTCGCTCTATTCTTCTCTAGAGAACTGGAAGCTAAATTATTCACAACTCTACTAGGTTCTTCAGAATCCCTACCTGGTGGCCTAGACACAAAAGAGCAGTATGGGACAAAGGGGTTCTAGACTTTGGTTCTAGCCAAGGTCCCGACAGGGATCTCGTGCCCACTTTGGATGCAGATCCCCCATGAGTTGGCAGCTACCCACGGCCAGCCAGCCTCTGCATTAGCTCAGTGCATCTCGAAGCAGGTGCTCTGTTGCTGTAAGGGCCACAGAGCATCTTTCTCTGAGGAGCTCGGTGTGCTTCTAACCACCTCCACCGTTACCGTCATTCTGGCAAACAAGGGGACAGAAATTATCAGCCTCTTTTTTTTAACCAAAGGAGAAATAAAGTTTGGAGGAATAGAAACAGTGGGCCCAAAATACCAATGAAAATATTGAGAGACCATTTATGGAACGAGGAATTTCAATTTGCTGTGTCTACTTATTTACCTTTAATAGTGCACAATTTACATTCTCTGGGGATATGCAGAGATTTTAATAGTTCAAGCACAAAAAATAAAGAGGGGCTGGGTTATCAATTTGTCTGTACCACTAAGAGTCCACATGTTTCCAGACCACACAGCTACTGCCTTATCCTACTGTTTACCAAACTATCAGAAAGGAATAACGTTACTAAATGGATTCATTAAAAAGTGATACATACATTTGTGAAGTCCTACAGGAGACACTTCATAAATACTGTGTTGGCCAAAAAGTTTGTTGGGGGTTTTAAGGACCTTTTGGCCAACCTAATTTTGTGAATGGTTATTACCTATCTTAACATATCTGATACATACACATATCTGTAACATGTACCTATCTTTTAGTATCCATCTTATTGAAAGAAAACTTGGGAAGCCCTCTACCACCAAAATTTTAAGCAAAAATATCTAAGCAGAATTAAGCTAGCAAATCTCTCTCCCAGTTTAACTCTGGTGAAATGCTGCCTGAGAGGGCTGAAGCTGAACTCTGTGGCCAGCTGGGCAGGAGGCTTGCATAGCAAAGTGAGCTGCAGTATAAAGAGAAGAATTGCTATCTTTCTGTGAGCAGCCAAAGTGAACAACCCTGCTGAGTCGCTCTCCTTCTTGCACACACAGCTCTCATTGATTGCACTCGTTCCCAGGTCTATTCCCCAAACCTGGATCTTCAAATGTCCCTGAAGTGGCTCCCAACCTAGGATTTGCACCCCACTGAAGCAACACTAATTCGTGTGACTCAATAGGGGTGGAAGAGGAAGGCACAAGCTGGTATCTTTTTCTTAGCACTTCCAGTAAACTTAAAAACTCCCCCTGGTGCACCGAACAGTATGTTAAGATTAAATAAAAAAAGAATTAGAAATGTGCCTTGGATTATGAAATTCTAAAAATAAAAATAGACAGCTATACTTCATTTGCAGAGATGAAAGCCCAAGAGCAAGAGGGATTTCCCACAGGTCTGACCTGTGGTTATCTTTTATCATTACGTACTGTACAGAAGAAACTCCCGGGAAAGGTTGAGGGCACACAAAACATTTCCTGCCTGTAAAAAAGAAAGAAAAGGAAAAGAGTGAGTTAACTGCACTGAGGATATCTCCCCTAATGAACCATTAAATGGATTAAAAAAAAAAACTCTAAAATAAGCTTACCAATAGTAGATAGTAAGACTCACTGAAATGAGCTGCAGACTAAAATGTAGAGGTTCTCTGCCCTAATTCAGGATTTGCAGCCCTGATGCAAATCAGGTCTCCTCAGTTTCCTCATTTACAAATGACTTATTACCACCCTTACCAGGGAAGGGAGAAAAATAAATGAAAATAAACTTTCTTAAAATGCCCTCAAATCTTTCAAAGCATGCAAAACCATATAATTGTAGGGTGTTGTTATTTTGGTATATTTTATTAGTGAACATTAATATGGAACTGCAACAATCCTACTAAGAATATGATGTGTTCTCCAGGTTCAGCACTTCTGAGAACCCACAAAGTTAGTGAGAGAAAGAAAAAGGAAGAGCTACACCTGAACCATTCCCACTGCATAGCAATGACTCTCCCTGCAGCCATTCAACCTTGGGCTACACACGGCTGAAAGTAAGCACAGGCTTTCCAGACAAGCCTGGGGTACTCAGGGCGGATGGGCTGTCATCCTGCTCTGGGTGCTGTGAAATGAGGCTAAGTCATTAGACCTGTATTTCCTTCTGATCATTTTACTTTTGCATGTTAAAAAATCATTTTTAATGATAAAGCAAGAAGAAGGATACTATAAAACATATGAGAAATAAGGAGTAAAGGTTCCACTGAAACCCAGGCACTTCAAGCACTTTGGAACAATAAATAGTGGGTACACAGTTACAGTCATATTTATTACACATTTTCATATCCTGTTTCCCTCTACAGTGTAATCAGGAGTACTTTCTATATTTTTACATAGTCCTCAGAAACAGCATTTTTTAATTAGTACTTTTCCATCTTAATCACTTCCAAGTGTACAGGTCAGTAGTACTAAATATATTCACACTGTTGTACAAACAACCTCCAGAGTTTTCTCATCTTGCAAAACTGAAACTCTGCTCATTAACAACAACTCCCAATTATCCCCTCCCTGCTGCCCCTGGTAACCATCACTCTACTTTCTATCTCTATAAATTTGACTTTTCTAGAAATCTCATATAAGTGGAATCAAACAATACTTGTCATTTTGTGACTGGTTTCACTTAGCATAATGTCCTCAAGTTTCATCTATGTGGTAGCATGTGTTAGAATTTCCTTCTTTTCAAAGACTGAATGGTATTCCATTGTACATATACACTACATTTTGCTTGTCCATTCACCCACTGATGGATACTTGGAAAGCTTCCCACCTACTGGCAGTTGTGAACAGTGCTGCTATGAACATGTGTGTACAAGAGATAGCATTTTTAATGGCTGCATATCATTCCATCCAGAAGCTCCATCACAGACAATCTAACCATTCCACCAGTTAGGCATATAGATTGTTTCTAATTAATTAATATCATGAATTATTCTGTTCTGTACTTAACAGAGGGGTAGTTAATTAATCTACTAACATCTTATAATGTCATATATTAACTCAAGGTTATAGATTTTCAAACCCTTTGAGATGAAGAAAGCTAAAATATTAATTTTATGTATTTTTAAAACTCAAGGGCTTTATCAGGAGATAAAATTATGTTTTATCAAGAACAGTTAGAGATGCTTTTGATATTCCAGTTAAATTTTTCTGGAAACGTGTATAGTAAATAATGTTCAATGAAAAAAGAGAACACACACTTGTGTATATTGTAAGGATAGCTTACGTTTATTGAGAACATATGTGTTATGCATTGGGTTAAGGGCTTTACATGTATTAGCTCATTTAATCCTCATGCCGACCCTTTGAGGTGAGCGCTGAAGGTGCCAATACAAACTGGCACTTGCCATGGGCACTTCCATCTACGTCCACAAGGATTAAATCACGAGCTGCTGCAGCTACTGGCTTTCAACACCCCCCTGAAAATAGTTCAGGGTGGAGAGCAGAAATGAGGCACTCGGTACACTGGGAAAAACTGACAGAACAGGTCTTCATATAGTTAGATATTTTCAGAAGCTAATTGTATAAGCCGAATTCTTGTATTTCCTCGTATCTAGGAAAGCACTAAAAATTTTCATGGTTTCAACTGCTCATGACTAGGAGAAACTTTCTGCAAAAAAAATATGTGTTTGATTGCATGCACTCCCCTTTCACTAAAATCACATATATACTGACCTCCCCCCTAACCTTTTTGGAACAGTTTCTCAGAGCTATCTGAGGTGCTGTCTCCTGGGCTATAGTCCTCATTTTGCCCCAAATAAAACCTGATGTACAACTCTCACATTGTGCATTTTCTTAGGTCAACAAAGGATAGCAGAATATGCCATCCTCAAATATGCCGCTTTGGCATAAGGATTATTTTGAGCTAATTATTTTGATAAACATCAGAGATACAGGAGAAGTTTTTTAAACCAGAGTAGAAGCTACGCTCTCATAAGGGAAATTTATATTTATAACGGAAATCTCCTTTTGTGAGGGTTATCTCCCCCGTGTACCTGAAAGAGAAGGACGACTCTGCATCACAAGAAAATCTTATCAATGGAGAAGGTACCTAAATCTATTGGTACCTAACAGCCTTATTCTTGCTTGCTTGGTCTGATCACTTCCCAGAACTGACTCTCCCATACCTTTCTTTCTTTTGTCTTTAGCTGGATATATCATATTTAAGATGAATGTTTAGATCCTCTCAGAGAGTTACTCATCCCCTTCCCCCCCAATATCTCCCATGTCTACAGGAGGTATATATGTTAGTTAACTTACGTTTATTGTTCCTCTTATTAATCTGTCTTATATTACAGGGAGGTCTCAGCCAAAAACTCAGGTTATTGGGAAAATTATTTCCACACTCCCACATTATCATTATTACTTCCCTTTAAAGATAAGAAAATTAGGGACTTCCCTGGTGGTCCAGAGGTTAAGAGTTTGCCTTCCAATGCAGGGGACACAAGTTCAATCCCTGGTCAGGGAACTAAGATCCCACGTGCTGCAGAGCAACTAAGCCCACGGGCCGCAAATACTGAGCCCGAGCACCTGAGATCCCATGTTCAACAAGCAAAACCCAATGCAGCCAAATAAACACATAAATGAAAGTAAATAAGCATTTTTAAAAAAAGAAGAAAGAAGAAAAGTCTGACCATAGAGGAAAACTTTAGCTTTAAAACAAAAAGAAAGAAAATTAAGGTCTAGGGAAGTTAAGTAAGTTACCAAGTTTACACAGAACTTGAACCTAGGTCTGCCTGACTTCAGAGCCTATGGCTTAATTACTACCCACTGTCTCTCATTATTTGTAGTTACTGAAATGATTTTTTGCTAAAATATACCCTGAAAATGTATTAAATGATAGTACTACATATAATATGATATATTATACTTTTTGTGGTGGATATAGATATATAACTTTATATGATAATGAAAGAATCATGAAGAACATTCATCCCTAATTTACTAGTGGTAAAAAGGGGACCAGAAATTGCCTATAAGACAATGCCACTGTGTTTTATTACTGTGGCATAAACACACACATACTATAGGAGCACAAAGAAGGAGAGTCTGAGGGGTCTAAAGAGAATTAAAGAAGGTGTCACAAAATAGGAGACATTTGAGCTACGCCTGTTAAGATGAATAATATTTACCAGACAAAACACAACTGTAGAATGGGAGAGTTTACAAGTGAGAAGAGGAGAAATCTAAGTCATCATAGGGGGAAAAAACCCAAAACTACACATTGTATCTAAAACTCTATCTTTCAGAATGAGCTGCTTCACTTTATCTTCTCTGAGTCTCCATATCAATTCTCCATTTTCTTCTATTAAAATTCAATTACTTCTCACCCTTTATTGCATCACAGTGATTCTATTTCAGCTTTAATAGCAATTAAGCAGGAGAGATAGGAAGAGCACCCTGGAAAGTTTTACAACAAAGAGCCAGGAAATTCTGTGAGAAGAACAGGACCATTTGCAGCACTGAGAATAAATCTGTTTTGGCAGCAACACACAGGTTTGGACCACCCACATCCTCCTCCCTTTCTCAGGAAAAGGGAGAAAGAAAAGGAATGCGTGGAGCAGAAATGGTTTATTAGTTTTGGAAACTCTAGGGAACTGACTCTGTAGTGATTTTTCCAGCCTATTCTTATAGACTACACAACTCTAGTGGATGTGGGGTTAGCTACACTAAGGATGGCAGCTCCCACAAGAAGAGAAATGAACTTTCATGAGGGGCACCACAGATCACAGGTCAATGGTGCCAACGAAAAACAACACCTACAGGAGGCAATGAGCTGATGCTCTGGAACAATGACACCAGCTCTGTATCTGGACACGATTCATCTCACAGTTGGACTTGACAGCAGATGGGAGAAGATAACAATCAAATTTCTTCCTTGACACTGGCAGTATTATGGCAAGAGTGCAAAAGAGTGACCTGCATTGACTATGAAGCCACTAAACATTTGTAAATGCAGCTGCTGCTGAAACAGGTGAGAAACCGCCTCCTACATTGGAGATGATGATTTTAAAGCAGTCAGCGCATTGGAAAGAGTCCTGAGGAAGAAATAGACTCGGACTATAATCTAACCTCTGTGAACTTTGTAACAAGTTAGGAATTCTTTGGAGATTCAGTTTACTCACATGAGAAATACGGAAAGAATAAAACAACTGCCCTGCCTGACACATTTAGTCCTGTTGGGAAGATGAAAGAAATTAAGAGACATGAAAATGCTGAATAAGTGGTAAAGCAGATATAAAAGCATTATGCTTACTGTGATGAAAGAAGTGAGTCTCTTGCTTACTCCCCTACCTGGAAATAGGCGAAGGCCAAGTGATCCAAGGCATCCTCAAGACTTGCCTCATCCTCTGTCTTCCATTCTCCATAGGAGCCTCGGAAGAGACTGACAGCCTCCTCCAGCCATGGAATGGCATGGTAGTAATCCCCCATGTCATAGGCCACCTGCAGGGAACATAAGTACCATCACAAAAGTTTAGTCCATGGGGAGAGAAAGGAAATAACAATGAAAAAACATGAGGGGCCTTTGAAACCCAAGAAGGCAAGTTTTCTTTCCAACTCATTTAAGTTAAATATACTAAGCATCTATTATATACAAGACAATGTAACAAGGTGTGGAGAATACTGAAGTGTTCTCACATTTAAAAAATTTATACTGTACTTCCTTGGTAGTTCAATGGCTAAGAACCGGCCTGCCAATGCACGGGACACGGCCCAGTCCCTGGTCTGGGAGGACCCCACACGTCGAGGAGCAGCTGAGCTATGTGCCACAACTGCCAAGTCCATGCTCTGGAGCCCATAAGCTGCAACTACTGAAGCCCACATGCTCTAGAGCCCATGCTTTGCAACAAGGGTATGTGTGTGCTCAGTCATGTCAGATTCTTTGCGACCCCATGGGCTGTAGCCCACCAGTCTCCTCTGTCCATGGAATTTTCCAGGCAAGAATACCAGAGTGGGTTGCCATTTCCTACTCCAGGGGATCTTCTGGGCTCAGGGATCAAACCTTCGTCTCTTGCATCTCCTGTATTGGCAGGCACACTCTTCACCACTGCACTACCTGGGAGGCCACTGCAATGTGGGGTCTGCACGCCACAACTAGAGAGTAGCCCCTACTCATCACAATTAGAGAGCCCAGGTGTAGCAACAAAGACCCAGGACAGCCAAAAATGGGAAGTGAGAAATATAAACTGAAGTAACTAGAATACTGAGCAGAATGGCATGATTACTTGAAAGAAATATGTAAGATGTGCTGTGGAGGCATGAAGAAAGGAAACTTGAGAATCTCAGAAAGCGTCATGGAAGAAGTGCCACCTGAAGAATGGATGTGTATGTGTAACTGATTCATTTGCTGTACAGAAGAAAATAGCATGACACTGTAAATCAACTATACTCCAATAAAAAACATAGAAATTAAGGGGAAAATGCCATCTGAGTCTTCCTTAAAGAAGGAAAAGAATTTCAATGAGCAGAGATTGGGATGGAGGGCATTTTATGATGAGGGAATGGGAGAAACAGAAGCCAAAATCAAGAATGTGTTCAAGTAGTATATTGTGACTATAGTCTAAGGCAAAGCAAAGCAGAGAATAAATATAAATAGGCTATATGGGCTACACTAATTAGAATTGTGACTGTCATGTTTTTAGGAAGATATTGTTGGGAGCAATGTGAATAATGAATTAAATGCATTTATTTATTTAATATTTACTATATTTATAATGTGCCTGGAGGTTCCTGCCCTTAAAGAGCTTGCAATCAACGAAGGGGCAGGTGAGTAAACCAGTAATTGTGATATAATGCATTAGACACTTTAATGAAGGTGGACGCTGGAATGCTATGAGAGCTCAGTGAGCAGCTCTCATAGCTCGTTAAATGTGAGACTGTGGGGACTGTGGCAACATGCGCTGGACATACCTCCTGTCTCCTAAGGGCTTACAGTTAACTAGAGTACCAGACCTGCAGGTGGAATTTCCTGGAAATGGATGTCGGAAACAGCATGGAATTATAGAGTCACAGATTTGGAAGCCCTCTTGCAAAATGATCTAATTTAGGCATAATTCTCCACAGGCAGAAAAACAGCAAAACCTGGAGATATTACAATTCTGCTGCCCAAACAGCAAGTCCATTCCTATCCTCCATCTGCCATTAGCCTGCGGTGTTATCTTCCTGGTCCTTACGTTTCCTATTTGAAAAACATTGAGTTGAAGAATAACCAAAAAATGACTGAACTTTCCCTGCTAAGTTAACAATTATTTAATTAAGATTTCTATGAGGAACTTTAAGTCTGAGCAACATGGCAGACAGATAACTGGAATCCATCCTTAACCACAAAGACTTAGAAATTTTGAACAAAATATAAAAAGTATTTAATCATATATTTTCTAGAAATATTGAGAAATATCCAAGTACCAGAAATAAAAGAGAAGCTGAAAATCCAAGTAACAAGCTGATGAGTAGATGCTGAAGCTGCGTGGGATGGGGTGGGTGTTAGTCCTAGTAACCTCCGTACTTAGTAATCTGAAGTTATAATGCCGACAGGAGGACAGTACATGAGCCTTTTGGAGACCTCGAAAAACTTAAAAACTGGATTTAATACACACTCATAAAACTGAAACCCATGAAAAACTACACTTTAAGGGAAAGAACTGATCAGAAAAAAAATCTATCCACTGCCACAAGGAGACAAGACAGTTGGTTTGTTTCTGTCTGGTTTCAATTCAGAGAAATAGATAATGGAAACAACCTAAGTGTCCATCAATAGATGAATGAATGAATAAAATGATACACACACACACATATATATAATTTAACCATTAAAAAGAATGAAATCTTGCCATTTTTGACAACATGGATGTACCTTGAAGCATTATGTTAAATGAAATAACACAGAGAAAGACAAATACCATATGATTTCACTTCCATGTGGAATCTTAAAAAAAAAAAAGGCAGAAACAAAACCCCCCAAGCCCATAAATATAAGAACCAGATTGCTTGCCAGGGGCCAGGGTAGGGGGTTGGTGAAATGGATAATGGGGGTCAAAGGGTATTAACTTCCAGTTATAAAATAAATAAGTTATGGGGATGTAATGTAGAGGGGGAAAAAGAAAGGACTCTAAGGCTAGTGATACCAGAGTATCTGAAAGAAGAAAACCCAAAACTCTATGAAGGGATATTCCCACAACTCTGGGCAGAAAGACTCTATTTGGGGGCAGGGGAAGAATCCTGCTAAAAATAAGCTCACAATCAAACATGATAAACTATGTCAGGAAGTAACAGAAGGTGAGCAAGAATCAACTGACACAATAGCAGAACAGAAGAACTAGATAATTAAGCATTTCAGAAGAAAAAACTGATCTGCTTTAAGGAGGGAATTGAGGGCATGTAGATAAAACAGACTTGTCTACATGCTAATAATTATCTATGTTTATTCTTCAACTCAGGTATTTAACCAAGAGAAATGAACACAAATGTCCACAAAAAGATACATCAATAAAACAGCAGCGTTATTCCAGCTGATGCTGGAAACAAAGCTAAGAATCCATCAACAGGAGACTGATAAACAGTTTGTGGTATATTCAAACAATAGAATACTATTCAGCAATAGAAAGGAATGAACTTCTGATAAATGCTGCAGCCCATGGAGTCGCAAAGAGCTGGACATGACTAAGCGACTGAACTGAACTGATAAATGCAGCAACATGGATCAAATGTCACAGACACAAGGTGCTAAGTGACTGAAGATCACTTACTATTTGGTTTAGGACAGTGGTCGTTTGGTACCTGGGCAAGGGGAGAATAGAGAGGGTGGGCGTGGTGCAAAGGAAACGAAGTGGGTGTTTGGCTACCTTTACGTTCTTTTTTAAAAATCTGGAAAAAAAATCTGAAACAAATAACAGCAAAATTTGAACATATATTTCATCTCAATTATAGATAAAATTGCTTATTTTATGTGTACTTTTCTGATATTTGAAATGTTTTATCTTTCAAAATAAGTAAATAAATACAGAAATAATGATTGTCAGTGAGACTTTCAGGAAATGACTTAACTGAGTTTTCAACATATGGTTTGAGTCTCAGAAAAGCCTCACTAAGGAAGCATATATTGGTACCATGTATGGAACTGTTTTAACTGACTTCATTTTAAATTAGTCATGAACATGATGATTGAGCTTGATTCTGTTAGGATATCAGAAAAGGGAAAGTTATACATGGAGAGGCTTAGGGCAACCCACTCTGTGTTAATTTGGAGGATGTATCCTCAAAACTTGGATTTAGGACACTTGAGGCCCACTCTCAGATTGGCTAACGAATACTGCAAGGGGTGGGGAAAATTCACTTTCCTGCAGTATGCATCTTCAAAATTAAAAAGGATTTACTCCATTACTTCCTGGGCAAAGGCTAACAAAGAGTATAGTGTAAAATAACCACAAATGTGCTCAAAACTTCTGAACAAAGATCAGTTAAATATCTCATATGGAACATTCCTAAGTCTTTTTTCTCAAACAATTTTATAGCAGTGTGGGGTTAGTTCTGGCTGCATCACTTGGCTTGTGGGATCTTAGCTCCCTGACCAGGGATCGAACCCATGCCCTTTGCAGTGGAAGCATGGAGTCCTAACCACTGGATCACTGGGGAATTCCCAAATGGTTTGTTTTTTGACGCTACTTTAATTTAGTATCTCTAAGTGGCTAGGAAATGTTGCATGGGATTTCATAAAGTCCCAGGAGGCTGAGTTTCTGTGATCTTAGCTTCACATCACCATTTTCTTTCCTTTTCCCCATCCTTTGACCTTGCTTCTCCTTTCCGCTTAGCTGTCCATCTGCTGGTGGAGTGCTATGGTTATGGTGACCAAAGGGCCATTTTGCCCAAGATAGTCCCATTTTATATCTGTCAGCCTGGCTAATAACACTTCCTTCACTCTCAAGAATGTCTTAAGTATGTGATTACCCTAGCTATTATGGAGACAGCATGGAATTCAGAGTTAAAAGTCACAGGTTCAAAATTTAGTTCTACTTAAACTTGTGTAATCTTAGGCAAGTCATTTACCCTCTCTGAACCTCAGTTTCTTCATCTCATCTGAAAATGGAGAATAATGCCCAATTTCCAACTTTGCTGGCAGGATTAGAAATATGTATTAATAACAGCAATCAGAGTATAGTGATTTTATACCCTAGAAAGAGAGCTGAGCAATCTACCCTCTCTTTGAATATCATTACCTTGCCAACTTGGAAGCAGTCATCCCCGGTGAGGGAGAAAACTCGCCTGGGACTGTACAGGTCAGTGACAGCAGAGCCCGTGACTCTCTGGAAGACGCCTCGGGTAAGTCCCTTCACATCGAGCATGTACACGTCCTGCAGCCGCATCAGGGCCCTTGCTGCTCCCTCGAGGTCCTCAAAGGCTGGCAGGTCCTGCTCCACCCGCTCATAACCATCCTTGAGAGCTGTGGAGGTCATGAAAGCGTCAATCCATCACTCAAAAAAAAGGTGGTGAGCATCTGATACAGCGAGGCATCATCACCTTAATTACCATAATCACTAAGCTCGTTATATTTTCATGAGCAAAGATAATGTTTTATCTGATTTTGGTCCCAGGGTAATAAAATCTTCTGAATGAGGAATAAACATTACAGAGTAAAAACTAAGCATCTTTATCATGTTGTTCCATTCTATCTACCTCTGGAAGTCTTGCCTTTTGAGGGGAAAACTTTTCTTCTTAACTTCCCCAAAGTCGATAAACTTCTTTAATAACAAAAATGAAAGTCACTCGGTCGTGTCCAACTCTTTGTGACCCCATGGACTATACAGTCCATGGAATTCTCCAGGCCAGAATACTGGAGTGGGTTAGCCTTTCCCTTCTCCAGTGGATCTTCCCAACCCAGGGATCAAACCCACGTCTCCAGCATTGCTGGCGGATTCTTTACAAGCTGAGCCCCAAGGGAAGCATTTCAAGTACAAAGTAAATTAGGAAAGTGATCTTACTACAGATAACACTGTAGTGGCAACTTGATAAAACAGAAATTAATAGACAACATCACTTTTACACATATGTAAATAGGATGATATAACCTATAGTTTTCCGCAGGATTGGGGTGAAGATCAAATGAGATAATGGAGGCACTTCCCTGGCAGTCCAGTGGTTAGGACTCTGTGCTTCCACTGCAGGGGGCAAGGGTTCACTCCCTAGTCAAGGAACTAAGATCCCACATGCCATGCAGTGTAGCCAAAAAAGTATATTAAAAAATGAGATAATGGATACAAAATTGCTTTCTAATTATAGCTGCATAAACATATTAACAAAAGAACCTAGTTCTTTGTAACAGAGCTAAGGAGATCAAGTAATACCTACCCACTTCATTATCCTTCATCACATCCCATCAGAAACTCTCTCCTTTCCACTGAGTCAGGAGATAGAATCTTCTCTTACCCTCCAGCCCTCCTCCTCATTACCTCGGATGTTCTCACTGGCCTCCAGACTATGTACCACATTCTTCCAGTCAGACTGTAGGCGTTTGATGAGAGTAAATGCAAGCAGAGGGTTAGACACAGGGGTTGCTGAGTCTTCATGCAAAGATAACACCTTGTGATAGAATCTGAAAGAGAGGAAGGAGTAGAATGACCTCACCCACTGATACAACCGCTTTACCAAGTGAAGGCACATTTAGAGCAGCTAAAAATGAAATGCTGAAGCCCTTGAGACTCATGTAATATTCTAAGCAACATGAACAAAGGGGATGAAAACTACCAACACAACAAAAGTAGGTCCACTCATTTGTTCATTCAAGTCAGTCTCCGTTGGTCAATCACTGTGCTAGATGCTAGAGACCCAAAGGCAAGAGAGGGTAGAGCTCTCAAGGAGATCACAAATAAGAAAACCGTTTTTTCTCTCATTATTCTACAATCAAAACTTAGAATCTGATAGAAGCTTAGAAAACATTGTTGAATTAATTACAATAAACTGTGGTATATGCTATGAGAGAAGCACATATATTTCATATAATGCTATTAAACGCTCTGGCAATCTGTAAGCAGGGCACCTGACCCAGGTAGGAGTTAGAAGGTGTAAGGGAGGACTTTACAGAGGATATGGCACCTAATCTGAGTTTGGGAGGACTGGTTAAAATATTGATAGCTACTACTTATTGAGTCCTTCCCATGTACTAGGCATCCTGTTAAATGATTTAAATATATTGTCTCATTTAATTCCCTCCACCCCAAATGCTCAGAACAGATATTATCACGTACATTTTACAGAAGAGGAAACTGAAGCGAGGCTATGCTGTTGGTAAACAACAAAGCCAGGAATGAACTGAAGCCTGTCTGACTCTGAAGCTGGGGTTCTTGACTGATTCTGCCATACTGGTTCCCATGGAGTCAGAACAAAGAAGGGAGGAGAGTGCGTTTTTTGAGCCAACAGGGACCGATGTATCTAAAGGTACAGAGGCTTGACATATATTTAATCATTCATTAAGTCACTTGCTAGAAGTCAAACTCCATGCTGGAAGCTGGGGATAAAAAGGCAAGACGAGGTCCAATGATCAAGAATTTCATGAACAAGAAAATAGCTGATTTCTCATCACTTTTTTTTTTTTTTTGCCACATCTCTTAGTCCCCCAACCAGAAACTGAACCTGGGCCACATCAGTGAAAGCACTACCAAGTCTTAACCATTGGACAACCAGGGAATTTCCTCTTATCACCCTTTTCCTAAGTTCAATATATATTTCTATGAAATAATGAATGAAATATATTCTTCTATGAGCTAGGTACAAAATTTTGAATAGGACAATAACCTTGATCTCAAAATGTTTGCAATCACAAATAATTACATTACAGATGCAACCCCAGATTTAAGAACAAAGCTTAGAGGAAAGTACACAGAAGGGGTGATTACTTTGGCCAGAGCAAATCATAGTAGGTATCACAGAGGAGATAATGAACTGAGACCTGATGGGTAAAAGCAAATAATGAGGAAGGGAGAAGGAGGTCTCCTTCCAGGCAGGCAGAGACAGTTCAACATATGTAAAAGTACAGAGGGAAATTACAAACTGTTGAGTATTGCTGGAGCATGCAGTGTATTAGGAGGATGTGGAGACTAGACTAGAAAAGCAAGGAGTAACTCATAGACCTTGCTGAGGAACCTGGGTTCTGCCCTGAGTGCATTAGGAGTAGCAAAAAGTTTTAAGTGAGAGTGGGATGGACTATGATACGTTACATATATAAATCTGTGAGAGGGTGAGGAGGAGGGGTTAGAAGTGGAAGTGACCAGAGCAGAAAGACCAGTTAGGAGGCCATTTCAAAGCTGTAAGCAAGAGACAGCGCAGTCTGAACCAAAACAGTGGCAGTGGGGGCAGAGAATGGAATGGTTTCAAGAGAGATATTTAGGAAGCAAATCATACAGAAACTGGTGAAGATTGTATTGGGGAATGAACAGGTGGGTTATTCAGCACGCTTCCAACCTTTCTGGTTTACCAACATATGCAGTAAAGGAGCAGAAATGTAGGGGCCAGAAGTGATCATCTTTTTCATTAATTTCTCTCCTCCTCAATGTCCTATAAGAGTGTTCATACAATTAAGAGATAACTGTTTACTTTCCTGGCATACTATGGTTTTCCCATTTCTAATTCCCTACTGGGATTTATATTATTAAAATTTATTAGTTACAGTAAGGTAGACTCAAGAGTTCTAGTCCTGCCCTCTAAGACTTTTTCCCTTTGTTTTAAACATTATTTTCAAAAACAATACAATAACAACAATAGAAATAAAAGGTGTGTGTGGTGCAAAGTGAGTGTATGAAGAGCCAACGTTTGGATTCACGAGTGTATGTAAGAATAGAAGAATTTTCTGGCCAGAGTGGAGGACTTCAGTGAGTGGAAAAGGGATGGAAGCGAGGAATAGAGGGAGAGGTAGGGTGGGGAGAAGGTGCAGGATTTCAATCCCTTGAAACAATCTGACTTAAGGATTTCTCAAGGGTGGGGCCTCAACTATAAACAGCCTGAAACAGAATAGCTGCTTTGGGTAGAGATGCTTCTAGTGAGCCAAATATTCAATTCAAGCATAAACTAAGAAAAGCAGTCTGCTCCTGGGTGCCTCAGGGAGGAAATAGGAAGCCTGTTAAGTCCCAGGATATCTCTGATCCCCAAAACAGGGTTTCTTTTTAAATTAAACCTACTCAAGGGTTTTAAAACTAAATCAGCCTCCAGAGTGCGAGACTTCTCAAAATCCTCATTATTTTCTACTTCAGCTCCATATGGAACTACTTAGTGAAAGATACTCCACTGCTAGACAAAAATACAAGCAGAGACTCGGGTTTGAGTTCAAGCTGAAGGGTAAGTGCCCAGGGACAACTGAGGCTGAGTGGCAGGGATTTTACAAGACAGTTGCATGGAGAGGAGCTGGGAGGAGACATTAGGGGTATCCTGACCCAGTCTCTAGCTATCCCTCAGTTCTCTCTCCTATGAAACGGTAGACTTGGTCTAGTCTAGACGATCTCTATGGATGCTCTCGGCACAACCATCCTGTTCTTTCTTTCCATCACCTTTTCCACAACCAAATAAACAAACTCCTCATCTGGTGCTTGAGACCAAATGTATTGGGTTGGCCAAAAATAACATCTTGACTGAAAAACCTAAACAAACTTTTTTGCCAACCCAATATAATAAGCCTCAGAGGAAACTGAGGCACAGAGGAAGCGTGACAGAGGGGTGAAGATCAAAGGTACCATCTCCTTGTTCTCTTCACATCACACTTTGTGTTATGGCATCAATTTATTTAGGACATAGGTTTGATCTCTACTGAAGAACATAATTCAGTTCAGTGTTTATGTATGTCATCTTTGTGTCACACAAAGAAAAAACCTATCAGTTGATATGTGAGGCTGGTTTGGAATCCAAACGTTGGCCCTATGCCCAGCCTCTGAGCCAATAGCTGGTTTTCAGAGACAGAGTTACTGGATGCTGGATTCAAACCTCAGGGTTTCCTAAACAGCTTTTTTGCTTTAACAAATGCTGCTGAGAGTGGAAAATCAGATCCTTGCCTTCAAGAATCTGCACATAAAAGCTGCAACCCAATCCCTGTATTAAACATAGCCTGGGACAGGTTACCCAACCACAATACATGGGCTGTTTTAATTCAATATGTTTTTCCTTTGGAATTCAGAAATGACTTTGTCTCAGTTTGTCTGAGACATTCTGAACACTTAATTCCTAGCACAGAAGTCATTGCTGATGATATTACTTTATAAATTTTGGTACTTTTAAAAAACTGCAACAACAAAAGAAGCTAGGAGTTGCCATCTAAATATTATATGATGAGTCTACATAATACTATATTAGTACATAGTTATATATATTGTAACTAGTATAATTTTTATTCATCAATTTGGGGTAGGGAGTAGAGTTTCAACATCAAAAAATATTTAATTTCTAACTTTAGAAATTCAAAGAATATCAACTTAGGCCCCTTAGAAATAACATCTCAGGTTACATTAGATCACCAGATTGCGAGGATAGGAAAATGAGCAGGAACTGCCAGAATTCTTGTTTTAAAAAGCAAACATTTCCCCAGGTTTTAGAGCAGTGACTAAAGAACAGACAGTCTCTAAGCTGTCAAACTAAGCTTTCTGAAATTAAATGCTCATAAGTCATATGTGAAGAGACTCTAGAATTTTCTGATTCTTTTTTATTATCTGGGCTCTCACAATCCTAGCTACTCTGTAGAGCCAAATGTTGTGTCTAGCTTCACCAGCAAGTCTTAAACAACAATCATAAAGAACTAACATTTGTAGAGAAATTATTACATTCCTTTATATAGTAGTTAATCCTTCCAACAACCCATGTTGGTAGGTACTATTTTTATCATCATTTTACAAATTAGGAGACTAAAACTTAAAGAGGTAAAGGAACTTGCCCAAGGTCAGAGCCAAGCATTCTAACAAATGTTATATTCCTGAATCCAGTCTCTTAACCACTTTGTACTCTGGCTGCCCATTAAACCTCAAAACCTATGGGGCTTGGTCAGCGTCCTGGCATATCATACAAAGCAAGCAGTAGGGACATTATAGCGTGATAGAAAGAAACAATCAAAGGAACTACGTCCTAGTCCTAGCTTTGCTACTTATTTTTTGCTGTTGTTTAGTCACTAAGTCATGTCTGACTCTTTGTGACCATATGGACTGTGTAGCCTGCCAGGTTCCTCTGACCATGGGATTTCCCAGGCAAAAATCCTGGAGTGGGTTGCCACTTCCTGCTCCAGGGGAATCCTCCCCATCCAGGGATCGAACCAGTATCCCCTGCATTGCAGGTAGATTCTTCACCGCTGAGCCACCAGGGAAGTCCTTGCTACTTACTAGATTTTATAATCTTAGATTAAAGTAACTAAATTGTAGTTTTCACACTTTTAAATGATTTCTCATTTGCTTAAAAGAGTAATACAAATCTATTTCAAAACACTGTGTGTGAGAGAGACTCAAATGAGGTAAGGTTTGTGTAAGACCTCCCACTGTGCCAAGTTTGTGACAATGACAATGGAGAGAAGAGAGTAAAGGAGACCGGCATGCAGATGGGAGGGGGGAATTCTAGCCAGCCACTCTGATCCACATCATGAGCTCTCTCTTCTGACTCTGTTCCCTATTAAGCCCAGCATCAGATTCTGACCCTCATCTCAATCTGAGCCACCAAAATAAAGAGATTAGCAGTTATGAGAACAAGCACACGAGTAGCAGGGAGCATGATGGTGCCTCAAATCAGAGGAAAAAGTCTGTTCTATTTCCACCAATGAACCTGCACTCCAATGAATATGGATTAAGTACAAAATGAATTTTTTTTTTTTTTTGGTCACACCATGTGGTTTGCGGGATCTTAGTTCTCCCTATCAGGGATTGAATCCTGGCCCCCAGCAGCAGTACAGAGTCCTAACCACTGGACCATCAAGGATTCCCGAAATTAAATCATTTTACTCTGTAAATATGGGCCCACAGAATACTAGGCAACTATGCTACTCCAAAGAGTGACAAGAATTATTAAAAGTATCATCATTTATCATTATAATTGGGCTTCTGAGGTGGAGCCAGTGGTAAAGAATCCGCCTGCTAATTTGGAAGACACAGGAGACTTGAGTTTGATCCCTGAATTGGGAAGATCCCCTGGAGTAGGAAATGGCACCCCACTCCAGTATGCTTGCCTGGAAAATTCCATAGGCAGAGGAGCCTGGTGGGCTACAGTCCATGGGCTGCAAAGAGTCAGACATGACTAAGCAACTGAGCACAGCAGATTATTATAATTAATACACACTTACATACACTATATAGTGTGTGTGTGCATGATCATGCTATTTTTGGCCACACCATGCACCTTGTGGGATCTTAGCTTGTGAAATCAAACTAACAGTAAATTTAAACAGGCATACAACTGCTTATATACAAGCTACATACTAAGAGAATGTACCAAATTACATCATCATTCAGTTACCACTGAGTAGCAAACAAGATCTCTCACACATGCATAAGGTGATCAAAGTATTGGAGTTTCAGCTTCAACATCAGTCCTTCCAATGAATATTCAGGACTGATTTCCTTTAGGATGGACTGGTTGGATCTCCTTGCAGTCCAAGGGACTCTCAAGAGTCTTCCCCAACACCACAGTTCAAAAGCATCAATTCTTCAGCACTCAATTTTCTTTATAGTCCAACTCTCACATCCATACATGACTACTGGAAAAACCATAGCTTTGACTAAATGGACCTTTGTTGGGAAAGTAATGTTTCTGCTTTTTAATATGCTGTCTAGGCTGGTCAAAACTTTTCTTCCAAGAAGCAAGCATCTTATAATTTTGTGGCTTCAGTCACTATCTGCAGTGATTTTGGAGCCCCCCAAAATAAAGTCTCTCACTGTTTCCAATGTTTCCCCATCTATTTGCTATGAAGTGATGGGATCAGATGCCATGATCTTAGTTTTCTGAATGTTGAGTTTTAAGCCAGCTTTTTCACTCTCCTCTTTCACTTTCATCAAGAGGCTTTTTAGTTCCTCTTCACTTTCTGCCATAAGGGTGGTGTCATCTGCATATCTGAGGTTATTGATATTTCTCCCAGCAATCTTGATTTCAGCTTTTGCTTCATCCAGTCCAACATTTCTCATGATGTACTCTGCATATAAGTTAAACAAGCAGGGTGACAATATACAGCCTTGACGTACTCATTTCCCGATCTGGAACCAGTCCGTTGTTTCATGTCCAGTTCTAACTGTTGCTTCTTGACCTGCATACAGATTTCTCAGGAGGCAGGTTAGGAGGTCTGGTATTCTCATCTCTTTCAGAATTTTCCAGTTTGTTGTGATCCACACAGTCAAAGGCTTTGGCATAGTCAATAAAGCAGAATTAGATATTTTTCTGGTTGATCGTACAGCAAAACAATATTGGCTGAGCATCTATTAGTGTGTGCCACAATTAGCATCTCCAAGCATCAAGTATGGTTTTGCCCTGTGGTTCTGTTTTCCTGCTGTCAAATACTTTCATACACATGTACATCTCAGTGATAGTATTTAGAGTTCTTATGTGTGTGTAAAGAGAAGACATCTCAGATTAACAGTCATGATATTACAGACTCCAAGCTCTTAGAGGGCAGGGTAGGGTCTTGTTCACCATTCTCTCCCCAGTGCCTGGAACAGTGTTTGGTTCATAGTAGACACTCAAACATATATGTTGAATGAATTGATAAACCTGAAGCATAATTCCTATAGAGACCTGGACAATTACTTGGCATGACAGCTATAGGGTCATGCCCACCTAGTAACAATGACACATAAACCTCATACACAGTCACAGAATGTCCCCCCATACTAAACATCAGTTCGCTGGGTCACATGGTCAACACATCTGTGGCTACAGTGCCACCGTATTCTCTCCGTTTCACCCTCTCAGAGTCGCTGTGTCTCTGTAACAGAGAACCTGGGGGCCCACACAGCTTGACTCAGTAGTTTGTGAAGCTCTACTCCGCCCCACAGTCGCTCGACCACAAGTTCCCACAGCGGACCAACTTGGTGGTGTGAGGCTGGTGCCTCTGTGTGTGTGCGAGGCACGGAGTCTGAGGTTCTGGGTTGGACACCGCGTCCGAGGCCCCAGCAGGGTGACCACGACCCTGAGTTACCCCCGACCCTGCGGCCCAAAGTCTTGGCCCCGCCCGTCCTCCGAGACCCAGTCTCTCCCGCTCACGCCCCGGCCCCGGGGGCCCTCACCTGGTCAGGTCCCGCAGCCGCGCCTCCTCCCCGCGCAGGTAGCGCCGCAGCAGTCCCAGCAGCCGGCGCTCGGGCGCCAGGGCGCGCGCCACACTGGTCAGCGCCGAGAACGTGTCCCCGCGCGCCGCGCCCTCAGCCGGGTCCCCTGCCCGGAGCGCCAGCACCGCCAGCAGCGCCGCCAGCCGCGCCGCGGGGCCCATCGCCGGCGCTCGCGCGGTCCTCTCCGAGCGGCGCGCCCGGCCCTGCTCTCGCAACTCCGCCCTGGGCCCGCCCCCGGCTCCTCGCTAACCCCTCCTCTCGCTCTCCACCCCACACCTCCCTGCCCCTCGGACTGCGTGTGGGCTCCCTGCAACCTCAGTGTCCCCCGCCCTCCCCCAGTCACATCCCTGGGGACGCATTTCCACTGTGCCTATTTCACATTTGGGGAAATGAAGGCAACGAGTATGTATGGTGAGGAATGAATTCATCAGTCTATGGCTGTACAACATCATTCAAAAATATTCAGTCCCTGGATCAAGGGGTGGAAGTACAGAAACATCCCTGGATTCTGATGGACAAATCAGGAGAGTAAATGTTGTGGTATGGTAACAGCGGTGTGGGTAAAGAGCTGTGACAGACCAGGGGGGAGGAAACATTTCACACAGGACCTGACGTCTGAACTATCTCCAAGGATGAGTAGAATTTTGACCGGAGGTAAAGAGGGTGAAGGCCATTAGGGTCAGTGCGTGACAAATCTAGGACCTATACAACCAAAACTTCTGGGGTCCTGGGTCATTGCTCTGCACGACATACCCATGGTCATTTAAGCTAACCAAAGTATTGTTAATCTTACTACTTACCCTTTCCCCCTCTTTCCCAGGCAATGTTGATTCACTCATTCATTCGTTTAACAAATATTTAGCACCTGTTCCACTGCTAAGGAGGGATGGGCTTTCCTGGAGAAGGTACTTATGTATACCAAGATTTGAAGATGGAAAATAGTTTGAGGGGCAGAAATGATGAGAAATTCCTTGGGGCTCGGACTGTCAGATTGTGAAGGGGCTTGCATAAGCCCCTTTGCATAAACTTTTCTTTGCACTAAGAAATTTAGCCTGTTTGCCATGAAAATCCAGTGGAAACTTTTTCTTTTTTTATTTTTTTAGCCCCCCTCTCACCTCCCTCTGCATCCCACCAGTGGAAGTTTTTAAGGGCATTAATAGTTGTCCAGTGACTGAGCAAGGTGAGGGAATAAAAGCCCAGTTATTTAGGCCCAACATGAGACAGCTCTGACAGGCTCTAGGCCTCCTGCCACATAGACCAAGGCTTTGTCAAGCTTCTTTGAACTCTTCCTCTGCCCTTTTCTGCTCTTCCTGTGCTTTCACAGACCCTGATCCCTAGCAATATCTTGCACTTGAAGCATCATCTCAGCATCTCCTTCTGGAGAACCCAACCTGTAACAGCAAGAGAGTCAACACACACAGCTGATAAGTGTAGAGCAGTAACCTGAACCCAGGTGGTGTGGGTCTGGGTGCCATTTTCTTAATCGCTACCAGAGGCAGATTTACTATGAAGCTTTTGAAGCTTAAGCTTCAAAGCCCCACAAATCCTTTCCAACACCCTCAGGATTGAGGGGTAGCAGAACCCAACATTATTTTCTTATTGTTGTATGTATTTGTAAAATTTGAAGAATAAAGCTATTTTAACCATAATTGTTTAAGTTTTCTCTTTCTACTCTGACTTCCTCTTTATCACACTTCCCCTTATGATGGGAATGTTGGAATGGCCAGGGGTCTGTATTTGCAACTGATTGGAAAAGACCCTGATGCTGGGAAGGATTGGGGGCAGGAGAAGGGGACAACAGAGGATGAGATGGCTGGATGGCATCACCGACTTGATGGACATGGGTTTGGATGGACTCCGGGAGTCGGTGATGGACAGGGAAGCCTGGCGTGTTGCGATTCATGGGGCCGCAAAGAGTCAGACATGACTGAGTGACTGAACTGAACTGAGTCATCTTAGCCTGCTTTCTGCTCATAGAAGGTTGAGCGTTGTAGTAGAAAGAATAGTGCTTCCCCGCAAGATGTTAATGTCCTAATTCCTAAAGCCTGTGACTGTGGTGCCTCACATAGCAAAAGGAACTTTGCAGCTGTGATTAATTTAAGGTAAGGCTCCTGAGATGCCCCAGTTACATATTCACGTATTTGACATCAGTTTGGGCTCATGAATTTCATGGAATGAATTATAATTCATTACTTGCTTATTTTGAAATCCAGATTGCCTTAGAGTTGGCCGGTGGTAGCCCCTCCAGTCTGGCTCCTGTGTCCTTTTGATATGTTCCCTTTATTCCTTGAGGACTTCCATACTTTATTACTTCCAAGATATTCCAAATTGTCTGTACTTTCCCTTCTCCTGTCCTGGAATCAAACATTCCCCCCATGAGCCCTGGTTCCTTGTATTCAGAAACCAAGATCTGGGTGCTAGGTATGCTCATTGCAACTGGAATGTCTCTGCTCCCAGGTTCTTTTGGCAGACGGAACTAGATAATTATATATAACTTTGTTAAACTTTTCCTGTTTTTTTTTCTTTTAAAAATTGAGATATATAAAAAAATTGAGATATAATTTACATACGATAAAAAACCACGTTTTAAAGTGCACAATTCATTCCTTTTTACCATAGTAACAAGGTTGTACAACCACCACCATTTAACTCTAGAACATTTTCTTCACCCCCCACAAAATAACCATTAACTGTCACTCTATCCCTTTCCCACGTGATAGCCACCTACCTTCTGTCTATATGGATTTACCTACTATAGATGCTTCATATAAATAATTTCCCTTTGATATTATTGAATGGTAAATGAAATTGTTTTCTTAATTTCATTTTTTTAGATCGTTCAGTGTTAGTATATAGAAATACAATTGATTTTTGTATACTGATCTTGTATCCTGTAACTACTGAAATTGATTATGTCTAATCGTGTTTTTGTATTTCTTATAATTATATACATGAAAGATCAAAACACTGGAAAATGAAGTTTATTTCCTCCATGTGAAATGTTTCTGTCAAATATGTTTTCTGCATCTATTGAGATGATCATGTGGTTTTTATCTTTTGTATTAATATTTTATAATGACTGATTTTTGTTTGTTAAACCAACATTGCATTCTGGGATAAACCTTGTTGTTTGTTGCTGGATTTAGCTTGCTGTTTGTGCTTCACTGAACTTCTCACTTTGTCTTTTGTCAAATCTGGGAAATATCCATATATTATTTCTTCAAATATTTATTTTTCAAAATCTTCTGGAATTATGATGACATGAATTAGGTACTAGCTAACGGGTCATTAAGGCTCTGTTCATTTTTTAAAAATCTTTTTCCTTCTGTTGTTCAGATTAGATGATTTTAATGGGTTTATCTTTGTTCACTAAGTTGTTCCCTTGTCAGGTGTATTCTGCTGTTGAGTAAAATTGTGAATATTTTAATTTGGTTTTTGTATTTTCATTAGGCTCCTGTTTATATCTCTTCTTTCCTGACATTTTCTACCTTTCCATTCGCTTCAAGAGTGTTCACCTTTACTTCTTGGAGCATTTTATAACAATCTTCAGTCATTTAAACATTTGTGTTATCTTCTCCTTGACACTTGTTGATTGTCTTTTCTCATACTAATGGAGATTTTCCTGGTTCTTTATATGCTGAGTAACATTGGATTAAATACTAGACATGTTGAATGTGTGCAGTGTTGCTAAGTTGCTTCAGTCATGTCTGACTCTGCAATGCTATGGACTATAGCCCTCCAGGCTCCTCTGTCCATTGGGATTCTCCAAGCAAGAATACTGGAGTGGGTAGTCATGCTCTCCTCCAGGGGATCGTCCCAACTCAGGGATTGAATCCATATCTGTCTTCTACATTAGTAGGCATGTTCTTAGCACTGCTGGGTTTCCCCAGTGGCTCAGATGATGCAGAATCTGACTGCAATGCAGGAGACCGGAGTTTGATCCCTGGATTGGGAAGATTGCCTGGAGAAGGAATGGCAATCCACTCCAGTATTCTTGGCTGGAGAATTCCATGGACAGTGGAGTCTGGTGCTCTACAGTCCATGGGGTTCTACAGTCCAATGAGATGGACATAACTGAGGAACTAACACTTTAACTTTCATACCTCTAGTTACCACTAACACCGCCTGGGAAGCCCCAGACATTTTGAATATTATGTTATAAATGTCTAGATCTCATTTAAATCTAATGGATAATAGTAATTTTTTTTGTTTGTTTTTTGCTGTTTGTTTTAGTATGTAGCTCACCCAGTTTGATTCAAAAGTACTGACCTGCTTCTGTGGTTCCAAAATGTCATCCAGTTTTCAAAGCTTCTGCAATGTTATTCAGATTTGTCCCGGTTGTGCGCCACCCAGTGGCCAGTTTCAGATCTGGACAGTGGTCTATTCCATACTCAGTACTCAAGTACACGGTATGCTATTTAGCATCAGATGGACGCTTGCACCGTTCAGGGGTGAGGTCAGAAACCATGGGGCTATTCTGAACTCCTCCCTCTCTTGTGATTTCTCTGATACTTTCCATTCTTTTGAACTTCGCCCACTTTTGAGCCCTCTGGCCCAAAACTTGGAGGTTCAGTTACTCTTCTCTCCTGTGTATTTTTCATGTATCTGGGGCCAAGTCACAGGAGGATAGAGGGAGGAAAAAATTCAACAGGGGTTCACCCCACCCTACTGGGATTGTTGAAAGAAAAAATTACAGCATTATTTTATACGGTTTTAATGTGCACGAATGGAATACATAAGGTAGCTTGAAGTTTTAGGTGGCCATAGGCGCTCACTACCTCCACTTCCATTGTGGCCCATCACTGCATGTCTGCTTGGTGGGAGGGGTGCAGGAGGATGGAGAACAGAAGATAAAACACAAGTGGGTGTGACCCCCCCCACCCCGCCCCTACACATCAATGTGAGGATCCTCTTTCCCTGTTCTTGAGCCAGAGCTAGTGGGCTTCCGCTGTAGCTTTCCCAGTCCTCAACCTGGGGTCCACTTACAGGTTTAAGGCTACTGAGCATCAAAAAGAGGAAACTCACTGCCAGTTCAGCGGTGCTTCAAACTCTGGCCTTTCCCCCCAATCTGACTACAGAGTCCTCAAATGCCTGCTCTATTCTGTTTAGATTTTATAGTTGCATTCAGTGGGCAAGACATCTCCCAACAAACAGAATTTCCTACATTATAATATTTTATTTTAATTCTGCATCAGAGAGGACTTTAAGTCACTCTAAATAACAGGGTTCCAGGTTTGACTAAAGCCAAACTGAATTTTAACTAAATTATATTACAAAGACAAATAATTATGTGACAATAGAATTGATCTTTTCCAAGAGAGCTAAGTTTGTGAGGTTCAATTTTTGTTCCTGTTTGGTATTCAGCAAGGTGTTTGTTTTTTGACTTGTATTATTACACAATTTCTATTTCAGAATGTTAAAAACTAAAAAATGATGTTAGCTTTAAAGAAATGTTACTATTATTTTAGTTTTTTTAAGTGCAAAAATAGAAAGTTAAAGAAGAAATAAAAGGATCGAGAAAAAGATCATGACTTTCAAAGTAAATATCAAGACAGAGGAGAGAAAGGCTTTCCCAGAAATCATCATCAGCTTCATGTCATGCCACTCTCCCCTGCTCACTCCACACCAGCCACGCTGGCCTTTGGCCTTTTCATTTCCTGCTCCTGCCAACCTCTTTCCTGATTCATGTGTAATTTCTGACTAACTCCTGCTCATCCTTTGACTCATTTCCTCGAGAATCTTTCATTTGCTTGCAGATTAGGGTTGCATCCCCATAATATTCAAAACACTCTCTATATTTTCCCTTGGTAGTGCTTATTATAATTGTAATTTCTTTTTTCTGTAATTCATGTCTATCTATTCCAGCAGAGCATAAGTTTCATGTAGGTAGGACTGTGCTTAGCAGAGTACCAGGCAATAGTGGGTTCTCATTTAAAAAGAATGACTAGAGCAAATAGAGCATTCATAACAATCCTACTACTCAATCTGTTTATTGGGGGTCCTTTATGTGACAGTCCTTTGCCAGATCTTTTCTAATATTCATCTCCTTTATCCTCACAATAAGCCTATGAGGTATGTATTGTTCCTTTGCATTTTATGGTTGGGAAAACTATAGTTCATTGAGATTAGTGATTCAGCAGCAAGATGATAAAGCCTGAAATTGAACCCAGGGTCTCCAGTTCTCAGCTGAGTAGCCTTTCCACTACTTCAGGTGCTCATTGTTAGCTTCTGGCTCTGTCTCCCTTCAAGAAGAGTTTCTGGGATACTCATATCCTCATATACTCATATCTCATTCTCTTCTCCTTTGTGTTATGAAAGGATTAAACCAATAGACTGATGTTTCTGCAAGTGTGGCCCACAGTACATCTGCTCCAGCACCATAGGGCGGAAAGTAGATGTGCTTAGGAGACACAGTGCTACCAGACTCATTGAATCAAAATGTTGGAGAAGGGGAGGCAAAATCTCAGACTCTTTTTAACAGGCTCATGAGGTAATTCTTGTGCACGTTTAAGTTGAGAACACTTCCTTAGGTGATTTCCAAAGTTCCCTCCAGCTCTGACAGTCTTTTCTTTTAAGACATTGAATTTGGAGGCCAAGCTTCTGTAGCCCTATCATCTTTTCCAGAGCTGTGAACTCAATACATACTATCTTTTGTAAATGAATACATTTGAATTTGGAGGACAGATTCAAGTCTCTGCTTGGGTATTTACCAGATGTGAATCCTTGGGAAAATTACTTCACCTTTTGAGCCTTAGAGTTATCATCTTTTAAGATGGAAATAATAACAATAACCCCTATTTTGGCTTCTAGTAGTTGGTGTGGAAGATGAATTAAATCATGTTTATCTTGTGATTTCAAGTTGAAGAACCACTACAGGTATAAAATGGACACCAAGAGAGGTTATTTCAGTCCTTCAAATTTGCAGATGGCTCAGTTATAGCTCTTTCAAATGGACAGAATAAAGAGTTTATTCTAACACAAAACAATCACTACCATCTCCAAAAATCCTATTTCCTTGAAAAAAACCCTACTGGCTCTTTTGTAGAAACCTGATTTTTTTTAAGAAACCTGAGGCATTCCTATAGCGCCCCCTGGTGAAATTTAGAAGCCAACTCAAACCCTTAATCTGTCAAACACTTGCTGTTTGCTTAGAAACAAGATTAATTTCTCAAAGTATGTATCTCTTCTCCAATAGCCTAGGAGTTTTTTTTAAATATTTATTTATTTATGGCTATGCTGAGTCTTCGCTGCTTTGCACGGGATTTCTCTAGTTGTTGTGAGTGGGGTCTACTCTTTGTTGCTGTGTAAAGGCTTCTCATTGCAAATGTGGCTTCTCTTGTTGGTGAGCACAGGCTGTAGGCATGCTGGCTTTGGTAGTTATAGTATGTGGGCTCAGTAGTTACAGCATGCGGGGTCTAGGGTGTGCAGACTCAGTAGTTGCGGCTCACACAGGCTTAGTTGCTACGTGGCATGTGGAATCTTCCTGGACCAGGGACTGAACCCATGTCCCTTGCATTGGCAGGTGGATTCTTAACCACTGTGCCACCAGGGAAGCCCCTAGACTAGGGACTAGCTTTTTGTGGAGCATCTCTTTGTCCCCAAAGCCTACCACTCATCCATTCATTTATTTAACCATTACTGAGTTTTCTTTGTGCCAGGTGCTGTTCCTGGTAATGAGGAACAATACAGCAGAGGAGCCAGATGACTTCCCTGTCCTCAGAGTCCTTTTAGCAAGTATTAGAGACAGACAAGTAAACAGTCAAGAACAATGGTGATATATGCCATGTAGGGGGAAGTGCAAGAAACTATGGTAGCCATTTGGCTAAAAACCAATGAACAGTTTTGAGAAAAAAAACACAGCACATGGATGGATGCATGGCAAAAATGAGGCATGAAGTAAAAGCAGGAGCCAAATGATGAAGGGCCTATTCTAAGTTTACTTTTACCCTAAGGTCAATGGGAAGAAATTGAACAGTTTTAAGTAGAGGAATGATGCAATTAAATTTTTGTTTTTTAAAGATCATTCTGACTGTAGTGGGTAGAAGTGATTGGAGGAGGCAAGGTCACAGGTAGAAAGGCCAGTTAGGAAGCTGCTGCATAATTCAGGTGAGAAATCAATGTTTAGTTAGGAGGTAGGTGTACATGGGAAGCTTTAAATGTATGGGTAAAATTCCATTTCTTTCTCTGAGTGGTAGATACAAAAGTATTATATTCTTTATATTTTATACTTAGGTTACATAAATTCTTTAGTATATATGAAGCTATTCATTTAAAGTCAAAGAAGGGGATGACAGAGGATGAGATGGTTGGATGGCATCACCGACTCAATGGACATGAGTTTGAGTAAACTCCAGGAATTGGTGATGGACAGGGAGGCCCGGTGTGCTGCAGTCCATGGGGTCGCAAAGAGTCTGACACGACTGAGCGACTGAACTGAACTGAAAACTGACAAAATAATACCATATGTGTGCATGTATATATGCACACATACATAAATTGAAAAATTTGGAAGGGAAGGACACAAAAAATTCAAGAGAAGGGTGGCCTCTGAGAAGGCAGAGTAGACTGTAAAGTCAACCATGATCCTTATTCCTCCCTGTATCCACATGCTTTGTGGTGTGAGCTTGCATCTCCCTCCATTAAGGAGTCAATTTCCCCTTATTGTTTTCTTAAGCCAATGAAATACAACAAAAGGAACAATGTGCCAGTTTTGAGCCTAGGCCTCAAGAGCCTTGCATGCTTCAGTCCTGTCTTTTGGAACCCCATGCAGGCACCCATGTGAACAAGTCTGGGCTCACCTGCTGGAGCATGGCAGAACTCGGCCGACCCAGCTGAGATCATCCTGAGCTAACCAGCGCCCAGGCGACTTGGCATCTGACCTCCATCTGATAAGTGAACCCAACTAAGACCAGAAGAACCAGCCTGCTGATCCCAGTCCAAACCACAAAACTGTGGGATATATAAATAATTGTTGTTTTAAGTCACTAAAGTTGTGGGTAGTTTGTTTTGCAGCAAAAGTTGACTGTTACAGAACTGGTGTCTGAAACGCTGCTTTTAAAAAAAAGCCCCAAAATTCATGGCATTGGCTTTGGGATCAGGGAAGGGTGGAGATTGGAAAACTGGCAAGTAAACAGTGAAATCTGGGAAAATGATGAGGAAATTGTGACTGGCTAGAAAAATGGTAATCTATGTTTTATAGTGGCAAAACAATTGGCAAAACTGTTGCCTGTGGTAACTAGGGGAAATTGGGGGAAAATACTAAAATTTTGATTCAACTAAGGAAATTTCTAGGGAGAATGTTGTGTCAGTTGGGTGCTCCCAGCTGGGTGTGATAACCTTGTAACAGGAAGAGAGGTATGAGTTAAAGAAGAAACTGGCCTGCTTGAAACAAGAATTTAGAGAGAAGAGAGGGGGCCAAGACTTACTACGTTAAAAAATAAAACTTCATCTTGAGGCTCTCTAGCCAGTGAAGAATTCTTACAGGGAAATATAGCCTAGAGATGTGACTCACACCAAAGGTGTGGCTGTAATACACTTTGTAAAGACCTTTGAGAGAATTAAAGTGATGTTTAGTAGACTCCTAGACAAAAATCTTGAACTCTTAAGAGCAATATCCACAGAAACCTAATGCCAAAATATAGCAATGATAAAGTTGAGAGATGTCTCAAAAATGATTGGGTGGATGTGGCATTTGGAGTATGGAGTAGACCACATAGAAGACCCACAAAAATTTTTAATTGGTTGCACATGTGAGAGTATCACCAACCTGGACTAAAAGGGACTTAAATAATTCAAATTGCCACTCAGCTGCCAATATGAGCCACTTCTTCAGAAGTAGCCAAGGAAGGTGATGGACAAAGCATAGTCCAGAGGGCAGAGCAAGAAGCACAGAGATCAATAGACTAGGGAACTACTCCCAGGGAGCAGACTTTAGACCTCAGCAAAGAATACTCCCTCACCCAGGAAAGGAGACCTGACAAACTTTGTCAACTTGGGAGTCCAGAACTGCCTCTGTTTAAGGATGATTATGTATCTCTTATGCTTTTCCTTCTTGAATGTCTTTTAAATTCATAGGTATCAAGATCAAAAAGAAAACATTCATCAAGTAACATACAAACCTGATGTAGATGATAAGATCCTAGACTTCCAGCCTGATGATGTAACGGCAAGAGACTTTTAGGGGTTCTGGAATGGAGGTAAGCATGTTTTGCCTGTGGAAGGAAAATTACAGTCAGAGAGTACATACTGTGGTGGATTAAAAAATGGTCACAATCTTCCAGTCCTCCTTGAATCCATACTCTTTGAATTGTGACCCTGCAGTTCCTCCTATCAAAAGATGGAGACGATTTCTTCATTCCTTAAATCTGAAGTGGCTTGTGGCATTCTTGGCCTATGGAATGAAAGCAGTGGCACTATTAAGCCTCAAGATGCCTCAAGAGCATGTTTCAGTTCTTTCTCTTGAAATCCTGTGTGGCTCTGAAGCTTGGGAAGGTCCGGCCTAAACACACAGACCTGTATGTAGGTCACCAACTTCAGAGTGATAGTTGGAACTTCAGGCGTTTCACTCAGAAAAAGTGTGTAAAATCTATGCCATTGGCTGAGATCAGAAACCTATTTTCCAGCCTCTGCAGGATGCTTCTTCCTGCTTTCTTCTTGTCTCCTGTGTCTGCAAGGTCTTTCCTCTTTTCTCTACCTCTAGCAATTCTTTTGAGGCTCCCAGCAATTGTTTAGAGCCCTTTCTGGATCCAGCACAGATAACCCTCTATTCCTGCAGCATTCTATACTTACTTTTACTACTGCAATTCTATTGCATTGTAATTATTTTTGTCTTTTTATATATGTGGGTTACATCTTACCAACTTTTGTTCAGCATCCTGCTCCTGGTAGGTTGAAAGTGAAAGTGTTAGTCCCTCAGTGGTATCCAACTCTTTGCAATCCCATGGACTGTAGCCCACCAGGCTTCTTGTTCATGGAATTCTCCAGGCAAGAATACTGGAGTGGGTAGCCATTCTCTTCTCCAGGGGATCTTCCTGATCCAGAGATCAAACCTGGGTCTCCTGTATTGCAGGCAGATTCTTTACTATCTGAGCCACCTGAGAAGCTCTGGTTACTAAATACTTATACAGAAGGAGAAAGGGACTGCCAGTTGGGAGATCTGAGTATTAGTCCCAAATTTGCCCCTGAACTGCTTTGTAAATCAAGGGATCACTGCTCTCTGGACCTTAGTTTTCTCTGAATACAAGTAGAGAGGACTCCTGGCTGAAGACTAAGATTCACTGAATGAATATTAACCAGGCACCCTCAGGTCATGGGGGACAGAGATCAGGGGGAAGAAGATGACTTGGGTTCTGCAGGAATCCACTCTGTGGACTCAAGTTGATCCCCAACCTGACCCTCAGACTTTCCTAACTGTAAAGAGAGATGCTTGCATTGAATCTGGGTTCCTTCCAGGGCAGAGGTTCTGATCCCTGTCCACTAGGGGGAAGCATGCAGATGTGGGAATAGCAAACAACTGAAAAAAACCCCTCTAATGCAGTTACTCTTTTTTTCTGCCCTTGCTCCCTGCCCACTCTCCTACTCTTTTCCTACTCCAACTTTCCTAATTTAGCATCAGGTTGGTTTCTACCCACCCTTCCAACTTCAGCTCATGACTGTTGCAGCCCGTCTGGCAGGAAGGCCCCCAGCAAGTCTCAAGTCCCCCGGCTTCCCAGTTGCCACCCACAGATTTCCTTTGCTTTGAGTTGAATTTATTCATATACCAAGTACGCCTCATCCCCTTTGCTTATTCACAGACTACTTGCCTTTGCAATGCAGTTCAAATTCAGTTCACTTCAGCTGAACATTTTTTTCCCCGAGGTCTCATTATCCTCTTGGCTTGGTTCTGGGCTCTGGGGAACTGCACTGAGTCAGCCAATTCCAGCCCTTGGGGAGCTCACAATCCACTGGAGAGTCCGATACACTCAGAAACCATTTCCTCGTGGCGTGGGAAGTGCTGTAACAAAGGGAGTTCTGGCAGGATGGAGTGGGGCCCTGCCCACTGTGGTTGGTAGGGTGGGGGTGGGTGACAGACAGGAAAGGCCTTTTTTTTTTTTTAGATTTTTTTGGTGTGGACCATTTTTAAAGTCTTTATTGAATTTGTTACAATATTGCTTCTGTTTTATGTCTTGGTTTTTTGGCTGAGAGGCATGTTAGCTCTCTGACCAGGGATCAAACCCACACCCTCTGCATTGGAAGGCAAAGTCCCAACTGCTGGATCACCAGGGAAGTCCCCAGGAAAGGCTTTTTGGAAGAGATGATGCCTAAGGATTAAGAGAGCAGTTGTTCATAAAGCAAAAGATGTCAAAGTGTTAGGGGAAGACACACTGACTGAAACTGCCCACCCTGGCCAGGCACCATAGTAACTATTTGCCTGAGTTATCTTGTGACAGAAGGTCCTAGTAAGGAACATGGAACTAACAGGCCACCACCAACTGAAGGAGTTCAGGAAAGGTCAGAAGATGCCACGTGTCCTAGCACCTCCCAGAATCCTTCTCGCTGGCACCCACCTTAGCTGAGCAAGACATGTGCCACCGGGAAGGACCCTGAGTCAGAATAATTGGCCAGATACAACCCAGAAACTAAGCCCATCACCATAAAACCCAGGATTGCAGACCTCCCGGTTTCCCTTAACCTCCTGCTCTCAGTCCAGGCGCCTCTTCCCAATAAAGTTTTTTGCTTTGTCAGCTGGTGTGTCTCATCAAACAACTCATTTCCAACTGTTTGACAAAAGCCCACTGTCGGGTCCTGGAAGGGGTCTCCCTTCCTGCAACAGAAGAGTGTGCTGTAGGCCACAGCCCTCTTCCTGACGCCTGTTGTGCTGCCCCCATATCAGTTAGAAATCTCACCTTTTTCTACTCTGGGCTGCCATATATATTAATATGTTAAATTTTATACATTAAACGTATATAATATATATTTATCATAAAATTTATATTTTTATAAAATTTATATAAATATAAAACCAAATTTATATTAAAACATAATTATATTTTATACTATATATTTATAAATTTTATATATTAAATATATATATAGTATTATGGGGGCTTCCCTGATGGCTCAGATGGGTTTGATCTCTCAGTTTGGAAGATTCCCTGGACAAGGGAATGGTACTCACTCAAGTATTCTTGCCTGGAGAATTCCATGGACAGAGGAGCCTGGCAGGCTAGAGTCCATATGGTGTTATATTTGATTAGGAAGGTGAAGGGGATCTAAAAATCAGGTCACACATGGAACAGTTACTGAATCACGCATATTCAGACTGAGGGGAAAAGGCTTCAAGTGATAAGGAAACAGATTTTTGGATAACACTGAGTTTCCAAGTGCAACCAAAGAATAGAAGCTGCAGGAGGCAGATTTCAGCTGAACATAATAAAAACTCTCTAATAGTCTTTCTTTCAAGAAGAATAACTTGTCTTGGCAAGTTGTCACTGGAGAAGTTCAAATCTTTATCCCATTTGGTAGTCATATGGTAGAAAATGAGATTGGATAAGATGGCCTTCAAGGTTCTTTCCAGTGGTGGATTCTCTCATACTTTCCCCTCCCCCACCATCTCTTGGAGACTTTCTGCTTAAACCTTCCCATGACTCTCATTCTTTACTGACTGAAGTCTAAGTTCTGCAGCACAGCACACAGGGCCCTCTCCCCATCTCCGCTCACATCCCTGCTCCCAACATGGCACTACTGAACCGCTCTTGGTTCTCTGCATGCGTATGCTGTGTTCTGTGCTTAAGATGTCCCTCCTTTTCCTGTGCCCGAGCTTTTACTTATTCTCCAATACTCTGTCTGGCACTGTAGTGAATTGTCACCTTTTGTCTGCACCACAATTTTCAACTGGTGAGTTAAGTTCCTGTCACTGTGTCTTGATGGAAGGTTAACTGCACCACGCTGTCTCCTGCTACCATTCAGAAGGAAGCTGAGGGGTCAAACCCTTCCATTTCCAGGATCTAGTTTCAGCCAGGAGGCAGGCATGCGACAAGAGTCCAGGCCACTGAGGCCTTCTCTTCAGGTGCTTTAACGCAGGTGATCTGGTGGTGTGGGGCAATGGGAACAGTGTTCTGATCCTGCTTCCAGCAGTAACGTGGTTGCTGTCTTTTTTCCTACTTCTTAGCCTTCTGCACTGCCCTTGGTTCCTACATAGTTTTGGGTCGACAAATATTTATAAAATCAATGAATGAAGCTGAGAGATAAAGTCAAAGACATAATCTAAAGCAAATCACATGCAAGACTAGTCTATATAATGATTAGAATCAGAGGTAAAGTGAGGGAAATAACGATAAACCGGAGAACGGTCATATCACTAACAGGAATGAAGAAGTGCTAGTTTGGGGAAGACAAAAGAGAAAAGATGGAGAATAAATAAACATTTTTATTATAGTGAAAGTCACTCAGTTGCGTCTGACTCTTTGTGACCCCATGGACTATGCAGTCCATGGAATTCTCCAGACCAGAATAATAGAATGGGTAGCCTTTCCCTTCTCCAGGAGATCTTCCCAACCCAGGGATCGAACCCAGGTCTCCTGCATTGCAAGTGGATTCTTTACCAGCTGAGCCACAAGGGAAGCCCAAGAATACTGGAGTGGGTAGCCTATCCCTTCTCCAGCAGATCTTCCAGACCCAGGAATCCAACCAGGGTCTCCTGCATTGCAGGTGGATTCTTTACCAACTGAGCTATCAGGGAAGCCTTTTTATTATAATCCCTCCTCTAATACATCTCCATCTAACTACACATGAATTCTCCTTTGGGGATGACAACAGTCCTACTGCTATTTTAGGTTGAGTTAGTTTCTTGGTCCCTGTTTTAGGTGGGTCTCAGGCCAATGGACTTGTCCTTACCTTCAGAGGCTGTTAAAGAACTTGTCAAACACAGGCGGCCAATAGGCACAAGAAAATATGCTTACCACTGCCAATTATTAGAGAAATACAAATCAAAACTACAATGAAGTATTACCTCACACTGGTCAAAATAGTCATCATCAAAAAGCCTACAAATAATAAATGCTGGAGGGGGTGTGGAGAAAAAGGAGCCTCCCACACTGTTGATGGGAATGTAAATTGGTGCAATCATTATGGAAAACAGACTGGAGGTTTCTCAAAAAACTAAAAATAGGGTTGCCATATGATCCAGCAATCCTACTTCTGGGTATATATCTAGAGAAAACTAATTCAAAAAAATACACGCACCCTAATATTCATAGCAGCATGATTTACAATGGCCAAGACATGGAAACAACCTAAATGTCAGAGGAATGAATAAAGAAGATGTGCTATGTATATAAAATGAATATTACTCAGCCATTAAAAAGGATGAAATAATGCGATGGACCTAGAGATTATCACACTAAGTGAAGTCAAAGGCAAATATCATATGGTATCACTTCTATGTGGAATCTAAAAAATGATGCAAATGAACTTATTTATAAAAATGGAAACTGGTTCACAGACATACAAAACAAACTAATTGGTTACCAAAGGGGAAGAGGGGTGAGGGAGGGATAAATTAGGAGTTTGGGATTAGCAGATACAATGTATAAAACAGGTAAACAATGAGGTCCTACTGTACAGCACAGGGCACTATATTCAACATCTTGTAATAAACCATAGTGGAAAAGAATATGAAAAAGCAAATACACACACACACATCTGAATCACTTTGCTGTACACCAGAAACAACATTATGAATCAACTAATATAGTACTCCAATTAAAAAAAATAACTTGTCAATTAGTACATATCCTGTGGCACAATAAATCAAAGACGACTTGGAGGTTTCAAGCCAGGAAAATACGGGGCCAGGAAAGTGGGAAGAAAACGCTTAGCTCGAGATTTCAACAGGACATGGGCAAGATGACCCAGAGGTAGTGAGAAGTAGATGTTGCCTGAATGAGATATTGGTTAATGGGCTTGTAAATCTCTAAAAGGGGTGGAATCACTGCTGCATATTTATCACATGCAATCTTGTGCATGTGTGGAATCAAAGCAGAATTCAGGGCTTTTCTTCTGCATGCAGAAATGTGAGATGGGTTCATCCAACCAGTAAATATTACTGGATACCTTCTATGTGCCATGATAGTAATGTAGTGAAAAGGCTATGCTTGTGGAGACTACAGAGACAGGTAATACTAATACTTAAATTTGCTGTATTGTTTACGTGCTTAAACAACAACAAAATAGAGGAAAAGGTAAGGCTGGGGTTAGCATGGTTTTCAGAATATACAGGAAGGTGATAAAATGATCTTGTAGAATGTTACTCTCACTCCTCTTACCTTTGAATCTGATCAGAGGAAGCAGGCAGTGGGGACCAGGACCAGAGTCCTAACAACCTGGATTGCATGACCACCACTCTATCACATACATAGTTACTTCTTTGAGGGATTTTCAAATCTTTAACTTTTTATTATGTTAGTTAATGCTAACATGGGCAGTCAAATTAGGTCAATTAAACAAGAGAAGGAGAAAAATAAGGTGGAAAAAGATTTAGTATTAGTTCTTTCTTCTGGGACTTCTGGCTAACCAGTCAAGAAATATTTACTGAGTAATGAGCTACACTACTCATTTAGGGTCAAAGTAGTTTCTAGGGTATAACATGTATATATTTCAAGAACATGTTTGGTTTGGATAGCAAACTTTATAAACTACATAATATCTAAGATAATAAAAATTACACAGAAACTAATACCTATGAAGAGACCTGTTTATTACTGATAACACTTCATTTGGCTAAAACCACGCACACAAATACTTAAAGTGCAAATTCTCATAGGCGGTATTTATGATACACCCTGGTAGTCTGTAAGGAAAAATGAGATGTTGACAGAAACTATTAAAACAATGGTAAAATATTGAACTACTGGTATACAGAAAAAATAATTAACTCTTAACTGCATATATTTTATCTGGCATATTCAATGACGTATACAAAGAGTTTGTTTCAGCCCATAACACAAGGCCTCATCACATCCAGGTGCAAATCTTGTTTGGGTGGCTCTCTTCAGATATATGATGAATCATACACTGGAAAAAAATTTATCAAACAGTATCCAATTAGTTGTGACTCACTTGGAAGGCAGCATTAGTAGGCTTGTAACAGCACTAATACTAGTGATACTAAGTCTACAACAGACACTTTCTTAACCTTCTTGGCCAACATCTTGCTTTGAGTGTAAAATATAGGCACTACATACAATTTAAAATAGGAATATGCTCTGCTCTCTCCAAAGAAGCACAGTATTTAAGAGCGTGCATGCTTAATAAACATTACTTAGTGTACATATCCATATTGAGAACTGTTTTAAAAGCTGAATCAGAAAAGTAATGGTTTTTATTGCTTAAACTATTTGTTTCTTTAGAATAAAATTCCATAATTCCTATTTTCACCAACTAAATACTCTGTAACAGGTGGTGGGTGGTGTGGATATGAAAAATAATAAACCATGATCCCTGTTCTCAGGGAGCTGAGAGTCAGGTGCTCCTTCCTAGTGAAGGGATGCTAATAATTAATGAGAACAAACTGGTAAACGCCTTGGATTATATGAGAAGGTTCAGTGGTACCAAAACTATTTCAGGTCATTTCAATCTGGCATCAATACCTTCAAAGGTCACCTTCTAAAGGGAATATCTTATGTATGTTCAATGTATATTTGTCACACTAGAGTCAGTGTGTGTCCCCTCAGGGGTATACAGCAATTGAGGCAGGGGATGGGGGAGAAAACCTAGAGCCCACATGATAAACACAGGGCCTCTTTCTGGTGGCATCAGTTTCCACGAAGACTGAAGGTATCATTTTTCACTAAAACAGTTTTATTACGGAGAATGCAAAAATCACATTTTCAAGACAGAACACAAAATTTCGAGTGCAGGCTGCTTCTGATTTTGCTCTCAGGCCCCTCCCCCCAAAACATTCATGCTCCTCTGCTTTAGGATTATGCTGGTGGAAAAATTTGAGAAGCAATCTTTAAAGATATGCCACTTTACCCTTATCTTGGTCACTTTAGTCATTCTTCTATGTTCCCTTTTTTAAGTACACAATCTTAATTAACAAAGAGAAGATATGTCCTAATGAATGTAATAGTATGGTGAATATTTTAAAGTAACCAACAGAAAACACTTTGTTTCCAACCAGGAGTAAACTTAGGCTGTGTAAAGAGTCCAACAATGGGATATTCCCTCCTTTCCACTTAGACTCCCATGGTTTATGGTAAGATGGTTTGAGGGACATATGTAAAAAAAAAAAAATTATTTCCTCAGATCTTGTGCTTTGGATGTCCAAAGCACAAGGAAACCTGAAATAAAATGCCAGATCAATTGACCATTCATTTTGGTTAGTATGAGTCTTTCTTCATCATTTTCTAGAGCAATCTCAGAAAACAAGTGAATTGTAAAAGGCCATAATAAATTAATATACAGTAGTATCCAAGCAGACCAAAAAATATTATGCAATAAATTTAAAATTACTTCTTACAATGTCTTAAATATTCTCACAGTAATGACAAAATAACCAAAAGTCCATAAACAAAAACAGCTTAGGAATAAGTTTAAAGCATTCTGAAATGAATACAGTTAAGATTTCTTATAAGTGAGGTAACAGGGCAACAGTTTTTCACAGTAACAGAACGTGGAAGGGCACCTAGGGAAAGAGGGAGGTAGAGAGAAAAAGGCATAAAACAAATTTATCCAAGCAGAATTTGGATTTTTCAAGCATCACAAACATCAGTGGAAAACATCTGAGAGAAACACCAATAGCAGCAGTTTGTAGAACAATTTCTCCATTAAACTTCAGCTAGTATCTTTGTTGCATCAATTCCAGGAGCAACTTGCTTAAGAAATAGGAGGTCTATTCCTTATGTAGACATTCCAAAGCATCCACTCTCTCAGAACCTTTCTGTCTGCTGAAGTTACAACATCCAAGTAATAATAATTTATATTTAAAACAAACTCCTCAAATATCCTATATATTCTTCAAGATGAACGGAATTATGTTCAAGTCGGACTTAATTTACAGGTTTAATTAAGCAGGTCTTTATTAAGTGAATAAAGACTGCACTCATGCATCTACTAAACATATACAAAAACTATCTTGTGAGCTAAATTCTTCCAGATGTGGAGTGAAACTCAAATGTTACTTTCAAGGCTCTTTATGATATCATCTTTGTTCCAACCTGAGATTTCAATGAAGGAACTTTAAAAAGTTGCTAAACAGCTTTTTAGCATATGCCATAATACTAAAATGTTTAATATTATTAAAAAAAAATCCTTATTCCCTCTTATACTGTCCCTGCTGGAGATGGAGAACAGTCTCATATTACTTCTTATTTTGAGTCCTTCAATAAAAGATTTAAATAATAACTCAAGAGTTACTAAACTATCTCAACAACTTCTTCTCCTCCAGAGTTAAATGATCTTAATCTTTTGTGCTTTTTCTTATAGGTCTCATTTTTCAATCTATATTTCATTCCTTTTTATTTCTGCTATATTCTCCCCTCCCCAGTTCCCATATGATCTGAAAACACAACATCCTAACAGGAACTGAATCCTTTGAGGGGTAGTTTTTCTCACTTTCTCAAAGGCCTCGCTGGCTGCTTCTTAGCAGTCACTAATAAAAGGAGACAAAAGCATCACTATCTGGTCATCATAACAACAAGTAAACAACTTGCCCACAGCCAGTTCATTTCCCACTTTTCAGGTGATAAGTTTGCTCTTCACATGAAGCATTTTCTCTGCCACTTTACTGACTTTTCTATTGTTTATCTCTACTGTTTATTTCCAGTGCTTTAAGCTTGCCTGATTAATTCTTTTCTTTTCTCAAAGCTATAGAAAATATCAATTTTGATCTACACACTTAATGAGAAGGCATTCATCTTCATGATACTGTTCATAAAGAAAAATATAATGTAGATCCTAAGGCCAAGCCCTACTGGCCAGTACTTCTATTTTTCTTGGTTGTCTTGGGCTACTGAATTTATTTTGTTAGACAAGTGTACACCCACTATGTCAAGCTCTTGTTAAATATCATGCTCAAGAGCTTGGCTAGAATCAAATAATGCTCTCAATCTATACTCTTTGAGAACATTTGTAAAATTTTAATTTTAACTTTGGATATTTAAATTTTTGACATAAGAATCCAAGCCTTAATGACTTTTCACCCTGATTAAGATGACTCCTGTTGCATTATATTGTTACATTCAAAACTGTTCTCTTTATAATAGAATGACAAGCATGGCTTTAGTGAGTATGAATGAACTGTTGTATCACTTTAGCTCCACTTTGTTCTCAGTCACTGAAACACAGATACTAAAACAGAATATACATTATTTTTCATATATATATATATAGCATTGTTCATGCCACTTTGTAGAATATAGGCCATTTCCTAAATGACAATCTACATTCCTAAAAGCAAATAAAGCAAAACATTCTACACATTTCTTCTTTAGTGCAAAGCCTTTGCAAACAAACTCATTCAGGAATAGTACTCTACATTTAGCTCTATTATCTACAGTCACACAAGATTCAGCTACAAGAAAGTAAGGAAGGAACAAATGAACAATAGTGGCAATACAGTAATTTGAAAATCACATTTGGATTATCTGGAGTCAGCCAAATGTTAGCTGATAACTGCAATAAATCAAACCATGATTTAATAAATATTCTAGTCTATTTAATTTTATATTATTATTTTTCTGGGAAATAAATTCTCTCATACCAGTTATCTCCCACAGGCAATTTGTTTAGTATAACTATGTACATCCAAGGCCTCATGACTGTTAACTCTTAACTATACCACATGTGCTAAGTACTCTGTGAGCAATACAGGACAGAATACACTTTAAGAAGATTAAACAACATTTCTCTACTAACTGTTTTTTAGAGATGCAGAATCAACCAAAAGTGACATTCCTCTCCCAAAAAATTTTCCCCTACTAAAAGAGATAGATAGTACTCATGATCAAAAACTCTACAGAAGTCAGCAAGATGTTAGGATAAACTGGACTTTAGTTTTAAAACATGTAGCTTGTTCTATAAGATCTAAAATCTGTATGTTTTATTTCTTAGTAAAATGAGCACTACTTCATGTGATAAAGAAACAAATATTCTTGTAAAAAACGTAGTTTAAATGTCAGACTTTTAAATTAAAAATTCACAGCTCCTTTCTTAGTTCCAATATTTTTATTTACTTAGAGGCTGTGATAACTGACACAATTCTAACGTGAAGATCTTTAGCTAGTTATACTAAGCCTGTTTCTATTAAGATTTTTACTTACATTCATAAGATTTTTAAATCAACAATCTATTTTAAATAAAGGAGAAGTACCTATCTAGTTTGGAAGACTTTCTTTAACTGTCTGCAAATTAACTGATCAAATTATACTCAATGGATGAACACTATTTGCCGCTAGGAGTGTTGCCACTATTGTCTTATGTTCGATAAATGTTAGAATTTTAAATAAATACAATAAATTTACACTGCACCAAGAGCACCTGAAACACAGGTGCTGAAACCACAAATTGTAACACCTGTTCTAACCTAGAAATGCTAAATATCCTATTTCAAATACTCTAATTTGTAAGTTAATACCTGCAATGTAACAATGACACTTTTCCACAGTATTCTGGGAGCAGTGCCACTTTCTTGCCAATCTTATGGATTCATTTCCTTAACTAACTCTACAATTATACAACATTTATCTTCCTTTAAGAAAAACTGTGCTATGCACAATCACAAGAATATATAACTAAGCTTAATCACACTTTAATAAGAAAACTCACATTTGTATTTTGTTTCTGTTGAAGGAAGAATGACGTGTTACCATAATACTTTTAATGTAATGACTTTTGTTCAGGATTATGAAAAAATTTCAATCATTTCTTTCCAGCCATTTCATATCATATTTATACAGTTTGTTTAGCTACCCAACCAAAAAGAAACAAAATAAAGGAAAAAGATACTTGGCCAGATGACACACAGAGAATGCTAACACGAGTTCAAGGCATGGAGTTCTTGGTTGCTCTGTTCCATTGACCGGGGCAAAGCAACGATGTTCTGGTGAATGCTAAACAGAACGCCAGGTCAGTCCATTTTTGCTGGGCTCAAGAAAATTCTCAATCAAAGCATCAATCAGTTTCTTCAGTTCCTCTTCTAGTAAGCCAGTGTCACTGAGGAAAAAGGTTAAGAGTTTTGAAATTCTTTTATTTCTATAGCCTTAAAATGTGCTTAAATTGTTGTAACTTTTTAAGAGTGTATATACTTTATGGGATGGTTAAATAACTGGTAAACAAGAGAGAAATTCACTCGGGTAAAACAAAACAAGACCAAAAGTGGGAAGAGGGGAATCACACTCACAGAAAACACCATTCTCACAAACTGAAATTGAACATGGATGAGTTAGAGTATATCTAAAGATTGCCCCAAAAGCAGGCAATTTAAATGGCTCAGAACACCAATACCAGGTATTAAGGTAAACTGGCTTCCTGAAATACTTCGAGGCATACGTCTTATATATTATTA
This sequence comes from Antilocapra americana, assembly GCA_007570785.1. Lineage (NCBI taxonomy): Eukaryota > Metazoa > Chordata > Mammalia > Artiodactyla > Antilocapridae > Antilocapra > Antilocapra americana. Next base: position 1,158,554 of record ML663009.1, on the reverse strand, counting down.
TGGGATGATACAGCATATCTTTTAGGAAGTAAAGAGAGAAGTGTGACTAAAAATATAAGACGTTTAAAAAAATAACAAGTATTCCCTTCAAAGCCATCACCTAAAGAGCTGCCATTACCCCAAACATCTCTCTTTTCAGAAGCCTCTTTAAAACTGCCTTCACAATCATTTTACAAGCCACACAACAAATTTAATTTTTATTACTTTAATAAAATGCCCTTCATTTTAAACCAAAGATAGCACTGTTTAATTTGCTTTACTTTAAAAACTGCTCTGAATGACTTCAGAAGGTCATTTTATCCCCCCAAAGGAAATAAAATCTACTCTTAAACACAAAGGTTTAGAGAAATACTAAATAATTAATGTACATTGCTCTGAAGGCAATTTCAAAAAAACAAAAATCTCCTTCCCAAATAGATATTGATCAATGACAACATTATAGGAGATAGTACTCATAAAAGTTTAAATACCCTCTAAATGTCATTAAAGTCAAGTTAATTTAATCACAATTTATACTCTTAAAAGGATGTTAATTCAACAGATTAAGTCAAATCATATTAAATGTAGAAAATGAATATTTGGCAATGAACAAATTATTTGTTGATCATTTCTTTATGCTTAGCCTAAATAGTTCAAGCTTTAAAGAGTCTTCCCAGGAATATAAATTCACTAAAAAATTAAAATTCAGTTCTCAAATAATGCAGTTTTTTTAGAAAATAGTCTGGCAGTTCCTCAAAAAGTTAAACATAGAACTGCCATATGACCCAGCAGTTCTCCTTACGTAAGTATGGTATATACCCAAGTTAAGAGAAAATATATGTCCACACAGAAACTTAAACACAAACATTCAGACCACCGTTATTCATAATAGCCCAAATATGGAAATAACCTATATGTCCCTCCTCTGATAAACAGATTAAAAACATGGGAATATTGCTGGACCATGAAAACAAAATTTCTAAAAAAGGAATTAGGTACTGATCCATGCTAACATGGATAAACCTTGAAAACATTATGCTAAATAAAAGATGCCAGTCACAAAGGACCACATATTGTGTGATTCCATTTATATGAAATGTCCAGAGTAAGAAAATCTATAATGACAAGTAGCAGACTGGTGGCTGCCTAGTGCTGGGAAGAAGGAGAATAGGGAGTGACAGCTAATCGGGAGGGGCTTGCTTTCTGAGGTGATGAAAATGTTCTAAAATCGATTACAGTGATGTTCCCACAGTTCTGAATACACTAAAAACCACTGTATTGTGCACTTTAAAAGGGTGAGCTATAGGGTATGTGAATTACACCTCAATGAAGCATTCTTTAGTTAATGTTTACTGGAGCACATTCCTATACAATGCTGTGTTAGCTTTTGTGGTACAGCAAAGTGAAATCAGTTCTGAAATCAATAAAGCTTTTATATATACATAATATTTTAAAAGTTGATTCCTACCTCTGGTCAGGTGACGCACACATCTCTGCATAATACTTTATCTTTGGTTCTGTTCCGCTAGTCCGAAGAGTAGCAACACAGCCGTTTTGAAAAGTAAATGTAATCATTTGGCTGCTTTTACTTACAGGCAGCACCTAGGCACAATTGCAACAACGGCTCAGTTACACTTGATACCTTTCTCCTTTTCAAGAGTTGTAAAATACATTTCACTTCTATGAAGTATGTAAAGCAGTAAAACTCATAGAAAGAGAAAGAAGCAAGGCAGTTGCCAAGGGCTGGGGGAGGGGGAAATGGAAACTTATTTAATGGGTATAGAGCTTCAGTTTAGCAAGATGAAGACGTTCTGGAGATCTGTTGCACAACAATGTGATTATTAACATTACTGAGTTCTTCAAAATGGTTAAGAGGATAAAATTTATGTGTTTTTGTGTGTGTGTGCTCAGTCATTCAGTAGTGTCTAATTCTTGGTGACCCTATGGACTATAGCCTGCTAGGCTCCTCTGTCCACGATATTATCCAGGCAAGAATACTGGTGTGGGTTGCCATTTCCTCCTCCAAGGGATCTTCCTGACTCAGGGATCAAACCTATAGCTCCTGCACTGGCAGGCAGATTCTTTACTACTGAGCTACCTGGGAAGCCCCTGCATTTTTTTTTTTAACTGCAATTAAAGTTTTTAAGTATTTTAAAGGAACTTTAAAATACAAAAGATTGCATTCATAATAATTCATAACTACCATTTACTATTTATAATTGTATAAGCACTGGACTATATACCTTATACACATGATCTCCAGGCCTCAACATTAATCCTGCAAAGTAAATATTACTGACAATTTACCGACAAGGCTCAAAGAGTAAATGACCTGTTCAAGGTAATCAGCTAAGTGGCAGAGCAAGAAATTGAAACCTGGCCTATCTGTCCCAAAGTCCAAACTACCTGTACTTTTGTAAAGTGCTTTACAATTTCAAAACACTTTCACAGATAGTTTTTCAACAGTCTCCGAAGCAGAGTGCACACATCCTAGAGGGCAGGCAAAATAATCCACAGGGGTGCAAATATATCTAATTACCTAAAAATTAAACAAGAAAGAAGCTTTACTGACATCAATATATAGATTAACACAGGGACTCTTCCTGCACCACAAATCAGTCTGTGAAGGTATCTCGAGGGAACCATGGGGGTTGTACTAGGGTGGGACAGTGGAGCTTTTCCTCAGGTGTCCTGAGCCTGGTCCTCTCCATGAGTGGTACTACTAGTTGCTCAAGACAGAGACCTTCCTTCCCTCTGTTCCACTCCTAGACCATCAACTAGCAAGTCCTGGCTGTTCTATCCTTTATTTAACTCAACTTTGTCAGGCTCTCCTTCACTACTGCTACCATATTACATTCAGGCCCCTGCCATCTCTCATCTCTGTTACTGAAATGGTGTACTAATTGATCTTCTTCTCACCTCTCTCTACATACCACTCACCACACATGCCATCCTTCCTTGCACTCCATACTACTGCTGTAGAGAACTACTTGCGGTTCCTTGACAGAAAACATCTCACCTCCAGACATAGCGCTTACTGCTCCCTTTGCCTCAAACATCCTCTGTTCCTCCCACATTTGGGATACTCCTGCCCAAACTCTAGAACTCAGCTCACAAAAGTCCTCTGCAAAGCCCTGCATGAGCCCCTCAAATCTGAGTAAGGGTCTTTTCTATGCTCTTTCATGGCACTCTTATGCACCCCCTAATCATTTTGTAATCAGTTTACTTGACTGTTTCCCTACTAGACTCCTATAGTGTCTTTGTCATTACTGTCTTCTCAGTGTAGCACAGAAGGGTTTTGATAAACGCCTGTTGAACACACAGATGAATGTCAATCTGAAGTTGGAGAAGAAAGAACTCAGAAAATCTTTGACAGTCACTATGTCACCCCAGGGGATTAACAAATATCTATACTACAAGCCTTACAAAATTTGTTGTAAGCATCAGTGGAGAATAGATAGGAAAGCACTTGGAATAACAAGTACCATAAGCTTTAAAGGGAGTCAAGAGGGAAAAAGCATCATACCAAGAACTATTCTAACCATAGCAACACTAGAGAAAGAAAAAGAAGCAAAACATTTGGTTCTTCTTTTCAAGCAGTTTATAAACAAAGAAAAACATACGTGCATACAGACAGAATAACAACAATGAAGAACCAATTTTGGTTGACTAGATGAAAATACACAAAGGGAATATGGGTAGTATTCTACATAAGAGGCTGCAGATTTTCCAAAATATATTATGCTCCTAGACTCTTGAGACAATATCAGACCATTATACATGGAAATTTAGGTTAATAATAACAATCATAATAACAAAATAAATATAATCAGGAATCTATGACATTTAAATGTTAGTTGAGCACCTACTGTGTAGGCAAGAGCTTTGAGAGGCATAAAGGTATATTAGAAATGAATCTGCCATGCACAAGACAATGGTAACATGACACAGAAAGTAAAGTGACTTAGTCGTGTCTGACTCCTTGTGATCCCACGGACTGCAGCCCCACCAGGCTCCTCTGTCCATGGAATTCTTCAGGCAAGAATACTGGAGTGGGTTGCCATTTCCTTCTCCAGGGGATCTTCCTGACCCAGGGATTGAATCCAGGTCTCCCGCATTGCAGGTAGACTACCGACTGAGCCACCTTTAACTCCAAACTCCTACTTAATCGGCCATCCCTTTTCTCCTTCTGTAAGCAGAAGTTTGTTTGCTATGTCTGTGAGTCTGTTTCTGTTTTGTAAATAAGTTCATTTGTATAATTTTTTAGATTCCACATAAAAGCAATATCGTATGATGAAATTATAGGCTTTTAGACTTAAAAATTTTCAACATTATTGAGCATTATCACACTTTTCCCCTCCCTCCCACCTGCCCTTCCTCATTCTGTCTCTCATCCTCCTCCCCATTCCTCACCCTCAGGGCATACCATACCCCTGGGGAGTGATGAGGACAGGATGGGTGAGAGTCAGAGCTAGTTAGTGAATTTACAACTGCTCTGGAGAAAAACATGGATCCTAAGTTTTAAGAAACTCACAGCCTTGACCTTCCATTTTACTGTATATGAATTATTACAAATTGTTAAAAACTTAAAAATATAGGTACTTACTGATTTCTTATTAGGCTGGCTGCTGTCATATCCAGTGGTAATATCTCGTACATGCAATATAGCAAATGTCCCACAAAACTTTGGGTATTCTTTTGGAGAATCAAAATTGCGAAGCCTTTCAAATATACTTTTGATGGTAGTTGGATCGTAACATAAGAAATATGAAGTTTTTGAAATATGATAACCATATCTGTACAAAGATTTAAAGTGTTAAAATCAGATTTCAAGTCACTCTTTAGAAAAGTACAAATTAAAGATAAGCTTATTAATGTGTTAAGCAGATAGTGGCAGTTCTTAATGCAGACAATATTAGTACTTTTTAAAAAGGAATGACTATTCCTCAAAACAAGTTTATAAAGTTAAAAGTAGCACCAAAAAAATTAGAACATGAAATTCCAAATAGTAGGACTTACTTTTCATAAACATTAATCAGTTGCTGTTTCAATGTTATGTTCATGGTTTCTAGGTAAGATGCCATCTCAGCAACAACAACGGCTGCACTCACACCATCTTTATCCAAAACTGAAGTTCCACACAGAAAACCTAAGAATTAAAAAACACCTTTAAAAAGGAGGAAAACATAAGCCTACATATAATTTCAGTAGTTTCATATTTCTTCAGAAGGATCAATGCATTTAAGACCCTGGTAATAAAGGAAACCCACTGATACTGAACATACATAGGGGATCTTTAAGATTTTTTTTTTCTGATGAAAAATGTATCTACACATTTCTGAGCTCTTGATAGTTTTTATAACTCAAAATGTAAAATCAGATAACAAAAATTCCTCTCTACAGAATTACTTTATTTGAAAAAAGTGCTCTCATTCATATTTCAAATATTTTAATATTTACTACATACCTATAGACTCTTCAAATGAAAAAAGGACTTCTTTCCCATTTTCCAGGAGGTCTTTTATTCTACTTCCAATCCATTTAAAACCTGGTAATGTTTCCTGAAATGCAAAAGAGGCCACTCTAGTTAAGTGACTCTCTCAAAAAAATATATATTAGAGAAAAGCCCATCACTAAATGCACATAACACTTTGATAATGATCTACTGTTATGGTCTTCAGTCCACAAAGATTTATATAGTGGTAAACATATAGTCATAAAGTACATGGATATATACACTGCCACAACTGATGACCCGCTATTTATTGAGCATAGTAATAGTGATATAATTCACCAAATATAATCCAATAAGTGGTGATGTATATAGTCACAAAATACCATAAATCCACACATATATTATGATCATACACTATTTATCAAGCACTGTAATAGTGCTTTACATCATTATCTTTTTCAATGCTCACAAAAACTCTGTTACTGAAACAGAGGCTCAGAGGTTCAGTAAATTTGCCCAAGAATATCCTGCATATGAGAGAGCCAGGATTCAATATCACTCCTCAGAAACCACTCTTTAAGTTGCATTATAAGCACTAATGTAAAAGTGCCTATGATGGTTGTAATTTAGTCCCTCTGAGTAACCAAACGCCATAAAGCTTTTTAACTAAGCACTTTCAACATTATCACAACATATACTTGAACCACATATACTTTTACCATAACACCATGGCCCAAATAAAACCATCAAGAAAGTTACTAGGTTCTTCTTTGGTAATTAGATTTGAGGACTTTTCATCTGATGAGCTAGTGTTCATTTTAAAGACATGAACTGCTTTAGAGTTAGAAAGAGCATGTGATACACAGTGACTCTAGAGTTCTCTTACTAATTTAAGATTTCTCATTCACCTCTCCACTTCCTCACTGAAAAAAAAAAAAAAAAGCCCCAAATCTCTGCAGCACCACCTCCTGGAATAAAAACAAGAAAGTACATATATAATATTGGTCTTTAGAATCATGTTTTTTCTCTTTTGTGCTCATTATGCATTTTCTTGCTACAAGGAAAAGACCCTGATGCTGGGAAAGACTAACAGGAGGAAAAGGGGGCAATAGAGGATGAGACGGTTGGATAGCATCACTGACTCGATGAACATGAGTTTGAGCAAACTCCGGGAGATAGTAAAGGACAGAGAAGCCTGGAGTGCTGCAGTACACCGGGTTGCAAAGAGTTGGATATGACTAAGTGACTGAACAACAATAGTAATTCAGAATTTTAGGTTTGAATGAACTTTCAATTTCCTCTATTTTGATATTTGTAATTCAGAAAGCCAGAGATTGAAAGTTCTATTTCATTAAGAAAGGTACCATTTTCTTTTAGTTAGCCTATTAGTGTTAAGACCTATAGCTTGACTGTGTAGCTCAAGAAAAATGCCCAGAGGTGACTTTTTCACTGATACTTGGCAAAGTGGGCAGAGGAAAAGCAACTTAATTGGCATTAGTCCCAGTAGCTATAAAAGGGGTCAGTTTAACTGCCTGGGGTTCACAAAGGTTAATGATCTGTGCCTGGAGAGAATCATATTTTTTTGATAATAGATCACTGGGTCTTAGTTTGCAATTTAGGAGACTAAAGTTTTTTTTAATTTAAGTTTCTTAAGACTGAACCTGAAGAGGCTAAACAAGCTGTCATGACACCTACAGTTTTTTGGAGTGGAGTTTATGTTATTTATGAGATCACTGGGAGCCAGATTTTCTTGGTAAGAAAGCCAGATGCTGTTGTATGGAAAAATAAGCATTAATGCAATTTGTAAGAATGTTTATCTTAGTTTCAGAAACTCACATATAGGGTGAATTTGGCTCAAGGTTTCCAAACTATCAAAAAGACTTAATCTTTTAGTTAAGTGTTAACAGAATTTGAAAAAAAGAGGGAATTAAAAATATAATCAATAAAAGTCAACTTTCGTGGGGAGACGGCTTTAGTTGATAGAAATAGGTTTAGAAAAGGAGCACATAGATATTATCTATTCTTACTTCAAAGTGAAATCCTTCTTTTAGTGCAATTGCCTTCAAAATTTTGGAAGAGACTGTGGTGGCTAACATATAAATGTTCTTCACATCAGCATTTCTTGATTTACTTTTCTTCCAGCAATCAAACATCCACCACCCAAACAAGGCTGCCAACTCATTCCCTGTGAAAACTTTCCAAACACCACTGTAGAGAGAATGAAAATTCAAGTCAAGATCTTTGTAACTTCTCACTAAAACTTTTTGACTCCAGGACCTACAAATTACCATCCTTCACAAAGGAAAACCTAAAAACTACTGTATGGGATTTTTGAGAAAACATTTACTATTACTTTTCTAACTGATCAGGGTGAGCTTAGGATAGGAGTGGCAGCAATGTACTTTGAAAAGCTATGACACTGTTACTTGTATTTTCTTACTTAAAGAGAAAAAAGTTATAATATGGTGTCCTTTTTATGTAAGGACATTTGTCATGACATTATAATGGCAAAAATACACAACAACCCAAAGAACCATGATTAGGAAATGATTACATTCATAAAGCAATCTGTTGAGATACTACACTAGTTTAAAAATTAATATTTTAAACAATATTTAAAGATAGAGAAAAATGCTCATAGTATAGTATTATGTGGAAAACAATCAAGACACAAAAGTATTAATATATATATAGGATGATATATATATATATATCATCATGTATATATATCATATATTAATATATAGAGAGGATGATCACAATTTTATAAATAACAAATATATCTTGAACATTTGAATGAAGAAAACATAGCAGGGAAACGTCAAAATATCAACCTAGGTGGTTATCTCTGGATAGTGGGCTTACAGGAGATTTCTTTTTGCTTTTTTTAAAATTATTTCCAGTGAGCCTGTAAGACTTAAAATCAAAAACTGTTTTTCAAAGTTTAAGATTTTAATCAAATAACAGTTTCTACTTACTTCTCCTGAAGTTCTGCCACTGCCAGTCGGTCTGCATCAGGATCTGTAGCCAGCACTACCCGGGCATTTTCTTTCTCTGCCAGTCTCAAAGAAAGTTCCTGAAATAGTGACCCAAAAAGCTGAATTACATTGAAGATGTTAAATTCAATATTCATATTCCTAAATGTAGGCACTATGTTAGTGATAATGAATTTTATTTTATTTTATAATTTTAATTTTTACTTTACAATAGATAAGAATGAATTTTAGAAGGAATATAGTTTGGCTAATTTTTTAAACTTTATTTCATAGAAGTATAGTTGATTTACAAGGTTGTGTTGATATCTGCTGTACAGCAAAGTGGTTCAGGTACACATATACATATTCATTCTTGTTCATATTCTTTTCCACTACGGTTTATCACAGGATATTGAATACAGTTCCCTGTGCTATATAGTAGGACCTTGTTGTTTATCCATTTCATATGTAATAGTCTGCATCTGCTAATCTAGTTTGGCTAAGTTTAAAATAAGACAAGGAAGTAGGGAAATCCACCATAGGGATTTCAAACAAAACAGAATATATGACTCTAATATAATTTAAAAGATGTAAGCTAAAGTAGTTTTTGCTTCTGTAAGTAATCTTTGAATTGTCAGAGTCCTATCCACATGTTAAACTTTAATATACTAAATCATAATTTAAATACAGAAAAAATATACCAGCACAGATTCTCCTTCTTCAGGATTTGGGCATTTAACAGTAGAAAAGTCTGGATCAGGATCTTTTTGTTCTGGTACTGGAATTGGAGGCTTAAAACCAAATACTTGAAAAGCCAATTGTACATAGTCATGTCCGACTCCATGAAAAGATGTATGTACAAATTTCAAGGTGGTCTTTGAGTTTAACTCCCTGTAAAGGAAAATGTCATTCAATCAATGTCATAAAACTCATTACTTGTGGTATAATTAAAATAATCTCGAGAAAAGGCTAAAATCTATTTTGTCAGGATAGGAAAACTACACTCAACAAACCACAATGTTTTCTGAAAACAGTGTTAGCTATTTATGGAATAATTGTAGAAACATGGAAATTGGTAAGGAAAAATGAAATTTTAGAGGAAATTTCCTTATCTTATATACAGTGAATACATATATTGAGTTATAATTTTTAACAACTTTATTAAGAGGTCATTAGTAGTAGTTAAAAAGTAGTTTAAAAGTGTTAGTGGCTAAGTCGTGTCTGACTGTTTGTGACTCCATGGACTGTGGCCTATCAGGCTTCCCTGTCCGTGGAATTCTCCAGGCAAGAATACAGGAGTGGGTAGCCATTCCCTTCTCCAGGGAATCTTCCTGACCTAGAGATTGATCCCAGGTCTCTTGCATTACAGGTGAATTCTTTACCGTCTGAGCCACCAGGGAAACCCATCAATATACTATAAATTCATCCTTCTAAAGTACACAATTCAATGGTTTTCACTATATTCACAGAGTTGTTCAACAATTACCATAATCAATTTTAGAAAATTCTAATTACCCCCCCAAAAACGCCACCACACCCCATAGCCACCACACCCTAACCCTCCCATTTTGCCCAGCCACAGGCAACCACTAATATACTTTTTGCTTCTATCTCTATAGATTTGTCTACACTAGACATTTCATATCAATATAACCATACAGCATATGGTCCTTTGTGACTGGCTTCCTTCACTTAGCCTACTTTTAGAATTTATCCATGTTGTAGTATGCAACAGTACTTCTTTTTCACTGCTGAATAATATTTCATTGTATGGCTATACTACGAATATATTTTCAGCCATTCATCTATTGATGAATATTTCAATATTTGGGTTATTTCTACTTTTTGACTACTATGAACTGTATTATTTACCTATAATTTTAATATAATGAATAGCCAACACATTTTTATCCTTATTTTTTCTGTTATTTGTTAATCTTATGCTAAGGTAATATTATCCTATATTCCCCCTTGGATACCTGTAAAAACAGATCTTTTTCAGATCATCCATGTATCTCCTACAAATGTCCTGCAAAGGATCTCTCTTTAGTGGGCTGGTATCCACTAAATTATCATTCCAAGAACCATTCCAGGGTTCCACACATTCTTCTATACATTTCAGAATTTCTTTATCATGAGGAGATGTGATCTGAGCACCATTTTCCCAATAAACCTAGAAGATAGGTAAACATAGCTAAAAGCACTTGAAATGTTGGCCATATGTTTTCTTAGCTATAGTAGGGATATTTGACTTTACAAAGAAGCATACCAAATTAGTCAAGTAGAAAATGTCAACGCTGGACTAACTTAATAAATACCTAAGGATATTAATGGTAATGATTCCACAGGGACTTTTCAACAAAATGATTCTGTATTATTTTCTCATTTAGTTCATTTTAATAACAACACAAGTAAAATATAATCAGGGCACCATTATGACATTGTTAAAATATGCATATCATAGTGTCCAATCATAATCTTAGATCTATAACTATATACTAAAGAAGATCTAAGAAACCACGGAAAAAACTGATACTATGAAATTTTAGCATTATAAAGTGGTTCTGTTATATGATAAAGAAGAATTTATTTTTGGCTATAAATTAAACTAGAATTTATGTCACACCAAATAAAGTCTGTTCCAGGAAAGAAAACATATTAATTATTCCATACACATTTTTGTATACGTATTTTCAGTATTTAATGAAAATACATTTCATTAAGTTGTCAGTCTGTCAAGCTGCCAGATCAACAAGATATTAGGAACAGTTAACAAAAAAAGCAGAAAATGTACTTCTATAATTCATAGGATCTCAACGTTAGAAGGGACTCATCTATACCAACTTCGCTCATGTATTTGACATCAATCCCTTCTACCACATCCTGAATGAAGGAAAGAAGAATACTTTTGAATATACACTATGTACGAAACTCTGTGCCAAGCAATATGGTAGACTAGATGACTAAAAAAGCTAAAGCAGAAGAAATATTGTCTAAAGTGTATAGCTTAGTTCACAAGATGGAAAGAAAAAACTCCAGGCAGTGGGGAAAAATGAAAGAATGATAAACTTGAATGATAAAGCTGTGCACTGATGCTGTGGCCAACTGGCCTTTGAGAAGGCCTACTGGCCATTTATCTGGCTCTTGATTGTAATGCCCAGGTGGAAAGCAGGAAAATGGAACTGAGATGCCCTTCTTAGTGGAAATATAGAATAGAAAAAGCTCAACCAACTATTACTGAAAGATGATAAGGTAGCATGTCTCACTTTTTAAGTTCTGGGTGATTAAAAAATTTCAAATCTGAGGTCTATATTAACATAAAAATTGCTCCCAGTTGGTGAAATTCCTGAGGTTCCTGCAGAAATTTAAAAAACAAAACCAAAAATCCAGTTGAAGGGATGCTCCCACATTCCAAGTAACCAACAAGATCCTGTTCATGAGCCCTGGAAGCTCTCTATGAAAATTTATTTAACATGAGAAAAATAATCTTGGCCTTTCTCCCTGCCTTTCTTCTTGCCTTGTATGTGAATGTGATGCCTAGAGGTATAGTACCCCTTATACAATGAGCACTTGAAGAAAAAGCCAAAACAAAACTGCAGGGATGCTAGGTCCAACAAGATCGAGCTATAGAACCATACCAGCTGCCACATACTTCTGGATTTTTTGTTATGTGAGAAAAATTAACTCCTATTAACTTTAGCCACTTTTGTGGGTTTTCTGAACCTGGAGCAGAAAGCATCCCTCCCTGAAACAGTAAAGAGAAATCTGTGCAAAAAAATATACCCAGGAATAAACTTGAAATGTGAAAGATAAAAAAATCTTTAAAATGTTACTAAAGGGTCTAAAACAAGTCTTGAAAGAATAGAAAGATACATTCTGTTCTTGAATAAAGAGACTCAAAAATTACAAAGATACTGAAGCTCTCTAAAGTAATGTACAAGTGCAATATGATACCAATAAAAATGCTGAAATAATTTTTCCAGATGGAGAAAAATACCATAATAATATGCATGGAAAAACAGTCAAAAGGTAAACAATAATATGTGGAGAAATACCTGAAAGACAGATGACCAAGAGCTACTTTCAAGTTTTCACAATTCTATAAGGAAAAGAGCAATGACCAACTACTGAAGACAAAAATGAGTAAAGCCTTTAACAGACTTTTCAGAAAAGGGAACACAAATATCTTATAAATGTATGAAAAGATGCTCAACCTCACTCACAAGACAGGTACAGATTCAAGATAACGTTTCCACGTATCTGACTGGCAAAGATGAAAAGGTTTGACAAACAATAATGGACGATGTGGGTTAAAGACCCTCCTATATTGCCGGTGAGAGTAGCAGTTGGAACAACCACCTTGAATAGAGAATGACAAACTTTATTTCATAGTTCCTTTGACTCTGAAGCTTCATGTCTAGAAACTTATTCTATTGTTCAGCAGGACCACAGAAATATAATGTGAGCCACAATGCAAGCCACATATTTTACATGCCTTTTTTGTATTAAGTCTTCGAAATCTGGTGTGTATTTTATATTTATAGCACATCTCAGACTAGTCATATTTTAAGTGTTAGGTAGTCATAAGTGGCTGTTGGCTATCAGATTGGACAGTGCAGCAACAGAGAATAAGAATAAAAACAACAGGTAACATTTATTGAGTATTTATCAGAGCCAGATACTATACAAACCTTTTTTCATGCACTTTTTTTCTCCCTTAATCCTAACTCTCAACCTAAAATACTGGTTTTATTACTATTCTCAGTTTACAGATGGGGAAACCAAAGCATAGAGAAATTAAGTAATTTATCTTAGGTTACAAGCTTCTGGGTGGTGGAGGTAAGTTTCAAACCCAGTCCATTACACTCTTAACCACTGTTCAATAATGACTCTATAAATCTACTTGTGTATACGAACAAATATGTGTATAGAACATTCACTGTAGCACTGTTTGTAAGCAGTAGCAGATTAGAAACAAAATGTTTCAACAGGGAGTGGCTAAATAAATTAGGACTCACCCATATAGGTTTTTAAAGATGAATGAGGCAAACCTATTTATAGATCGACTGAGGTAGAGAATGATCTCTGTTTCATACTGTTGTGTGAAAAAAACAAGGTACAGAACACTATATATAATATCCTGACATTTATGAGGGGAAAAAGAGGAACTGATAAATACTACACATATGATTACACAGGCACAGATTACTTCTGGAAGGAAACTAAAACCAGAAACAGTATTTGCTTCTGAAAAGGGATGCTCAGGGAAAGGGGTGGGAAAAATACTCTTTCTTATTTAACTTTTTATAATGTTTAACTTTTATACTTTTTACCTTGTGCTTACACTTTAAGAAAAAAAATCTTTGAGGGTCTACTCTGTGACAAGTATTTTCAATAACAATAAATATCAAAACAAAGTCCCACCACCCATGAGCTTATATTGGGGAATTAGAGGGGGAGGAGGATCAAACAAATAAGTCAATAAACAAACAAGATTATTCATTATAAGGAAAGCAGGTAATTACAGACAGTGATAAGTTCTGTGAAGAAAATAAATAAAATGAAGAGAAGATCATTGAGGGAAGGTCTCCAAGGAAGGTCTCTTCAAGGAAGCAACATGTGGGCAGGAAAAGGATGAAAATAAGCAAGTCTACAAGATTTGGAGAGGAGCAATCCAAGCAGAGGAACTAACAAAAGGCTCAGAGCAGGAAACTGGGAGAATGGAAAGAAGCTGCAGTGTGACCAGGACATAGTGAGCACAGAAGAGGACTGAATGGAATGAGGTGGAAGAGGCAGGCAGGAGACAGAGTCTTGTGAGCCTAAAGGTAAGGAGATTGGATTTAGCAGGAAAGCTAACATGACCTGTTTATATTTTAAAAGATCCTCTGGCTGCTTGGTGGAGAATGGACTGGAGGGAAGAACAATGGAAGCAGGGAAGAGACCAGCTAGGACCATGTTGTTCAGGCAAAGACAATGGTTTAGAACTGTGGAGGTAGAAGACACGGGCAGAAGTAAACATATTCTAAATAGATTTTGGATGCAGAAATTGTAGAACCTGTTAGTAAATTAAATGTCTGGAGTGAAGGAAAGGGAGTAATCAAGAATGAATTTTGGTTTTTGCTTGGGTGGGTTGTAGTTTGAATTTATAGAGATGAATAAGACTTGGGGAGGAACACACTTGAGTGTATATACGGCAGGTTGTGGAAGAATCAAGGCCTCGGTTCTAGAGATACTAATTTTGAGACATGTTAGGCATCCCAATGGATATTGGGTTGGCAGCTGGATGTAGGAGTCTGATGATCTGAGAGCAGATCTGGGTTCTTTACTCTCTTTGACAGTTGACCTCTCCCTCTTTGCAACTTTCTTACTCCTTTGGTTTTTGTAGCATCCTTCTCTTCCTGTCTTTGTCCTGTCTCCAGATCCTCTTCTTTCTCCCTTCATTTGAAGTTGATATTTCCTAGGGATACATTTTTGACCTCTTTTTCTAACCTACACTGTTTCTGGGCTGCCCATCCAAATAAAGAACTTCCAAATATTCTTAAAAGCTCTAACATAGTATGTACAGTGATCCCAAATTTCTCCCCTGAACAACAGATCTGCATATTCAACTGCCTACAGGTTGCTGCTGCTTAATTGACCCACAAATCCCTCAAACTTAATTATGTCCCAAATTAATGAATTAGGCTTCTTCAATGCTTCTGTAAATGGTAATACTCCCCACTTAGCTGGCAAGGGTCAAAATCTTAGATTAGTATAAAATATTCTTTTCTCCAGTAAACCACAGCTCAGTGTGCCTGGAGTCTCCCCCTACACAAGAAGAAAAAGAAATATAAGATCATGGACTCATGAGCCAAGAGGCCCAAACGCTGGTTCAACACTGCTGTATCTTCTGTTTGCCCCTTCTGAGCACTCTTCACTGCTCCCCACTCCGCTTTCTGCCATGAAGCCTGACATAGTAAACAGATTCTGTGGCCAGTAGGGAGTCCCAGCAGACGACTGGAGGGAAAGGAGGAGAAGGAGGTCAAAGTACCATTCCTCCAGCTCTCTTCCTGCAAACTCCCACTCATTCTTCAAGTTCTTGGTACAAAATGATTTTATCTCTGAAATGGTAGAGAGGATGATTTGGGATGGACTGGGGAAATCAAGGACAGTAAGATATCAGAAGTAAAAAGACCACTGAAGAGACTTTTGTAATAGTACATAAGTATATAAAGTACAATAATACATATTGAGATGTAATAAGGGCCAGTTTCTTTGAGTGGTGGTGGTACTAAGTAGCTTCAATTGTGTCCGACTCTTTGTGACCCTATGGACTGTAGCCCGCCATGTTTCTGTCCATGGAATTCTCCAGGCAAGAATACTGGAGTGGGTTGCCCTGCCCCCTTCCATGTGATCTTCCTGATCCAGGAATCGAATCCACATCTCCTGTCTCCTGCATTGCAGGCAGATTCTTTACCCACTGAGCCACCTGGAAAGCCATTCTCTGAGGGGCAGCCTCAGTGTTTTCATCTTCCTGTTTCCAATGTCTAACCCTGCTTCCCATTGTAGAAAATATACTCAGCACGTATTATTTAAATAAAATAAGAAATATGAAATAACCAAAGATGAAGAGTCCAATGTTTACCTTGTATCCAT
Organism: Antilocapra americana; assembly: GCA_007570785.1. NCBI lineage: Eukaryota > Metazoa > Chordata > Mammalia > Artiodactyla > Antilocapridae > Antilocapra > Antilocapra americana. The sequence goes on along the minus strand of ML663009.1, from coordinate 1,142,510 downwards.
TGTCTTCTTTGCGATTGTGAGAAGCTGTAATCATCACACCTGCAACTGCTTTGAGTTCTTGGACTGCATATGGCTAAAAAAGCAATAATACTGTAATTCTGTTTCCTAGCTACTCATACATTTGACACAAGAATAACTGATTAAATAACTGGAAAAGACATTAAGATTTAAATAGCCTAAAACCTTAATAATCAACTCCAGGTTCACTAGGTGGGATATAACTAAAGCCATCTAACTATTAGGTCATCAGTAACCACCTAACTGTTAGACTGAATGGTTTTTTCCCCCTAGTCTCATTTAACTTAGTCTTATAATTATTTTATTCATTTAACAAATATTTAACAAACACCTACTATATGCCTGATATTCCACCAGACTCTGGAGATATGAGAGGGGAATCTAATCATAAAATATTAGACCTGGAAGTAAATTTAGAAATCATCGAATCTATCATATTCTACACACTGTATACAGTTTATTCAATATTATGTAATCATAAGGGAGAATTATATAATCATGGAACATAGGTCTCTTGCCTTTTGATTTGAAGATCTTTACATACATTCTGTGGCCTGTATAGCATATAAAAATCAATTTACCATTTCTCCCAAAGTTAATTCCCAGGTTGAATTTCCCTTTTTCATCACAGTTATTATTTATCTGCCTAAGATGTTCCTCCATTCTACCATCGCATCCAACTTCTCTCTTCCTGGCCATGGGGGAATGGGCACACGACACTGATCTGACTACAGTAACCTATTCCTTTGATGATTTAACTTGGAGATTGGCTCATAAGACCCAATTCTTCTCCAAGATGTTTTTGCTGTAAATAGATTTCCTCTGACTCAAAGACATGGTGATAAAGAGTGCCAAAAACAACTTCCCTAGCAGCTAGAGCAGATCCACTTACAATAAGAGAGGAAGGCCAACACACAGTTACAGTTAGAAATGGTAACCCAGAGGCAGACTCCTACAAAAAAGTCAACATTTCTGGGCCTTCCTTGGTTTCTGTCATTCATTAGAGCTAATTGTTTAAAAATTCCTTCAATTCTTTGATCCATTCCATATATGTCAAATAAATCACTAGTAACAGATTATGGAGACATTATCTAATCATCTAACAATTGGTAAAACTTGCCAACAAAATCATGTAGACCTGACATTTTTATTTTGAGAAGATTAATAAAAATCAGTTCATTTTCTTTAATGACTGACTACAGGTCTGTTCAGGTTTTCTATTTCTTATCGGTTTTGATGTATTAATTATTCAAGAAAATTGGCCAGTTCTCCTAAGTTTTACATTTATTTGCATCACGTTCAGAATATTGTGGTTTTCTTAATCTGTTCTTAGTCACTCAGTCGTGTCCAACTCTTTGCGACTCCATGGACTGTAGCCCACTAGGCTCCTCTGTCCATGGGAATTCTCCAGGCAAGAATACTCAAGTGGTTGCTATGCCTTCCTCCAGGGGATCTTCCCAACCCAGGGATCGAACACAGGTCTCGCGCATTGCAGGAGGATTCTTTACCATCTGAGCCACCAGGGATTGTCTTTTCTCTTTTTTTCTTCAGCACCCTTGCCAAAAGGTCTATTTTACTATTTGTCTCTTCAGAAAGCCAACTCCTGCTTTTGTTGATACCCTCCTTTTCTTTATTTTCTATTTAGCTGATTTTTCCTTGTATCATTATTATTTTTAAAATTTTATTTGGATTTATTGTTTTTACCCTAACATACTAAAGTCTGTTTATTACTTAAAATTTTTTTCCTAATATATTCATCAAGACTATAAATTTCCCTTTAAGTAGAGCTTTAGTTATATCTCATAGTTTTTTTTGCTACATAGTGTTTCATTGCTGCTCATTTTAAAATCCAGACAGTCCTTGCTTTGTAGAGTTCCAATACACATGAATTTCTGATACCATGTTTAAGTAAATAATGCCAGTCTCCCAAAAATATGCTCAAATTTCAGTTGCCTATGCTGTAACTATATCAAGTAAAAACTTGGCTCCTAGCTCTTCAATCTGAAACAACTATGTATATATGAGATCCATCATGATTAGTAACTGATCATGTCACTGTTGGTCACTGTGCATCTGTGAGCTATCGCAGAGAGCAAAACATGTAGCTGTGTTGCCTCTTTACCTCCCAGAGATAACTCACGTGACAGTTTTGCAAAACTGGATGACTGAAATTAGGAAATGGCCAACAAAGATGAAAGTGCAGCAAAGAAGCAAAAAGTGATAATGGTGGAGGTGACATTTGAATCAATCATAAATGGAGTTATAGAAAAATAACTGGGAACATTGACACTGCTGTCATTCGAGAGACTCTAGATAGGCAATCAGACCAGCTTAGTGAAGGTGAATGTATGGATATGAGTTAAGGATGTGGTTGCGATGAAAATGATGAGGTTGTCCTAGAGTAAGTGATACTGGCAAAAAAGGAATTCTAAAAAACATTTTATGACATTGAATGTGCAAAAGATAAAATGTGGAAAGTTAACCCAGACTTAGAAGGGAATCTCATAATTCACCAAGGCATAGAAAAGACGCACACACATCGTTAAGTTATATGCCAAGAAGCAAGCACTGTTCACACGCTTGAATTTTTAAAGAAGAAATAAAACACTCAACTGAGTGTTTTATAGTAATTTTTGCTTGCTTGATACATCAGTTTCTGAAAGAAGAATATTAAAATATCCCACCATGACTGTAGACTTATCAACTTGTTATAGATCAAATTCTTAGGTGGTTCAACACATGTGAACCTAAAATAAAGTCAGAGCAATATTTGTTTTCTTTAGGTCCTTTGTATCATTTAATATAGAACTTTATGCATGACAAAGATTTGAACCTGTTTAAGAAATACTTTTTCAAGAGCAGCAATCTGTATGATCAATGATATAACACACTTACTACGAAAGGTGTAGGAACATATCTTGAAAAAAGATACACAGGAACATCTTTGGCCAGTAAGACTGCAGCAGTGAGCTTAGCAAGCCTGAAAAATGGACAGAGATTTCACTTGGCCCTTAGCTTACTGTACTTAAAAAAACCAACCTCCCACAAAATAAATGCATTATAATTGTTCTGAATATACAGCAATCTAATCCAACCAATTCTTATAATCACTAGTTATTTAAGCTTCATGCTCCAACTTTAAAATGTTAATAAATAAGATTTTTTAAAAGGAACTTTAACAAGGAATGGAATTGACATATTAATTTCCTCCTTTTTCCTGACTCAGCTCTTGGTGGTTATTTTACTAATAACATTTGCCTTTTGCAAAAGGCAAAAAACATGGAAGAAAGTGAAACCAGAGACTCTGATAAACACAATATACCTATTTATCCCCTAAAAAAAGTATCACTAGATCATGATTATCTATGTGTGAAAATATGCTAAATCTAATAAAATGGGACTATAGTGAAAGAATACAACTTAAATAATATTGCTACCCAGTGCCTTTGCCAAAATAATAAAATCATAAGATAATCTACGATGTCATTCTAAATATTAACTTTAAATATTTAAAAATTTACTCTTTTCTGTAAAAACCAAAGGTTATCTTTGAAATGCTTATGTTTCGGCTCTAAATAAATACCAGCATGTGATCACATTTTTTGGACAGTTTCCTGTTTCAGAACTTCTATTACCGGGCATAAAATTTTTCTTCAGATTTTATTCCAATCCAGCTTAATCTCTGAAACAATTAATACTGTACCTCTGGCTGCTGCAGCTGCTAGTTACTTGACCCCGGGTGTCATACCCAACTACAAAGCCTCTTTGCTTGAAGTCTGAGAAACATCTCTCAAGGTATTTGTACATCCCCTGAAGCAGATAAACAGAAAAGATTAATTCCTGAGTAATGCCTGCATTTTCAATGACTTAAAGTCTATGCTTTTTATGTGTGGTGTGCAGCTAATTGGCTCCCAGGGAACAGGCCTCCTCATTTCACCAACATGAGGACAACAATTATCAATCCTCAAATGTGAGATGACAAACACCTGTTTTCTGAAGTTTTGGACACATTTGATACACAGAAATATCAAGTAACTGTTAAATCTAATACAATGCATAAAACATTAGTGAAAAAATGATGGGACATGAAAGTCATTAACTAAAAAAGAAAAACTACTAGAAGAACCAAAAGAAACTGCTGTTTGCATTAAGGCTCTAGAGAATGGAAATTTGACCATTTTAGGTCTTACTAAATCATAAGATTGAAGCTAATCATAAGAGTTGATCTGTTTATGACATTAGCATTTTAAATAAGCAATATAAACCTTCATTAGAATACTTCTTAAGATGGCTGATTCCATTTCTTAGTTTTAAAATCACAAAGAAAATCTTATAAACAAGGAAAATTTGTGCCAAAGGAGACAAAAAGTGGAATGAAGTAAAGCCATTTAACAATTTTATGAATTATTTGCTAACTTTAATAAACACTTTGAACTATACAAAACTAACACTTTCAAAACTACTTTCTCGAATGTTGCTACATTTAATCCTTACAATAACTCCGAAAAGAAAGAAATGCAGATACTAATTTTATTTTTGTCTCTGTTGTTCAACATCTCTCCCAAAAAAGAGAAGACAAAATAAGATTGAAGCTCCATTTAATGACTTGCCCAAGGCCATTCATTCACGACACTATACTGATTTAATGAAGACCTACGATATGGCAGGCGCTGCCAAGTAACTATGGTGCCAGTACCAAATGAGGTCCCAGTGACTTCTGGATTCTTTCACAGTTCTTTCAAGTATAATTATTTTTCCCAACCTACTTCTTATGAGTGAGTGTGTCTGTGTGCACGTGCACTCATGCATGCAATATAGCCCCAATTGACAAATTTTACCAAGTATTTATTTCTAATGATGATGCTATCCTAAAGTCTCACAGAATCTCATACTTTGTTGTAAAAATCCACCTTATCTTATCCCACTATACCTAGGTTCTGAAAAAAGCTAGAGTTTAAGAATCAGATTTAATCTGGCTTTTCTACTTCACATATTGGAATCTCAGCTCCTGCAAAAATTTGCATTTCTGTAGAAATTGAGTTTCAAACACCTCCTCCACTCCTTTTTGTAAAGCCAAGGAATCTTCAGTCAAAACGAAATCTTATGGAGAAGCCCAACATATAAAAAAGATCTAACTGAAGCATTTCTGAACCAGGAAAAGAAAGGGGATGGGGACAGGAGCTAGCAAGTATTCTACTATTTGGTCATCTGGTCATTGTTTGTTCCCAAACCCCTGCATTAGCATTTGAATTTAAAGAATTTCCTCAGAATAAGATTTATTGTTTGCCAGTATTGATTAGAATTATATATACTGAGCAATTCTGTAGGTTAGAACTATTTTTAGTATATGCTAAATGTATTTTGGTCTCCAAAGTGGAGTTCCCTGAAACCATTAAAGATGATTCACTGGCAAGAGAATTGTTTCTAGAATAAATTGCATAAAAATGGGGAGAAATTAAACAAATTGAATCATATCAACACTGTCTTAACTCTCAAATTATATGGAAAGCCATGTTAAAGGGAAATATTTTCAACTAAAATTTCCAAATACTCTGGTTAACCTTTATCAGTGGCCACATGCCAAAACAGATCACCTTCTATGTAAGTTTGCTTCTTTGTATTAAATGGAAAAGTCAATAACCATTTCCTGGTTTGAAATGCGAAGTAATACTGTCAAGAAGTTGACGATGGCAATCAAAATAACCAGAAAGTCAGTCTGTGACCCTAAAGATACATACATGACCTCTAAGATGAGTCTTGTGTAAGACCAAAGGTCAGAATTTATATTACATTTTTCATTTGTAAGACAGTATCTTGCTAGATATAAAGCTTTTTTTTATTATTATTTTTTTAGAAACCTAATTTATAAAGCAAAAATCAGCAATAAAAGTACACATACAATACTTAATAATACTTACCTGTGTTGACTGTATTACTGTAAGATCATTAATATAGCAAAATCCTGCCCCCATAGCAGAACGAAGTCCTGCAGTTCCAAAAGTCATTCGGCAACAAAGCCTATCTCGCAGCTCCTTGTTCATCCCATTCCTTAACAGATTTTCAATTTGCTCTTTTGTTTTTGGATTCTATTAAAACAAAGATGCATTAAGACTTAATCAGGATCACAAGTAAAGTCCTAATAGGAAGCCCTTCTGAGGAGTCAATAAGTTTTATTCATATATTACAAGGTTCTGCATTCACCATAAATTCCACAATGCTACTTAATAATATTAGTATATAGGGAAGTCTGGCATGCTGCAGTCCATGGGGTCTCAAAGAGTTGGACATGACTGAGCAACTGAACAACAACAGTAATAAAAAAACACCTGCTATTTACTGAGTCCCCAAAGTGGCCAGACCCTATTGATGGTGGTTTAAATATCTCTAATCATGTTTTTAAAATGCTATATTTAAGAAATGTTTAACAAACTGACAACCTTAAGAGCTATGGACCCAAAATAAAACTTAGTAAAAAATGACATCAATTATTACCAACTATGTTAAGTTTTAAAAGAAATGTGGGGACTATTAAATAAATATTATCACAACATGCCTATTAAATACTTCCTAAACATCTATAATTCAAAATGATCAGATAAGCCTTGTGTGTGTGCGTATGTTTACTCAGTCATGTCCGACTCCTACACATCCCATAGACTATTCCCTGCCAGGCTCCTCTGTCCATGGGGTTTTCCAGACAAGAATACTGGAGTGGGTTGCCATTTATTCCTCCAGGGGATCTTCCCTACTCAGAGGCTGAACCTGTGTCTCTTGCATTTCCTGCATTGGCAGGTGGATTCTTTATCACTGCACCAACTGGGAAGTCGCAGATAAGCCTTACTGCTCTTTAAAATCACAGAAAACTGTTTATCTACGGCAAAAACTGACCATAAAAAGGTCTTAAGTTTAAATGTGGACTTGATTAACAAGAGAATGAAAATTCAGTTCAAACTTGGCTTGTGAAGCAAGACTTGCCAACATCTTCATTTTAGGATTCCTATTTCATTAGCACATACTTCAAGTTATTTTCATAAAGCTCAGGATGCCTATAACTGAAAATAGTGCTTCACAAGTGAGCAGCAAGTTTTGAATTGAAATGTAATTATAAATAAGAATAAAACATAAATTAAATTTTCCAGTATTTTATTTTTAGGAGAAAGAGTCAAAAATAAGAAAATAAGGTAAACCATAACTTCACTCTTCCATTACCATACATAATATGGATTTAGTTCTTACACATATTAAAAAGCAGAGATGTTACTTTGCCAAGAAAGGTCCTTCTAGTCAAGGCTATGGTTTTTACAGTAGTCATGTATGGATGTGAGAGCTGGACTGCGAAGAAAGCTGAGCACTGAAGAACTGATGCTTTTGAACTGTGGAGAAGACTCTTGAGAGTCCCTTGGACTGCAAGGAGATCCAACCAGCCCATCCTAAAGTAGATCAGTCCTGGGTGTTCATTGGAAGGACTGATGTTGAAGCTGAAACTCCCCTCATGCGAAGAGTTGACTCACTGGAAAAGACCCTGATGCTGGGAAGGACTGGGGGCAGGAGGAGAAGGGGACGACAGAAGATGAGATGGCTGGATGGCATCACTGACTCAATGGACATGAGTTTGAGTCAACTCCGGCAGTTGGTAATGGACAGGGAGGCCAGGTATGCTACAGTCCATGGGGTCCCAAAGAGTTGGACACAACTGAGTCACTGAACTGAACTGAAGTGAACTTCTTAGATTGTCGACATCTACAGTCTATACAATGATAACAAATATCCAGAATGATAAGCCAAGACATATGAAAGATACTAAATATTAGACTATATTCACACTTATAGAGAAATAAAATCATGTTAACATAATTTAAACAAAAAAGTATTCTAATAATAGTGAAAATTAAAGTGATTGGGATACACGCCAAAAACTAATGAGAAGACATAGAAATTTTGATTAACTAAAATTGTAATCTGCTTAAACCAGATGGATGCTAAAAATGTACGTATATATATATATATATATATATATATATATATATAGAGAGAGAGAGAGAGAGAGAGAGAGTGAGCATGCCTTGACTCAAAGAGTCTCTATTTCATAAATGGCACAAACTAACAAATATAGAGTTACTATTAAAATAGGTATAGCTATTAAGAGAAAAATCTAAACAATAAAATTATCTGGGCTACTATATATTATTCCAATGTCTGTATTATACCACCAAATTTGATACAGAGGTCAAAGAGATTTGACGAGGATGAACATTTAAAAATAGGCATAAGAAAAACAAAAATGAAAAGACTGAAAAACTCCAGTACTATAGAGAGTACAAGGCAGTATCATACAGTTAGTTACACTGAAATTAGGATAGTTTTTTTAGAGATTTTGCAGCAATTATTAATATCAAACCGCATATACATTTTGGCCCATAGATTTCTCTGTCCATAGTAATAAATTCATATGAACAAGATTAATTCATACAAGAACATTCATTGCAGTATCTTACTGCTAGTAGTATAATTACCATCATGCTGATGAAGAGATTAAGATTTAGAGAGGGAACCTCCTAGCACTGAGCTAAATTCTGTCAGTCTAGACAGGATCTGAATCCAGGTTGAACTCTAAAGCTTGTTCAGTTCAGTTGAGTTGCTCAATCGTGTCTGACTCTTTGAGACCCCATGGACTGCAGGATGCCAGGCCTCCCTGTCCATCACCAACTCCCGGACTTTACTCAAACTCATATCCATTGAATCAGTGATGTCAACCAACCATCTCATCCTGTCATCCCTTTCTCCTCCTGCCTTCAATCTTTCCCAGCATCAGGGTCTTTTCTTCACATCAGGTGGCCAGAGTATTGGAGTTTCAGCTTCAGCATCAGTCCTTCCAATGAACACTCAGGACTGATTTCCTTTAAGATGGACTGGTTGGATCTCCTTGCAGTCCAAGGGACTCTCAAGAGTCTTCTCCAACACCACAGTTCAAAGGCATCAATTCTTTGGTGCTCAGCTTTCCTTATAATCCAACTCTCACATCCATACATGACTACTGGAAAAAACTATAGCTTTGACTAGACGGACCTTTGTTGGTAATGTCTCTGCTTTTTAATATGCTGTCTAGGTTGGTCATAGCTTTTCTTCCCAGGAGCAAGCATCTTTTAATTTCATGGCTGCAGTCACCATCTGCAGTGATTTTGGAAGCACACACACAAAAAATAAAGTCTGTCACTGTTTCCACTGTTTTCCCATTTATTTGCCACAAAGTAATGGGACCAGACGCCATGACCTCAGTTTTCTGAATGTTGAGTTTTAAGCCAACTTTTTCACTCTCCTCTTTCACTTTCATCAAAAGGCTCTTCAGTTCTTTGCTTTCTGCCGTAAGGGTGGTGTCGTCTGCATATCTGAGATTATTGATGTTTCTCCTGGCAATCTTGATTCCAGCTTGCGCTTCCTCCAGCCCAGCATTTCTCATGATGTACTCTGCATAGAAGTTAAATAAGCAGGGTTACAACATATAGTCTTGATGTACTCCTTTCCCGATTTGGAATCAGTCTGTTGTTCCATGTCCAGTTCTAAATGTTGCTTCCTGAGCTGCGTACAGATTTCTCAAGAGGCAGGTCAGGTGGTCTGGTATTCCTATCTCTTTAAGAATTTTCCAGTTTGTTGTGATGCATACAGTCAAAGGCTTTTGAATAGTCAATAAAGCAGATGTTTTTCTGGAACTCTCTTGCTTTTTCGATGATCCAGTGGATGTTGGCAACGTGATCTCTGGTTCCTCTGCCTTTTCTAAATCCAGCTTGAACATATGGAAGTTCATAATTCACGTATTGCTGATCCTGGCTTGGATAATTTTGAGCATTACTTTGCTAGCGTGTGAGATGAGTGCAATTGTGTGGTAGTTTCAGTATTCTTTGGCATTGCCTTTCTTTGGGATTGGAATGAAACCTGACGTTCTCCAGTCCTATGGCCACTGCTGTTTTCCAAATTTGCTGGCATATTGAGTGTAGCACTTTCACAGCATCATCTTTCAGGATCTGAAATAGCTCAACTGGAAATCCATCACCTCCACTAGCTTTGTTCATAGTGATGCTTCCTAAGGCCCACTTGACTTCACATTCCAGGATGTCTGGCTCTAGGTGAATGATCACACCATCGTGGTTATCTGGGTCGTGAAGATCTTTTTTGTATAGTTCTTCTGTGTATTCTTGCAGCCTCTTCTCAACATCTTCTGCTTCTGTTAGGTCTATACCATTTCTGTCCTTTATTGTGCCCATCTTTGCATGAATTGCTCACTTGGTATCTATAATTTTTTTAAGAGATCTCTAGTCTTTCCCATTCTATTGTTTTCCTCTATTTCTAAAGCCTGTACCATCTCATTATAAACAAAATAATTATGTAGGGCAGGTTAATAATACTTCTAACAATAATTAACTCTAGCTACAAAGCAAACAATATTCCTTTTTATTATAGCTATATAAATATAAAAATGTTCTCTAGACATTAATGTTATTAGTTTACTGAGTATACTTCCTAATATTTAATTGCACAACTACTAGAATAAAGCATAAAAGTATTTTCTGTTATACATCACAACCAGTTCTAACCTAATTCTTGGTTCTTAGGAAGCCTGTAATTTGAAGAATGGATATATTAACAATTACAAATCTTTATATTGTTAAGCATCTAAACAGGAGACAATATATAAAATTGATTTTTTAGTAACTCAAATACATCTAAAATTATAAAACCGTGAATAACACTTTGAAATATTTTTGATAGAGATGAGCGTCTAAACCGTAAACATCAGTTTTATATTAACTACAGAGAAAAAAATTTATTTTTTTCTAGTTTATTTCTAGACAAGTTAAAATAGGAAACTGTAATCTGAAAATCTGAAGGGTGAATGCAACTGACATTTACTTCTGAGGGTCAGCCAGCTTGGAGATCCAAGTGTAGAGTCCTGAAGCAGAACATGTTTTCCAAACCAGATACTTCCTGACTGAGTCCAAAATACACTGTTGTGAAAGAAATAATGTTTTCCCTTTAATCTTGGTTTAATTCTAAATTTAATTTCTCCATCTTTAAAAAATTATGGAAATAAATGTAAACTAAGTTGGTTTAGGAAACAACTTGAATGACTACACTTGTCATAAAAAATGATATTTACTTAATAACAACTGGCTTAATAAAATCTGAATAATAATCACTAAATGAATATAAAAAAATATCCAGTAAATAAAGATGCTAACTACTCTAAATGTAGAAAATAAATTTAAAAAATACATTGCTACCATTTAAGTATAATATTGATTATGCCAAGATTAGTGTGAAATATAAACAATCAGTTTATTTCAAAGATTAAGATTACATAAACAGTCTTTTTCTAAATTCTTGGGTTTTTTTTTCATCACAAAGCACATACACTGAATTGAAGTTACCCATTCAGTGACACAGTAATATATATCTCTATTTGAAATGTTAATAAAACATTTCAAATAGTTGCTGTTTTATTTATTCTGATACATCTCACCTTTTTTGATAAATGAAGAACCCAACTGTTGGTCAACTAGTTCAGGAGGCAGGGTAATGAAGAGACCACAGACCTTATGATCCTAGGAAGAGTGGTTTTGATCTTGAGTCTGCAACTGGTTAGCTAGATAATCCAGAACAAACCACTTGACCTCCTCCTGGACCTTATATTCTCAGTAGAGTGTGATAACTTTTAGATTATCTTTTCAAGCTCTACAGTAAGAGATAATGTGAGGACTATATTAAATCTCCAGTCAGTGGCATCTGTTAGTAGTACTTTGAACAGATAATTTCACACTAGTATCCTGCCTTGTAAGAAATAGGGATGATGTTCTGCTTTTCTTCCTGGGCACACAGCTAGAATATATCTTCCAGCCTCCCTTAGAGTTAGTTATATGAGATCATGTGACAGTTTTGGTCAACAGGTCTGAGTAAAAGAAATGTGTGTCAATCCAGGCCATTAAACACTCCCTTACCACCAGCCACCTCAGCCCCCTCCCCATCCTCTCTTTCCCCATCAACCCACAAAAAAGACAGGGCTCCAAGGACTTACAGGAGTATGTAGCATCAAGATGGAATAAATGATTCACAGAGCAAAATTCCTCTCTACCTCCTACCTCACAAATAAGTCAACAAATTTTGGAGTATTTGCTGCTATAGTTAACCTGCCTTAGTTTAGTATTCACAGAGGAATATCACAAACCACTCAAAACTTTTTTTGGGTGGTACTGAAAGAAATTGTTTAACTTCTTCACTGCTCTCTATTTAATTATTTCTCCAATGAAATTCATACTTGGAAATATTTTTGTCTAACAAAATACATCAGTTTATTTAAAAAATTTAAACCAAGGACAATTGCCAATTGCTAAAAATTAAATGTATCTTAAGTACTACCATGTGCCTAGTTGCTCAGTCTTGTCTGACTCATTGTGACCACATGGACTATAGCCTGCCAGGCTCTTCTCTCCATGAGTATTCTCCAGGCAAGAATACTGAAGTGAGATGCCATGCCCTCCTCAAGTACTACTATATATACTCCTAATTTCAATCAAAAGCAAAAAGAACTTAGTATTTCAAATGGATGATAAACAGACACATATAAACGTTTCCCAAGGTGTTTTGCAAAGTTGACAGTTAAGTCAGGAATCTGAGGATCCCAAATTGGAAATAGCACCCAATTGCTAGATGCCTCCCAATATTTCTTTCTCCTTTAATCATACAGTTGGGTACTTAAATGGCAGTCTGGTTAAGGGCTATACTTCAGTCTACCTTACAGGTAAGTGTGAGCATGTGACTAAATTCTGGCCAATGACATGAAAGTGGGAAGGGTATGTTCCATTTTCAGGTCTTTCCCTGAAAAGGATTACGTGTACACTCTCCTAAACCTTATTCTTCTTCCCATAGGTTGAGGCCATTTTGGATCAGTAGTGGCAGTCACATGCTGAGGATGGCACATGTCCCCTCCACCAGCCCTGGTCAGCCACTGACCTCTGAAGGTTATGAGAGAAATTATCTTCTCTCTGCTTTGAGCCGTTACATTTCAGAGTCTTTGCTACACAGCTTTGACTGTACCCTAATACAGTAGGTGATGGTTGTGTCCTGATGTGAAATAAGGTTGAGCCTTCTTGACTCCCAATAAAGTAGTTTTTCAATACAATGAATTCCATCCCCTATCATTTCTCCTTCTCCTACCTATCTAAGCATTCTTGCCATTAATACATTAAACCAACATTCATTAAAGTCTTTATTTTGCAGACATGGGGCAAATAACTATGCTTTCTATTTTTGCTACAATCCCAAGTGCAATGTCACTCAAAAGTAAGTATTAATATAAAAGTTAACAGATGATAGTAGAAATTTCCTTTAAAAGAGTAATCACTTACATAATGGTGGCGTGTGCTCAGTTGCTAAGCTGTGTCCAACTTTTTGCCACCCTTGGACTGTAGCCCACCAGGCTCCTCTGTCCATGGGATTTCCCAGGCAAGAATACTGGAGTGGGTTGCCATTTCTTTCTCCAGGGGAATCTCCCCAACCTAGAGGTGAACACAGGTCTCCTGCGTTGGCAGGTGGATTCTTTACCACCAGGGAAGCCCAACTACATAATGGTGGTACCTTCATAGTTGATAGCAGTGACCATATTTTCAACAACCTTGCATCTCCCACAGCAGATAACTTGTACCTTGTACAAAGAAGATGTGTTGACTCAGAATCATAAATAGTGATAAAATAGCCATGTTCTTTCAGGAAACATAAATATTAGAGAAAGAAAATATTAGAACAGGTTTAAGTAACCATGTAATCAAACAGAATTCCCAATTGAAATAAATTTTCTAATTAAGTGGATATATTTTTTTAAGATAAAGGCCTTTGGAAAAATAATTTCATGTTATCTTTGAGGTTAAATTAAATCACAAATATATACTACTTGTGATCAATCAAAATATTACTTTGTTTTAATTATTACTGTATCTTCACTATCAAGAACAGAACCTGGTACTGAGTAGACACTCAAATGTTTGTTAAATTAATTAAAAATATCTCCTTTTTAAGCACACACTATATGCTAGGCACAGCAAACGCTATATGGAAAAAGAAGATAGTGTCTCTGTTCTTGTAAAGCTCAAGATCTAATGAAGCATAACAATAAGTAAAAGGGCAATAACCACATGAAATATAAAATGTATTAAAATAGGAGTAACAGGGTTCTATAGGAGCACATAAGATAAGCCTCTAACCCAGAATGAACTGAAAGACAGAGAGCAGAGCCAGGGAAAGCTAACTGGAAGAAGTAATATCTGAACTGAAACATGTGTAGAAATTGGAGGGAAAAGGGTGAGGATCAAGTTGAGGGTACAGAGATAATGACTTCAGCATTAGACTTATTTATTAAGTTTGAAATGATATCTATAGCTAGCATGCCAACTATTACTTCCCTAACCAATAGCTTCTTCCCAGTAATCAAGGAAATAAAAATTGAAATAAGATACCATTTTTCACTTAGAAATTATATTAAGAGTTTTCAAAATTGTTAAGCCCAGTGCTGGGAAGGGAGGGTATATTAATTACGATGGCAGGGGTAACAGACCACTCCAAACTTAGTGGCTTAATCAATAGGCATTTATTTCTCATAGTTTCCGTGGGTCATGAATTCAGAAAGGGCACAGTCAAGATAGGGCTAGCTGGGGCTGTCAACTGCATATTTATAGCGGTCACTATATGTGACATGGCTCCAAGGGGCAAGTATGCCAAGAACAAGCAAGCCAGGGGGAAGTTACATTAGCTTTTATGATCTAGTCTTGGAAGTCAGGAAGCTTCAAGGACTTCCCTGGTGCTCCAGTGGCTAAGACTCCACACTTTCAATGCAGGGGGCCTGGGTTCAATCCCTGGTCAGGGAACTAGATCCCACAAGCTGCAACTAAGAGTTCTCATGCTGCAACTAAAGATCCCTCATGCTACAGCTAAAAATCAGGTGAAGCCAAATAAATGTGCTGTGCTCAGTCACTCAGCCATGTTTGACTCGTTGCGACCCCATGGATCTAACCCACCAGGCTCTTCTGTCCATGGGATTTTCCAGGCAAGAATCCTGGAGTGGGTTGCCACTTCCTTCTCCGGGAGATCTTCCTGACCCAGGGATTGAACTCATGTCTCTTGTGTCTCCTGTGTTGGCAGGTGAGTTCTTTACTACTAGCGCCACCTGGCAAGGCCAAATAAATAATAAATATTAAAAAACAACAACAACAAAAGAAAGCCAGGAAGCTTCACTTCTACTGTTCTGTATTTCTGGAGACAGTTAAAAAAGTCTCCCTGGGTGTCAGAGGAGGAACTAAAGATCCTACCTTTCAAATAAGGTGCACCAAAGGTACAGCATGTGAGATGGGATATGTATATATGATACAAAAAAATAAAAATGCATAGGATACCAAAAAATGATACAGAGCAATATAACATTTCATACATATGAATGGAAAATATATATATGAAAAATACAATCTTTCATACAGGGAATATACTTAGTGCAGTCGCTCAGTGTTGTCTGACTCTTTGCGACCCCATGGAATGCAGGACGCCAGACTTCCCTGTCCATCACTAACTTCCAGAGCCTACTCAAACTCATGTCTGTAGAGTCGGTGATGCCATCCAACCATCTCATCCTGTCGTCCCCTTCCCCTCCTGCCTTCAATCTTTCCCAGCATCAGGGTCTTTTCCAGTGAGTCGGTTCTTTGCATCAAGTGGCCAAGGTATTAGAGTTTCAGCTTCAGCATCAGTCCTTCCAATGAACACCCAGGACTGATTTCCTTTAGGATGGACTGGTTGGATCTCCTTGCAGTCCAAGGGACTCTCAAGAGTCTTCTCCAACACCACAGTTCAAAAGCATCAATTCTTTAGTGCTCAGCTTTTCTTTTTTTTAAGATTTAAAAATATGTTTATTATTATTCTGCTTTGCATTGTCATCTTCTATTTTACATCCTTCTGTATCACATAAATTCTGTTTTAATTCTGCTTTTACTTCTGCGTTTGATTCGTATTTTTAAATTTTTGTTTTAACTTAAATTAGCATCCAGTATGGGATTTTCTGGTGTGCAATTGTGTTTTAACACATGCTCAGACTCATGTCACCACCACCACAATCAGAATACAAAGGAGTTCTGTCACCCCCAAAATTCCCTTGTACAGACCCTTTGTATAGATTCACATCCTTCCATCACTCCTAAGAGTATTGATGAGAAGTACTGCTTGATATGGCTGTACCAAAAGGTGTTTATAATCCAACTCTCGCATGGAAACATGACTACTGGAAAAACTACAGCTTTGACTAGACGGACCTTTGTTGGTAAAGTAATGTCTATGCTTTTTAATATGATGTCTAGGTTGGTCATAGCTTTTCTTCCAAAGAGCAAGCATCTTTTAATTTCATGGCTGCAATCACCATCTGCAGTGATTTTGGAGAGCAAAAAAATAGTCTGTCACTGTTTCCACTGTTTTCCCATCTATTTGCCACAAAGTGATGGGACCAGATGCCACGATCTTAGTTTTCTGAATGTTGAGTGTTAAACCTACTTTTTCACTCTCCTCTTTCACTTTCATCAAAAGGCTCTTCATTTCTTCACTTTCTGCCATAAGGGTGGTGTCATCTGCATAACTGAGGTTATTGCTATTTCTCTCAGCAATCTTGATTCCAGCTTGCACTTCCTCCAGCCCAGTGTTTCTCATGATGTACTCTGCATAGAAGTTAAACAATCAGGGTGACAACATACAGCCTTGATGTATTCCTTTCCCGATTTGGAATCAGTCTGTTGTTCCATGTCCAGTTCTAAATGTTGCTTCCAGACCTGCATATAGATTGCTCAGGAGGCAGGTCAGGTGGTCTGGTATTCCCATCTCTTTCAGAATTTTCCAGTTTGTTGTGATCCACACAGTCAAAGGCTTTGGCATAGTCAATAAAGCAGAAGCAGATGTTTTTCTGGAACTCTCCCTGTTTTTCAATGAACCAATGGATGTTGGCAATTTGATCTCTGGTTCCTCTGCCTTTTCTAAACCCAGCTTGAACATCTGGAAGTTCACGGTTCACATACTGTTGAAGCCTGGCTTGGAGAATTTTGAGCATTAGTTCACTAGCGTGTGAGATGAGTGCAATTGTGCGGTAGTTTGAGCATTCTTTGGCATTGCCTTTCTTTGGGATTGGAATGAAAACTGACCTTTCCCAGTCCTGTGGCCACTGCTGAGTTTTCCAGATTTGCTGGCATATTGAGTGCAGCACTTTTACAGCATCATCTTTTGCGATCTGGAAATCCATCACCTCCACTAGCTTTGTTCGTAGTGATGCTTCCTAAGGCACACTTGACTTCGCATTCCAGGACATCTGGCTCTAGGTGAGTGATCACACCATTGTGGTTATCTGGGTCATGAAGATCTTTTTTATATAGATCTTTTGTGTGTTCTTGCCACCTCTTCTTAATATCTTCTGCTTCTGTTAGGTCCATACCATTTCTGTCCTTTATTGTGCTCATCTTTGCATGAAATGTTCCCTTGGTATCTCTAAGTTTCTTGAAGAGATCTCTAGTCTTTCCCATTCTATAGCTGTAAGTTGATATAATATCTCATATGACAATTTACCAATGTTATAAACAGCTTAAATATTAAATAGCCTTTGATCCATTCATTCTATTTTTAGAAATTTATCCCAAGGGAAAAATCGTAGATGCATGTTAAAATTTAGTCATGAAGATATAAAATTTGTTATTATGTTAGTAATAAAAATAATTATAAGCAAACTATATATCCAATAGAAAACTGGTTAAATAAAAAGTATGATGTAATATTACATTAGAACAGTATACTAAAAATCACTTTAGAATTCTAGGATATGGGAAAAAATTCTTGATATATTAAGGGGGAAAGTATATACACTATATGTGCAATAGGACTCCAGATTTATAAAATGAATACATACAAATACACAGAAAAGTAAAACTAAGAAGAAACAGACTATTCTTTTTTTAGTGGTGATTAACCTTTTTATTTCTTTATTTCCTTATACGGAAGGATCATATAATCGGAGGAAAAAGTTTAGACAATACAAATTAACCACAAACTCTTTCATCTGTGGATTTGTGTCATCCACCAGCTTAGGAAACTTCACAGCTATTATCTCTTCAAATATTGTTTCTGGTTAATTTTCTTTCCTCTTCTTAAGAGATTTCAATTATATGTATGTTAGAACTTCTTCACACAAGGTTTTGTTCACCCTCTGAACATCTCTGGAGGGTATGGGGTTTGATTCTAAACATCTAGTCAAAGCTATGGTTTTACCAGTAGTTATGTATGGATGTGAGAGTTGGACTATAAAGAGAGCTGAGTGCCAAAGAATTGATGCTTTTGAACTGCGGTGTTGGAGAAGACTCTTGAGAGTCCCTTGGACAGCACGGAGATCCAATCTGTCTATCCTAATGGAAATCAGTCCTGAATATTCATCAGAAGGACAGATGTTGAAGCTCCAATATGTTGGTCACCTGACGCAAAGAACTGCTTCATTGGAGAAGACCCTGATGCTTGAAAAGATTGAAGGTGGGAGGAGAAAGGGACGACAGAGGATGAGATGGTTGGATGGCATCACTGACTTGATGGACATGAGTTTGAGTAGGCTCCTGGAGTTGGTGATGGACAGGGAAGCCTGGGGTTCATGGCGTCCATGGGGTTGCAAAGAGTTGGACACAAGTGAGCAACTAAACCGAACTAGAACTTTTTCACTGTATGATCTTAAGTCTTACACTCTTCTTTATTTTCCTCTCCATCCTTTGGTCAATCCATCCTTCATTCTATATATTTTCCATCTTCTAGTTTAGCAATTCTCTCTTCAATTCTGTTTAAAATGTTCTTAAATTCATTCACTGAATTCTTGATTTTGGTTACTGCAATTTTTCAAATCTATAATTTCTTTTAAAATCTACTGTGCCTTTTTTGGTATCATTTTCATTTCTCTGCCCAATTTTTAATTGGGAAGTTGACAAGCATAGTTACTTTAAAGTCTGCATTTGATAACAGCAGTATGAGAAGCCCCTTTTATTATCTGTTGGTTCTTCAGGTTCTTGTGCATGTTGACTTCTTTCCTTGTGTGTCTGGTTATCTTTGTATTGAGTATTATATTTGAAATATTATTAGTAGGAATAATTTGAAACTTGGGATTAAGGTACTTCCCTCTAGGAAGTTTTTTTTTGCTTCTCCCAGGTACCTGAAGACACTAGTTATCTGGGTTCACCTTAACCCACTTTTCAGGCTCCAAGTGTCTCAGAGCTGCATGCAGCCTCTGTGCGGGATGTTTAGTTAGAGTTCACCAG
This sequence comes from Antilocapra americana, assembly GCA_007570785.1. Lineage (NCBI taxonomy): Eukaryota > Metazoa > Chordata > Mammalia > Artiodactyla > Antilocapridae > Antilocapra > Antilocapra americana. The sequence continues at coordinate 1,123,143 of ML663009.1, read as the reverse complement.
TGTTCACAGGGAAGCCCTAAAGCTAAAGTATTTTCAGGGTCCCCACCTATGGTAGGCTCTAAATCCCAATACTGGTCCCTGTATCCTGGCAAGGCTAACAAAAACAGACTCCTAAACCTCTTGGCTGCCCATCCTGGATCAGTAAATTAATACAGGTCAAAAATAGCCCTAAATGCTAAACTCAACCTCTCTGTATTTCTATCTTCTTTCAGATCTTGAACTGAAAGTTCCTGAGTAACCTGTTGAGTCATCAACACCTATAAATCTATACTTCGCCTATCTTTTCTAGCTGTTAGAGGAAAGTTGTCCAGATTACCTCATCTGTCGTTGAAAGTGAAAGTCGCTCAGTCATATCTGACTCTTCGCGACCCCATGAACTGTAGTCCATGGTTTCTCGAGGCCAGAACACTGGTGGGTAGTTGTTCCTTTCTCCAGGGGATCTTCCCAACCTGGGGATCGAACCCAGGTCTCTTGCATTGCAGGCAGATTCTTTATCAGCTGAGCTACCAGGGAAGCCATTACTAGACCCAGAAGTCCTTCTACTATACTAGATTGTACTACATTAGTTTCATATATACTTCACTTACACAGAGTCAACTATATGTACTTAGCCCTATCTCCCAAAGCACTGCTAAAAATCACATTTTGTGCATGTGCTCCATTATATATAGTGAATCACTAGATGTTGTTGTTGAGTTGCTCAGTCGTGTCCAGCTCTTTTGCAACCTCATGGACTATAGCCCACCAGGTTCCCCTGTCCATGGCATTTCACAGGCAAGTGGAGTGTGTTGCCATTCCTTTCTCCAGGGGATCTTCCCAACCAAGGGATCAAACCTCTGTCTCCTGCACTGGCAGGTGGATTCTTTACCACTGAGCCACCAGGGGAGCCCAAATTACTATATACATTATTATTATTATATATTACTGTATAAAGATAGATAATTGAAGTCACATATTCTATAGTTCATAGACAATTTAAGAGTTTCCAAGAATAATTTTTTACTTTATGAAATTTTCATTATTTATTGACTTTAGAATCTAGCTCCTAAGTAAGACAAGAGTCCCCTATACCAGGGATATTCTGATAATGAAGTTACCTATTAGGGATATGTTAGACATTTTAATTCTGAGTAGGAGCTTAAACAAGATGATATCTAGAATTGTATCAATTGAGATTCTGTAACTATACTTAATTCAATTTGTACCAGAAAAAGATTCATGGCCTGATATTTAATATATATTTGGAGTAGTAAAACTACTACTAACAATCAGGAAAAACTTTTCCATCAGAATGAAAACTATCAGCAAATGAAACAATAAGATGGATTTTTTCTTTTTTAATAAAGTCCAATTTTCATATTCTTCTGATATCATGCTACAATTATGGCCTGACTAATGGTCTATGGTCAAAAATTAAATAGCTCTACCTCATGTGTATGTCATCTTTACATATGCTACAGAAATAAACCAGAGGAAAAAAGCTATATGCAAAACAGTGCTCTCAGTATTATTTAAAATAGCTTTTAAAAAAATCAGAAATACTCTATTTTATATGAGGTGATGGATGTGAAATAAGCCTACTGTGGTAATCATTTCACAATATATGTAAATCAAACCATCATACCGTATACCACTGTGAGACATGTGGGATTTTAGTTCCCCAACCAAGAATTAAACCTGTGCCCCCTGCAGTGGAAGCATGGACTCAGCCACTGGACCACCAGGAAGTTCTGTACACCTTAAACTTATACAGTGATGCATATCAATTATTTCTCAAAAAAAAAAACCAAAACTGGACAAACATTAGAAACACTTTAAGATGTGCAACAAACAGAAAATGTTAAGTGTGACACATCTCCCAAGTATTATCTGTCAATAAAATTATAATTATGTTCTGCATGATAAAAAATACATAAATAGATCAAAAGAAAAATTGAGGAAAAAAAACATTTGTAATCAAAGCAAGTAAAAATGCAATAAAAAAAAGTGAGCAGAGGACCTCAATAGACATTCTTCCAAAAAAGACATACAGATGGCCAACGGACACACGAAAAGAAGCTCAACATCTCTAAACACTGGAGAAATGTAAATCAAAACTACAGTGAAGTATCACCTCACACTATTCAGAATGGCCATCATCAAAAAGTCCTCAAGTAATAAATACTGAAAAGGATGTGGAGAAAGGGGAACTCTCCTACACTGCTGGTGGGAATGTAAACTGGTGCAGGCATTATGGAGAACAGTATGGAGGTTCCTTAAAAAACTAAAAAAACCCGTATGATCCAGCGATTTTACCCTCTGGTATACATAATCCCACTTTTCTGGAAAAGAAAAAAACTCTAATTTGAAAATTCATACAAACAGACAATTTTGTTCAAGAAAAAAAAAACCTGATTAGAATTATAAACATGCAAGAGATTAAATCATAAAATGTATCTACAAAGAGAGCTCTAGCCCCAGTTGACTTTATTGGCAAGTTCCAAAGTATATTTAAGAAATAAATAATTCAAATCTTGAAAGAACTCTTCTAGAGAAGATAAAAGAGTATATACCCATCAATTCTCTTCCTGTGTCTAGCTTAACCTAGATAAAACAGACATCATTAGAAAGAAAAAAATCATTGTCTGACCTCACCAATGAACACAGATGCAAAAATCCTAAGTAAAATCTATCAAACCAAATCCAGCAATATATAAATAGAATAACAAATCATGACAAAGTGTTTTATGCCAGAATATAATGTTGGTATAATATTTGGAAATTAATCAAGGTTATCTACAACATTGACAGGTTTAAAAAGAAAAATCAAGTAACAATCTGAACAGATACAGAGAAAGTACCTAATAAAGTAAAACACTACGTATGTTAAAATCTTAGCAAACAAGGAGTATATAAAAATTCAGGATGTGTGTGCTAAGATCCTATTAAGATTTTCCAGAGATCCTCTTAACTGGATGGCTGTGTCCATTTCTAGCAGCTATGGGTACTACTGCTATGAGTTCACACATGCAACATTCTCTGGAGAACTTTCTTGGGATGACTGGAACCAGCTTATGCAGAAGACCTGAGAGTTATACACACCTTTCCCTTGTGACCAACAGCTAATGCTATTTGGTGCAGGAGTAAAACTCTATTGTGCAATTAACACTCCAGAAAGCATAGAACCAAGCTGATTAAACTTGATTAATTAAACTTCACCTGAAATTATATCATCGCTTAGTTCTTTCCTTTCCCTATCCTGATTCCCTCAGTCCTTTAGAGATTTCTCCTGAGAGCATTCCTTTTATAAATCATTTGCACAGAAATTCCTCTTTGCTTCTAGGAAACAAAACCCTATGATACATATAAGTAAGTTTAAACTTTCAACTTTCAGCACATAAGGAACAGAAAAGAACTTCCTGAATCTGATAATGGCAAGCTATAAGGAGGAGGAGAATGAGAAGGAGGAAGGCAGGGTGGAATGGGGTGGCAAGATAGAAAATCCCAGGCCTAGCCAAACCTATAAAGCAAGAAAAACAGACAAAAAGTACAAGAATAGAGAAGAAATAAAACTCATATAATTTGCAGATGAAATGATTGGGCACATTAAAAAGTCTAAGAGAATAAATAATTTTTAGAATTATTAGAATATAGTAGAGTTTTTTGATACAAGGTCAATGTTCAAAAGAAAACTGTATTTCTCTATACCAGTGAACAGAAAGAAATAATTTTAAATGGCATAAAAAATATCATGTACCATCTGTTTCCTGTATGGCCAAGTAAATTCCAACCATATCTGACCTTTCCACAGATAACAACTGCAACCTCTTAGACCAAATAAAAAACAAAAAACAAAATCCATAAGACCTTAAAGTCCGAGAGAGTGAATAAATACAGATTTGATTCTAAAAAGGAGTTAACACTTAGGAGAAGGAACCAGAACAGATGAGTTTCCTATTTTTATGGTTTCTGAGAACAGACAGCAGTCAGAGCCTTGTGCAGTGACTGAAATACTAATGGAAATCCCATGGTCTTTATGGCCCAAAGAAAGAGCACAGGATTCAGGGCAACCATGCCTACTGGAGTACACATCCAAGAAAGGAGAGATTTAGAAAGGAAGAACCCCACATTCTGTCCATAAACTCTGTCCAAAACTCTAGCTGACTCCTCTACTACATAAGTGTGGGAAAGACATCAGCTAAGGATTAAAAAACAAATTGAGATTTGAGAAGTCTCTCAGGAAACAGAGTGTATAGTCTGAGTTCAACCAAGTTAATTACATACTAAAATAAACAAAATAAACACTCTCCAGAGGATAAACAGATCCTAGGCTCTCCACAATATAACATTCATCATGTCCATGATACAATCCAAAATTACCAGACAAATGAAGAATTAGAGAAACATGACGCATTCTCAAGAGCAGAGATAGTTAGTGGTGACCAACTCTTAACATACCCAGATGTTAGAATTAGCCAACAAGGATTTTAACAGAGTTATTATCAGTGACTTAAAGAAAAATGCTCTTGGAATGCAGGAAAAAATGAGACATCTCACAGAAGAAATAGAAACTATACAAAAGAACCAGATGGAAAGTTTAGAACTGAGAAATACAATATCTGAGATTAAAAATTCACTGAATGGTCTTAATAGCAGAATGGAGATGAAAGTGTCCATGAACTAGAAGACAAATCAATAGAAATTATCTATGCTGAAATACAGAGAGAAAAAGATAAAAATAAATTTAGTAGAGTCACATCAAGAAATCTAACATATGTATAAAGAACACTAAGAGAATTCATTGCCAGTGAATCTGTATTATAATAATGGCTAAAGGAAATTCTTAAGTTGAAGGGGAGGGATATCATTTGGAAACTTGAATTATGGGGAAAGAACGAAGAGCACTGGATATGGTAGAAAGCTGGATAAATATAAACAGACTGTTTTTTCTTCTTAACGCCTTTAAAATGTAGGGGACTGACTAAAGCAAAAACTATAACACTTTTATAAAAAGTGTTACAAATGATAAAGGATGGAGGTGGTACTGATGATAAAACATGGGCCAACACTGTTGCAAGAACTTACAATAAGTGGTATAATATTAACTCTAAATAAATTGAGGAAAGTTAATTTTCCAAAATTGAAACTAATGAAACAAAATCCCCAAAGTCCAATATCTATAAAAGAAATTGTATTTGTTCTCAAAAAGCTTTCCATGAAGAAAATTCCAGGCCCAGATGGGTTAGGTGGCAAATTCTATCAAACATTTAAAGAAAAAATAATACCATCATACAAAAAGGTTTTCAGAAAATAAAGCAGGGAACATTTCAATTAATTTTACAAGGCCAGCATAATCCTAATACAAAAATATCCTTAACAAAATATCTAAAAAGAATAATACATTATGACCAAGTGGTATTTACCTGAGGAATATCAGTTGAATCAATATTCAAAAATCACTATAATTCATGATATCACAAAGTAAAAAAACTGTTTAATGTTATGGTACATCCAAACAATGGACTATTACTCAGTGATAAAAAGAAATGAGCTCTCAAGCCATAAAAAGACATGGAGGAAACTTAAAAGCTTATTACTAAGTGAAAGAAGTCCATCTGAAAAGGTTAAATACTGTGTGATTCCCACTGTGTGACATTCTGGAGAAGGAAAACTGGAAACTAAAAGGATCAGTGGCTGCCAGAGGTTGAGGGTTGAGGAAGTGATGAATAGGTGGAACATAAGGATTCTTGGGGATTCCCAGGTGGTTCAGTGCTAAAGAACCCACCTGCCAATGCAGGAGATGCAGCTTCAATCCCTGGGTCAGGAAGATGCCCTGAAGGAGGAAATGGGAACCCACTCCAGATTCTTGCCTGGAAAAATCCCATGGACAGAGGAACCTGGTGGGCTGTAGTCCATGGGGTCACAAAGAGTCGGACACGACTAAGCAGAGAGAGAGAGGATTCTTAGGACAGTGAAACTATTCTGCATGATAATATAGTGGTAGACACACATCATTACACATTTGGCCAAACTCATACAATGTACACTACCAAGAATAAAACATATGTGTAATAAGGCTGGCCAAGATGGCTGTTCTCTTCCTCTCTGAATACACCCTATTCAATCAGTCCCTGTTTCACCTACACTCTACTCACATGACTAACCTTCCTTCCTAATCACAGGGGCATACCTGCCTCCAGCCCCAGCTAGTGATTGCTCTAATCTCCAGATCAGAACAGCTCCAATACGATAGTTAATCAAAGGGGCAGTGATGCTCCTTCGCTGGTTTCCCTGGTAACTGATATGCCAACCTGACATCAATTTCCTTTGTAACAGGTAAATTCCCTCACTGCCTTCCCAAATAACTAAGACTACTGCCATGCCATCTGCCATACATGATGGGGTGTTGCTCTAGCACCTTGCTTCAGACATGTAAGATGCCCCTGTCCACTAAATCATTGATGTCTCTGTTGCTGACTGGGAGCTCTTTCCTCAGTCTTGAGGCTAGGCAAATACAAGGCATGAAGGTTTGTGGGGTGAAGTCCAATAGCATACTGGAAACAATGGATTGTGGGTGATTAATATGTGTCAGTGTAGGTTTATCAACTGTAACAAGTGCACCACATTGGTTGGGGATGTTGATAATGAGGGAAGCTATACATGACTGAGGGTAGGGGGAATATGAGAAATCTCTGTACTTTACCTTCAATTGTGCTGTGAACCTAAAACTGCTTAAAAAATAAAGTTTTAATTAAAAAAATTAAACTGATCTTCTCATTAGATGCAGAAAAAGCATTTGACACAAATTGAACCCCAACAACACAAGAGAAGACTCTACATGTGAACATCACCAGATGGTCAACACTGAAATCAGATGATTATATTCTTTGCAGCCAAAGATGGAGAAGCTCTATACGGTCAGCAAAAACAAGACCTGGAGCTGACTGCAGCTCAGATCATGAACTCCTTATTGCCAAATTCAGACTGAAATTGAAGAAAGTGGAAAAAACCACTAGACCATTCAGGTATGACCTAAATCAAATCCCTTATGACTATATAGTGAAAGTGAGAAATAGATTTAAGGGACTAGATCTGATAGACAGAGTGCCTGATGGACAGAGGTTCCTGACACAGTACAGGAGACAGGAATCGAGACCATTCCCAAGAAAAAGAAATGCAAACAAGCAAAATAGTTGTCTGAGGAAACTTTACAAATAGCTGTGAAAAGAAGAGAAGCTAAAGGCAAAGGAGAAAAGGAAAGACACACCCATTTGAATGCAGAGGTCCAAAGAATAGAAGGGAGAGATAAGAAAGCCTTCCTCAGTGATCAATGCAAAGAAATAGAGGAAAACAATAGAATGGGAAAGACTAGAGATTTCTTCAAGAAAATTAGAGATACCAAGAGAACATTTCATGCAAAGATGGGCTCAATAAAGGACAGAAATTTTTGTATGGACCTAACAGAAGCAGAAGATATTAAGGAGAGGGGGCAAGAATACACAAAAGAGCTATATAAAAAAGATCTTCATGACCCAGATAACCACGATGGTGTGATCACTCACCTAGAGCCAGACATTCTGGAATGTGAAGTCCAGTGGGCCTTAGGAAGCATCACTATGAACAAAGCTAGTGGAGGTGATGGAATTCCAGTTGAGCTATTTCAAATCCTAAAAGATGATGCTGTGAAAGTGTTACACTCAATAAGCCAGCAAATTTGGAAAACTCAGCAGTGGCCACAGGACTGGGAAAGGTCAGTTTTCATTCCAATCCCAAAGAATGTTCAAATTACCACACAATTGCACTCATCTCACACGCTAGCAAAGTAATACTCAAAATCCTCCAAGTCAGGCTTCAACAGTATATGAACCATGAACTTCCAGATGTTGAAGCTTGATTTAGAAAAGGCAGAGGAACCAGAGATCAAATTGCCAATATCCACTGGATCATCGAAAAACCAAGAGAGTTCCAGAAAATCATCTACTTCTGCTTTATTAACTATGCCAAAGCCTTTGACTGTGTGGATCACAACAAACTGTAGAAAATTCTTAAAGAGATGACAATACCAGACCACTTGACCTGCCTCTTGAGAAATCTGTATGTAGCTCAGGAAGCAACAGTTAGAACTGGACATGGAACAACTGACTGGTTCTAAATCAGGAAAGGAGTACATCAAGGCTGTATATTGTCACTGTACTTATTTAACTTATATGCAGAGTACATCATGTGAAATGCCAGATTGGATGAAGCACAAGCTAGAATCAAGATTGCGGGAGAAATATCAATAACCTCAGATATGCAGCTGACACCACCCTTATGGCAGAAAGCAAAGAACAACTAAAGAGCCTCTTGATGAAGGTGAAAGAGGAAAGTGAAAAAGTTGGCTTAAAGCTCAACATTCAGAAAACTAAGATCGTGGCCTCTGGTCCCATCGCTTCATGGCAAATAGATGGGGAAACAATGGAAACAGTCTCAGACTTTATTTTTTTGGGCTCCAAAATCACTGCAGATGGTGACTGCAGCCATGAAATTAAAAGATGCTTGCTCCTTGGAAGAAAAGCTATGACCAACCTAGACTGCATATTAAAAAGCAGAGACATTACTTTGTCAACAAAGGTCCATCTAGTCAAAGTTATGGGTTTTCCAGTAGCCATGTATGAATGTGAGTGTTGGACTATAAAGAAAGCTGAGAGCCGAAGAATTGATGCTTTTGAACTGTGATGTCAGCGAAGACTCTTGAGAGTCCCTTGGACTGCAAGATCAAACCAGTCAATCCTAAAGGAATCAGTCCTGTATATTCATTAGGAGGACTGATGCTGAAGCTTCAATACTTTGGCCACCTGATGTGAAGAACTCCGTCATTGAAAAAGACCCTGATGCTGGGAAAGACTGAAGGTGGGAGGAGAAGGGGATGACAGAGGATGAGATGGTTGGATGGCATCACCAACTCAATGGACATGAGTTTGAGTAAGCTTTGGGAGTTGGTAAAGGCCAGGGAAGCCTAGTGTGCTGTAGTCCATGGGGTTGTGAAGAGTCGGACACGACTGAGCAACTGAACTGAACTGAATGTTCATAGCAGCAGTATTTCCAATAGCCAAGCTATAGAGGCTACCCAAGTATCCATTAACAGGTGAATGGATCAAGAAGATGTAATACACACATATACACACAATGCAAAAGTACTTACCAATAAAAAAATAATGAAATTTTGCCATTTGCAACAACATGGATGGACCTGGAGGGTATTGTGCTTAATAAAATAAGACTGAGAAAGACGAATACTTTATGTGATCATTTATATGTGGAATACAGAAAATACAATGAATGACTATAACAAAACAGAAGCAGACTCACAGATACAGAGAAAAACCCATGGGGAGAGGAAAGGGGGGGGCAAAATAGAGGTAGGTGATTAAGAGGTACAAACTACTATGTATAAAATAAACTACAAGGATACATTGTACATCACAGAAAATATAGCCAATGTTTTATAACTTCAAATGGAATATAATTTATAAAAATTTTGGATGACTATGCTGTACAGCTGACATATAACATTGTATATCAACTATACCTCAATTAAAAAAAAACTCTTCATTGTTACTCCATGTCCCCTGTTCAGTTTAATTTCCCTGATAGGTTTTCAATTGCTGCAGTGTTCTAGCTTATGTATCCTTTCTCTGATTTGTGGGCATTTAGGTTTTTAATAGTTTTTACCTGCAATAAATAATGAAATATTTCAGAGGGAGAAATACATGAGAAAATTCTGAGGCAGAAACCACAAAACTACCACTTACACTGAAAATATTTTCTAACAGTCTGGTGAGCTGAAAGCTAAGATGACTTTGCAGCTAAGAAGCACAGTATTTTTCATTTACATTATAATTTTCATACTCTTATGAGCATTCAATAAGACCATTTTCATAGTTTTGTTTGATAAGATATAGTGCTCATTAAATTACTTGGTATAAGAGATCCTATGCTAGACTGGATACACTATCTGTATCCTTTCCACTAGCATTAATCATTTTCTTCATTAACTCCCAACACCAGAGGGCAGCAGCTTCAGTACTAATTAGCAATAATGCAGAGAGTAGTGGAAAAAAATACTCCCTTAGCAAAATCTACACTAAATTACTACCCAACCTTTTATTTGGGGGAAAAAGTGTTTCTAAAGTATAGAACAGACATATGAAATAAATAAAAACAGCTAAATAAGCAAAACACACTACCTTCCCACAAGGATAGATAAATCAAATTTAGGTTGCACAGGCAGAGACCATGGAAATCCAAGTTTGTGGAATTTAATAACATTTACATTCTTTGGTTAATTTAATGTGCCTTATAAGCACACGCTTCTCTTGTTGTGGCAGTCCCAGTCATAGCTCAGACAGTAAAGAATTTGCCCGCATTGCGGGAGACCTGGGTTCAATCCCTCGGTCAGGAAGATTCCCTAGAGAAGGGAATGGCTACCCACTCCAGTATTTTTGCTTGGAGAATTCCAAGACAGAGGAGCCAGGTGGGCTACAGCCCGTCCATGGGGTCGCAGAGTCAGACATGACTAAGCGACTACAACTTTCCCAAGACTTCCCTGGTGGCTCAGACGGCAAAAAATCTGCCTGAAGTGAGGAAGATCTGGGTTCAATCCCTGGGTCAGGAAGATCCCCTGGAGGAGGAAATGGCAACCCACTTAAGTATTCTTACCTGAGAAACCCCATGGACAGATTAGCCTGGTGGGCTGCAGTCATAGGGTCATAGAGTCAGACACTGCAGAGCAACTAACACCTTCACTTTCACTTCTGTTAAATATAATTTGGAAGAGTCAAACAAAGACAAATTCCTTTTCCTTAGCTTTTCTTGGCTCTCTGATTTTTCAAATAGGAGGAAAGGAAGAGATGGGGAAAAAATAATTCTAAAGATATAACCAAACAGACTTCTAATGGCTTTGTAGAAAACTTAAAAGAACTAAACAAAAATCCTTTTTGAAAGAAAAAACACGGCAAAGACCCTAAATAAAAGGAAGAAGTACTCAGTCTACTTATTTTGACATTTTCAGATGGGAAAGAAGAAGGTGCTTTCAAATAAGAATCCTTTCCCTTTTAAGTATTATATTTTTTAATCAAAGACTTGAATTTTTAGAAAAATTTTGGGTTTACAGAAAATTGAACAGGTAGTACAGGGAGCTCTCTTAAACCCTCCTACCCCACCTGTTTCCCCTGTTGTTAACACTGTGTTTTGGGACTAGAGGGAATGGAGGTAAGGGGACTTCTTTAATGAGTATAGAGTTTCAGATTCACAAGACAAAAACGTTCTGGAGATCTGTTTTATAAAAATGAGAATCTGATTAATGCTATTGAACTGCACACTTAAAAACAGTGAAGATGGTAAATTTTATGTGTTTTTAACCACAATAAAAATTTAAATTTTTTGTTTTGTCTTCAGATTCATCCTCAAAACTGAAAATACTGCAAGTATTAGGTTAAGATTATCTAAATATTGTTCACTACAGACACCGGGCTTGGATAAAATTTCATCTTTCCAGGCTCCCCTTGAGTCGCCTGAAAGTGCTGAGATCAAATGGATTTTTTTCCCCCTTAAGCTCCATCAATTAATTCTTCAGAAATCATACCCTATTTTAGTTTGCTTCACTTTTGAACCATAACTTGCTTATTCAAGTCTGTCTTCCTTCCTTTCTCCTTGCCACCCCCTTCCTCCCTTTCTTCCATCTGTGGTTAACTGCTTTTCTTTTTTTGATGTTGCTATTGCCAGAAATAACATGTCATCTTCATCATTATCACTAACATCTTCCAGCTCTCTTTTATGGCACAGACATTGCATTCTTTTTTAAGATACATTTCTTTAAAGCCCAGTGTTGAACTAGCGCACAGTTGTCACCTGTGATTTCTTTACAATGGACTCCTGGGGTGGTTCTTTCATGTTAGCTTCTCTCATATTTTCTATTTCCTTTTGCTATAGGTTTCTTCAACTTAAACTTTTATATTTTCTATTGCATTTGGCAGGGGGTGGAGGGATACAGTTTTTTGGCCCCCTAACTTCTAAGAGCTCATTCTTCATTTCTGTTCCTTTTACATAGCATCTTTCTTTATTTGATAGAATACTTACCTTTTAAAATTGATTTTAAATTTTTACGTTTCTTTACCTTGGTTCTTTTCTGGGTCCATTGCTTTGTTTTTACTCTTCATGCTGCTTGTTTTCTTTACATAACTTGATCCTTAGTAAATCACTGATATCCACCATTTTTTCTGGGAAGCTGGTACGGGTTTTCTCTGGTTTTTAATACACAGGCATGTTTTCTGCTAGTCTCTTCTCACACAGAATGGCTAATTGGGAGCTCTGTGTTTGTGAGTTGGGCTTACAGTCCTGGAGACTTTGTTAGCACTAACTGAATTATTTAAGTTTTCAAAAGAATAACTAAAACTAATGGCATGATGTAATTTAGTCAGGACAGAGAACAGGGTGAGTGAGCTCTCATTTTTCACAGCATGTATCTGACAGATAATATGTAAAATAAATCAAGGAATAGTGGTACTAGCTTTTATGGTCATGACAATAACTAAGAAGTAAAAAATGGGTTCTAAGGAGCAAACTGAGGATGAGAAGAGGCAAGCAGGAACACTGCTTTCCATTATAATCTCTTTTTACTATTTTTAAAAAAATCACAACCATGTATTTCTTTGAAATATATAAAAATAAATTTAAAAATAAAATTGTAGAATCTAAAGAGCAAATGTAAGAAATTTGGAAATATATAAAAGGAAAATATAAATGTGTGTGTGTATATATATACACACACATACATATACATACCCATACATACATATATATTACATATATACATGTGTATATATATATATCTCCAAACCCTTATTTCTACATACTAAATGTCTTGGACAGAGGGAGAATGTTGTTGCCAAGGAAACCAAAGCAACTGTTAAGCAGCAAATTCAGCTCTTTAAAAAACAATTCCATGGCAATTTATTCTGTAGAATATTACAGTTTACTTCAGCTTTTACAAAAACCAATAAAATGGTTTTAATGAGGTCCTTGAAACTTGGTTTACGATGTCACTAACATCTATTAAACATTCCAGTTACAGAGTCAAGTACAGTGATAAGAAAGCTAGAGTAAAGATCAGATACCCTAAGTTTAGTTCCAAGTCTACCACTTAAAAGCCATGTGTCCTTGAGCAGGTCATTTTCCTTGTCTGAAACTAAGTTTCTTTAGTAGTAAAAGTGGGGACAACTACACCTAACCTGCCTACCATACAGGGTTGCTGCGAATATCAAATTATTTAGGTCATCAAGGTTTGAAACACTACACAAATAAATTCAAGTAATAATCACTAATATTTCCCAAAATTAACAAGGTGATCAGTATTCTTCATTGATCAAATGCCAAATTATGTAAAGTATTAGAAAAAGGTTAACAAAAAATGTAATATAGACTAGTATTATTAAAAAAATGGAGAAGGAAATAGCAACCCACTCCAGTATTCTTGCCTAGAGAATCCCATGGACAAAGGAGCCTGGCAGGCTACAGTCCATGGGGGTCACAAGAGTCAGACACGACTTAGTGACTAAACCATTATAAAAACTGTATTAAACTAGGTGGCAGATTCAAGTTCTGATTTAGGTTCTATCCACCACCACTGATAATTTTCACTTCTTTGGGTCTCTGCACAATGACACTGGACTAGACAACCTCTGTAGATGTGCTTCATGGGTATGTTTTCCATCACACGATGATGATGATTTAAAAGGAAATTCATTCACCACTTTAAAAAAAATGTGGGCTGTTATTTTGCTTGAAAACTTTCATTGCTAGATGTTTGAAAAATCACTGACTTTAGGATGAAGCCTTTTATTTCTATTTTCAGGCATTTCATAACTGTCACCTAATTAATCTATTTTACAGTCTACTCTTTCTCAACATAAACCTACCTTCAGAGACCACAGCACTCTGCTTGTTGTTATTTCTCATAATGCCATGGCCAATTCCTGCCTCCACAGTGTTGTCAATATGTATATAGTTGTTGCCACTATAGCTGGCTGAGCAGCTCTGCCCTGGGTCCCATCCCACTCCCTACCCACATTTATACACCCAAACTTGGACAGGGCTTAATGTCTTTGATAAGACTGTTTTCAAAAATGGTAAAATTTACAGTATATCAAAAATAGGAGAGAGTTGTCATGTTTATAGAGAACCTAGCTTCTAGCCAGCAAGACTTGTCTGTAATTTGACAGAATGTATGAAAGCATTAGGAAGGAAGTGGGGGCCTTAGCTCTAAAAGATAGAACAGGAGAGCATGCGTGCCTTGGCTCAAGGAGGGACACTTCGATCCATAGACTTGCTAGATTCCAGGGTAGGACAGTCCTGTCAGAGAGATGGATGTATTTACTTATTACAGGCTAATGCTGTTAAACTTCTATGCCATATATCTGACTCCTTGTGATTTGATTTCATAATCACTACAAATCTTCAGATTCTTTCACTTCCCTTATGATGCATCTAGAAAACGGCCTGACTGAGACAAATTCATCTATATTACATCTGTACCATAAATTAATAAAACAGCTTTCTGAATTCTGACATCAGTTACTGTGACCTTGAGCAGCATGAGTCCATCCTGAGACAAGACAGACTAACAAATCAGTCTGAAGGCATAAGAACCAAGGGTCAGATCCTGGACTATAGTATACAGAACAAAAGAATGTCACTCCATAGCAATAGCAAGGGGTACCTGCAACCTCCCCAATAAACACCCTGTCTTATTGCACTATTTTTGTTTTAACCCTTTCATATACCTTTATTCAAGGCCACTAACCACATACTGATGCCTTTCTATGACCTGGTGTACATGCCTTTCCAACAGTTTCTATGTATCCTAAGTTACAGCAAAAACAAATTTTCTAAGTACACACATTAATTTTTTTATCTCTACTTGGAATATTCCTCCTCTCAATGTTGACAAGTCTAAATTTTAACTAATTCTGAAGGGTTTAGCAGAAGATCACAACTGTTTCAGGAAGAAATTTCAAAGACCACCACCCACCATGACTAAAACTAGCAATATTGGTGACCTGGGCAAGTAACGAATTGCTTTTAGGTCAATTTATGACTTAGTACTATGTACCTCACCAGAGTCAAGGATCAGGGCATTTGGTAGGTTCTTTTTTCACTATAAAAAATAAATAGGTATTAATCAGGTATTATCTCACTTTCTCTATGCTGGAAGACCACACATGTCACCACCAACATGTAATGCAATAAATGCTGTAAATCCAAACTGTTGTTTCACATTTCTGCACTCCATATTTCAGTGCCCTGGGACACCATAGCCTAGCTAACCTACACTATCAATCTACAATAGACATATCTTTCCTTACTAATTAAAAGCATTTTTCTCATTGAGAGAAGGATTGGTCAAGTAAATATTATTTTTATTAAATAATTATTAACCTTATTTAAATCTGTTAAAAGCACTTGTTATTTGCTCCCTGTATTATATTTGTAAGCTTTTGTTTTATATGCCCTTCTATGTTCTTTGAAGATACAATCCATATCTAATTAATCTTTGTGTCTCTCACAGGTTTTCAGTCAGTACCTTGTATATAGAAAGCCCTTTAAATATAGATTAATCTCTCTTCCACTTTCTGTGAGGGCTCTTCCCATTCTTTTTATATGTATCCCATCTTCTTATTGTCTTCCTTGACTATCCCAGTCCACAGGTCACTTCCTTTTAAACTCCTATAAAAACCGACTGCCTATAAACCATTAAATTGCCACCAATACCATCCCAGCATTATCTTTTTACGTGTATATGTATTTCATAGTATTCTCACATTTCATTCTACCCAACAATATCTAGGTACATAACGGACAATTAATATTAATTTACTAAGCCAATATTTTAAAAAATAATCAAATCAAGAGACCCATTAGGAAAAGTACAGTCAAAACTGGCACCTAAATAGAACAAAAGATTTCACCAGTGGCAATGAAACAAACTCCTATTGTTGAAGGGACAAAGGCTTTGACACACATAATAGTTACCAGTAAATTAAATTGTGTTGGAATTCTACAAGTGTCTTTGAATATCACACATCCTTTCACTTCACAGAGACACAAGTACAATCACTTTTCTTTACTGACAGCAGATAGCTTTAAACAATAACTAACTATATTAAACCTATAAAGATAACATTCATTTGTAATTTAGATTTCTCTGCTGAAGAGATATATATGGTCAGTTTACAGTATATATCATTTCACAGTATGCTAAGCCTTAGCTTTTTTTTCCTACTAGGCTTCCTCCTCCCTAATGAACCAAAAGCAGAACAGTAATCTGTAAATCTTCACTTCTTTTGTATCCTTCCACAACAAGGAACTATATTCACAGCAGGCAATAATAAAAACTGGCAAAATGGATTTAAACCTATTCGCATTTTTCACATCCTTGTAATCAATGGGATACCACAGATTTTTGCACATGACTGAAAAAAGTATGTGTACATATGTATTTTTTGTGTAAATGGTCAAATCCTACAAAAAGGGTGTTAGCTCTCTAGTAGCTCATTCAGAACATTCTGGAGCCTTGGTACTCAAAGTGTGGTTCACAGACCAGCAACATTGGTATCACTTGGGAGTTCATTATGAAGCAGAATCTCACACCTCACCCCAGGCCGCCTAAATCACAATCTGCATTTAAAGGTCTACAGGTGATCTGCATGCACTTCAAGAGTTTGAAATGCACTGGTTTAGACTCCAGAGGAAGAATTAGAATGTCCAAGATACATATGACCACGTAATAATAAACAAGTAATTGCTTATTTATTGGTCTTCCTTATTTGCTGACTGAAGGCTTTTTGAGGGTAAGAACCCTTTCTAGCCTCCTCACCACTAGCATACCCTGGACCCAATAGGCCGTGAAACATTACCCAATGATCAATGGATATTTTTGCTGAATGCATGAATGACTGAACAAAGTGAAAATAAAACTTTTTCAGAAGGCTAATAATCCTTTAGGAAGTTGAATAACATGATTTCACATATGACCACATTAATTCTTTAATTCAGTATTATTAATTCCATTTAAAATGCGTTGCCGTCTCTACTTCAACAAATGCATTTAATATACTCGACAAAGCAAAAGCTTGGATCATCTTCCTCTGTTGGAGCTAAGGGCCTCTTTTACAAGTGAGATGGCTGCATTTTAATTCTAGCTTTCATATATCCATCCCTTATGCCTCCACAAGATGAAAACACCGCAACAATTTGGAGAGAGTACGAGTCGGGGAACAGAGGAGGAATGGATACAAGTCTGTATCCCGAGCATCGCATGAAACCTGGAAAACATGATTTTTGGAAGAGGATACTTTGAAAAAATAACTTCTGGCCAGCGGAAAAAAAGAGAACCCTTATCTTTCTCAAGAGCAAAAGGTGGTATTAGAGAATGCACGGGAGCGGGAGCGATAAAAGACCAGGGACTACCTAGCGACGTAAGGTGGAAACACATCAGACCAGCGCTAAAGCAGACAGTAGTTAGATGTCGTCCCAAAAGGTGGGGGAAAAAAACAAAAAAAAACACCCACTTTCAGATTTGCAGAGAAGGAAGTCAAGGGAGAATAAAGGGGAAAGGAAATATCTCTATTAAGGGTATAACTTACGATGATGATGATTAATTATTATTTTTTTGGAGAAAAGAGGCATGACATACACTTGAAGTGGGGGGCGGGAAGGGGAAGGAGGAAGGAAGGTAGCAATTTCTCGCCCTGCAAAAGGAAGCGACTACAGGCGTCCTTTCCCAGCTCAGATGGCCCCAGGGAGGCAGCCCAGGCATAGGTGGGTGGCAACGCCCAGCTCCGCTAGCTCCAGCCGCATGGCCTGAGCCATCTCCCCCACAGCCAGCCGAGCACCGGGTGGGGACGGGCAAGGGCGTACACGGTGTGGGAGGGCGTGCAGGAGGAGGGGGAGGATGCCCTGCTGACCAGGTACCCACCTTATCCCAACGGAGCCACTGCCCGATGGCTGTGTCTAGCTGAGGGTCCCCAGTGCGATAGGGGGCGTGGAGCAGGTTGGAGTTCAGGTCCCCCTCTGCGTTTTCAGTCATGGCAGCCAGTCTGGGGTGCGTGACTGGGGATCCAGCGAAGACACCGAGCTGGAGGAGCTTGACTTGCGCTCACCGGGATTTCGACGCCCCCTCCTCCCAGAAAGGCATCTGAGACCAACCGCAGGACGTTTGCGCCAGATCCTGCCGCAGCTTTGGGGAAACAGGAGAGAGGGGGGACGCGGCCGCCTCCTTCCCACTAGACGAGCTCCTGGTCTCTCGGGGCGAACGGACTGAGGCGGTCCCACCTCGAGAGAACAACAACAGTCCCAGATGTCTGGGTCGTGGCCGCCGCCGCTACCGCCGCCCTCGCAGCTTTAGGCCCCGCCCACGCGCCTCTGGCCCCGCCCCTTCCCAGCCAATTTACGCTCCCGGGACTCGAGGCGCGAGCCGGAAAGCGCGCTCCCGACGCCTTCCCAGCGGCGCGAGTTAGGACCCTGCTGCGGGGCAAGGGCCATTTTATTTCTTAATTTGCCTCTTTCCACGTGTCTAATTCTTGTTACAATCCCCACCCAGCCCCACGCCTCTCCTTTTCTGCATCAGACGCCATGTCCACCACGACGCGCCCGCCTCAGGGCTCGCTTTTGTGAATCCCCAAGGCGCGCGAAGGCCCCCTCCCGTTTCGTCTTGGGGAGCACGCCTGGCGGGAGAGTGCGAGGGCTGTCCCCGCATGGCCTCACGGGAGTTGTAGTTCTTTCCCCGCCCCCGTCCCCCACCCCCCGCCCCGAGGCGTGTAAAGACCACCGCAGACTACAACTCCCAGCAGCTCCTTGCCCTTCGTCTTCTCAAAGAAAAAAGCTGTTCCGTATAGAAACTCCCGGTCCGCGTTAGGTCCTCTGCAGTTGTGTCCCTGGGCTTCAATTATATTAAACAAGGGCAGGTGCAGGAAGGGTACAGCTGATATCTATTCAGTGCTTTACAGTTTACGAATCGCCTTCTGTCGTCTAAACCATCGTGACAGTAAAAAGGACGTGATCCATTCCTATTTTACACACAAAGAGGAAGCAGGCGGAGTTCAAATGTAGTCGAACGAGCAATCCAACCTCATTTCAGATCTCAGATGGCAGCTCATTTTGCTCTGTTGCTACAGTGGACTAGGAGGTAGGGAGAACAAGATAACTGGGGGGAAAAAACTAAAGTTGTGAAAGAGGGAAGATGTGTCAGCATTTAACCATAACACAAGAATGAATAAGCATTAGCGTGCAAAAAGCAATAGGAATATGGAGCAAGAAGAAAGATTGAAAAGAAATAGCCTTAAATTTCTCCTTAGTTTGGCCTCCTCTCTTCTACAGAATGTTCACCTTTCAAGTCACAGAACAGGTGTGGGAGATGCTGACAAGTGCTTACCTGTCGGACACAGGTGCTCCTGAGTCTCTTGGTGTAGCTTCCTTAACAGTTCTACAATTTTGACCAAGTGATTCTTTCGTCAGTTTTTTTGCAAGGAGAGTGTAATAGTATTTACATCTTGGCTGCAGTAACTTAAATGGCTTTAAAGTACTTGGAGGCTCACAGATAAATGATATAATAAATTCAAAGTATTACTTTCCTTTAAAAATGCCATTTATCATAATAAAATCCCAAATACCAAGGTATAGAAGGATTGTAGTACCCATCCCTGAAAAATAGTGTGCCATAGTTGGGAATTATGGCTTTTGCTAGTCAGTTAAGCATTTCCTTTATAGAATCAGCAGGTTCTTTTATTCACACTAGGCCTAGGAAATACACATGAGTCCTGGAGAAAAATTCACTATCATTCACTATCATCACCATTATTGTCTGTGATGAACATTAAGTAAACATGTACTCTACTCGAGTTTTATGCTAGGGGCTGAGGCTAAGAGAAAATATATAATAAAATGGTTCATTTCAAAAATAAAAAATGAAAGTAAGAATGAAATCTGTCTGGGAAGACCATATGTATATAAGAAAAGAGCTCATGATAAACAGCAAGTGCTTGCCGCAGACAACTGTTAAGAATTTAGAGTGTGAGGTAGTCACTAAGAGCATAAAGTGGCAGAAGGGACTGGCAATGGGCTTTAAAGGACAAAAAACTAGTAAGTAGAGAAAATGGTAGAGGGCAGGTCTCCCTAGGAGTTTATCCTCTGGGACAGTGCCCTAGAGATTCTGAATCAGTACATTGGGATAGGACCTAGGTACTTGCATATTTAACAAATACCTATTGATTGTGACATAAGTGGTCATAATCTTGCTACTCAAAGTGTGATAGGAGGACCAGTCTGTTAGTCCTCGGAAGCTTAATAAGAAATAAAAAATTTCAAGCCTCATCCCAATTCTATTGAATCAGAATCTGCATTTTAACAAGATCCAATGATGATTTGTATATATATTAAGTGTGATTAAGCAGTGGTTTTTATAAGACAACCCTAATTCAATTCTGAGAAACACTACTGAGTCAACAGAAATTTCAAGAGGTGAAACTATAGGGCAAGTATAAAGGATGGGAGAAATGCAAGTTTTAATTTAATACCAGAATCAACAAAACTTTGCCCAGCTTCTCCAACTTGTTGCTTAGGATTTGAAGGGTAACCAAGAGGACTCAGAACTCATCAAATCCAAGAACGGTATCTAAGTGTGTCCAGAAGAGGGAGTATAATAGTTTTCCTAGTCAGGGAAGCTCAGAAGCTTTCATTTCTGTTGGAATTTGCCCAGTATCCTGTATTTTTATTTGCTAAATGTGACAACTCTGTAGTTATGAAAGAGAATATCTCTCTTGGTCCTAGTATACACCTTTTATTTATTGTTTTAAAAAATATAATTAGGATACTCAAAGCTCTCTTTTGGTCAGGGTAGCAAGAAATTAAATTTTCATCAATATCAGAGTCTCTCCTCTCCAGCCCAGGCTTTAAATGATACTGGGGAAAGAGGAAGAGCAGATAGCTCTAGATCATCAAGGTTTCTGCTAACATCTATATTGTCCAGGGTCATAGCGGTCTTGAAGTCTGACAGCTTTCTCCTTGCATACCACTCAGGTATGGCCAGGAAACTTGACTGAGGCTACAAACCCCAAAGCTTCTGTCTAGGCACATGGCCATTCCCTCTAAATCCTACCAGTTCCTTGAAACACTGCCACCAAGCAGAGCTCAGGTCTTGTTACCCTCCTATGTTAAAACTTTAAAATTGGAAGAAACTTATTATTCTGCTTGTGATGACTCTGAAAAGAGAAATATTTTCTTATTGTTCCCAAGGATGCTTGTCATAAATTCTAGTGAATGCTGTATTTAAAAAAAAAAGGAAGGAAAGGAAATGAGTATCTTGAAAGCAACTTTCTACTTTTAGCTCCTTTACGTAAAACGTCTGCTGAGACAAGGGATAGGACAACAACAAATAAGTGGTTTTCTTTGTATAAGGGGAAAGATACAGAGCACACATGGGATTAGGATGAAGCAAGGCAAAGAAACTAGGGTGTAAAATCTAAGGAGGCACTTCCTATTAGGTTTATGGAAGTGTAGAATTGGCACCTGAGGATGTGTCTCATTACAGGTTTTAAAACACCTTTATTGAGATATAGTTCACATGCCAAACAATTTACCTATTTAATGTATACAATTTAATGTTTTTTTTGTTTTATTCACAAACATCCCCATGGTAAATTTTAGAACACTTTTATCACCTTGAGCTATCCTGTTGCCCTATGTCCCACTCCCAGACCTAAGCAATCACTAATCTACTTTCTATATTGGTTTCCCTGTTCTGAACATTTCATATAAATAGAATCAGAGAATATGGGGTCTTTTGTGACTGACTTCTTTCACTTAGCCTAATGTTTTCAAAGTTCATCCATGTTTTAGATGTATCAGTGTTTCATTCGTTTTTGTAATTGAATAATATTCCATTATATAGGTTTACTATATTTTATTGGTCTGTTTATCCATTGATGGACATTTGGGTTATTTCTGCCTTTTGGCTATTATGAATAATGCTGCTATAAACGTTTATGTACAGTTTTTGTGTAGAATGCTTTCACTTCCCTTTGGTATATACCTAAGAATGAATTTCCTGGATCATGTGCTAACTTCTATGCTTAATCATTTAAGAAACAGTCAGACTGTTTTCCACAGTAACTGCACCATTTACATTACCACCAGCAGTGTATTGGAGTTCCAGCTTCTCTATAGATTTTCCAACACTGTTATTATCTCAGTTTGATTCTACACAATTCAGTGACTGTGAAGTGGATTCTCATTGTGGTTTTTATTTGCAGTTCCCTATAGACTAATTGTGTTTAGTATCTTTTCATGTACTTGTTAGCCATTTGTCTTTTTGGGAGAAATGTCTAGTCAGATCTTTTGCCCATTTTTTAAACTGTTTAATTATGAGTTGTAAGTTTTCTTTATGTTTCTGGACACAGCCCCTGAGCCAAATCAGATATATGATTTGCAAATATACCCCTTCATTCTGTGGGTTGCCTTTTCATACATTTATTTTTAAGGATCCCTATTTATTTATGTATTTATTGGCAATCTGGTGGAATCTTAGTTTCCTGACCAGGAATTGAAACTGGGACCTTGGCAGTGAGACCTCAGAGTCCTGACCACTGGACTCCCAGGGAATTCTCCATATTCTTTTTGATACTCTTTGAAGAACAGAAGTTTTCTGTCTTGAAGAAGTCCCGTTTATTTTTTTCTTCTGTTGCTCATAATTTTGATGTCATATCTAAGAATCCTTTGCCAAATCTTAGGTTATGGAGAGTTACTCTTTATTTTTTTCTAAGCGTTTTATAGTTCTAGCTCTTTTAGGTCCTTGGCTTCCCTGGGAGCTCGCATGGTAAAGAATCTGCATGCAATGCAAGAGACCCATGTTTGATCCCTGGGTCGGGAAGATTCCCTGGAGAAGAGAATGACAACAAACTCCAGTATTCTTGCCTGGAGAATTCCATGGATAAGGTTGCAGAGAGTCAGACACGACTGAGCAACTAACACTTTCACTTTCACCTTTTCAGTTTATTTTTATATATAGTATTAGGAAGGGATATAACTTCATTCTTCTGAATATGGCTGTTCATTTGTCCCAGAGCCATTTGTTGAAAAGACTATTCTTTCCTTATTGGATGGTTTTGGTGTTCTTGTTGAAAGTTGGTTGACTGTAGACATATAGGTTTATTTCTGGACTCTCAGTTCTAGTCCATTCATCGTTATGTCTGTCCTTGTGCTAGTGCCACAATGTCTAAATTACTGCTGCTTTGTTGTGAGATTTGAAATCAGGAAAGATAAATTAGGAGGTTGGGATTAACATATATACACCACTATATATAAACTAGATAATCAACAAGGACCTACTGTATAATACAATGAACTCTACTCAATACTCTGTAATAGCTTACATAGGAAAATAATCTGAAAAAGAATAGGTATATGTATAGCTGAATCATTTTGCTGTATACCTGAAACTAATACAACATTGTATATCAACTACACTGCAATATAAAATAAAAATTAAAAAAAATTAAAATCAGGAAGTATGACTCCCACTATGTTCTTCCTTCTCAAGTCTATTTGACTATTCTAGGTCCTTTCAAGTCCATTCAAACTTTACAAGGAGCTTCCCAATGTTTACAAAGAAGCCAGATGGGACTGGGATTGCACTGAATCTATAGATCAGATCAAGGAATAGTATTGTCTTAACAAGATTTATGAACATGTGATAGTTTTATGTCTATCCGATTTATGAACATGTGATAGTTTTCTCCAATTATAAATCTTCTCTAATATCTTTTGACAATGTTTTGTAGCTTTCAAAGTATAATTTTTATACTTTTTTCATTAAATTTATTCCTAAATACTTTATTCTTCTGGACACAATTGTAAATGGAGATGTTTCCTTAATGTCATTTAATTTGGCTGCACCAAATGTTCGTTGCAGTCCATGGGATCCTCACTGTGTCATGGGGGATAGTTTGTTGCAGCCCACAAACTCTCTCATTGTGGTACGCAGACACAGTAGTTGGGGTGCACGTGGTTAGTAGCTCAAAGGCATGTGGGATCTTAGTCCCCCAGCTAGAGATGAAACCCATATCCCTTGCATTGCAAAGCAGATTCTTAACCACTGGACCACCAGGGAAATCCCTTAATTTCATTTCTTGATAATACATCACTGAAATGCACTGTGGTAAGTGCTTTAATGACGGTAGTCCAGAATTCTACAGAAAAACAGAAGAGAAACAGTTAACCCAGACTGGAAGGGCCATGGAAGGTATCCTAAGAGAAGTAATAGCTAGGTATAGTAAAATTTGAAAACAGGTAGCCTGAGTCCTCCAACTTTGTCCTGATTTTTCAATATTCTTTGAGTTTTCTAGGTCCTTTGCATTTCCATGTAATTTTTAGAGTAAGGTTGTAAATTTCTACCCAAAAAAAGCCTACTGAGATTATGATTGGAATTGTGTTAAATCTCTAAATCAATTTGGGGATAGTTATTTTAACAATACCGAGCTTTCCAATCCATGAAGATGATGTATCTCTTTATTTTTAAAAGGTTTCTTTAATTTCTCCCAGCAAGGTTATATAATTTTCAGTGTAGAGGTCTTATAAGTCTTAAACATATTGCTGAATATTTTCTCTTTTAAACAGATATAAATGGTTTCATTTTATAGCATAGCTTGGAACTGAAGAATAAATAGGAGTTAGACAGGCAATTGGGATATGGCATTTTAGGCAAAATTAATAAAATAAGACAAGTCTCACTATTTAAAAAAAACTTTTTATTTTGAATTGGGGTAGAGTCAATCAACAGTGTTGTGACAGTTTCAGGTGAACAGCAAAAGGATTCAACCATATGTATATATGTATCCATTGTCCTCCAAACTCCCCTCCCATACAGTCTGCTACATAACATTAAGCAGAATTCCATATGTTATACAGAATGCCCTTGTTGATTATCCATTTTAAATATTGCAGTGTGTACATGTCCATTCCAAACTCCCTAGCTACTCCTTCCCTCCATCCTCTCCACAACAACCATAAGAAGAATATATGGATGTTGAAAGATCAAAATGACAAGTATCAAGCCTCTTTTATCATATTGCCATGGAAAAAATACCTCTGAAGTAACAAACACAACAAAAAGGACATTCTTTTTGAATTCCAGCACCTGCAGCTATAAACCTTGTAATAATATCTAATAATGTCTATTGGGTGGATATTATTATCTCACAATAGAAAAGTAATATTTAATAAGTTGAGGACTTAGTTTAAGCTTTTTGAAGAAGGAGATGCAGGTTTGATCCCTGAGTCAGAAAGAGCCCCTGGTGAAGGAAATGGCAACCCACTCCAGTATTGTTGCCCGGAAAATCCCATGGACGGAGGAGCCTGGCAGGCTGCAGTCCACAGGGTCACAAAAGAGTCAAATACAACTGAGCAACTAAACAACAGCAACCTAGTCTTAGGACTATAGAACACATCCTTTCCCTCTACACCTTGCCATGACAGATGACCTTGGTTTGGTGATGGCTTTCTAGATATAACACCAAAGGCACAATCCCTGAAGGAAAGAATTGGTAAGCTGGACTTAATTAAGATTAAAAATTTCTACTCTGTGAAAGACACCATTAAGAGAATGAAAAGAAAACATACAGACTGGGAGAAAATATTTGTAAAAGGCATACTGATAGAGGACTGTTATTCAAAATATACAACGAATTCTTAAAACTCAACAATAGGAAAATGACAATGCAATTTAAAAAATAGACCAAAAAAAAATTGACCAAACAGCTTAACAGACATTTCACCAAAGAAGATACACAAAGTGAAAGAAAGTGAAAGTGAAGTCGCTCAGTTGTGTCCGACTCTTTGAGACCCCATGGACTGTAGCCTACCAGGCTCTTCCGTCCATGGAATTTTCAGGCAAGAGTACAGGAGTGGGTTGCCATTTCCTTCTCCAGGGGATCTTCCCGACCCAGGGATTGAACCGTGGTCTCCAGAATTGCAGGAAGATACACAGATAGCAAGCAAATGAAAAGATGTTCCACATAATTTGTCATCATGAAAATGCAAATTAAAACAACAATGAGATACCACTATACACATATTAGAATGGCCAAAATTCTGAACACTGACAATACCAAATGCTGACAAGGATGTGGAGCAACAGGAATTCTCATTCATTGCTGTTAGGAATGCAAAATAGTACAGCTGCTTTGGAAGACAGTTTTGGTGGTATCTCATGAAACTAAACTATATGCTTACCATCAAATCCAGCAGTTATACTCCCTGATATTTACCCAAAGGTGTTTACAATAGCTTTATTCGTAATTGCTGAGCCTTAGAAGCAACCAAGATGTCCTTTAGTAGGTGAATGGATAAAAACACTTGTATTATCTGGACCACGTAGTACATTTGTCTCATGATATTCACAGGGGATTGGTTCCAAGACTAACCACAGTTACCAAAATCCACAGATGCTTGAACCCCATAGCTGGCCCGCTATATTTGGGTTTCCACCTCTCAGATTTCATACTGTTCACTTTGCCAACAAAGGTCCTTCTAGTCAAAGCTATATATATATATATATGTATATATATATGTATAGCTATATATATATATACAATATAAAATTTTATGTATAATATAAATGTACCCTGACAATTCAAATCTGTGTTGTCCAAGAGTCAACTCTCTTATTCCCTGCTGAGAAATAAACCACCAACCCATGAAAAGACATGGAGGAAACTTAAGCCAAAAGAAGCCAATCTGAAAAAGCTAATATTGTATGATTCCAAAATGCAAAATTATGGAGACAGTAAAAAGACTATAGTTCACTAGGAGTTAGTGAGGAGAGAGGAATGAGAGAACAAAGGATTTGTAGGGCAATGAAACAATTCCATATGATACTGTAGCAGTGGATATAGGTCACAATACATTTGTCCAAATATATAATCCCAAGAGTAAAAGGTAATGTAAACTATAGACTTTAGATGAGTAAGATGTGCCAATGTAAGTTCATCAGTTGTAACAAATTACTACTCTGGTGGGGGATGTGGATAGTTGGAGAGGCTGACTATGTGTGTATAGAGGCAGGGGTATTGGGGAAGTCTGTGTATCTTCATGTCTGACTCGTTCACTTAATTTTACTGTGAACCTAGAATTGCTCTTTAAAAAAACAGACTATTTTTAAAAGATCACTAAACCACCTTATCATTGTATCTGAATTCTAGATGAGAAGAGGAGTGAAAGGTAAAGGGCTTAAAGTGTTTGTCAAGTTTGCCCACTCATCTTCTTTTAACACAGGAAAAGCAGTTGTTTTCCCATGGCCCCTACCCAGTAGACTTTCCCCTTACATCCCATTGGTTAGAAGTGTGTCACCTGGCCACTCCCAGGAAATCAAATTTCTAATGATAAGGAAAAAGAAGAAGGGGTATTCAATAGGTATTGAGCAGAAGTGGCAAATAGAGGCTCAAGACCTTGATAATCTACAAACTATATAATTAGGGGTTTATCATCTTAACCTCTTAGAAACTATAGCATGTTTTCTGGAAAGTTGATGAGCATATCAGCATGATTTAGACAACATTGAGATCAATGCCTAGCATGGTCCTGTGACAAACACAGCAGCAGATTACAGAGTCTGATAGTGGGAACCCTGATCAGTTACCTTCCCTGTGGTTGGAAGTCTGGAGGTATGTTCTCTAGGCTGCCATAGCATTCAAAACATCACATTCTCCTACTTTTTTCCTCTACAATTTATGACATATTCTTTGCTGTCTTCATTGCTGGCTTTTCTTCTATCAGTCCAATATTTAAATCCATGTTCTCTTTGAAGCCCTTAATTTTATCCTGGGTGATTTTTTTTTAATGTTCCTGTGGCTTCAATCATGAATTAATCGATCATGTTTGTCAACCAAGGACACAAGCCTTTGTCTCTCTTCTGGCCTCCCAAAAATACCAAGTATTTTCACTTGGATATCTCATAGACAAATATTAAGTATTGTGATTCCATTATTTTACTACTATTTTAACACTGCTATTTCAACCATGAAGACATTTTGAGAGTAAAGAATCTCATCAGAATTAGGTTAATATGATGAATTTTCATTAAGAAAATATTTTATGGAGTAAATTCTATCAAATTAATTTACTGGCATGATGAATTTTGTATTTTATACTATTCCTAGTTTTCTCTCTTATTTTTATCTTGTCTAAAATTGTTTTAAAATAAATTATTTTCCCTTTACATTTTACAACAAAGGTTTGATTCATTGACAAGTTTTCATGCATGTCAAATGTTTCCATAACCTCTGCCTTTGTGCATTTTCTTTTGTGGTCATTTTTTCCACAAAATTTAATTTTTCTGCTATTGATATTTTAAATGCTATTTTTCTGAGAAGCAAATAAATTACAAGGAAAAAACAGGGAGAGGGAAAACTGTAGATTAAAACAAACTTAAGAAACATGTCATTCAAATCAAATCTGTGTAACTTGTTTGATACTAATTCAAATAAATTAGCCATCAAAATTATGAAACAACTTAAAGGAGTCAAGGCACTCAACTGTAAAGGAAAGGAACAAAATTAAAATTATACATGAAATGTTGGAAATTACATCACTATATATGTATGTTTCATACTATATATATACATATATATATATATATATATATCAAACAGCTTGGGAAATTTTGTATTGACAGGGTATGTAATGGTAATAATAAGTTATTCAGGGACTTCCCTGGTAGAGCAGTGGTTAAGAATATGCCTTTCAATGCAGGGGATATGGGTTTGATCCCTGATCAGGGAACTAAGATCCTATAAGCCATGTGGCACAGCCAAAAATAAAATGACTAGTAGAAATGAGTCATTCACTTTTAGGTATGATAATGCTCTTTTTGTTATCTATTTACAAGTCCGTATATCTTGAACAAAATTGTTAATCTTAGAGGTATTTCTTAATGAAATAATATGAGGTCTCCAGATTTGCTTCAAAATAACTGCAAGGAGATCCAAACAGTCCATCCTAAAGGAGATCAGTCCTGGGTGTTCATTGGAAGGACTGATGTTGAAGCTGAAACTGCAATACTTTGGCCAGCTGATGTGAAGAGCTGACTCATTTGAAAAGACCTTGATGCTAGGAAAGATTGAGGACAGGAGGAGAAGGGGACAATGGAGAATGAGATGGTTGGATGGCATCACCGACTCAATGGACATGAGTTTGGGTAAACTCTGGGAGTTGGTGATGGACAGGGAAGCCTGGCATGCTGTGGTTCATGGGGTTGCAAAGAGTCAGACATGACTGAGTGACTGAACTGAACTGAACTGAATTCCAGAGATGGGGGCTTCCCAGGTGGTGCTAGTGGTAAAGAACCTGCCTGCCAATGCAGGAGACAGAAGAGACATGGGTTCCATCCCTGGGTTGGGAAGATCCCCTGGAGGAGGGCATGGCAACCCATTCCAGTATTCTTGCCTGGAGAATCCCATGGACAGAGGAGCCTAGCAGGCTATAGTCCATAGAATCACAAAGAGTTGAACATGGCTGAAGCAGCTTAGCACATACTCACGCATTCTAGAAGTGAGGAGAGTAGGTGCGAGTATAAATAAAACAAAATTGACTTTGAGTTGACAGTTGTTGCCGTTAAGTGGTAAATACATGGTACTTCTTTATACTAGTTCCTTTTATCTTGAATTATATTGAGTTTTTCCATGATTTAAAAAAATGTGATAGATAAATCCTTTGAAAAGAAGATTTTATTCTCTGAAAACAACAAATTTTACTGTGTGCAAATTTAGCCATTGTCAGTTTTAGTCTGGTTTTAATTGTTCAAACAGTAATGGTTATCCTGTCCCATCACTTCATGGCAAATAAATGGGAAAACAATGGAAACAGTGAAAGACTTTATTTTCTTGGGCTTCAAAATCATTGCAGATGGTAACTGCAGCCATGAAATTAAAAGGCACTTGCTCCTTGGAAGAAAAGCTATGATAAACCTAGACACCATATTAAAAAGCAGAGACATTGCTTTACTGACAGAGGTCCATATAGTCAAAGATACGGTTTTTCCAGTAGTCATGTATGGATGTTAGAGTTGGACCATAAAGAAAGCTGAGTGCTGAACTGTGGTGTTAGCGAAGACTCTTGAGAGTCCCTTGGACTGGAAGGAGATCTAACCAGTCTATCCTAAAGGAAATCAGTCCTGGGTGTTCAATGGAAGGACTGACGTTGAAACTGAAACTCCATTACTTTGGCCACCTCGTGTGAAGAGTTGACTCACTGGAAAAGACTCTAATGCTGGGAAGGTTTGAGGGCAAGAGGAGAAGGGAACGACAGAGGATGAGATGGCTGGATGGCATCACTGACTCGATGAACATGAGTTTGAGCAAGTTCTGGGAGTTTGTTATGGACAGGGAAGCCTGGCATGCTGCTGTCCATGGGGTTGCAAAGAGTGGGACACGACTGAGCAGCTGAACTGAACTGAACGGTTATTACAAACTGAATAGAATTTGATAGTGTGTATTCATTTCTTAGCTATCCTTGGGAAACTTGTAAGAAATTTTGTTAGGATGTTTCAGCTGTAACAACAAACCTTAACTGGTTTTGATCTTAGAGGAATGTACTATTTCCCATAACTAGAAGTTCTGCACTGGGATCACAACAGGGTCGATTCATTCAGTGGCTCAGAGCTCTGCCATCCTCAGTGTGTCACTCCTATCCTCATAGTTGTAAGGGACTAATTTATTTCCAGTTGTCACATCTGAATCCAATAATGTCTAAGAGCAAGAAAAGACTGTGTATATCTTTTTATTAGCCTGAGAAACCTTTTCCAGAGGTCCTTGGCAGCTTTCTACTCTTATCTAATTGCCCAAATTAGATACATGCCTAATCAGTCCCTGGCAAGGAGAATGAGACCACATGAATGCTTTGGATCACCATCCTTCGCTCCTGGCCTAGGCAGAAACTGGAGAGCCTGGGGCAGGAAGATGGAATCTACTCAAAAGCAGAGGTCTGCTGGCATGAGAAAAGGAAGAAGTGGCATATGGAAAAGCTTCAAAAGTATCTACTAAAGGCAGGAAAAGTAACAACAAAGAGAGAGAGATAGAGACATAAGAGAGCAAGAGGCAGAGGCTATACAATCCTAAGCTCTTGAACGCACAGTAACATCAACATTTCCTGGGGGAGGAAGGCATCATAATGTTGTATATTTTCCACAGGGTCCTCAAGAGAGAGACATGTTAATGTGGAGATTAGCAGGTGTTCAATTCTTTTTTTTTTCTTTTTTTGGTGTGTGGACTTTTACATTAGAGAAAATAATAATTGACCTCATGAAACATTTTTTTCAAATATTTGGCATAAGAGCCAAATCTTCTGTTCTGTCCCAGGAGCTCTTCTGTCCCAAGAGCAGTCCTTTCTCCCTATGATATAAAGTTATGGAATACTTAGAGAAGTTGTTTCTATGTTTGATCTTAAAGCAAAGTAAGCTAGGATGGAGTGCTGTAGACTACTTGCTTTTACTTAAAGCATTCTTTATCATCAAGAGATGGAATATTATTCGTCTGGAGTAGAATTCATCAATTTCACTGGTGAGTCCATTTGAAGTTTTTTTTTTTTTTCATGAGGTCTTTAAAACCTGAAGTAGTTAAAGCAAGCTACCTTAAAGGTTGGCAACAAGCCTCTTTAAAATAGGTTGAGAGGGAACTCCCTGGTGGTTCAGTGGTTAAGAATCCACCTTGCAACGCAGGGGATGTGGAAGATGCCACAGGACACAGTGATCTCTAGAGTGCTGAAGCTATACCAGAGGCAGCCAAATGAATTTAGGGGAAAAAAGCTTCAAAAAAAAAATAGGTTGAGCTAGTCCTCACTCCCCACCTCCTTTCTTTAGCTAGTCAAGTTTAACAGTTAAAACCAACCACACAGACTGTAGTTTATTTATTACATGCATTCAAGATAAAACAAAAAATGAAGTGGTCTTAGCCAGTCATCTGGGAATAGCTCAAATTTTGTATCTACGCTTGCTACCCAATTCTTTCTTTGCACTTGTCTTGGTTACCATGACAACTGGAGAGCTCATCAGGGAGAAAGATTGTTTTGACTGCTGAACTGGGTAGGAGGAAGAGTTGGGACAGGTGTAGAAACATGGATTTAGATCAGGGAACATAAGAGCTGGGTGCTACGTGGAGGTGTCTCTGCTGAGCAATGCAAGAGACCTGGGTTTGATTCCTGGATTGGGAAGATCTCCTGGAGAAGGGAATGGCAACCCACTCCAGTATTCTTGCCTGGAAAATTCCATGGACAGAGGAACCTGGTGGGCTACAGTCCATGGGATCACAAAGAGTTAGACATGACTGAGCGACAAACACACTAACAATAAGAGCTGAGAGCTATGTGGATGTGACTGCTGAGCATTTTTATGTCATTTTATAGGGAAGACAAGCATGATGCTGAGTAAAATTACAATGCAGAGTGCTTGAGTAAGACATGGAAAACCTAGAAGCAGTGGAGCAGAAAGTTCTTGTGTAGCTACACTGTCCCTTGCTCTCTCCCACCACAGATTCTGTGCCTTAATCCCCTCCAGGGTATGAGTGCCTGATCTACCCAGTTCATCAGCCAGGCACTAACACAATGAAAATATATTTATTTAATAGCTAAAGAAAAATCCCTCCCCGCCCCAGCCCCACTCCCTATTATCAAGACATCTTGAGCAGAAGAATACAACTTGACAAGAATACCCCTGATGCTCTCTTGCTGA
The DNA here is from genome assembly GCA_007570785.1 of Antilocapra americana. NCBI lineage: Eukaryota > Metazoa > Chordata > Mammalia > Artiodactyla > Antilocapridae > Antilocapra > Antilocapra americana. The sequence continues at coordinate 1,090,355 of ML663009.1, read as the reverse complement.
GGTGCCCTCAGGGAAGGGACTTGATGGCAGAGTAGCAGCAGCTGGCCTTGACAAGTCCTTTCCAAAGTGCAGAAGTTAGTGATTCCCTAACTCATGGATCAGCCGAGGTGAGTGGGAGAACATCGTCCACTTCAGGGACACTGGGGGTCGGTACTGGCAACTGGCAAGCTGAGACTGATTCCATACGCATTGGTAAAGGCTGGAGCTCACACAGGATGCCATTCTTGACAATTCATTCTGTCCACTTCTGCCATGGGCACAGCCACCTTTGGGCTTCAGCTGCCCCAGGGACCGTTTCAGAACTGATTCTGATTTCTGTCCATCACAGATGCAGAATCCCTCCCTTGTTTTTCATTTTAAAACTTTTTATATTTTAAAAATATTTTTTTACTCATGCCTTAATGTTTGTTGCAATACTGATTCCAAGTAAGGATAGAGTAAGTCCTTATTTCCCAAAATAGGAATTGGAAATTTTATACTGCTTAAAATTGATGAGTCATTTGACCCTCAGGAACTCTTCCATAATGAATCACGGATTTGAATTATGTCACACCTTTATTGTAAATCTGCCTTTTGTATTACTTCCTCTATCTCCCTGGCCTCCTGTTAGTGAAGAGGGAGTTTGGTGGTGTGTAATCTCTGAAAAGTGCATTCATTAAGGATCCCAGTACCACATCATTTGAGTAGTATGATCCTGGCTTTTTATTATGTTTCTTTTCCACTTGTTCTCAGTTTTTACTCCTGAATGTTCTGCAACCTCTCTTTACTGCCTGCTTGAATTACAAGTATATATAAAAGAGGTGGCTTTTATGACATGCTAAGGCAAGGATGTTGTGTTCCAGCTTTATAATAATAGCACTAGGGAATATATTTTATTTTATTTCAAAAAGGCTGAATAGGCTCTACTTCAAAAGAGCTGTAGCTAATAAAAGTTAGGATGATGAAGAGTCTTAAAAGTAACTCTTTGACCTGATAGTTTTTATTTAGCTATTAATTACGTGTATTTTCATTGTATTTATAGCCTTAGCTATTAATGCTGTGCTAAGTCGCTTCAGTCGTGTCTGACTCTTTGTGACCCTATAGACCATAACCTGCCGGGCTCTTCTGTCCATGGGATTCTCCAGGCGAGAATACAGGAGTGGGTTGCCATGCCCTCTTCCAGGGGATCTTCCCAACCCCAGGATAGAACCCATGTCTCCTGCTGCTCCTGCATTGTAGGCAGGTTCTTTACCACTGAGTCACCAGGTTAGCGATTAATATTTGTTTTTAAATAGACAAACAAAAATGCATAAGCTGAAAAGCTCAACATTACTAATTATCAGAGAAATGCAAATTGAAACTGCAATGAAGTATCACCTCACACAGGTCAGAATGGCCATTATCAAAAAGTCTACAAATAACTGCTGAGGAGGGTGTGGAGAAGAGGGAACCCTCCTACACTGTTGGTGCGAATGTAAATTGCTACAGCCACTGTAGAGAACAGTATGGAGGTGTCTGTGAAAACTAAAAATAGGGTTACCACGTGATCCAGTAATCCCATTCCTGGGCATATATCTGGAAAAGATGAAAACTCTAATTTGAAAAGATAAATGCACCTTAATGTTCATAGTAGCACTATTTACAATAGCCAAGCAACCCAAATGTCCATTGACAGATGACTGGATAAAGAAGTTTTGTGTTTATATATATGCACACAGCCATCAATATTACTCAGCCCTCAAAAAGAATCCAACAGCGCCTTTCGCAGCAACATGGGTGGACCTAGAGATTAGTGCATTAAGTGAAGTGAATCAGATCAAGACGATACCATATGCTGTCACTTATATGTGGACTTTAAAAAAATGATACAAACTATACTTCAATTTAAAAAAGGAAAAAATTTAAAAGGAAGAAATAATACAAATGGACTTATTTACAAAACAGAAATAGACTCACACACAAAAAACAAATTTATGGTTACCAAAGGGAAAAGGTGGGGAAGGATAAATTAGGAGTTTGGGATTAACAGATACAAACTACTGTATACAAGATAGGTAAACAACAGCGACCTACTGCCTAGCACAGGGAGCTATATTTCAATATCTTGTATTAACATATAGTGGGAAAGAATCTGAAAGAGTAGGTAAATATATGTATAACTGAATCAATTTGCTGTATACCTGAAACTCATACAACATTGTAAATCAACTATACTTTAATTAAAAAAAAAGAAAAAATGTGTGTGCATGTTAGACTGCCTTTACTGTATTTAATTACTTCTTTTAGCTACACTATGACCTACTAAAAATGATGTCATGTCTGCTGACACAGTACTGATGATTCACATTTATTGCGCAGTTAATATGAGGTATACTTTGCATTTTGCAGCAGCAGCCTGGTCATCCGTTCTTCTGCCCATTCTCTACAAGCCGTCTGCTTTCTCTTGTGACAGCTCTACAGCTTACATAGCCTATATGCTGCCTTTGACAAAAGTTCGTTTATTCATTTACCTGACATCTGATATATACGTCCACAGCACAACTGTACACAGGCAGGAAATGTAAAAATAACACTACGTTATATACTGTTTTATAATTTTTAAAAATAGTTTTTACAACGTGGGGTGGATGGGAAGCAGTCAGGAAGGCAATAAGATTCATTAGAGATGAACCCTGATATAGATAGGTAGGCTATTGCCAGACAGTTGAGAGAGAAGAGATTCATATATAGAGGTGTAAATAGGTCAAGTTTATCCCTGTCTCTCACACCTTGCTCCTCTCTTCCCCCAAAGCTTGCTCCTAGCATGCCTCTCCATTCTTTCCCAGAATGAATGTGAGCTTCACGTGGGCAGTTTTTTTTTTTTAATCTATTTTACTCACTGCTGCACATTCAGTATAAAAATACCTGGCACATGTAGATGTTACATATTGTGAGTTGTTGAATGAATAAACATATAAATGAAATAATACTTGTAAGGTTTAAGGTTTCTGAACTTTTAAGGTATCAATTAGTTCATTTTTTCTCCCCTTAAACCTTGGCCAATACAGTTATTATCAGCTTTTTAAATAATCTTTTAATTCATATCTTTAAAATTACAAATGAGATTACACATCATATACATTTTGCAGCCATTTTTTAGCTTGTTATTAACTTCTCTTTGTGTTTTTTTCCATTTTTTTATTGGTTGTCTCTTATTGTAAGAACTCTTTATATATCAAGATTAATTTTCTTTGTCACATGTCTTGCAAGCATTTTCTCCATCTTGTCATTTATCTTTTGACTTTATTGCATTATTTAAATTTTGATGTGGTCATCTATGTAAGTATTTTACTTTATGCTTTCAGAGTTTCTCCTTGATTATTTTAAGAAATATTATCTCATGCTTTCTCCTAGCACTTTAATGCTTTTTATTTTTTACTTATATATATCTTTGACCTATTTAGGGCAGATAATTTTTATTAAATAATCCATCTTTTTGTTATTGATTGAAATATCTTATCAGATACTTAATCTCTCTATGTTTTGGGGTCTGTAACTGATCTGTTTTCCATTCCATTGATCTTTTTTGTCCATTCATGAGTCTGTACCAACATGCATGCAGGAATACTGGAGTGGGTTGCCATGCTGTCCTCCAGGTGATCTTCCCAAGCCAGGATTGAACCCAGGTCTCCCCCATTTGAGGTGGATTCTTTACCATCTCAACCACCAGGGAAGCCCAAGAATACTTGAATGGGTAGCCAATCCCTTCTCCAGGGGATCTTCCTGACCCAGGAATCGAACTAGGGTGTCCTGCATTGAAGTCGATTCTTTACCAGCTGAGCTACCAGGGAAGCCCACATGCATTGAATACTGTATCTTTAAAAATACTGTGTGTGTGTGTGTGTTCAGTTCAGTTCATTTCATTTGCTCAGTCATGTCCAACTCTTTGCGATCCCATGAATCGCAGCATGCCAGGCCTCCCTGTCCATCACCAACTCCCGGAGTTTACCCAAACTCATGTCCATCGAGTCAGTGATGCCATCCATCCATCTCATCCTCTGTCGTCCCCTTCTCCAGCTCTGTACAATTTTATTCCATATGTATATTTGTGAAACCATCACCACATTCAATATGTAAAACTGTTTTATAACTACAAAGGAACTCCCTGGCGCTACCCATTTATATTCCCACCCCACCTTGTCAACCACTTTGTTTGCCATGTCTATACCTTTGTCATTTTAAGAATGTTATTAAATGAAGTCATGCAGTAAATCACCTTTTTAAATTAGCTTTTATCATTAAGCATAATGCCTTTGATATCCATCTAGGTCATTATATTTATCACTAGTTCCCTGCCCCTCCCTCTGCTTTTTATTTTCACTGAGTATTATTCCACTGTATGGAGGTACCAGGTTTTCTTTAACCTTTCACTACATTAATTGGTGTTATTTGGGTTAGATGTTTGGTTTATTTTCAGGTTCTTTATTGCAAATAAGGCTGCTATGAACACTATTCTTGGTGAAGAGAGTATTGGATTAAATATGATCCTTGGTTTATGATACAATGTCATCACTGGTCCAATGCAGAGATCTATTATTCATATATTTCTTTTCAATTTTTTATCTGTACTAATAAATAAACATCCATTAATCTACCATCCAAGCTAACAACAAATAACTTACAACTGTCTGTGTTCTCCACTCCTATTCCAACCCCTAGCTTCCCCCTTAGAAGAAGCTAGATTCCCTTAGAGTCCCATCTTCCTGATTTTGTTTTTATCATTGTTTTAGGGTAGGAGGTGTATTTTTTTTATCACATATTGCCTGTTTTACTTTTTATTCTTATAAAAAGATTTTAATAATCTATGTTATCTTTTAGGATTTTCTGTGTTATTAAAGTTTTCTTGTCATTTTATTTTCATTCCTGATTAATACTCCATTGTAAGCATATAACAAGAAAGTTTAGGTTGTTTTCAGTTTTGCTGTTATGAGCAGAGGTCCAACTTCTAGCCATTAGGCTATAATTTAAGAATAACACATTGTTTTAATAGTAGTAAAAATAACGCTCTCATCTAGTGGTACTACTACTAAGAAATGACATGACTGCCATCATAAAAACGCTACATTGATCTGAGGTGTTTATAGTAGCCTAGCCTTGTATTTTATGTCATAAATTAAAAAGGTCAGTGAAAAATCAAGCAAGATCTAAATATTATGCCCATTCATGGTAATATTTATGTTTTATAATAAACTTATCCCTGATATATTCTTCCAAGGTCAACTCTATAGAGTATTTGTTGAGAGTAAGGAATTATTTATATGTTGACATTTAGATGATGTGGAAAAGAAATGCTCTTGTTCTGCAGAGGCTGCTAACCTTAGTGCACTGGATTCTTCCATGAAAGTGAAAGTGTTAGTTGCTTAGTTGTGTCCAACTCTTTGTGATCCAGCAGACTGTACTGTCCATGGAATTCTCCAGGCAAGAATACTGGAGTGGGTTGCTATTTCCTTCTCCAGGGGATCTTCCTGACCCAGGGATGAAACCCAGGTCTCCCACATTGCAGACAAATTCTTTACTGTCTGAGCCACCCAAATGCCCCTCTAAATCCACCCTCCACCCTTCCACAGCTCACTCTGCCTCATTGGGTTGACCCATATGGAGTTCATCCACAGGGTTCTTTCTCCTCTGCTTCCAGTCTGTTTGGGCAAGGGAGAACACCAGCAGCTAACTAGAGGAAGGAGGAGATTTAGGTTGGAACTCAATCTGATTTATCCCTTGGCACAACTCCTGTCAGGTGACCCTCTTCACTCAGCTTTTTCGTCTCTAATTCCAGTAACTGTTACCTCCCCTATCCTGTCAGGCTTTGGAGAGGTAACATCTCCCCATCGGGCTATTTCTAGCCTGGGGCACTACATTATCCTTTGTGGTATTTCTACCCATATTTTTGTATGCAATCTCTTTGTACGCTCCTCATGACTCAAACTGAAAGGCCTCTCTTTCCTTTCAGCACTCTCTCTGATACCCTGAGGTGGCAGGTGATCATTTACTTGCCATATGGTGGGACAGGCATGCCTCAAGGAGAAGAGAATGAGAGAGAATGAAAGTACAAGATGAAGAGAGAAAGTCCTGATGCCACCAAGATTTGAATTTCAGTCCCTGGGGCACTTGTTTCTACAGCTCTTCCTTCAATTTCTTCAGTTACCTTAGTAGACTCCATGGCAAACAGGCAAGTAACAAGAAGCCAATGAGTGTCTATGCCAATTTGAGTTGAGTTTTCTGTTACTTGCCATGAAGTATACCAAGATAGCTCATGGCTTATGAAACTGCAAAGTCCAGAGATATATTGGACTTCCAAAATAGTTGATCTAGTAGTTTAGTAATGTTACTAAAGACCCTGTTTGTCGTCCACATTGACATCTTTGTTCTAAGGCTGGTTTTCTACATAGTAAAAAGGAAGTTATGTCCCTTCCCCTCACATCTGATGGAAGACATATCCTTCCATATACTTTCTCATTAAATTCCCTGAAACTCTTAGCAAACCTCTCCTTGCTTCTCATTAGTCCATATATTGTCTGCCACATGCTCATCTTTGAACTGATAACTGTGGCCAGGAGGTGGGATTATACTGATCAGTTTGAACTTGAGCATAAGCTCCTCTCTGAGTCAGGCAGGGGTGGGTCAGTTTTCCCCAAAGCATGTGGGCTTCACAGTAGGGATGGAGGGGGAGAACAGAGAACAGAGGGGAACAACAAGAGATACCAAGAGAAAAGGGAATAGATATTGAGGAGATAATCACAGATCTTTAATACCCTACTAGCTATCTAAACGGAGAAGGCAATGGCAACCCACTCCAGTACACTTGCCTGGAAAATCCCATGGGCAGAGGAGCCTGGTACTCTGCAGCCCATGGGGCCGCTAAGAGTCAGACACGACTGAGCAACTTCACTTTCACTTTTCACTTTCATGCATTGGAGAAGGAAATGGCAGCTCACTCCAGTGTTCTTGCCTGGAGAATCCCAGGGATGGGGGAGCCTGGTGGGCTGCTGTCTATGGGGTCACACAGAGTCCATCACGACTGAAGCGACTTAGCAGCAGCAGCAGCAGCAGCTGTCTAAACTATTTCCTGCTTAAACAATTGGATGTTAAATTTCTTTCTCATCTTGAGAAAGCCCTAATTAATTCAATGAGGAAAACCTTGGAGTAGTCTTAGCTCTGCTGCATTTCCTATATGTGTAACTTTCGGTATGTTGCATAAGCCATCTAAGATTTAGTTTCTGCTTCTATAAAATTAAGATGAATAATATCTACCTAACAAGGTTGTTGGGGGCTCAAGTGACATGAGCCCTATGCAAGCACTTTGTAACCTAATATGAAGGGCTAAACAAATGTGAAGGCTTTTTATTAGCAGTAGCTTTGTTCTTGCCATACCCTGGAGATCATGTTGCTCTCTTTAGTAGGCAAATTAAACATTCACACCTGACTCAGTAATGCTAAATTGCTGACAACTTCCCTAAGGTTTCATCTTCTTCCCTTTTCATTAGAGACTTTTCTCTGAGCTACTAAGATCCAGAGTGATATTAAATCAGAGGGTTCCTCTGACGGTCTTGGAAAAGAACCAAGATGTACCGGTCATTCTAGTCAATCCAAAAACGTTTATTAAGCACTTCTGTATCTCCTATTGTGCTAGATATAAATATAACCAAAACAAATTGTTGGGGCTTCCCTGGTGGCTCAGATGGTAAAGAATCTGCCTGAAATGTGGGAGACCCAGGTTCAATCCCTGGGTCGGGAAGATTTCCTGGAGGAGGAAATGGCAACCGACTCCTATATTCTTGCCTAGAAAATTCCATGGACAGAGGAGCCTAGCAGGCTACAGTCTATGGAGTTGCAAACAGTCTGACACAACTGAGCGACACCACCACCACCGTAACAAATTGTTAACATGAATTATTACAGAGAGAGTAGTCCCTCTCCATAACTGGAGAAGCAGCAAACATTGACTGTGCTATCTTCTAGGCATTATGCAAACTCTTATCAATATAAGGGCTTTTAGGAGTTGGCCATGACAAGAGGGAGAGCACTGAAGGTAATGATTATATATGGTTAGAATTTGGCCAAGTGGGTTCTATAAGTAGACTGTAGAGAGCGTGGGTTGCTTATGGATCTCTGTGTTTCCCTCTTCAGTCTCCTGGAGTTGGTAAGTCTTTTTTGAAAAAACAGTTATTGGTTTCAATTGAATAAAAGTAGCTCTAAATAATCAGAATAATCATGATACAAGGAGATTCATGACATTGTACAGGAGATAGGGATCAAGACCATCCCCAAGAAAACGAAATGCAAAAAAGCAAAATGCCTGTCTGAGGAGGCCTTACAAATAGCTGTGAAAAGAAGAGAAGCAAAAAGCAAAGGAGAAATGGAAAGATATACCCATTTGAATGCAGAGTTCCAAAGAATAGCAGGGAGAGATAAGAAAGCCTTTCTCAGCAATTAGTGCAAAGAAACAGAGGAAAACAACAGAATGGGAAAGACTAGAAATCTCTTCAAAAAAATCAGAGACAGCAAGGGAACATTTCATGCAAAGATGGGCACAATAAAGGACAGAAATGGTATGGATCTAACAGAAGCAGAAGATATTAAGAAGAGGTGGTAAGAATATGCAGAAGAACTGTACAAAAAACATCTTCACGATCCAGATAATCATGATGGTATGATCATTTACCTACAGCCAGACATCCTGGAATGTGAAGTCAAGTGGGCCTTAGGAAGCATCACTATGAACAAAGCCAGTGTAGGTGATAGAATTCCAGTTGAGTTATTTCAAATCCTAAAAGATGATGCTGTGAAAGTGCTATACTCAATATGCCAGAAAATATGGAAAACTCAGCAGTGGCCACAGGACTGGAAAAGGTCAGTTTTCACCCCAATCCCAAAGAAAGGCAATGCCAAAGAATGCTCAAACTACTGCACAATTGCACTCATCTCACACACTAGCAAGGTAATGCTCAAACTTCTCCAAGCCAGGCTTCAACAATGTGTGAACCATGAACTTTCAGATGTTCAAGCTGGTTTTAGAAAGGGCAGAGGAACCAGAGATCAAACTGCCAACATCTGCTGGATCATCAGAAAAGCAACAGAGTTCCAGAAAAACATCTATTTCTGCTTTATTGACTATGCCAAAGCTTTTGACTGTATGGATCACAATAAACTGTGGAAAATGCTGAAAGAGATGGGAATACCAGACCACCTGACCTTCCTCTTGAGAAATCTGTATGCAGGTCAGGAAACACTTAGACATGGAAGGACAGACTGGTTCCAAATAGGAAAAGGAGGACGTCAAGGCTATATATGGTCACTCTGCTTATTTAACTTATATGAAGAATGCATCATGAGAAATGCTAGACTGGATGAAGCACAAGCTGGAATCAAGATTGCCAGGAGAAACATCAATAACCTCAGATATGCAGATGACACCACCCTTATGACAGAAAGTGAAGAAGAACTAAAGAACTTGATGAAAGTGAAAGAGGAAAGTGAAAAAGTTGGCTTAAAGCTCAACATTCAGAAAACTAAGGTCATGGCATCTGGTCCCGTCACTTCATGGCAAATAGATGGGGAAACAGTGATTTGGGGGGCTCCAAAATCACTGCAGATGGTGATTGCAGCCATGAAATTAAAAGATGCTTTCTCCTTGGAAGGAAAGTTATGACCAACTTAGACAGCATATTAAAAAGCAGAGACATACTTTGCCAAGAAAGGTCCATCTAGTCAAGGCTCTGGTTTTTCCAGTAGTCATGCATGGATGTGAGAGTTGGACTATAAAGAAAGCTAAGTGCCGAAGAGTTGATGCTTTTGAACTGTAGTGTTGAAGAAGACTCTTGAGAGTCCCTTGGACTGCAAGGAGATCCAACCAGTCCATTCTAAAGGAGAGCAGTCCTGGGTGTCCATTGGGAGGAATGTTGTTGAAGCTGAAACTCCGATACTTCAGCCACCTGATGTGAAAAGCTGCCTCATTTGCAATGACCCTGATGCTGGAAAAGATTGAAGGTGAGAGGAGAAGGGGACGACAGAGAATGAGATGGTTGGATGGTATCACTGATGTCATGAGTTTGGGTAAACTCTGGGAATTGGTGATGGATAGGGAGGCCTGGTGTGCTGCAGTCCATGGGGTCTCAGAGAGTAGGACACGACTTGAGTGACTGAACTAAACTTATGGAGAAAGAAGCTTTCTCCATGCCATTGCATAAAGCCATTGGAGTTAACTACACTGATTAATCTGAGTCTAATACTATAGTGGTTCTCGGCAGGAGACTATTTCCCAAATATATCTTTCTCTGTTGCCTTCCCATCCAAGAGTACATCAGTGAGTCAGAGAAGGGAAGGATCAAGCCCGTGTATTTTGATAAAAAAGGCCTCCCCTCCAATCTTTGAGAATTATTGGCCTAAAGCAGTGAGTTTTGAATGCCCAAGGGCCCCCACTCTATTCATCCAATTTCTCTTGTATTGTAACATTGTATTGTACATATGTTTCAATTGTAAACATATTGAAATTTAAGGAATAAATAGATACTTCTTGGTCTAGAATCCAGCATATAAGCCTGGAATCTGTGCTTCTAAACCCAATTTTCTTTCTCACTGTCCAAGCGGCTTCATGCTCATTCTCAACACAAATCTCAACAGGAAGGGTTTAGGATATATGTTTTGCCTTTCTAGTACATTCGGTTCACTTTGATAGAACCACAAGATAAGTTAAATATATATAATAGGCACATATTTATATAGGTATATGTGTATGTATCAGGGTCTTTGCTTTTATTAGTGTTTTTAACCTAGTTAGAAGACAAGACATATCTTTAAAAAGATTTAAAAATAAAGGGGCATATGTTTAGTGCCAAATGAGTGATTTACTAAGTCGTTGCTAATAATGAAGTAAATTTTGCAAACAATTTACCTTTATAAAATAAATTAGGATAATAAAGACATTTCTATCCACATTTCAGGATACTTTCTTCAACGGGGGGAAATGGGGTAGAATTATATCCAACTAGCCAGAAGTTACAAATTGTGCACAACAATAAATTCTTTCACATGTAATTTATCTATTTTTTTCTGTAGGGATGAGGAAAGGCTGGGAACATTTAATTTATAAATAGAACTTTGGAATTTCCTAATATGGACAATTATTGAAGCCTACTGCCTTTGGAAATTTTTGTGAAGATGAGACCAGAACTGGGTTTTGATTGAAGTACAGGATTTAAGCAGACTGCAGAGATGATAGGGGAGTAGGAGGAAGCATTCACTCCAGACCCTAGAAATGCTGAGTAACTATAAGACTTAGCGCAAGTGAAAATAACAGTGGATAAACAGTTGTTTAATGGCAGGGAATTTCCTAGGTGCTTGACATATACTATCTTGTATATTTATAAGAATCCAAGATAATTGGGATTACTTTCACAATTTCCCAGATAAGGAAGCTGATCTCAGGAGAAATAAATTGCCTAAGGCCAAAGAGCTAGGAATTGAGGTAATTGAGGTAGATCAAGTATGGCCACAAACTCTTTTCAGTTCCTCTGACCAACACCACCGTTTATGGAAACTGATCTAGCCTTTTGGAAGATGAATAGCCATGTGGCAGGCACCCCTGCAAGGCCAGACATGAGGCTATGATGAAGAGTTCATCCCACTAACCGCCAATCCATGAATAAGCTCAAGTGAAACCCCCAGAGGAACTGCCCAGCTGATTCACATAATTGTGAGAAATAATAAATTGCTGTTTTTCTAAATGTTAAGTTATGGAGTGGTTTGTTACACAACCACAGGTAACAAAAACAATCAAGTTTTGACTTTAGGTCTTCCTTGTTCCAAAGCTAGTATTCCTTCCCTGATACATACTACTCTTTGTCAGAGATAGCATAGCATAGCATAGTGTTAGTAGCACCGTCAGTTCCAACTCTTTGTGACCCAGGGACTGTAGCCCGCCAGTCTTCTCTGTCCATGGGATTCTCCAGCCAAGAATACTGGAGTGGGTTGCTATTTCCTTCTCCAAGGTATCTTCCTGACTCAGGGATTAAACCTGGGTCTCCTGCATTGCAGGCAGATTCTTTATTTTCTGAAACAAAGGGTTATTCAATAAGATAGTCTCCCAGACTTCTTCAAATTCTTAATAGAATGAATAGATGCATGGAGTTGGAAAAGGAACTGAAAAGAATTTGTGGCCATACTTAATCTACCTCAGTTCCTAGCTAGTTGGCCTTAGGTGTGTTTGGATAACAGGAGGAGGCCATTCTAAGAAAGATGGAAGGTTGTTGTCCATGAACGGTTGGAAAGAAGGGTTTTATAGCAATTAAGAGCAAGAGCTGGGTTTGACTAGTCCAGGTGATAGCTCTGTGTCTTTGCATATGTTGGATAACCTCCCTGTGTCTTGGTGTTCCCAATGTTAAAAGGAAATAAAAATAGAACTTTCTTCTTAGGGCTGTTATAAGAATTAAATGAGATAAAGCAGGTGAAAATTTAGGAACTAATTCACAGTGAACACTCAATACAGAAATACCATGTAGATTGAGGAAAAGGCCAGAGGCAGGGAGCCCAGCCTGCACTTGAGGTCAGGATAATATCACAAAGGCAGCATGTGGCTCTGGTGATGATGTTTACCTACGGCAGTAGCAGAGCCCTTTTAAACATTGAAGAGTCTTAGAAACTTTTATGGATGAAACGTTGATTTTTTTTTTTTGCACCTCCTTATCAGAAGCACAGAAGGCTTTTATGATAGTGATGGCCAGTTTAATGACTTCTTTTGACATAATAAGTCCTTCATATAATGTGTTCAACTGTAAAGTATTAATATTCACATCTTTTGTCATTTGATCACTACTGTGAAAATAATTAGAAACCATGGAGTCAGAGTTCTGGTCATCCATTCAATAAATATTTATGCAGCATTTGTCATGTGCTGTGCTTTTGGCTTAGGTCTTGGTGGAAACAATGGTACTGGGAAACAGGAATGAAGAGTCTCTGTGCTCACAGAAGTTACAGTAGAGAACAGAGATAAAATAAGCAGGCAATTACTGTCCAGGGTGATATTATAAATGTTTTGTTGGAGGAAGTATGGGGCACTAATGGTGCTTATAGGAGGTACTCCTGACTCAGCCAGAGGAGACAGACCAAATAAAAAATATTTCACTTCCAAAATAAAGTAATCTAAATGGATATCTGAGAGATAAACATAAGTGAACAAGTTGATGCCTGAAATTCTGCCACGAGTCAAGACTGGTTTGCTTGAATAGTGGATTTATGTTGAAGAGTAGTGAAGAGAATATTGTGTATTTGATGGGGAAATCTCTCATTTCTGACAGCTGAGAATAAGGCAAAGGCCAGTTGACTGGGATCTAGAGGTGACTAAACAGTAACACAGTAAAACTGACCTAGAGAAAGTAGACCAGTAGGCGATCCAGAGAGACAAGAGAATGGGAAGAAGGTGAGATGAAGGGGTAGTTCATTTTTTGGGTCATAAGTGTACAGAAAAACAAAGGGTGGCACCATGGGAAAAACAAGTGTCCGATGACATGGCATCTACTCTTAGTGTGGCCATGAACCCCCTTTTAATACGTGAGTTTGGATAAGAAATATTCCAGCTCGGAGACTGGTTTCTCCATCTGTGAGGTGAAATAGGGTGAGAAATGAGAAAGAGGGTGGTCTTGTCTCTGTTCTGCTGTAGGACAGAAAGTGAAAGTGGCCAGACTGGATGAATAGTATTCTGTTTCCGTACAATTATCTCTCGATGCACAACCTGGCCAAAGTACAGAGGATTTTAGGGTCTGATGTTGAGCAGGTGAGGTCAGTAGATAACCATTTCTAAAAAGGACACAAGCCTTTCTAGATTTGTGGTTGGTCTTTCATTATTCACTGAAGGTTTGCAGAGGAAAGCACACTCTGATTTTACTTTGTTGCCCATCCTTCTGCTCGCCTCCTTCTGTTATAGGGAACTCATATGATAAAATGAATCTAGAGGAGCAGAACCCAAACCAAAGCTAATTGATTGCAAATGGTAGCATTTCATGTCTCATTGTGGGAATTCTTTTAGAAAATGGAGATTGACCGCATTTATTATTTTGTCTGCCTGGCACCCACCCATTCTTCTCAGAACAGTAACCTCCCTTCTGTCCGAACATTGATTGTCCCAGTCTAGTCATGTGGTTCCAATGGGGGCCAGAGATCATCATGTCCCTCACCATTGGTATAGAGTTGGGTACGTCACTCAAGCCAGTGCAAAGGGAGATTCTGCAAATTTGGAATTAAGAGAAGGGGCTTAGTCCCTCTCAGAGAGACTTCCCTCAGTTGGATTTCCCTGGTGGCTCAGCAGTAAAGAATCCACCTGCCAAGTAGGGGATGTGGGTTAGATCCCTGGGCTGGGAAGTTCCCCTGGAGAAGGAAATGGCAACCCACTCCAGTATTCTTGCCTAGGAAATCCCACAGACAGAGGAGCTGGCGGGCTACAGACTGTGGGGTCACAAAAAATCAGATTTGACTTGCAACTAAACAGCAACAACCCTCTTAGATGTCAAAACTGTGAGATGGAGCCAGAAACTACAGGGAGCCATGTCCCTTGCTATGTTGAGCGAGCCTGTCTGTAGTAGGTACACGGAAACGAGAGGGAGACAGATGTGGGGGGTGGGGGTGGGGGCAGTGAGGGAAAGGATGAAGGGGAGAACAAGAAGCTTATCTACCTTGCGGCATCCTTGAGTCTATGTCCATTGTCCTGGAGGCCCAGCTACAACTTTCCCCTTGTTATATGAGGTAATACATTTGCCCTTTAACAGTTTGGGGTTTCTGTTCCTAGCAACTAAAAAAGTACTGTCTGACCCAGAAATCCTGAGTTTTCTCTTGGAGGCCACTGTGTCCAGATACAAGGCTACTTCTGGTCCTGGGCTTCTAAAAGGTCCAGCTTCCCTGGAACGGCTGTTTACTTCGCATGCTGTTTCATCTATCTTTATAGTTTGCCAAGTGGAAGTTTAAATTGTCCTTCACAGTGCCACTTTGAGGTGGACAGGACAAGGCAGGGTTATCCCTGTTCTGTGTCAAGGACACTGGGGTAAAGTCACAACATGACTCCCCCCAAATCACATAGTTTGGGAGAGGAAGAGCAAGGTCTTGAACCCAAGATGTGGCTAGGACTCTTTCTACTATGCCAAGCTCTCTGTCCACTTGGGCAAGAGCAATGGGCTGGCTCAGAATATGTTGCTCATCCATTCACCAAATACCATGGAGCCTGCACTAAGTCAAGCACACTTCTCAGCACAGGGTACATTGGTGGACAAGACACAGACTCTGCCTGCACAAAGCTGATGATCCAGAACGGAAAAGACCAGTAAACAGGCATTTAGAATAAAGTGTGGTCGATGTGATAGTAGGGGAAGTACAGGGTTCTTCTGCAGCTGATAAGAGGGGCACTGAACCTGAGCTGAGTTAGGAGAGGCTTCTCAGCAGGATCACTGCCAGCCCAGGTGGCACCATTTTATGAATCAGCAAAGCAAGATGCCTTACCTCAAAACACTTGACGACCAACTTCTGGAAAATTGTCATAAAAATATGTAAATCTGTAATATCCATACTGTGACACATCCTAGGTATGTGCAGCGTGCAACCTGCATAATATTGTGAGGCACCCTGCTTCCTGAGGAAATACGATTTAAGCTGAGACCCAAAGGCTAAGAGTGAGTTAGCAGACTCCCTACCTGGAGGCCCAGGCATAAATTGGGTCTGCTGCCAACCACGCCATTATTTATTTAGGTAACTCAGTCCTCCCATGGCTGCTTTTGTGTCCCCATGGACACCTTTTCCCTTCACCACAGCCTGGTCTCCTGGGGAGCCTAGAGCACTCTATCCCTGCGGGTCATACAATCTCCCCAGACCTGTTTGTCCACTGGAGACTAGGTTTAGGGTTTGTGTTTCTGGACTGCAGCCGCCAGTCGTGCTTAATTCAAAAGGGGAGAAACCCCAAGAGAAAACCTGATCCTCTCTGGGAGGGGCTAGCCTGGAAGGTATGGTATCTGAAGGTCTGGAGCCTTCTCCTGATTGGCTGCTAATTATGCCATTCCTTGGACTGCAGGGTTTTTGTTTTTGTTTTTTAACTGTGGTGTTTTCTTAGCTCAATAAGAGAGATAGATGAGAAGGGAGCATGGAATCCTGTTCTCAGAATCCTAAAATGTTAGGCCTGGGGAAAAATCTCACAGTATGCTCTCCTCTTCCAGCATTTTTATCTGTATGAAAACAAACAGAAAAGGTAGACTGAAAGGGGAGTAGAAATGGTTTGTTTTTATAAGAGCAAACTGGAGAAGTGTTCAGCAAAGGACAGAGACAGTGCTTTCTCTTTGCTTTAATAGTAGTGAAGGTTCATGTATTGATGGAATGTTTATGAATCTCAGATCTTTTAGAACCAGCTGAAGGGGGAAATATTTCCCCCCCTGGATCAACTGTACCCCTATATAAAGGTAGAGTCATATTTGGATGTCCTGAATGTCTTGATCATGAAATGAGCTCAACTTTAGAGATTTTTACTGGCCCCCATTCCTATATTCTGCTACCTATCACAAGGCTTGTTATATTATGTTTAATTATGTTATATTATGTTGTATTATTCCTGAGTTCACTGGAAATTCTTTTCATCCTACACCCCCACTTTTTCGTGCCTCTCTGCAGGCTCTTCCAGAATTGTTTTCTGGAAGCTGTTATAATGTTAGGCTGTTCATCTTTTCATGTGTTTATTAGCCACTTGTATGTCTTCTCTGGAGAAATGTCTGTTTAGGTGGGAGAGAGGTGCGAGGGAGGTTAAAGAGAGAGGGGACATATGTATACCTATGGCAGATTCACGTTAATGTATGGCAGAAACCATCACAATATTTTAAAATAATTATCCTCTAATTAAATTTTTTTAAGTATCAAAAAACTGTGAGATTAACATGAAAAACAGTATTTGGTTCATTTTGTTGGTAGATACAGTAAAAATACATTTTGTGGGGAGAAAAGAATGCTAGGGTGTTCAAATGGGAAGAACGTTAAGGAGCGTCTGGCCTAGCTCTGCAGATTATAGCCAAGGAGCACAGGCCCACAGGGGCATTGAGTGACAAAGGTCAGCCAGGGAGTTAGAGGCAGAGCTTGGGTGTCATGCTCAGTATTCTTTCTGCCACAGACACTATCTCTTTTGCCAAGTGGTGAGGTTGAGATGAATTCTGGCATGCTTCTGAAAAGCCTGCTGTCTTATCCCTTCCCACTTCAAATTCCTCTTTCCCAGTTCCTTCCTCTTTTCCCCCTTTTCCCTCGCAAATTTGACTGTGATCCAGGAGCTACAACAGGTGTTGGGCCTGCTTCTCAGCAAATCCTGAGTCTTGGCTGGCATGGACCTGGGGGTGGAGCAAGCCCTTGTGCCACCCGGTTGGCTGCCAGATCAGTTTCAAGGTCTCTCTGGTGAACTCCAAGGTCAATTCTACTAAAAGGTTCCTTCCTCCTTGGTATATCTGATAACTGACATGAAAGAAATCTTCAAAAGTCTCCTCTGAGCTCCCTCAGGGAGAGGGATATTATACTGGAACCTTATCTTGAACTTCCTAAGGATTTTTCTTTGTTGCATTAAGCTTGACCCAGTGTTAGTACAGTGTGTGCTAAGTCACTTCAGTCGTGTCTGACTCTTTGAGACACTATAGACTGTAGCCCACCAGGCTCCTCTGTCCATGGGATTCTCCAGGCAAGACTGGAGTGGGTTGCCCTTTCCTCCTTCAGAGGATCTTCATGACCCAGGGATCAAACCCATGTCTCTCATGTCTCTTGCATTAGCAGGCAGGTTCTTTACCACTAGCACCACTTACCACGGAGGCTAGTAAAACATGCCTTGTTGTTGTTCAATCGCTAATTCATGTCCAGCTCTTTGCAACCCCATGGACTGCAGCGCACCCCGTTTCTCTATCCTTCAGTGTCTCCCTGAGTTGACTCAACTCATGTCCATTCAGTTTGTGATGCCATCCAACCATCTCATCCACTGTCGTCCCCTTCTCCTGCCTTCAATCTTCCCCAGCATCAGGGTCTTTTCCAATGAGTTGTCTCTTTGCATCAGGTGGCCAAAGTATTGGAGCTTCAGCTTCAGCATGAGTTCTTCCAATGAATATTCAGGATTGATTTCCATTCGGATTGACTGGTTTGATCTCTTTGCTGTCCAAAGGACTCTCAGTCTTCTCCAGCACCACAGTTCAAAAGCATCAATTCTTCAGCACTCAGCTTTCTTTATGGTCCAGCTCTCGAATCCAAACATGACTACTGGATAAGCATAGCTTTGACTATACAGACCTTTGTTGGCAATGTGATGTCTCTGCTTTTTAATACATTATCTAGGTTTTTCTTTCAAGGAGCAAGTATCTTTTAATTTCATGGCTGCCGTCACAGTCCACAGTGATTTTGGAGCCCAGGAAATTAAAACATGCCTTGTGTTGACAATAATGGTAATTAAAAAACTTACTAGGATATCTGAAACCTTCTCAGACTCAGTCATTCCGCTGGAGAGGGTAGGGTTGCTATAGTGCCTAGTGTAATACTTTTTTACAGGCTCAATAAATATTTGTAATAAATATGTCAAATGTGCCTAAGCTTGAGCTTAAATTGTATTTGCTTTTTGAATTTGCACAGGTGTGTACATGCCTAGAGTGGCAGGAATGGGGAGTACCCTGCTCAGATCTCCCACACAGAGAGCCTGCTGGGAAGAGTGCTGTTAGCTGACAGCCTCTGGCTGTCACACCGTCACAGAGTATATTGCTGTGTTAACACCACAGTCATGCTCTCCTTCTCCACCTCCCTGCCAGTGAGCACTGTAGACATGCTAGAACCAAGCCGTTGCTGCCTAACATGGGGTTGCTCCAATGGTCAGTTTTGTTCTGTGGCATTTGCCTTCGCTCAGACTGTCTCAGAGCTGCATCAGTCTGAGGCTTTTCCTACTCAAGCCTCCTTCCTTCTCCCTTTGCTTTCAAAGGCATCACTCTTGCATTGCAGTTTATGGCTCTCCCACATACTCCTCCTTCTCCTCTGTATCCTTCTTAGATATTTTCTCCTAGTAAGTCTCTTGCATTTCTTGCTCCATCTTGACATCTGCTTCCCAGAGGACCCAAACAGACATGTCTACCTTAGTGGGCCCAACTCACAAAGTCTATTTTTCATGAAAACCTTAGGTCTCTTTGGGCAGGAACTCATCCTAAAAAACGCAAGGAGTTAGGCAATTGGATCCAGCAACAGAATCATCAGAGTCAAAGAGAAGTGAGTCAAAGTTCAATCATTGCTAGGTTTATCAGTCACATTTGCTTCCTGGCCTCACTGCAGCCCTGTCCCTACCCCATCACTGATTCATGCTTAGTAATTTATGGAGGGGGCTGGGGGTGAGGCATAATCAGCAAAATATAGAAGAGCTGCTTCGCTAAGAAATCTGCAAGTCAAAAAGGCATGCATGCATGCATGCTGAGTTGCTCAGTCATGTCTGACTCTTTGTGACCCATGGATTGTAGCCCACCAGGCTCCTCTGTCTGTGGGATTTCCCAGGCAACCCATTCCCTTCTCCAGGGGAATCTTTCCAACCCAAGGATCAAACCTGGGTCTCGTGTGTTGCAAGCAGACTCTACCAGCTGAGCCACCAGGGAAGCCTCTGCAAAAGGCATAAAGAGTAACTCCTGAAAGCTCATGTAGCACAACGGTGGGAGAAAAGTGTTTTTCTCTCCTCTGCACAATTCATATAATGGATTCTGTAGACTGGGGACTCAGGAAGGGTTAGCATCACCTGGCATCTCACAACCAAATGAGTGAGACTCACTCTTTGGGCCTCTAGAAATTAAGAGATGCATTTCTCAAGGGGCTAGGGTCCTTTATTAACAGGTGGAGGCAATAGCTTGCAAAACTACATACAAACTTGAATTAGAGATTATCAGAACTAAAAGGGACTGTGGATATCATTTAGTCTGGTGGTTCTCCAACTGTGCCCCAAAGACATACTCAAGGGCTCAGGGGGAGGAGTGCTACACACAAAATATAAGCGTATATGGTAGCCCCTTAGAGGTTAATTTGATGCAAGAGGGTTTTCAGTAAGAGTAAGAGGATTGTTGTTGTTGGTCAGTAGCCAAGTCGTGTCCGATTCTGTGACCCCATGAACTACAGTATGCCAGGCTGCCCTGTCCTTCACTCTGCAAATGAATCAGTCTAGGTCCAGCAGAAGAGCCAACACGAGAATCACGCATTCCTGGCTTCCTGTGTGCTTTCATAAGGGACTACAACTGATACTTTCGTGATGTGGAAGCTGTGAGCAAATTACCCAGAATGGAAAGAATTCAGAGGTCATGGTGTATGTTTTTTCCTCCATATTCCTACTCCTCAGAGAGAGGCAGAATGGATCTGCTTTTTGGATACAATTAGGTGACTCTAAATAAATATGTTCTTTCTAGAATCTGGTTTTCATTATTTTTATATCCTCAGGCTCACAAGTCAGCTGAGGCAGAGATGTGGACAGAAAGGCCTCATGGAAGGGATATGTTTACTTCTAATTTGGAATAAGAGCAACCACACCCCCAAGATCAAAATCCATGGAAACTTCCACTGCCCTGCAGCAATGTATAAGAAAGCATTCCAAGAGATATTTAACATGCTCCTGAGGAAGGATTCCCTACCCATACAGTGGGGATGGGCGGTGGGGGGATGTTCCATTTTACATCTTTGTCATGGAGATTCATGTCACTCATAGAGAAGTCTTGAAGAGCTCTGCAAGATGTCTCCTTACCCTTAACCCAGTGTTTTGCAAACTTGCTTGTTGATGGAAACTTTTATTCATGGAGTATCTATTATTACTGTACAGAGAACACTTGGGAAACACTGAGGTGAAGACTACTGACTGGGAAGAGAGGAGGTCTGGATTGTGGTCCTGGCTCCGCTGTTAACTTGCATTTTTCATCTTCTTTGGACTTTAGTGTCCTTAGCTGCAAAAGCAGAGGATTGCAATCAGTAATCTAGAGAATAAAAAGGACCACCATTTATTGCGCATGTTCTCTGTGCCAGGAACTGGCATGCCATCAGGGTCCTTAGAGGGGCCACATGCTTCATATACTCTGCTATCATCATTTTGAAATTCTTTCTTCATTCATTCATCCATTATTTGGCTACACCAGGTCTTAGTTGTGGCAAATGGGATCTTCATTAAATCACTGAGAGCTTTTGCTGTGGTGCAGCTCTCTGGTTGTGTCACATGGGCTCAGCAGTTGCAGCGCACAAGCTCCAGAGCACATGGGCTTCAGGAGTTGTAGCATGTAGGTCCAGCTGTTCCTCGGCATGTGAGATCCCAGTTCCCTGACCAGGGATCAAACCTGCATCCCCTGCATTGCAAGGCAGACTCTTAACCACTGGACCACCAGGAAGTCTTTTGAAATTCATAATAGTTTTTAAACAAGGGGTTTTGCATTTTCATTTTGCACTGGATCTCATAAAATAATGTAGCAAATTTTGTAGCTTGTTCTGTGTGCAAGTATATATGTGTATGAGACAGAGAGATTCTTTCTCTTATCTTTACATCAGTCTAATATATGTGTATTAGTATTTATAATATACAGATATGGAAACTGAGAATGAACAAGGTGAAATAAATTACTCAAGATCACATAGGGAGTGAATAGCAGCACCAGAATTCCAAGCGAGTCCACTGGGTTCTAAGGTGGAGAGTGGATTGCATGTCTTTTGGAAAAGTTTTTATGGGATTACATGAAATTATGTGTGTGGAACTTTTGGAAATCGTAAAAAGCACTACAGACTTAAAAGAATTTTTATTCAATTAAAAAAAGAATACATTAAAAAAAAGAATGTATATGTTGGAAAAAGAGACCTCTAAATGGTCCAGACCCTCCCTCCCCATTCCTCAAAGAAAGCCTCCCAGCCCACAAAGGACTAACTGTCCTTCCATAAAGG
This sequence comes from Antilocapra americana, assembly GCA_007570785.1. Classification (NCBI taxonomy): domain Eukaryota; kingdom Metazoa; phylum Chordata; class Mammalia; order Artiodactyla; family Antilocapridae; genus Antilocapra; species Antilocapra americana. The sequence continues at coordinate 1,068,431 of ML663009.1, read as the reverse complement.
ATATAGAGAAACATTTTCTTTAAATCTTTTCACTAAGTCCACACAGGAAAAAAAAATCATTGATTTAGTTAACTAATCATTAATTCATACAGAATGTTCTCAAACTTTTTCATGTTCTGTGAAGACTCCCATGATACCTTCTCCCTTGGCCACTATAATTCATGTGTAATCCTGTGTGTCTTTACTGTAAACTGGGGAAGCAGAGTGGGGAAGGGGGTGTGACAGGACTAGACAGGTTATGTTGCTGATTCTCTCCATTTCTGGGTAAGAACTGCAATAGTCAACTGTTTGGAATTCCACATTTCTGATCTTGGAAACCCATGGGAACAATGAGAACAGGGTGGGAAAAACAGGTTTTGGAAGCTTTGATTTATGGGAACATATTTATATGTAATGGTATATAGGTGGTGACAGGGTATTGGAACAGGCTAGGACACTGATGTGCATGGCATAGATAAATGAGAAGGAAGCATTGGACCAGTAGTTTTCCCCCCTAGTGTAGACAGTTAGGTGGTGTCTGCCAGGTCAAGGGCAAAATTAGAATTTTGCTCTATAGTAGTAGCAGAGCTATAGAAGTGTAGTGCTGGGCCCTCTAGTGGCCAGTTCTTATTCAGGGACCATAACTCGCCTTTCCCTACACAGCCGGTCTCTTACCAACTGCCTTGTCTTCAATTTGGATTTGCTAGAACCATTAACTGTCTCCACCTATATTCTATCATCCCAGTTCTCTATTATTACTGACAACTACTTTGGAAGAGGCTCAGTGCCAGGGAAGAGTTCTTGAGGGAGAGATCAATTCGACAGAGTAAACTTGGAAGCTACGTGCTGACAGTAGCAGTCATCATCCCAAGTTCCTAAATGACCGCATAGAGGACAGCCGTCCACCTACTTGGAATGCTGCCTTGGACCATACACACTAGAGCTTCTAGTCAAATCCTGTTTTCAGGAAACCTCATGAATACGTCTCTCTCCCTTTTCTTGATCATCACATTTAATATTATCTCCCTACATTTTCTGATACGTAACAGTACTGTTTCCTACTTGGTTCCTTTTGGTGTTATCTTGTTTTGTTCTTTATTCAGTGCGTGCTTCTTGGCTGTTAAGCTAGAAGGAGATTCCGAGATGTGACACTCTGTTTCTGCTCTCATTTCCCCACCAACACAGCTGCTGTGGATGCTGATGGAGCCCCCATGCAGCCCCCTTCTCCAGCTGCCATGAGTGTTGGCTGCCATCAGCTCAGAGCTGCCCTTTCTCCAGAGTTTTGGTCTCAGACAGATGTAAGCATCTGTGGGAAGTTATGTGCCCCCTCTAGCATCCAGCAGTCAATGGTGAGTGAAATGCAGTAGAAACAGTCACAAAAGATGAGACTGATCCTGTGATAAAAATTAAGCTTTGAACCTTCCTGAGGAACTAGGCTGTTGCAAATCTCCAACCAAGCCAACTGCTCTAGGCTGCAATTGCTCACAGATACCACTCTTCTCCAGAGACCTGCTCTCAGCTGATGGAACCTCCTTGTAACCCTCCTCTCATCCCCCTCCCCACCAGGGTGGCCCACAACCAATGACTGACTGATATGAGGCATAAAACCCCGCCCCTCTTGCCTCAAGTGGGTGTAATTCTGCCATGTGGCTTATGCTCCAGTTCCCTGTGGGTCAGGCCCTGGCTAGATGTGACTTGACACACACCTTGTTTGTCTTGTTCCCTTTCTTTTCTACTCCACTCTTTCCATTGCCTGTTTTTCCCCAAAAGTGCTCCCTCAATAAATGCCTGTCTCATACTCTGCTTCTAGGGAACCCAACTTCAGTCTACTGGTGTCAACACTCTGCCGTCATCTTCCCAAATCATTTTTCCCATTCATCTCTGAGGACTGTTTAGACCCATGCTCTGGGCTGAGTATATTATGGTGCTGAAAGTGGGCTGAGGGACTGAATGAACAAATGGGCTCTATTGAAGTAGCCGTAATACCTACTACATAGGGATGTTGTGCATGCTCAGTCACTAAGTCGTGACCAACTCTTTGCGATCCCATAGACTGTAGCCCACCAGGCTCCTCTGAACATGGGATTCTCCTGGCAAGATTACTGGAGTGGGTTGCCACTTCCCCTCCTCCAGGGGATCTTCCTGACCCAGGGATCGAACCCACGTTTCTTGTATCTCCTGCATTGGCAGGCAGATTCTTCGCCACTGTGCTACCAGATTCTTCACCACTGTGCTACCTGGGAAGCCCCACATAGGGATAGTAAAAAGGTTTTAACAGCTAAATGAGTTAATGTCCCTAAAATGTTTAGGCCACAGTCAGTATCCTAAGTACTAAGTTCTCTTAAGTATTAGGGCAGGGATTTCTTTGATCTTTGTTTCCTTATGCATTTCAAGTGTGCCTAGATGAGTCAATGTCACTTAGTAGCCACTATGTGATTGTCGAAGTTTTGCTTTGAAGGCTCGAGGTGATGTGCTGGGATCTGGCCAGCAGGGGGCAGAACCAGTGCAGCCAAAAAGAGCACATGGGCTGAAGGAGGTAGTGGGATAGCTAATGAGATAGAGCGGTGGGGAGGGCCAGGGTGTACCTACATCATAAAATATTAGAATGTTTAAATTGTACCTCAAAATCCTAGATTTCTATTTAGTCCAACCATGGGTGTGTACAATGAGGTTTACTGAGCCCCTACTTTGTAAATCCATACAATTAAGTAGTTCCAGGCCCCAAGATCCCTGGAGTTGCCCTAGTGTCTACAGCTCCTCTTTTGAACAGGTGACCACCTCATATTCTTCTCAGTAAATCCTCTATTGTGTTTATGCTAATACACATTGGATTTCTGTAACTCGCAATCAAACGCATTTGTGTTACTTTATCATTAAGCCCTGTGAGTTGTAAGGACTGTGTGAAGGGGCATGTGTGTGTGCTCAGTTGTGTCCAGCTCTTTGCAACCTGATGGACTCAGCCCGCCAAGCTCCTCTGTCCACGGGATTTTCCAGGCAAGAGTACCAGAGTGGGTTGCCATTTCCTTCTCCAGGGGTGTGAAGGGGAGTCTCCCCTATCGATGCGGATGCTGAACTCCCAATGCAGCCACTCTGGGCTGCTTCCTTCTCCATCCAAGAGCTGACCTTGCTGTCTTCAGGCGGGTGGTCTCGCCCCATTTCTGCCTCCAAGTTTCCTTGTTTCGGTCCCTTCATTCACTCTGTCCACTGAGATCTGTCCTGTTTCAAAGCCCAGTTCAAATCCTACCTTTCTGTGGTTCCTCTACATTTACTCAATCTCATCTCCCAAAATCCTGATAGCATCCATCACTTGACATTCATTCTCATACTTCATGGGATTCCGTATGTTATTTGGGGCATAATAACATACGGACTTTGGTGGCCAAAGTCCCATCCAGCTGTAGACTTCCAAGTCTGTTGTACACTCTTACATCACATCTTCTTAGTCAGGTCTCCACCTTCTCCCTCAAGAAGACATGAGGAAAGGCTTGAGCAAATGAATTTGTATGGAATCAACATCACTAACTGCTCAAGGGAGCAAAGGTGTTCTGTGATCCTCCATTCAAGGAACATACAGGCATTTATTTTTTCAAAGTGGAAGTAGCTCCCTCCCCAATCCCTGACCTTATCATATAAGAAACATACTTATGGTCAAATAAATCAAATATTACATAAAATTTTAAAGTAGAAAGGCAAAATCACGCATAATCCTCCTCTTCAGTGATAAGTGCTATCAAAATATTCTTTCAAAGTGTCTGCTCTACACAAATATGTATGTTTTGACAGGGCTTTCTGGAGACACCATGGAGAGCCCTTAAAAACAGAAATGAAACAGAAGAGTGGAAGGTTCCAGTCTGGGATTTGTAGCTTGCCACATTTGATGTATTCAGCTGAACCACATGAAACTACTGATATTCAGCCATTTTTTTATCTACAAACACAGCAGTTTTATATGGTTCAAATCAATGAACATGAAACCTAGAATGTCAGATCTGATTGAGCCCTTAGAGACTTTCAACTGTTTCAATTTTCCTTCTATTTCACGGTTCTGAAGAAGGACAAGAGTCAGAAAAGTGTCTAGCCAGATCATACACCATACTGGTAGTAGAATCAGGGCTGCTTGTCTTTCCACTGAATTAGGTACCTGCTTCTTTTAATATGATATCTTCTAGGTGTAATAATAATTTTCTAGAAGCAAGATTTCAACTTGATATCAGAAAATTTCTCACAGAATTCAATCAAAATGTTAGAAGCTGCCTTAGAGGTAGTGAAGTCCCCAGGACTAGTGATGGGACTGGGAAGGACAGGGGGACATGGCTGAAGGGTACAGGAACCATGGACCTAATGAGGCTTGACATTTAGGGTTCTGAATTTTCATGGCTCCTTCTTAAGGTCTTAGGAAGGGACCTAACAATGTATTAATATGCTGATATGTTTTTGGAATATTTGCAAAAATAAGATGTTTGAAAATTATCTTTCTTAAGGAAGACTCCTTAGAATTATGTAAATTTCAGGCCTAGATCCACTCTTAGGTAGCACAGAGTTTTGCAAACACTAGGCAAGGAGACCAGAGATCCTGGGTTCCATTTATGGCGCAACTCTGGCCCAAATGGGCAGAAGAGCATTTGCTTTACTTCCCTCATTGGGGGGGGGAACATCATAAATGTTGAATGGGCTGAAAAACATAAAATGTGAACAACTATGAAATAGCAACATATCTTAGATTTCCTATCTGTGATATGGGATAATCATCACCATGGCTGTTTAAGATAACACATCAAAAAACTGTGTCCTCAGGGTATTTTCCTATTTCATTTCCCTTTGTTATGACTTCCTCTTCTCCTTCCTCAAGCCCCTAGCCCCCAACACTCTGGCCACTAGGCCACTCATTTTTTTATTATATGTTGCTGTGTCTATGTATTTGTTTATAGGGCTCCCACTGGATAGAAAGTCTATCTTTGCTGGAAAAAAATCCTTATCCACAAGGCCCAAGTCTGCCACATCTCCTCCTCCCACCCTGACAATGACCTCCCTTAGCACTGTTTCTTGTTAATCTTACAGATAAGGACACAGAGGCTGGATATGGCCCATAGCTGAGTTCTGGAGGCCCCAGAAGATAATCCTCAGGTATCTTGATCTTCTGCCATCCCGGCTTCTTAGCATCAGAGCATAGACACACGGTTCTTGATGTACACGTGATAGGGGTCACTGCGCTTGTCCACTTTGCGGGAGCGGGTGTAGCCAAGGATGAGACTGCCCACAGTGGCAGCAAAGAGGAACATGACGAAGAGGATGTACATGTAGGAGTTATCATTGCGGCCAGGCAGGCTGGCCCGCTTCTCCTCAGTCAGGTTGTCTGGCCCTGGCCGGCAGAGCAAGTTGCTGTGAAGAGTGGCATTTAAAGCCTTCAGCACAGCATGCAGGCTCTCATACCAGGTCTCAGTCCCATTGGTGGTCTCCATGGCAACAGGGATTGAGATGGAGAAAGAATCGGAGGATGCTCTGGCAGTGACAGAAAAGAGAAGATGGTTTCTGTTACTTAAAGCTTGAATGACCCTACTATTTCTTCAGACCCCAGCTAAAATCCCAGCCTCACAGTTTATTCTAACTACTTGTTTACCTATCTTCTCCACTAGACTGCAAGCCCGAGAAAGTTAGGGACTATGTCTGTTTTGGTTTTTTGTTGTTTAAAAAAAAATTATTTGACTCTGCCAGGCCTTCGTTGTGGCACGTGGGATCTTTAGCTGTGGCATGTGAACTCAGAGTTGCAGCTTGTGGGATCTAGTTCCCTAGATTGAACCCACGCCCCTTGCATTGGGAGCATGGATTCTTGGCCACTGGACCACCAGGAAGTCCCGCTATGTCTGTTGTACTCACTGCTGTATATGTGAATATACAGAGCAGTGACAGCACTCCGTAGGTGCTCAATAAATACCTGTGGAAGGAAGTCTTCCTTGAGCATTATAACCATGCTCATCTATCCTTTTTTGGGGACCCTAAAAGTCATTGCGCTTTAGGCTAGAAGGACCTTAGGAATTATTTAACGTTATAATTCTTTCCATTTTACACATAGGGAACCTGAGGCCCAGAGAGACCAGGTGGCCTGTCCATGATCACAGAGAATATTGGAGGTAGAGCTGAGGCAAAGCCCTGTTCTTTGATGACCAGCTCCTCCAGCCTCCATGCCAGCTCTGAGCAGGACCAAGTAGCACAGTGAGAAGACATGCCTCGTAACTCTACCACAGCTCAGTTCTTTTTTATGCTCCATGGACACATGTAGAAGATGTCTGGGGATGGCTTAGATTTCCCCCTACCTCGAGGAGCAGACACTGGGTCTTTTGACGGCTACAGCATCCTAGTTCCCACTTGAGGTATTCATAGCTATTGAGGGGAAATTCTGTTGGAAAAAAGGTGGCTGGGGAAGCAGGGAGGGGCCAAAATCATTGCAGGCACTGGGCCTGAGGGGAGTGGAGTGAAAGGAGCACTCAGTCTGGTTTGGGGCTTTACCTACCTCAGAGAAAAAAGACACTGGCCACCTCCACTACTCTGCCTTCCAAAACAACATCGCTGTGTGTGTACATGGCACATAATAGGTGATAATAGATGTTCCTTTTCCTTACTCTCAGAGATCCTTAGTCTACAGCTTAGAAAAACTGCCAAAGACAGCCTTGCATCCTAGTCTCTGAAAAAACACGTCATTCCTTTTAAACAAGGCTCTACACTCACTTCCTTCAGGAAGCCTTTGTGAGCTCCGCAAGCTTTATCATCATAGCCTTCCCTTTGCCCTAGCACTTACATATGAGGCAATGTGAGGCTGTCCTCTTGTTACTGATAAGGGTTATCAGCAGCCACATGCTCCTGGTCAGCAAGGCTATGCTCTCTCCCACGTTGAGAGGACTATCTTAGCTCTCCTTCCCTTGGTGGTCTCCAGTAAAAATGGCCACTTTGGATTTTTCACGGGCCAAGCACTCAGTGTTCACTGAACTGGTTCCAACTCCTTTATCTAAGGTAGTGCTGTCAACTAATCAAAGTTAACACACTTGATAATTAACCATAAGGTCTTTTCCCCAGAAAAGTTGACAGTTAGTTGTGTCCATAATAAGTATTCACGAGCAATGCTATGAATGTAGACGTTGGGGGGAAGAATCTAAGTAAGACAGCAATAACCCAAGACTGGCTCACATTTTGTGCAAGGCGTTTGGCGGCCTCTGCCATCCAGAACTTGGACAACCTTGTCTGGATGGAGGAGGGGGAGAGTTAAGATCCGGGAGGCATAGGTTCTCATGTACTATCCCACTTCTCAGGCAAGAAATTTGTGCTTCCTCTTTCCTCATATGGGCTAATGGAAAGCAGGAGCAGCACAATGAAATCAATGGCTCAATGAATCGTGTGGCCAGTCATCACTAATGGGGCTCTCTCTTGGGAGCCTCATCCTGGGAGCTCCAGGAGGCCAGTCCCTACACTCAGGGCACATCACCAGTTCTTAATGTGGGAGACAACCTAGGAGCAACTGAGGCTTAAAGGAAGAAGGGGTGAATTCTGATCAGTGCTTGGAGAGTGTTCACAGCGACGGAACAATCTGAGCGGGACCTTGAAGAATATTTTGGAAGTAGAGGAGGCAAGGGGAGGAAACAGATCGACAGAGACATGATAACAAGAAACCATGTTTTGAAGAATGGAAAGTAGCAAAAAGAGTGTAATATGCCTGGAAGGATAAGATGTGGGATGGAGATGCTGGTCCAAACCAGATCAGGGAGGACCTTGAGTACTAGACTGCAGAGCTGGAACTTTATCGTGTAGGTGGAGAAGAGCCAGGGAATGACATTTTAAAGGTGGGATTAAATGATCAGATCTGTACTTGGAAAGGGCTCTCTGGCTGCCATGTGGAGTGCAGAATGAAAGGGGCGAGAATGGAGGCAGGGAGCCACATGACAAGTGGAATAGTCTAGGTTCAAGATGCTGAGAGCTGAGCAGAGCTGGAGGGGATGACAAGGTGGGGGCAGGGACAGACAGAGGATGTGAGGGGCACTTGAGGGAGGGGATGGCTACTGTAATGGATGCAGGAAGAAGGGGCCTCAGATAGTTTTATAGGCAGACAACAGACAGATGGCACAAATGCTAGAGGAACTCACTTTGAGTAAAATAAGTTTTTTGCCCTGTTTGTGCTTCAGTTTTCTCATCTATCAAAAAAGATTATCACCAGGAATTGTGGTTCAATGGGCAGAGTTTCAGTTTTGCAAGATGAAAAAGATCTAGAGATCTGTTGCATAACAATGAATGCTACTGAGATGCACCATTAAAAATGATTGAGATGATGACGTTTATGTTGCTTTTTTTAATCACATTAAAAATATCGTTAATTAGAAAGAAGATTATTATCTCTGCTCTCCCCCCTCTTCAGGCTGGCTTGAGCATATACATTTATTATGGTGAAGAGGATTTTTAAAACACATTTTAATTAAAAAAACAAACAAACCATGGCTTTCATTAAAATGAAAATCTACTTGTTGTTTTTGTGAAGTAAATACATATAAACAATGAAAAACAGAAGCAGTATGCACAATGAAAATGCAGTCTTTCTGTTCCCAGAGGCCCAGGGTTCCTTCCTAGGGCAGATACTGTCACCACTTCTCAGATATATCCTTGTGAGGGGGTTTGAACTGACAGGACAGGTGGAGGGCCACCTCCACTGGGAAGGCTCACAGAACAGTAGGCAAATTCACTGGCTCCTCATCAGCTCCAGGAATCTCCCTGTGGGTGCCCCAAGGCTCCTTAGCCCCTCAGCCTCTTCAGGATGGCCCTGGACACATCTGAGGTCTCAGCATGTGTTAGGGGAAGCACACTGACTGGAACCGCCCACCCTGGCCAGGCACCATAGTAACCATTTGCATGAGTTGTTTTAGGATGGGAATGAACGGAACTAATAAGCCTCCACCAACAGGAAGAGTTCGGGAAAGGTCAAAAGGAGACACCACATGTGCGACAACCTCCCAGAATCCTTCTCTTTGGCATCCATCTTGGCTGAACAAGGTGTGCATCACCAGGAAGGACTTTGAGTCAGATGATTGGCTAAAGACAACCCGGAAACTAATCCCATCACCATAAAACCCGAGACTGCAGAGCTGTTTCCTGGGTTCCATTACCCTACTGCTCTCTACCCAGGTGCCCTTTCCCAATAAAATCTCTTGCTTTGTCAGCAGATGTGTCTCCTCAGACAATTCATTTCCGAGTGTTAGACAAGAGCCCAGTTTCGGGCCCTGGAAGGGGTCCCCTTTCCTGCAACACATGGACTTTGGAAGCTGGGGAGGCCCAGATCTGGGGAGCTGGGGGACAGAAAAGGAAGGAACTAGACACATAGGAAAAACCCCCTCAGAACCAGGGTAGATCGCCTGAGGCCAAGCCCCAAGAATTGTGCAATAACTTTACTGTGGGTGATCACTCCCTCCCACTTCCCCTCTCCTTCCTGCAGCAGCAGGATCAGGCCAGCCTAGGGTTGTAGTTAAGGGAACTGTGCCATGGCCAAGGGACCCCTGATTGCTGTCCCCCAACACCAGGTTCACAACGTCTCAACTTCATGAGAAACCTCAGTTCAACACATGAGCTGCTGCTCAGGGACCAGCTAACAGTGCAGTCTAAAACATCCCCTTTTGGGACTTCCCTGGCCCAGTGTTTAAGAATCCACCCTACAATGCAGGGGATGTGGGTTCGATCCCTGGTTGGGGAACTAAGATCCCACATGCCTCAGAGCAACTAAGCCCACTTGATGTGACAACTAAGCCTGTGTGCCACAACTAGGGAGTCCATGTGCTGCAGTGAAATAGCCTCCATGACACAGAAGAGATCCTCAGTGCCACACGAAGACCTGATGCAGTCTAATAAGTAAATAAAATTAAAACATTCCCTTCCCCCCAGAGTACTGACATCTCATCAGGAGCCTCTAAAAGGCTGAAAGGACCTGAGACCCAAGGAAATGATGTGAGTGGCAGAATGGCAGCCGGAACTGGGTTGCTGTTTTACATAGGAAAAAATGATGTTACCAATCGCCTATTTGGATAGACTGGGTATAAACACAGGCATGACATCAACACTGTAGCATAGCTTTGTCGTGAAAATTAAAGAAGAAAATGAGGGAGTTCATGGCATTAGACACTCCACAGATGTAGCGGTGGTTTTATTTTTGTGGAGCAGAGGCTGGCAGGGCCTTCAGAGTCCATCTAGTCTAACCTCCCTCATTTTACAGTGAAAGAAATGAAAACCAAAGAGCTGTCTTGGTTCAGCTGCTACCTGTGTGACTTTGGTTATGTGACTTCCCTTTTCTGGGCCCCAGCTCCTGCATGTATCTGTAAAATGAAGGGGTTTTACTGTGTGATCTTGTAAGGTCCCGATCAGCTCTAACATCCCATGAAGATAAAAAATCGCACTGTGAGATTTGGGAGGCTGGGTAGGCTGGTGGGAGAGGATATGGGGGGCTCTCTAGAGTCCCACAGATGACAAGATAGAGAAGACTGCAGACTTTTTCCTCCAAGGTTAAGATTCTTCAGAGTCCTAGGACTGTTACATTTAATATTCCAGCCCAGATAAACTGAAGGCCAAATCTGTTGACTTGTTCATTTTTCCTCTTTATAGCTCACCTGCCAGTGAGACCTAGCCTGGGAGAGACAGACTCTTTGTTAGAAAGTGGGGTTAGGGGGAAAGCATGGAGGACAGGGTGGGCCCTGAGGTGGGGTTCGATGACGAAAGTAAAGGTTCACAAAACCATTCATTCCTCAGACTTTTCTTCCAGCTCCTCTCTGGACAAACTGGTTGGATATTTGTGGTTCTGATGGAGGGCGCAAAAGAGCCATAGCTGCATGTCTTTAGAAGCTGGGTGGAGGTGGGAGGGAGGGCCTGTGTGCAAGGGCATCCTGTGGCTTCAGGAGAGGCAGAGGGCTCTTAAAGGGACAGCTTAGTTCTCTATGACCTGCCTCCAGGTCTCAAGGCAGGGACTGGCAACTGGCAACATGGGGAATTCTGTTCCCCTTTCTGAGCTCCTTGGCTTCCCTCTTCAAAATAATCACTGATTATGAAGCTGTTCAGACTGGGGAGACAGAGCTCCTGCTCCGAAAGTCCTTGACTTGAAACAGGAGATAATTGGGAAGGAAGATGAACAGTGACTGAAAAGAGATTTTAAAGACCATTTAGAATCTAGATTCTCAGTTAGTCCTTCCATTTTGTAGCTGAGAAAACTAAGGATCAGACAGGGGAAGTGACTTGTCCAAAATGACATGGTTGGTAAATGGGAAAGCTGAGATGAGAACCCACATCTTTGGGGTGCTGTTTAGGTGCTCTTTCCACTACAAATGCAATGTCTTCTGGCATCTGAGCTGTATTTGCCACCAAACACAGGCTCCTCGTGTCCTGGGGCATCATCTCCTGTAAGTCCATCACTACTGCGTTTTCCTGCACTACAGACTCTCATGAATCTTTCTTTTTGGCCATACCACCTGGCATGTGGGATCTTAGTAACCCTACCAGGGATAGAACCTGTACACCTGCATTAAAGTGTGGAGTCTTAACCACTGGACCACAAGAAAAGTCCCTCTCACCAGTTGTAACTGAGGATCCAATAAAGACAGAAGTTGGTGACTTTGGGAGGAGTTAACCTTCCCTGGTGGCTCAGATGGTAAAGAATCTGTCTGCAATGGAGGAGACCAAGGTCCGATCCCTAGGTTGGAAAGATCCCCTGGAGAAGAAATAACTACCCACTCCAGTATTCTTGCCTGGAGAATTCCATGGACAGAGAAGCCTGGTGGGCTACACAGTCCATGGGGTCACAAAGAGTCAGATTAAGTGACTAACACTTAACCTTCCTTTATGGTCTTGTCTCCCATGGTCCTTTCTGCTCCAGATGTACTTCTGCTCTCTCATATAAACCAAGTGCACCCTCTTCCTCCACACCCTGGTGCTACTCTTTCCTGCATATTAACAGGTTCACACAAAGTGTTCTTGATTTCAATTCGTCTGACCTCTTTCTTGGGAGTGGAGGCATAAAACTGTGACCTGAAGGATAAACTGGGTATCTTAGTGAGGTTTTCTTTCAGGTTTCTCTGGGGAGAAGCAAAACTCCAGTATTGGTTATTTTGGTTTCCCTACTGCTAAGTTTCAGCTACTCTTCGAGAAAGAGTATCTGAAGTGCTTGGAAATGTGGTAGAAAGGCAAGGGAAAGGGGTCACATAAAGCAGGTAGGGAATCCAAAGATAACTCCTGGGATTGCAAATTTTGCCTCTGGCCTGCCTGGTGGTCTTATCACCACCATGGGCTGGTGTGAAAGGAAGCTTAACATATAGTTAGAAGGAGACAAAGAAATAGAATCTGAGCTGGAAGGGATCTTAACAATCATGTCATTGGTGTAACCCCCTCATTCAACTAGTGGGAAAAACCATACAGTTCCCTACCCCCTCCCCCGCAGAGGAAGTCATTTGCTCAAGGTCTCACAGCCTAGGAACTGGGACCAAAAACAGTTGTCTCTGTATCTTCACTATAAGTTCTCTGTTACCTATAAGATAGTCTAGCCTCTGATGATTATCAATCAAGCTCCTTTAGACGTGACCCTGCCTCCAGCCTCATCTCACTACAGCTCTCCCCATTGCCCATGCCCCATGATACTGAGGTACAGGCCATTCTCCAAACATTGCTTGCATTTTGCCCCCTCTTGCATTTGCTCACACTGTTTGCTAAGGCAGAAATGCCCATCCTCTTTTTATCTGCCTGGTGAACTCCCACACATCCTTCAAGAGCCAGCTTCAATGTCACCTTGGTAGACCCTCTCCTGAGACAGCCTCTCCTCCACTCTCTAGCCAGTTAAGTTTCTTCCTCTTGTCTGTTCCTGAAGGGCTTTGCATAAAATCATATTAAAGCACTATACTATACTATATATTGGGTGTGTATATCTACATAAATATAAATAGATATAGATATATATGCTAAACTGTGAGCTGGGAGAGGTGAGGGTAGGGACCCGTGCCTCATATGTTTCTTTATAGTAGGTACTCAAGAACAGATGGATAAATACCTCTTCTTATTAGACTAGTCCCTCCTGTACACACAAATACACATTCACGAAAGCACTTACAAAGCAACTTCAAGGGCAGGCCGAAACAGATTCCTTTTGGTCATGGGAAGAGGAAGCTCAAAGAAAAGACACCATCTTGGTCAGGTGGGGAAGCGAGGTGGGGGAGGAGGCATTCTAAGCCGCCTTTGGAAGCACAGATTTCCCCGCACCTGAACCCCATTCAATCCAAAGGGCAAACATTCTTGGCCTGGAACACAGGCTTTGCAACCCTCTTCCCTGTGTACCTCCCCAGGGTGTGGCTACACACACCCAATTGCTGCACACACACACAGTCCAAATCCCAGTCTCCCAGCCTCTAATCTTACCTTTCAAGAGTTTCTTTCATGGTTCCAATCTCGGCTGTCTGCTTGGCTGTGTGACCTTGAGCACTGCATTTATTTCCTCTGAATCTAATCTATGAGATGGGGATAATTACCCACCCCCCAACTTGCCTCACATGGCAATTTGGAGAGATACCATGGGGGGAAAGTGTTTTAGAAACTGTAGGGACTTCCCTGGTGGTCCAGCGGCTAAGACTAAACACTTTGAATGTAGGTGGCCCCAGATGGATACCTGATAGGGGAACTAGATCCCACATGTCAAAACTAAGAGTTCCCACTTGCCACAACTAAGACCTGGTACAGTCAAATAAATAAATATTTAGAAAACAAACAAACAAAAAAGAAATTGCAACATATCATACAAACATTAGAGAGAATTATTGGGCAGCCGTCACTGTTTCCTCTTCTGTTTCCCTAGCTACCTCCCACACCCTGCCCCCCAGGATTACCAAGAACAGCCAACTCTATGTCTCCTCTCCCCTCCCTTCCTTCTCTTACCCTCAGAGGAATCCAGGAGCTTCTTTATTATTCTTGATTCTCAGATACACTTACCTCTTTCAGAAATAAACAGTATCTTTCTTGTTTCTCATCCTTTCTGATCAGCCCTGTAATCTCTCTCCATTTAGGGGTACTATTCTGTAGTCCTGCTGGTGATAGAGAACACAATGGAATTGGAGTCAAGAGACCTGTCCTGTTTTGTAGGTGTGTCTAGCTGTGTGTCTTGGTTAAGTCATTTCTTCACTCTGGACCTCATTCTCCCCATCAGTAAGATGGGCTTTCTTTCCTTGCCACCCTCTTAGTAGGAATTTGGAGCATTCACCTATTCAGTTTACAGGTAGAAATGTGTTTTGCAAAGTGTGGAGTAAGAAAGGAATGAAGAAGGTTGTTTGTTATCATCTCAAGGAATCAAGAAAATCTGAAAGCAGTTTCTTTGCCTCTGGTATGGCTCTCCCCTACTTAGAGCCAGCAACTGGTTGGATGCCAGAAGATAAGGAGCAGCTAACACATCTACAATGCACTCTTGTAGCTGAAGGGGCTTCCCTGATGACTCAGTGGTAAAGAGTCTGCCTGGCACTGCAGGAGACACGGGTTCAATACTTGGTTAGGGAAGATTCCCCTGGAGATGGATATGGAGTATTCTTCACTCCAGTATTCTTGCCTGGAAAATCCCACAGACAGAGGAGCCTGGCAGGCTCCAGTCCATGAGGTCGCAAAAGAGTTGGACACAACTTAGTGACTGAACAACAGCTTGCTGAAGTGGAGTCAGGCCTGAGCTAGGAGTGAGGATAATTGAGTTCTGCTTCTGTCTGCGACCTTGGGCAAGCCATCTCCTCTCTGGACCTCAGTTTCCCCACAGGCAAACTGTTGATAAGTGGGAAGAGGGGATAGGAGGAGATGCCGCTCCATGAGCCCTCACACAAGGGTCTGAACTCCTGTACTTTCTACACCAGAGACTCCCGGGTCCAGTACCCCATCCCCACAGGCCACGTGGAGTACATGGGCAAAAGGGCCGGGAGGCTCATCTTACAGGTGGTGACCCAAGAAGAGACGGCACAAATAATAGAGCAGGTAGGTGGGCAGTTGGCACAGCTTTACACAACCTGTAAACTAGAACGCAAGTTTCCTGACTCCCAGCCTATATCTGTTACTGGCACTAGAATATGGCTAAGGGGGCCCCAAGGCTTTTCCCGGGCCTGGGGCGCCTAGGACGAGAGGCACAAGGAAATGGCGAACTGGCAAGTCCACTCACAGAGCAAGCGGCACCCGCCGGGCGAGAAGACGCGGGTGTGCGCTCGCCGCCGAGCCGCAGGTGTTCGCTCGCACATCTGTGGATGTGGAAGGAACTTTGGTGCCGCTCTCCCAGAACCTGTGAGTGCCGACCCAAAACCCCAGATTTCCGGGCAAGGCGTGCCAGGGGCCCAGCCTCGCCACGTGCGCCCCGGGATCCCTGTGGCTGCGTCCTGGAGAGGAGGGGTCTGTACCCGAGCCGCCCCCATGGTCGGGTCGCCGGCCTCCAGGGAAGCCGTCGGATCGCTCATTTCTAGCCCCGGCGCCGGCTTGGCCTTCCCGACCCGGCAAGTGCGTCTTACCTGCCCATCTGTAAGGCTCCCAGGAGCGCAGTCTGTTTGTTGGACTCTTCGCCCTGGGCTCGCTGGTGCCCCTCACTGCGCCCCAAGGCGCTCCACCAGCCCTTCTGCTCGCAGCCCGCGCCCAGCACTGCCTGCGCCCCCTCTGCTTCGCGCTCCGACCCGCGCTCTGCTGCCTTTTCCCTTCCCCCGGGCGTCCCCACCCAGGCCCCGCCCGGCCCCTAACCCACCCACTTCTCCTCCCGAGCTGGCTTTGGGCACCTCCGCCCAGCTGCTTGGCCTCACAGCTCTGTGGGTTCCGACCCTTCCGTCCCCTGCAGCGCCTGCTTCCTGGACCAAAGACCGACTATTTTCTTGCTTCACGTCAGCTTGCCGGGTCTGAGGAGGCAGAGAGCCGGGTGCTGGTAGAATCCGACTTTACTCCTCCGTTATTGTGTGGTGGTGGACAAGTCACTGCTCCTCACTGAGCCGCGACTTCCTCGCAGTGAAATGGGTACAATTCCTGCATGCATTCTTCACAGGGTGATGGTTAGGATCAGAGATCTCAGAATCCAAAATACTTAACTCAGATGGTCACTGGAGAGTCATCTGATTCTAACACACACCCTCTTTTCCAGACAGGATACAGTTTGGGTAAGGGACCCAGTTTGGGAGAGGGAGGACTGCCCCAGGCTCACCAAGGAGGTCACTAGCAGAACTCAGACTCAAAATCCACTAGGCCACTCTCTCCCCTTAACCAGTGTCTCCTGCAGGTCTCAGCAGTCCCTCCCATACGCAGACACCCGGTGTCCAGACACATCTCACTGCTCCCTGTCTCACACACCATGTGCTTTCTGGCCATCAGGCCCTCACTCAAGCTATTGCTTCCTTACTGCAGACACTGCAGGTTCCAAAGAAAAGCAGCAGCCAGGGACAATTGGGAAATGAGGGCCAGGAGACCACGGCAATGGAGTAGACGGTGGCAGGGTCTGTGGGGAGTCCGCATCAGAGACCTCTTTGCCAGCCTACGGCCCTGGGATAGTTATTAACAAACTGAGGTCAGCTCTGACTCCTGTGCAAAGAAAACTCTGTCCTAGGACATCTGAGGCATATGCCCTTAATCACAGAACCTCAGATTCTAAGAAGTGCTATCATTCAAAATAGGCCTATCCCATGGAGGTAATGTTGTACAAAATTGTACAAAATCTTCATCAAAACACCATACTTCCGTGTGACTTCTGCAGTTTCATATTTTGACCCAGCTACTTCTTTTTCTCAGTCTGTATATCATCTCTCAGAGAAATACCTTAACAGGCAGTCTCCGATTTCAGTCTACTTTAGAATCACCTTGGCCCTTATTTTAAGTGAAATAGACTTTTGGGTTCCACTTCAGAGTTCTGGAATTCAGGAGATCTGGAATAGAGCCCAGAAATTAGTGTTGTTTTTTTTTTTTTAAAGAAAGCTTCCGGAAAGATTGTGATGTAAGTGGTTTTTGAGACCAGCCTTGAGGAAACAAGCCCTGCCTCAGTAAGCCTTCCTTCCCACATCCTGCCAAGGCCTTGCATCTAATCTATGGGACTATTTATTACAGTTATCAAAAGTAACTATTTGTCTACCTCATCTGCTAGGTTGTAAGTTCTTTGAAATAGGGACTGTTTCTTGTCCTACTAAAATTTTGGAATCACAGCTTTTGAATCATACCATGTTAGAGTTTTAGAATCATTTAGTAATAGAACCTAAGTTGAAAGGACTCTCAGAGTCATCTAGTCAAATCTCTTACCCAAGAATTCCCCAGGAATATTCATTGGAAGGACTGATGCTGAAGCTAAAACTCTAATACTTTGGCCCCTTGACTGGAAAAGACCCTGACGCTGGGACAAATTGAAGGCAGGAGGAGGAGGGGATGACAGAGGATGAGATGGTTGGATGGCATCACTGATTCAATGGACATGAGTTTGAGCAAGCTCTGGGAGTTGGTGATGGACAGGGAAGCCTGGTGTGCTGTAGTCGATGGAGCTGCAAAGAGTTGGACACGACTGAGTGACTGAACTGAAGAATTCCCTACATTTCTTTGTATCTGTGTGTATGTGTTAAGTTGTGTTGTGTGTATTGTGTGTATGTAATAGAGATTTTATTGCTTGTTAATCACGTCATTTCATACAATTTTAAGTAAACAAACTTAGAAAATGTACTGGGAGTGTCAAATAGATGCTGGCACTATTGATGAGAATGTTCAACTGTTTTACACAAGGTAGTAAAGAGGTACATCACCACCCTGCTGAAATTTGTACATTTCATGTAAAAAAAAAAACTGAGTAAAAATAGTAGATTTGCATTTCATTAGCATTATTCTTTGTAATCTATGAACCATGATAAGCCTGAACAATTTCAGAATCTTCAAAGCAAAATAAACCATTTTCTTCCACTAGCAAATGTACTGGTTTCAATTTCTTTAAAAAGAAAAAAAGCAAAAAACAGCAAACAAATAAAAATATCCCAATGGTCCTGAATTTTAATGTTTCCATCATACTAATTCAAGAAATGTGACTCAGTTTTCAAATATGAGGCTGAACTTCTTTATTGTAATTCAAACGATTCAACCAATGTCAGCATTAGCCCAGTAAAATTCATGGACATAGCTCAACTGCTCTTTTGCTAGGGAAACTTTTTAATAAGTTAGCTGTTCTTTAAAAACTCAGACCCAAGCTGCACAGCTGAGTTGATGAACCAACAAGCAACTCTCCCAGATGCCACTGCAGTAGTCCTATGTGGTTTTTTTGACAGAATCCCTGTGAATTGCACATGCATATTAAAAACTTCCTAGTAAAACTACACCAATAGTTTCCTCTATGAATGATTTTTTAAAAAGTAAGTATATACTACAGTTCAGCATTTGAGAGACTTCTGTATCTATTACTACAAAGGTGCTAAGAAATACATTTGTTTTTTTCTTTTGGTTCTTTAAAACTTTCAATGCATTTGTTTACTTGTTTTGGCTGCACTGGGTCTTGTTGATGTGCACAGGCTTTCTCTAGCTGCGGTGAGGGCTTCTCATTGTGGGGGCTACTCTTGTTGCAGAGCATGGGCTTTAGGCACCTGGGCTTCAGCAGTTGCCTTGTGTGGGCCCTGTAGATATGGTGCATGGGCTTTGTTGTTCTGAGGTATGTGGGAATCTTCCCAGACCAGGGATCAGACCTGCTTCCTCGCATTGGCAGGTGGATTCTTAACCACTGGACCACCAGGGAAGTCCCTGAGAAATACATTTGGATACTTGAAAAGAAGCAAGACTGGAAATGTGGTTTTATGTTAAAAAATTTAGAAGACCTCAGTTACCAAAAAACTAAAAATACACAACAGATAAATAGAAATTTCTTAAAACCGTGGTCTCTAACAATACAAAAAGTAGATATTAAGGCATCTTTTACTCCCATCTATCTACAGCAAAGAGAAATATTTTAAATGGGAACCAGCACTTCTATTCAAATAGTTTCTGATGCTTTTGGCAGATTTATTTTTATATTCTCCTGTTCAACATTCCATTGAAAGCTCTCATAATTGAGCATTGTGACCCAAACCAAGAGAAAAGTATCAATATGAACAGATACTCATTTATTATAAAGAAGCAGTTTGCCCTTGAAAAGAAAAAGGAACTACAAAGAATATTATGTATAAAGTGCAAATATTAGTATTTAAGTTTCTCTGAAACAATTTATGCTTCAGTAATTAAGAGAAAGAAATGATGAAGACTTTATTAAGATGAAGAGCCTATTAAGATGCATCACGCTGTGGGCTAATTGTTCACTCATTATTCTGTTCCACTGGGATGAGAGTTTGAAAACAGCTTTATATTTCTCTAGAAAAAATTACATCCACTAGACTAAGATCACGTAAGTTAACACTGATTATTATTCCCTATATTTATCATTTACAAAGCTTAAATGGCTTCATAAAGTATATCAATCAATCAGTTAATTTTTACCTTTTATTAAGGCAAGTTTGTGAAAATAATTTAATACAACCAGATATCCTCATGACTTTCAGCTTAAAATATTTTTAATGTAAGAAATAGACCAACAAAATCTGTTTTATAAAAAGCCACTTCAATCCTAGAAAAGAATAATAAAAGATTTTGAATGCAGTTTATTTTTTAAAGGATACTCTTCCCATGTCTCAAATTTCAAGTGCCATTCATCATCTGTAGAGCCAGTTTTGTTTGACTCAGTTCAGTTCATTTCAGTCACTCAGTTGTGTTCAACTCTTTGCGATCCCATGGACTGCAGCACACCAGGCCTCCCTGTCTATCACCAGCTCCCAGAGTTTACTCAAACTCATGTCCATTGAGTCGGTGATGCCATCCAACCATCTCATGCTCTATCATCCCCTTCTCCTTCCACCTTCAATCTTTCCCAGCATCAGGGTCTTTTCTAAGGAGTCAGTTCTTCTCCTCAGGTGGCCAAAGTATTGGAGTTTCAGCGTCAACATCAGTCCTTCCAATGAATATTCAGGACTGATTTCCCTTAGGATGGACTGGTTTGATCTCCTCGCAGTCCAAGGGACTCTCAGGAGTCTTCTCTAACACCACAGTTCATAAGTATCAATTCTTCGGTGCTCAGCTTTCTTTATAGTCCAACTCTCACATCCATATATGACTACTGGGAAAACCATAGCTTTGAGTAGACAGACCTTTGTTAGCAAAGTAATGTCTCTGCTTTTTAATATGCTGAGGTTGGTCATAACTTTTCTTCCTATATCAATCCAATTCCATCCTTGAGGAAGTTCTCCTTTATGGTTTGTTTTTTCTGCTAACTTATGTTTCTGGACTTCTGTTTTTTATTCACTATTTTTAAAAAAATTGAGATGTACTTGATTTACAATATTGTGCTAATTTCAGCTGTATAGCAAAGTGACTCAGTTAAGCACATATGTACATTCTTTTTTATATTCTTTCCATTATAGTTTATCCCAAGAGATTAGATGTAGTTACCTCTGGGCTTTTGAAAGTTGTTTTCTTTATCTTTTTTTCTCACCTGATGAGCTGTGTTAGGATTTTCAACCAAGATGTTACTGCTTTTGGATGTGGTAAAATTAATGGGGATAGCAATTCTCCATAACTGCTCTTTATTATCCTTGGTGTATTCAAACAACATGTCATTCATGGCGGTCCTGAGATTAACTTTCACTGCTTCCTGTAACTTGGCTGATAAGTTCTGCTTCATACCTGATGGTATGGTGTTAAAAGATGCATTCATAGACATGATTGGAGGTGTCTGAGGATTTGTTTTGTCCAGGAAACCTCTATGAAAAAGGCTTTGGGATCACCATTTTCTACTATCCTGTACTGAAATGAAACTGGACTCAATTCCTGGAGACTTTTCATCTTTTTCATAAATAGCACACGGTTCCCCCAATTCCATCTCCTGGTCTTCGCTGGCACTTAACATGCTGGTTGCAGGGTACCTCCCTTGGACTACCATTAAGACAACAAGAGAAAACGAGGGCAGCGGCTCCAAAGTTCTTAGCTGCAGGAGACACGCCCTTCACAGGGCAGAGGGGGGTCACGCACATGCCCCCAGCCCTTGGGGCATGTGAAACTGGCAGCTGGGGAATGGGCTGGACTTAATTTTTGACAACAGATTGATCAGCTTCTCTTGCACACCTCTAGTGACTAGCAGCTCATTGCCTCCAAGGGATCTGAGGCTCTGATTGTTAGGATGTTCTCACATTTTAACAAATACTGCCTTCTAAGGACCCTTTGGTCCTTGTGCCCAGTGGAGACATCAAGTACATGCTTTGTTCCTTTTTTCAGTTCTTCAAAGACTTTAGGTCTATCTTCCACTTCCTTTGGAGTGAGGATGGGGCAGGAACCCTGCCAGGGAAGGCAGCTGGCCAAAGAGTCAATGGAAAGTAGGCTAGACTGCCTTATTTCCCCATCTGTGACTTTCAGTCTTACTATGAGGCTTAGCTGACCTGATGTGTAACATGACAAGAGTATGATGCCCATGCTTAATAAATGGCAGCTTCCATTATTGTTAGATGAGAAAAGGAAGAATGAAACAGAACTCCTATTCTGGACAAACCTGAGAAGAACCTTCAGGGAAGTCTCTAATCCAGAGAGGTTGGGGACAAGGTCTGGACCTTGAAACAGGGAGGGTGAGGGAGTGGAGTGGGCCAACTCAAGACTCATCTAGAGATACATCTCCTTCAAGTCTTGGTTTAAATGCCACCTTCTTAGTGAGGCCTTCCCTGACAATCTATTTACAAATTCTAATCCCTCCCTTTTCCTGCCCTCCCCAAAGCCCTTCCTTGCCTTGCTTTCCAATAACACCTAACATCATCTAATCTATCAACACTTAACTTTAAAAAAACAGGGATTTTCTTGACAGTCCAGTGGTTAAGATTCCATGCTTTCACTGCAGGGGGCACAGGTTTGATCCTTGGTTGGATAACAGATCCTGCATGTGATCAAAAATAAAAATTTTTTAAATAAAAAATTTATATATATATATACATACACATATGTATATATACATACACACATATGTATTTTTATATACGTTGTTGTTGTTCCGTCACTAAGTCATGTCCAATGCTTTGTGACCGCATGGATTGCAGCACACCAGGCTTCCCTGTCCTTCACTGTCTCCTGGAATCTGCTAAGACTCATGTCTATAGACTTGGTGGTACCATCCAATCATCTCATCCTCTGTCATCCTCCTCTCCTTCGGTCCTAAATCTTTCCCAGCATCAGGGTCTTTGTCAGTGAGTCCGCTCTTTGTATCAGGTGGCCAAAATACTGGACCTTCAGCTTTAGCATCGGTCCTTCCAATGAATATTCAGAGTTGATTTCCTTTCGGATTGACTGGTTTGATCTGACAGTTCAACAGACTCTCAAGAGTCTTCTCCAACACCACAATTTGAAAGCATCGATTCGTTGGCACTCAGCCTTCTTTATCGTCCGGCTCTCACATCTGTACGTGACTACTGGTAAAACTACAGCTTTGACTATACAGACCTATGCCGGCAAAGTGATGTCTCTGCTTTAATTTAACATGTTGTCTAGGTTTGTCATAGCTTTTCTTTCAAGGAGCAAGCGTCTTTTAATTTTATGGCTACAGTCCCTGTCTGCAGTGACTTTGGAGCCCCAGATAATACAGTCTATCACTGTTTCCACTTTTTCCCTAGCTATCTGCCATGAAGTGATGGGGTATATATGGCTACTGTTGTTCTTGCTGCATCCGTCCAGTGAAGGTCACAGCTCCTGTCAGTTAGTCCTATCTCAGCACTCTTTTCTTCCCTGAATGTCTGTTACCACCTCCTTCCTGCTCCCCTTCAGGCCTTAGGTGCTAGTGATGTCCAAATGTTTCAAGATCCAGGGTACTTGACAACACTTCTTGGTTTCCCTACTTCCTGCCCACCTGTTTGAATAGGACCTCCTCAAATTACTGATGTGAGAAGGCCATCTGCTTACTGTCGGACCTGGCTGATGCAGAAGGCCATTCTCCTACAGCCCCCTGCACTTCCCTTGAACACAGCACTTATAATTGCCTACTTTATTTGTTGACTCCACACCTAGAATATAAGCTCCTTAAGGGCACTTCACAGAGTAGATCTTTCTGAGAACTTGTTGAATAAATGAATGAATAAAAGTAATGAAGAGAAAGATCACTCAGAATTATGTTATCAGGGAAAGCTTCTGCCCTCAGGATGCCCCCTCACTCTGATGACAAGGTCAGAAGACTGAGAAGGAAACTGCAAAGCGGATTTTTCTTCGGGGCATCCCAAGGCAAGGCCCCTCCTGGTATTTTTCTTGGGAAGTTCTGTTTATGCTCTGAACATTAGCTCATCTCAGTAGGTCAGTCCCAGTTAGAAATAATTAGAAATAACTAGAAATAATAGTTAGAAATAATTCATCCTGAGATAATTCCCTCAGACCTTATTTCCCCCAGGGGGTTGGGGAAGGCAGATTCCCTTCCCTGGGGACAAAAGAGGAATAAGGGACATTTAAATAGATTACTACACCTCCTACTCTTTACTGGGGAGTTTACCAAGAGTTATCTGGGGGTCATGGCAAGGCCACCACCAGAGGGGCTAGTACTTGGGTTACCTTTCCACATCCCACTCTCCCGACCAGCTCTCACATCTTTATCGTCCAGGCTCCCTTCCTTGAAGAAACCAGGCTGGAATGAGACTTAGGATTGCTCATAACTGTGGCCAGCATAGTTGGAGACATTGATTGCCTTAAGATAATGTAGACATAGGAATTCATTATAGTAGTTATATAAGGTTAATAGGGTTTTATTGCTAAAGCAGTGCTGGTAGACTTAGTCCTCTCCAAACTGTCTCTTTGTCCTCTTTCCTCTTTCCTCATAAGAACCGAAATAGGTTAATAGAATAAAACAGTTTCAAGCTTAAGCCCTCTCTAGCTTCTACATAGTTGCACCTAATAAGAGAAATGTAACCTTTCTACTTAGATCGATGTACTTATCCAAAGTATGCTGGAGACATTCAAATGGTAAACATACTAATGTTAAATCTAATTATGCAGAAATCCAACTTTTGCAAGGAAAATGAGCTTAAGCTTAAAGTTGTTTATGATAGGCAGAAAACAAGATTGTATAGAATAACATGTGACATAATGGGTGTGTTTCTTGGGTATAAAAACTGTAAACCAACAACAATAAAGAGAGAGACTCCTCCATCCACACATGGACTCAGCTCACTTCTTCGCCAGAGCCACTCATCCCTCAAGATCCCCGGACCTGCTGAGGCTGGACCCTGGCAAGCTTCCAGGAAAGGAGAGAACTTGAGAGAAGCTGATGCTCTTTCAACCTCTTGGCCAGACCTCTCTTCTCTGAACGCTAGACCCTTATATGTAACTATCTATTTAAAGTCTCTGTTTGGATATTTTGGGACTCGAACTCGTGACTTCTTCCCTGGCTCCCTTGAGTCTTCTATCCCTTGGTCAATGGAACCACCATCCATGCAGTCCCCTGTTTGTTTTCTTCATAGGACTCAACCTAGTTTTCTATTTATCTATGTACTGATTTGACTTCCCTCGTCACTGGCTCAGACAGTAAATAATCTACCTGCAATGCTGGAGACCTGGGTTCAATCCATGGGTTGGGAAGATCCCCTGGAGAAGGAAATGGCAACCCACTCTAGTAGTCTTGCCTGAGAATCCCATGGACAGAGGAGCCTGGGGGACTACAGTCCATGGGGTCACAAAGAGTTGAATACAACTGAGCAACTTCACTTTTTTCATTTTTTAGTACTGATTTGGGGTCTGCCTTTCCTGCTAGATTGTAAGCACTATAAGAACACAGACCAGGTATGTCTATTTTACCATGGAATACCCAGGATATAACTCAGTGTCTATCTAGGAGGTGGGGGACAAGCATTGGGAGGGAGGATGAGCATAGATGATATCCATCGTCAACAGTCTCAGAAGCCTGGGTTACCAAGGAAAATACAGCATGAATCATAGAGGAAGTTTAACCGCCATATCAAGTTATTTTTTTCCATTACTCATCAGGAGCCTGTGTCTGTACTTCTGTAATCTTGTCTCATTTTGGCCTGTCAGTTTAACCTGCAGAACACTTGTCTTCTCATTCTATACATACATACATATATATATATATATATATATATTTAGCTGCACCAGGTCTTAGATTCAGCAAGCAGGATCTTTAGTTGCAGTGTGTTGGATCTAGTTCCCTGACCAGGGATCAAACCTGGGCCCCC
This sequence comes from Antilocapra americana, assembly GCA_007570785.1. Classification (NCBI taxonomy): domain Eukaryota; kingdom Metazoa; phylum Chordata; class Mammalia; order Artiodactyla; family Antilocapridae; genus Antilocapra; species Antilocapra americana. The sequence continues at coordinate 1,043,217 of ML663009.1, read as the reverse complement.
TGCTTTGGGACCGTGGAGTCTTAGCCACTAGACCACCAGGGAAGTCCCTATCTTCTCCTTCTGAGCTTAACAATTCTCCTGCCTCTGCAGGTGGTGAAAAGCAGTGAAAAGAGCTCTGGAGGAGGTGGAGCAAGGTGTGGTGTTAGGAGACTGAACATCTCAGTGGCCTCTTCTCTCCACTTCACCCTCACACAAGCTGGGTTCTGGCCAGCAAGGTAGAACAGTGGTGAAGAACATAGCTTCTGGGATCCAGTGGAGCTGGGTTTGAATCCTAAGCCTGCCAATTATTAACATCAGCTGTAAGTGTTTAACCCCTCTGAGTCTTAGTTTCCCTATCTGTAGAATGGATATAAAGACAAATGCATTTTATAGTTGTGTGGATTACAGTAAGATATTATATTTAAAGTGCTTCACCTGGTACCAGGCACACAGCAAGTGTTTCATAAAGAATAACTACTGGGAATTTGGTTAGGAATCCTTGCTCTCATTGTCAAGGGCATAGGTTCAATCCCTGGTCAAGGAACTAAGATCCTGCAACTCATGCAACATGGGCAAAAATTAAAAAAAAACAATTAAAAGGACACGTGTTCTCATGGTTGTATAAATATGGACTTTTGAATGGTTTAAACAATAAGGGCTATGTGAATGCAGAAGAATGTGGGTTCAGTGAGGACTAAAGTTTATAGAGGAGGTAGGTGTATCAATTAGGAATCTTAGCTGTAACAGAAAATCCAGTGCAAACTGACTTAAGTAAGAAAGGGAATTTATCAGCTCATAAGTGGTAAAGAATCTGCCTGCCAATGCAGGAGATGCAGGGGACATTGATATAATCCCTGGGTTAGGAAGATCCACTGGAGGAGAAAATGGCAACCTACTCCAGCATTTTTGCCTGAAAAATCCCACATACAGAGAAGACTGGCAGGCTGCAGTCCATGGGGCCACAAAGAGTTGGACATGAACAAGCACGTAGCACAAAATCTTAATATCCTGACATATGTAGCTTCAGGCATAGCTGGATCTAGAAGCTCAGATGATGTTTTCAGGAACTGGTCTTTTTGCATCTTTGGGCTCTGCTTTTCTCACTGATGCTCTATGTTCAGGCAGGATCCCACTTTGTGGTAACAATGTGGTCTGCCTGCTGCTCCATGTATACACTATATTCTATGAATAAAGCCAGTAAAAGAGATTCTTTGCCCTACAATAGAAGTGCTGTTTATTGTACAGTCTTTGGAGTCTAGACTTTAAGTTCAAATCATGGACCTGCCTCTAGCTAACTGTATGAACTTGGGTGAATCTTCATCTGAGCCGATTTCTTCTTCTCAGAACACAGTCAGCAGTACAACCTTGTGGGTTTGTTATTTGCTGTGATGATTAAGTAACGGCTGTAATGTTAGTGCTTAGTATAGCCCTGTGCCCTTGTGGGTTGAAATGCTAGAGGGGTGAAATTGAGCTGAATAACAGGAGCTCCTTGCCAGCACCCAACATCTCAGAGGGCACAGCATGCTCCCAGTCCAGACTCTGACTGCAAATCAGGGCTGTGTATAAGTCAGCATTCAGGCAAGAGTAAGACGGCACCCTGCAACTAGATACTCTGAAGAGAGCATGAAGGTGGATTTAGGAAACTGACAGGGAACGGAAGCAGGTCTGGTAGCAACAGTGAGGAGGGAAAGCATTGCTAGGTTTGGAGGGCCAGGGTGGGGGTGGGTTTACTGGAACCCAAGGAGGGCAGCCAGGCTGGAACTGACATTATGTAGGAATCCCCCTCCTTTCCCTCCATTCTGTCTCTTCCCACCCTATGGTGCCTCTTTATGCACCAACCCAGATGGAAACTCAAGAGCAAGGAGGTAAGGCCCTTGATAGGTGAAGAAGTGTGTGAGCATATGGTGGGGCAAGTGGGAGGGGCAAGCAGAGGCAGTGGCAACAGTCAGATGGGTGGGATCCTCCTCCCATTTTCAGTCTCCTCTGGGCAATGGGTAAAAGAGAAGGTGAAAGAGTGAAGAAAGGGGTGAAGAAAGCCTAACCGGCTCCCTCCTCTGTCCATGGGATTTCCCAGGCAAGAATACTGGAGTGGGTTGCTATTTCCTACTCCAGGGATGAATCTGTGCTAAAGTCTATCCCCAGGCTCTTTAGTTACCAGATCTAAGATACTGTTTTTCATTGAGTTACAACTAGATTTTTCTCTTACAACCTAGGAGTCACTTGAGCCTTTTCTTCCCCTGTTCCCTGTTAATATAAGTCACTTCTGTGTTCCACAGTACCTGTGCAAACTTCTCTCATGGTGCTTATCATTGGTTGCTGTGAACATTCTTTACTGGTGTGTCTCCTCCACAAAGCTGTGAGCTCCTTGAAGCCAAGTCTGATGCATCTTCGAGTCCCCAGTGACACTCCTTGAAGACAGAAACCAAGTCTGATACATCTCCGTGTCCCCAGTAACACACCGTGCACTGGCCAGACCACATCAGGCATGTTATCTTCAAGCAGCACAGGTTAAGGGCATGTTAGCCAAGTGGAGCCTGTTGAGATGAGGGCTATAGGGTAGAGCCTGGAGGCCACATTTTATAAAGAGCAGACAAATCAGGAAAGTGTAATGAGATGAGACTGGTCTTAGGATAGAGCTCATCTGCTGACTCAACAGGCCATTTACTCGACAGGGCATCTGCATGTGAGGCCTTGGGCTGGTCCTGAGGGGGCCATGGGTGATACAGCTGTAGCCCCTGCCTGGGGAGCTCGCAGTCTGGACTGGCTCAGACTTGGAAACAAGTAACTACATCACAGGGGCCACTGCCACCTGACGGGGGTACAGGGAAGGGCTCTCAGAAGAGGACTTGCTGGAGGCCAGAATCATGAGGCTTGGGGGCAGGTTTCAGTTTGGGATGAGGAAACTCTAACAATCAGAACTATAAAGAATGCTCTACATCCAGGGCTGTGTGAGCGGGGCTGGGATGACCACTTCATAGAATGGACACTGACGTCTGTCAACAGAAGGACTGAAGGGGAGTCTACAGGGAATTCCTCATAATTACAAGTCATTGAGCCACTGTTTCCTTTCACATGCTAGGATACAAAGACAAAACAAAACAAATAAACGGTCTCTGGCTTAAAAAAGCTCACAATTTAGGTAAATTGAAAAAATGTAACACTGTAGCCTTATGCTAGGGTCTCTTGAACTTGAATGATGTATGAATCCCCTTTTTTAAAGAAAGTACTCAGTACTAATAAATATGTTTCAAATTTAAACTCAGTTTAAATTCCAAGGCAGCTGCAAAAGCTACTCTTTTATATAGTGTTTAAGTACACATTTTAATGAAAATGGACAAAACAATAAGCTAATAAAATGCTAATATTGATAACACGAATGCTACAGGTCATATTGAGTTCTTTTGAAGCTTCCAGTTCTATAGACATATTCCTACTGGTAAATGAAGAAGGAATGATAGAACCAAGGGTTGGGAAGATCTCCTAGAGAAGGGGAAGTCTACCCACTTCAGTAATCTGGCCTGGAGAATTCCATGGACTGTATAGTCCACGGGGTCGCAAAGTGTCAGAAACAACTGAGCAACTTTCACTTTCAATAAAATAATAGATCTAGGGTCTAGCCATCACAAGAAAGAGGAAAAAAATTAAACCCCAAAACAGATACTGTGTGCCACTTGATGTAAAAACACACCATCACCTACAAAGCAACTTGCTTAAAAAAAGGAAAAAAAATCATATCTGAATCAGACCAAATATCAGGATCTACTTTTTAATCTTCAGGAAATACAGGAGGAAAAGATTTTCAAAAGAGGGAGGAGGAACCTATACGTGAAAAGAGACTTAAGAGACATTTATGAGCCTTATGAACCAAATTCAGTGTGTGGACTTTGTTTCAATTCTAGTTTTGAACAAATCACCTATAGGAAGAGGGAGAGGCAAAGAAAGAGAAATCTGAGTATTAACTGAATATTTGTTGATATTGAAGATGTATTTTTTAAATGTGTTAATATATTGTGGTTATTTTTTGAGTCCTTATCTTTTGAGAATATATACTGAAATATTTATTCATGAAATAATATGGTATCTGTGATTTGCCTCACAATAATCCAGGGAGGAGGCAGGAAATAGGCCAAGATTTAGATAAGCTAAGACCAAGAGTTGATTGTTTTACCTGAATGATGGGTACATGGGATTCACTGTTGTACATGAAAGATTTTATAATAAAAAGCTTTAATGATGAAAAACTCTAAGATGCTAAAATTGTTAAAATTTAAATACAACAGGCATTGTACATTGCTGATGGAAATATAAATTGGCAAGTTTTATGTAAGGCAATATGACAATATCTAATAAAAATGCACATATCCTTTGACTCAGAAAATCACTTCTAGAAATGCAAACTCTGTGCTCACCACGTGTGTTACAATATGCAGATATACAAACGGACACACAGAAACTTAGTTTTATTTGGCTGCACCAGGTCTTAGTTGTGGCATGTGGCATCTCTGATCTTCATTGTGGCATGAGAGATCTTTTCTGTGGCATGTGGGAGCTAGTTCCCTAACAAGGTCCTCTGCATTGGGAGCTCAAAGTCTTAGCCATTGGACCACCAAGGAAGTCCTGGGTTCTCACTGTAGCTTTAATTGTAAAAGAAAGAATTAGTGATAATCTAAACATCGTTTAGATTAGATAAATGTGAAAGTCATTCAGTCGTGTCCGACTCTTTGTGACCCCAGGGACTATACAGTCCATGGAATTTTCCAGGCCAGAATACTGGAGTGGGTAGCCTTTCCCTTCTACCAGGGGATCTTTCCAACCCAGGAATCGGAACCCAGGTCTCCCACATTGCAAGCAGTTTCTTTACCAGCTGAGCCACAAGGGAAATAAGTCATGGTAAGTCCACTGAATGGAATTCTCCAATTGTTTTTAAAATGAGGATGTTCTTTATATACTGACCTGATGCAATCTCCAAAGTACAGGGATATGTGTATAGTATGCTTTTTACATGAAAATGCATGTATGCCTAGATATGTATAAAATACACGTGAAGAATATAAATGAGACATTTACCCTCATTTAAGCCTCTAGGAAAGGGTCTGGGTTTACAGGGAAAAGGGATAGGAGTAAGACTTACAATTCAGCAGTGGCATTTTGTACCTTTTATTTATCTGGCTGCACATGTAGCATGTGGGAGTCTCAGTTCCCTGACCAAGGAACAAGTCCGTTCCCCCGACATTGAGAACTTGGAGCCTTAACCACTGAACCACCAGGAAAGCCTTTTAAGTTTTATTCCTTGTGCAGGAATTACCGATATATTTTTCAGAAGATTTGTTTTAAAAGAAACAAAAACAAGATCAAGACATTAAAAATATAAAGACTATCTGGCAATGTGGGAAAATGTTTGTAATATTACGTTTGGTTTAAAAGAGTATACAAAATTTTATCCACATAATACTTTATAATAACAGAATTATAAATCAGAATAATGGACTAGAATAATAAAAGGTGTTGGCTTATGATCAAGTACTGGAAACACACACAAATGGAAAGGATTTATTTAGGTGGAAGTGAAATTTTTATTGTTTTCTAAAACTTTATAGTTATTATAATATAGTGTGATAATATGTAAATTACAATTTAGTGAAAAAAATAAAATTTTGATTGAAAATATCTGATTTCCATAAAGGTTTTCAGAAAGAGGCTTTTTTCATGAAGTGAGGTGCACCTGGTTGCACTGCCAAAGCAGGTCCTGTTTGGTTTCCTGCCAGCCTCACTGAGGAACAAGATGCTGGAAAAGTCACTGCAGTTGGTCACGTCCTCGCAGTTAGCACTCGTTTACCAGACCCCGGACAGTTTGTTTATTTATGAGGAAAAGACTGCATAAACAAGAAGAGACTTTTTGGAGGTGGGAAAGCCAGGGTGTTAACGACCATCCTTCGTATGCCTAGCTTCCTTCCTCGAGGAAGGGCCCCCGGTGAGAAACCGGAGGTGGGCTCTGACCAGGAAGGAAGGAGAGTCAGGAACTCCAGCAGTGGCCTGACCCAGTTCCACAGGCCCAGCGACCTCCTTGGCTCTCCCTGCTCACCCTTCAGAGACAGCTGTGCAAGAGCGGAAAGACCCAGCTTAGGAGCCAGGGACTGACTCTGCTCCTAAGTGCATGACCTCATAGAGTTACTTAGCCTCCCAAGCCAGTTTTTTCATCCATAAAATAAACCTTCCTATCTTGCTATGCAGTCAGAAGAATGAATGAGATTGGCGTATTGTCTGCTACATCTCTGTCTAGACTGCTTTTCGGTCTCCTTGGCTTGCACCTCACACTTACCAGCCCTCTGCCCTCCCCTGCTATCTTTGGGCTTCCAGACATAAACTGTCACTCACGACAGCTGTGCTCCAGATCCACAGACCCAACTGGGCCTCTTCACATGCATCTTCCACAATTATCCCAACCTTGATCCATCAAAAACTAAACTCATTATCATCCTCTCCAAACTTGGTCAACATCCAGTGTTCTCTGTTCCAGCAACACCTCTAGCATCCAGAAACCTGGGGATTTTCCTTGCCTCTACTCCGACATCCAAGGGGAACAGCAGCAGAAGCCATCTTCTACCACATGGCCTGGGAAACAGAGAAAGCTGGACTGGAGTAAGACAGAATGAAGCAAACACACCAGGAAGCATGGCAGAGAACAGAGGAGACCATGTGGGTTCCTAAGGACAAGTTCTGGTTTTGTTCAGGAGCCAGCTACAGCTCCACTCTTGGATATTTTAAATTTACCATCTTAACTATTTATTCATTATGAATGGCTGCTCCGGGTGTTCAGCCAGCATGCTTTTCACTGTGGTGGCTTCTCTTATTGCGGAGTACAGGCTCTACAGTGTGCGGGCTTCACTAGCTGTGGAACACTTTGGTGGCTTGCCTCCAGTACACGTCAGTCAACAGCAGGGAGCTCTGTTCCCCGCAGTCCCTCAGGAAGCAATCGCCATCTTGAATGCTGTTGGTTACTCTTCTACAGAGCCAGGACTGGAACTGAGGTTGCCTGACATCATATTCAAGGCTCCTTCTACCCTAACTGCCTGTGGTAGCCAGTCTCCTAGATGGCCCTTAATGATCCTCACCTCCTAGGACCCTTGTGTAGTCCCTTCCATACTGAATAAATAGGGTTCACATATTAGGAGACTGCAGAAATGACTGTGTAACTTCCAATGCTGGGTCATAAAAGACATTGTGGCTTCTACCTTGTCTCTTTCTGGCATCACTTGATCTGGGGAAAGCCTGTTGCCAGGTCATAAGAATATTCAAGCAGCTATTTTAAAGTGAAATCATCCCCAAGAAAAAGAAATGCAAAAAGGCAAAATGGTTGTCTGGGGTTGGGGGTGTTGGAAATGGCTGAGAAAAGATGAGAAAGGCAAAGGAGAAAAGGAAATATATATCTATCTGAATGCAGAGTTTCAAAGAATACCAAGGAGAGATAAGAAAGCCTTCCCCAGTGACCAATGCAAAGAAATAGAGGAAAACAACAGAGAGGGAAAGACTAGAGATCTCCTCAATAAAATTAGAGATCTCAAAGGAACATTTCATGCAAAGATGGGCATGATATAGGACAGAAATGGTATGGACCTAACAGGAGCAGAAGATATTAAGAAGAGGTGGCAAGAAAACACAGAACTATACAAAAGAGATCTTAATGACCCAACTAACGATGATGGTGTCATCACTCACCTACAGCCAGGCATCTTGGAGTGCAAAGTCAAGTGGGCCTTAGGAAGCATTACTATAAACAAAGCTAGTGGAGGTGATGAAATTCCAGCTGAGCTATTTCAAATCCTAAAAGATGATGATGTGAAAGTGCTGTACTCAATATGCCGGCAAATTTTGAAAACTCAGCAGTGCCACAGGACGGGAGAAGGTCAGTTTTCACTCCGATCCCAAAGAAAGGCAGTGCCAAAGAATGTTCAAACTACCACACAATTGCACTTATCTCACACACTAGCAAAGTAATGCTCAAACTTTTCCAAGCCAGGCTTCAACAGTATGTGAACTGTGAACTTCCGGATGTTCCAGTTGGATTTAGAAAAGGCAGAGGAACCACAGATCAAATTGGCAACATCCGTTGGATCATAAAAAAAGCAAGAAAGTTCCAAAAAACATCTACGTCTGCTTCATTGACTATGCTAAGGCCTTTGACTGTGTCAGTTCAGTTCAGTCACTCAGTCGTGTCTGACTCCTTGCATACAATGGACTGCAGCACGCCAGGTCTCCCTGTCCATTGCCAACTGACCTCCAGGCCTGTCCACCACCAATTCAAACTCATGTCCATTGAGTTGGTGGTGCCATCCAACCATCTCATTCTCTGTTGTCCTCTTCTCCTCCTGCCTTCATTCTTTCCCAGCATCAGTGTCTTTTCAAATGAGTCAGTTCTTCACATTAAGTGGCCAAAGTATTGGAGTTTCAATTTCATCATCAGTCCTTCCAGTGAATATTCAGGACTGATTTCCTTTAGGATGGACTGGTTGGATCTCTTTGCAGTCCAAGGGACTTGCAGGAATTTTCTCCAACACCACAGTTCAAAAGCATCAATGCTTCAGCACTCAGCTTTCTTTATAGTCCAACTCTCACATTCATACATGATTATTGGAAAAACCATAGCTTTGACTAGATGGACCTTTGTGGGAAAAGTAATGTCTCTGCTTTTTAATAGGATGTCTAGGTGGGTCATAACTTTTCTTCAAAGGAGCAAACATCTTTAATTTCATGGCGTCAGTCACCATTTGCAGTGATTTTGGAGCCCCCCAAAATAAAGTCTCTCACTGTTTCCCCATCTACTTGCCATGAAGTGATGGGACCAGATGCCATGATCATAGTTTTCTGAATGTTGAGTTTTAAACCAACTTTTCCACTCTCTTTCACTTTCATCAAGAGGCCCTTTAGTTCTTCACTTTCTGCCATAAGGGTAGTATCATCTTCATATCTGAGGTTATTGATATTTCTCCTGGCAATCTTGAGTCCACCTTGTGCTTCTTCTAGCCCAGTGTTTCTTTTGATGTACTCTGCTGCTGCTGCTAAGTCGCTTCAGTCGTGTCCGACTCTGTGCAACCCCATAGATGGCAGCCCACCAGGCTCAGCTGTCCCTGGGATTCTCCAGGCAAGAACACTGGAGTGGGTTGCATTTCCTTCTCCAATGCATGAAAGTGAAAATGAAAGTGAAGTCGCTCAGTCATGTCTGACTCTGCACATAAGTTAAATAAGCAGGGTGATAGTATACAGCCTTGATGCACTCCCTTCCCTGTTTGAAACCAGTCAGTTGTTCCCTGTCCAGTTCTGCTGTTGCCTCCTGACCTGTATGCAGATTTCTCAAGAGGCAGGTCAGCTGGTCTGGTATTCCCATCTCTTTCAGAATTTTCCCGTTTGTTGTGATCCACACAGTCAAAGGCTTTGGCATAGTCAAAGCAGAAGTAGATGTTTTTCTGGAACTCTCTTGCTTTTTTGATGATCCAGCAGATGTTGGCAATTTGATCTCTGGTTCCTCTGCCTTTCCCCAAACCAGCTTGAACATCTGGAACTTCACGGTTCACGTACTGTTGAAGTCTGTCTTGCAGAATTTTGAGCATTACTTTGCTAGTGTGTGAGATGAGTGCAACTGTGTGGTAGTTTGAGCATTTTTTGGCATTGCCTTTCTTTGGCATTGGAATGAATGCTGACAGCTTTCAGTCCCGTAGCCACTGCTGAGTTTTCCAAATTTGCTGGCATATTTAGTGCAGCACTTTCACAGCATCATTTTTTAGGATTTGAAATAGCTCAACTGGAATTCCGTCACCTCCACTAGCTTTGTTCATAGTGATGTTTCCTAAGGCCCACTTGACTTCACATCCCAGGATGTCTGGCTCTAGGTGAGTGATCACACCATCATGATTATTTAGGTCGTGAAGATCTCTTTTGCATAGTTCTTCTGTGTATTCTTGCCACCTCTTCTTAATATCTTCCACTTTTGTTAGGTCCATACCATTTCTGTCCTTTAATGTGCCCATCTTTGCATGAAATGTTCCCTTGTTATCACTAATTTTCCTGAAGAGATCTCTAGTCTTTCCCATCCTATTGTTTTCCTCTATTTCTTTGCATTGATCACTGAGGAAGGTTTTCTTAGCTCTCCTTGCTATTCTTTGGAACTCTGCATTCAAATGGGTATATCTTTCCTTTTCTCCTCTCATCTTTGCTTCTCTTCTAGTCACAGGTATTTGTAAGGCTTCCTCAGACAACCATTTTGCTTTTTGCATTTCTTCTCCTTGGGGATGGTCTTGATCCCTGCCTCCTGTACAATGTCTCGAACCTCCATGGATAGTTCTTCAGGCACTCTATCAGATCAAATCCCTTTAACTGATTTGTCACTTCCACTGTATAATCATAAGGAATTTAAGTCATACCTTAATAGTGTAGTGGTTTTCCCTAGTTGACAGTGTGGATCACCACAAGCTGTGGAAAATTCTTTAAACAGATGGGAATACCACCTTACCTGAGAAACCTGTATGCATGTCAAGAAGTAACAGTTAGAACCAGACATGGAACAAGGGACCGGTTCCAAACTGGGAAAAGAGTACATCAAGGCTGTATATTGTCACCCTGCTTATTTATCTTCTATGCAGAGGACATCATGTGAAAAGGCGGGCTGGGATGAAGCACAAGATGGAATCAAGACTGCTCAGAGAAATATCAATAACCTCAGATATGCAGATGACACCACCCTTATGGCAGAAAGCGAAGAGGAACTAAAGAGTCTCTTGATGAAGGTGAAAGAGAAGAGTAAAAAAGCTGGCCCAAAGCTCAGCATTCAAAAAGCAAAGATTATGGCCTCTGGTTCCTCCACTTCATGGCAAACAGATGGGAAAAAAAATGGAAACAGTGAGAGACTTTATTTTCTTGGGCTCCAAAATCACTATAGATGGTGACTGTAGCCATGAAATTAAAAGATGCTTGTTCCTTGGAAGAAAAGCTATGACAAACCTAGACAGCCTATTAGACAGCAGAGACATTACTTTGCCAACAAAGGTCTGTCTGGTCAAAGCTTCGGTTTTCCCAGTAGTCATGTACAGATGTGAGAGCTTGGCTATGAAGAAAGCTGAGAGCTGAAGAATTGATGCTTTTGAACTGTGGTATTGGAGGAGACTCTTGAGAGTCCCTTGGATTGCAAAGAGATGAAACCAATCAATCCTAAAGGAAATCAATCCTAAATATTTATTGGAAGGCTGATGCTGAAACTAAAGCTCCAATACTTTGGCCACCTGATGGGAAGAGCCGACTCTTTGGAAAAGACCCTGATGCTGGGAAAGACTGAAGCAGGAGAAGAGGACGATAGAGGACAAGATGGTTGGATGGCATCATTGATTCAATGGCCGTGATTTTGAGCAAGCTCTGGAAGTTGGTGATGGACAGGGAAGCGTGGTGAGCTGTAGTCCAAAGAGTCAGATACTACTGAGCAACTCAACAACATAAAAGTGAAAAGGAATTAAGGCCTCCTGGTAATAACTAATACCAATCAAGTGTGTGAGTCAGTCATCTTGGAAGCTGATTCTCCAGCCTTAGTCAAGTCTTCAGATGAGAGCTGCCCTGGCTAACGTCTTTCTCTTTTTTAATCTTTTGGCTGTGCAATGCAGCATGTGGGATCTTAAGTTTCCCAGCCAGGGGTTGAAACTGTCTCCCCTGCATCAGCAGCACAGAGTCTTAACCACTGGAGAACCAGGGAAGTCCCCCCATAGCTGACATCTTGATTGCACCTCATGAGAGACCTTGACCCAGAACCACTCAGTAAACTTCTCCCAAATTTTCAAACCACAGCATATGAGATAATAAATGTTTATTCCTTTAAATCATTAAGCTTTGGGGTGACTTGTTATAGATAATTAACAAACAAAAGATCTCTTATAAACTTAAGAGATCTCATATTAAAAAAAAAAACCTTCTATTTTTGGCATTTCTACAGGGTCAGAAATTATTATTCTCTTTCCCCTAGCCTTTGGCCTAGCTCAGGTTACCTAATTAAAAAAGCCATCAGGTTTGAAGAATCCAATCCAGGAATACAGACTCTCATATTTCTCTTTAAAGAGGCCTTTCCCTGTTATTGCAGAAAGCTCCCACGTCTCCTAAGAATAAAAAAAAAAAGTCCACATCACATCACCTTCACCTGGATGATCCTGAAAAATGATTCTTACAAAAATCAACGGAACTAGAGTCCAGACTTCCCCAATTAAACACAGTATTGAGGAAATATTTGGGAAATGACACCCTATGATATCTGAGCCTTTCTGAGCTGAGAAATGGGTGTCGACAGTAGTGCTAATGCCTTTTATTTATATAGTATAAATGCTTTTCATAATGTTTTCATATCTACATCTGAGGTAGGTTGGGAAGATATAAATAAACTTTATACATATGGAACCAAGGGCCCAGAGCTCATGATGTGCCCACAGCCTCATGATGTGTGAATGACAGGGCCAGTTCTAGAATCTGGGTTTCAGGTTTCCAAGTCTGGTGCGGTGCTTTCCAAGGCAGGACCTCCAGGGTGTGATAATATAAACGCCCTTCAGCTGGGGCTGTCCTCCGAGGTCAACGTGCACTTGTAGGTCTCTTTAAAGGCCTCAAGGAAACGCGGCATCGCTTCATCCACAGTGACATGCCTCTGGAGCTCCTCGCTCAGTGAAGTGACGCCTGTCCCAACCAGCCCACAGGGCACAATGTGCTCAAACCACGTGAGGTCCGTAGCACAGTTCAGCGCCAGACCGTGGGACGTAACGTGCCTGCCACAGCGGACACCTGCAAGGCAAACCAACGGCTCTTAGAACAGACAGCCTCCCTCCGCGGCCTTCATGACGGTTCTCAGTGAGATGAAAAAACTGGACTAGACCACTGATTTTCCAATTCTGTTTCTAGAGCACCCAAGGGGTTGTACACAGATCAGCGGAGGGGGACAAAATGAGAGGAGGCGCCTGTGGCTCCACAGTGGCTGTACTTACTATGGACATTACAGAAATGTCCTTTAACAAAGATTCCAACTGCTTAAAAAAAGTTTAGGGAAAAAAATTTCACCCTTATTGTCCATCTCCATTTCTAAAAGAGTGTGTTGAACCACGTGACCTCTGATGTGACCTTCTGGTTCTGAGGATACCAGTGAGGAGAGCATTAGAAATTCTTAAAGGGAGTGGGCAGATGATTCAAAGCCCGCCCCAGGGACTCCTCCCGCCCGGAGCTCCGCCCTCACCACCACTGGTCCGGCCCCGCCAGGCCCCGCCCCGGGGCGCTCACCGATCGCGCAGATCTTGCGCTCGCCCAGCCAAACTCCGGTGTAGGGCGGGGGCCGCGCGCGGGCGCCCGGCAGGCCCAGGAGCTCGCACAGGCGCACGGCGCACGCCTCCAGCGCCGCCACGTGGGCGCGCAGGCGCAGGCCGAGGGGTCGCAAGTCGAGCACCGGGTGGCACAGCAGCTGGCCCGGGCCGTGGAAGGTGGCTAGGCCGCCCCGGCCAAGGGGGCGCACCTCGGCACCCAAGGCCCGCAGTCGCGCCGTCTCCTCGGACGTCAGGCCGCCGCGCAGCCCGGTGGTATACACGGGCCCAGCGGGCTCGCAGAGCAGGAGCGCGCCCGCCTCGGTCCCTGGCTCGGCCTGCAGCCGCCGCAGCCAGCGCTGCTGCAACGCCAGCAGCTCGGCGTAGGGCACCTGACTCAGCCACACCAGTCGTACCGCCGGGAGCAACATTTGGCCCTCCGCGGCGTCTGCGGGGCCTCGCCTCCTTTCCGGGGCTAGAGGCGGGCCGGGAGGGGCGGGGACTCGGAGCCTCCGCCCCTAAATGCTTGTTACTGGCTGTTGAGAGTGTTATGATACCTAATGTAAAGTCAGTTCAGTTCAGTCGCTCGGTGGTGTCCGACTCTTTGCGACCCCATGGACAGCAGCATGCCAGGCTTCCCTGTCCACCACCAACTCCAGGAGATTGCTCAAACTCATGTGGATCGAGTCGGTGATGCCATCCAACCATCTCATCCTCTGTCGTCCTCTTGTCTTGCGTTCAGTGTTTCCCAACATCATGGTCTTTTCCAATGACTCAATTCTTCCCATCAGGTGGCCAAAGTATTGGAGTTTCAGCCTTGGCATCAGTCCTTCCAGTGAATATTCAGGACTGATCTCCTTTAGGGTGGACTGTTTGGATCTCCGTGCAGTCCAAGGGACTCTCAGGAGTCTTCTCCAACACCAGAGTTCAAAAGCATCAGTTCTTTTGTGCTCAGCTTTCCTTATAGTCCAACTCTCACATCTATGCATGACTACTGGAAAAACCATAGCTTTGACTAGATGGACCTTTGTGGGCATTGTCTCTGCTTTTTAATATATTGTCTAGGTTGATCATAACTTTCCTTCCAAGCAGTAAGCGTGTTTTAATTTCATGGCTGCACTCACCATCTGCAGTGATTTTGGAGCCCCCCAAAATGAAGTCTCTCACTGTTTCCCCATCTATTTGCCATGAAGTGATGGGACTAGATGCCATGATCTTAGTTTTCTGAATGTTGAATTTTAAACCAATTTTTTCACTCTCCTCTTTCGCTTTCATCAAGAGCCTCTTTTGTTCTTCTTCACTTTCTGCTATAAGGGTGGTGTCATCTGCATATCTGAGGTTATTGATATTTCTCCCAGCAGTCTTGATTCCAGCTTGGGCTTCATCCAGCCCAGCATTTCTCATGATATCCTCTGCATAGAAGTTAAATAAGCAGTGTGGCAATATACAGCATTGACCACTCCTTTCCCAGTTTGGAACCAATCTGTTGTTCCATGTCCGGTTCTAACTGTTGCTTCTTGACCTCCATACAGGTTTCTTAGGAGGCAGGTAGGGTGGTCTGGTATTTCCTTCTCTTGAAGAATTTTCCATGTTTGTTGTGATCCACACAGTAAAAGGCTTTGGTATAGTCAATAAAGCAGAAGTAGATGTTTTTCTAGAACTCTCTTGCTTTTTCAGTGATCCAGTGGATGTTGGCAATTTGATCTCTGGTTCTTCTACCTTTTCTAAATCCAGCTTGAACATCTGGAAGTTCATGGTTCACATACTGTTGAAGCCTGGCTTGCAGAATTTTGAGCATTACTTTGCTAGTGTGTGAGATGAGTGCAATTGTGTGGTAGTTTGAACATTCTTTGGTATTGCGTTTCTTTGGGATTGGAATGAAAACTGACCTTTTCCAGTCCTGTGGCCACTGCTGAGTCTTCCAAACTTGCTGGCACATTGAGTGAAGCACTTTAACAGCGTCATCTTTTAGGATTTGGAATAGCTCAACTGGAATTCAATGATCTCCACTAGCTTTGTTTGTAGTGATGCTTCCTAAGGCTCACTTGACTTCGCATTGCAGTCATATCTGGCTCTAGGTGAGTGATCATGCTATCGTGGTTATCTGGGTCATGAAGATCTTTTTTGTATTGTTCATCTATGTATTCTTGCCACCTCTTCTTAATATCTTCTGTTCCTGTTAGGTCCATACCATTTCTGTCCTTTATTGAGCCCATCTTTGCATGAAATGTTCCCTTGGTATCTCTAATTTTCTTGAAGAGATCTCTAGTTTTCCCCATTCTATTGTTTTCCTCTATTTCTTTGCACTCATCACTGAGGAAAGCTTTATTATCTCTCCTTGCTATTCTTTGGAACTCTGCATTTAGATGGGTATATCTTTCCTTTTCTCCTTTGCCTTTCTCTTCTCTTCTCAGCTATTTGTAAGGCCTCCTCCAACAACCATTTTGCCTTTTTGCATTTCTTTTTCTTGCAGATGGTCTTGATCCCTGTCTCCTGTAAATGCCATAAATCTCTGTAGATAGTTCTTCAGGGACTCTGTCTATCAGAGTCTATTTCTAGACTCTATTTCTCACTTCCACTGTATAAGGGATTTGATTTAGGTCATACCAGCATGGTCTAGTGCTTTTCCCTACCTTCAATTTAAGTCTGAGTTTGGCAATTAGGAATTCATGATCTGAGCCACAGTCAGCTCCCAGGCTTGTTTTTGCTGACTGTATAGAGCTTCTCCATCTTTGACTGCAAAGAATATAGTGAATCTGATATCAGTATTGACAATCTAGTGATGTCCATGTGTAGAGTTTTCTCTTGTGTTGTTGGAAGAGGGTGTTTGCTATGACCATGCATTCTCTTGGCAAAACTTTATTAGCCTTTGCCCTGCTTCATTCTGTACTTCAAGACCAAATTTTCCTGTTACTCCAGGTATCTATTGACTTCCTACTTTTGCATTCCAGTGTCCTATAGTGAAAAGGACATCTTTTTTTGGGTGTTAGTTGTAGAAGGTCTTGTAGAACCATTCAGCTTCTTCAGTATTACTGGTTGGGACATAGACTTGGATTACTGTGATATTGAATGCAATGTAAGGTGTGTCTCATTTAATTCAGTCCAACAACCAGTGTTTAGGGCCTACTGGTGTTCTGCAGGCCCTGCCCTAGGTACTTGATATAATAGTGCACCCTGTATGGAAAAAAAAAATCTGTCTTATAACACTTATATTCTTACAGCAGACAATAAACAAATATTAAAGCATTAAGTAAATAAGATTATTTCATATTTTGATAAGTGTTACGAAAAGAAAAGTAAAATAGGATAGTGTGTACCCTGAGTGGAGTTCCCTGAGGAAGAGTGAGATTAACATTCAAAAGTTTAATTAGGGTGGGCTGGAGAGAAGTTACTGTCAAGGCCAAGCCTGTAAGGTAGTGATGAAAGCAGGATTGGGCAGGAGGAGAGGTTAAGTTGTGAAACTGTCTCATCAGAAGCCTCTGCCAATCCCAAAGAATGCTCTGAGCCTGGGGATGACCTTTCAGAATTATTCCAAATTAAGGAAGGGAGTGAGAAATTTATATCCTTGTATTGATCAGTGATTGAGGCTGTATCTGGAGAGGTACTGTAACTTTTGGCAAGATTGTTTCCTTTTGAAGAAGACAATTTCCAGAGAGGAATTAGGAGTTATAAGCAACCTACTCCTAGAAATTGGGGGGATGACTGACTAGATCCTGAGGGTGGATCTGGTATCCATTTTGTTGTATTGAAGTGTGATTTAAACAAGTCTAAATTCATTCAATAAACTTGTGTGTGTGTGTGTTTATGTGTGTTAAGTTGCTTCAGTCATGTCCAAGTCTTTGTGACCCATGGACTATAGCCCACCTGGATTCTCCAGGCAAGAATATTGGAATGGGTTGCCATGCCCTCCTTCAGGGGATCTTCCCGATCCAGGTATTGAACCTGAGTCTCTTATGTCTTCTCCATTGGCAGTCAGGTTGTTTACCACTCCGGCCACCTTAGAAGCCCCTCAATAAATTTTTACTGAGTACCCAGATGGCGTTAGTGGTAAAGAGCCTGCTTACCAAAGCAGGAGACTTCAGAGATGCAGGTTTGATCCCTGGGTCAAGAAGATCCCCTGGAAAAGGAAATGGCAACCCACTCCAGTACTCTTGCCTGGAGAATCTGATGGACAGAGAAACCTGGTGGGCTTGGGTCCACAGGGTTGCAAAGAGTTGGAAGCTGGAAATGACTGAAGCGACCTAGCACAGCACAGCACAACCATGTGTTAGGCTATGTGAAGAGGTTACACAAAGCTATCCTAATAGCATACAGAACCCAGTTTTTAATGTCCTCAATCTATCCTCTGAATCTGTCTTCTAAACTGCAACCAAGGATTGTTTAATTGAAAGAATGAAAAGAAGAAGACAGAAAAGTATAGAGAATAAAATAACAAGTCACTATTTACCCACCATCCAGGCTTATCAAATTTTAATATTTTATTACTTTTGCTCAAGTCTCTTAATTTTTAAAGCTAATAACACTGATCACTTTCATAGGTGTCTAAAAGACATTTCATAAATGTAGACAAAATTCCTAAGCAAATATTAGCAAATTTATGCAGCAGTGTGTAAAAGAATTAATACATCATCATGAAGTAGTATTTATCTCAGGAATGCAAGATTGCTTAACATTCTAAAATCAAACAATTCACCAAAAAAGGAGAAAGACTGTATGATTGCTTTCAATAAATGCAAAAAAAAAAAAAAGCAGTTGGCAAAATCAACACGTATTCTAACTAAAATTCTCATAAAACTAGGAAGAAGAGAGAAATCCCCCAATTTGATGAAATGTGATGCATCAATCAGGATTTAGATGAGAGAAAAAAGGCACAGGTAATATTTTAATTAAATGTTTCATTTTCAGAAAATGGTAGACTCACATGCAGTTGTAAGGAAGAATACAGAGAGGTCCTGTGTACCCTTTACCCAGAATCCCTCAAAGGTTAATGTGTTGGCAGTGTCACAGTTGGAATATTGGTATTGATACAGTCAAGATACAGAGCATTTTCACCACCATAAGGATCTCCCATATTGCTCTTTTATAGCTACACTACTACTTGACTCCCAGCAAACAATAATCTGTGTTATATAAATGGAATCATACAGTGCATAAACTGTGGGAACTGGCTTTTATTTCCACTCAACATGAGTTTTAGAGACTTATCCAGATTGTTGTATATATCAGTAATTCATTTCTTTTTATTGATAAGCAGTGTTTCATGATATGGATATACTGTATCTAACCATTCACCCACTGAAGAAGAGCTAGGTTATTTCCAGTTGTCAGATGAATAAAGCTGCTACCAGTAGTTGAATACAAATTTTTCATGTGAATATAAGTTTTCATTTCTCTAGAATAAATGCCCAAGAGTATAATTGCTGGGTCATATCGTATCTGTCTGTTTAGTTTTTCAATAAACTGCCAGACTGCTCTCCAGAGTAGCTGTACCATTTTACATTTCCACTGGCAATATATATATGAATGATGTAGTTTTTCTGCATCCTTGCCAGTGTTTGACCTTACCACTACTTTTTATTTTAGACATTCTGATAGGTGTATAGTGGTATTTCATGTAACTTTTAATTTGTATTTCTCTAATGGCTAGTGGTGGTGAACATCTTTCCATGTGTTTGTTTTCCATCTGTATATCCTTTTCAGTGAAATATCTGTTTATGTCTTTTGCCCATTTTCTAATTGATTGTATTTTTTTACTGTTGAGTTTTAAGAATTCTTTATGTGTTTTAAGTACTGATGTCTGGTTTATAAATACTTTCTATCCCTCTGTGGCCTGTACTTTTATCCTCTTAACAGGGTCTTTTGCAGAGCAAAAGTTTATAGCTGTGATAAAGTCAAATTTATCCACTTTTCCTTTTATGGATTGTGCTTTATTTAGGTCCAATAAGTTTTTGCCTGGCCCTAAGACTTTTTCCTGTTTCCCTCTAAGTTTGGAAACTTTGGTCATGGTTTTTTTGTTTGGTTTTAAAAGTCTTTGCCTGGCCCTAGGACTTTTTCCTGTTTCCCCCTAAGTTTTGAAACTTTGGTCATGGTTTTTTTTTTATTGGTTTTGGCTTAGTTTTTTTGTAGTTTGTGTATGTGTGAGTTTGCCTACGAATATCCCTTTGCTCCAGGACCATTTGTTCAAAAAGCTATGTTTCCTGTATTTAATTGCTTTTACACTTTTGTCAAAAATCAGTTGAGCATCCTTGGGTGGACTAATTTCTGGGTTCTTTTCCGTTAATCTGTGTGTCATTCCCTCCACACGTATTCTTGGCTGTTATAACTATATAATGTCTTAAAATCAGGAAGTCTGATTCCTCTTACTTTATTCTTCCTCTTTCCAAAGTTGTTTTAATTATTTCAAAATGTTTTCATTATTTGCTTTCCATATAAATTTAAGAATAATCTATATCTGAAAAAATATTGAGGGAACTTTGAGAAAAAGTGCATTAAACCTATATATCAATTTGGGAAAACTTGACATATTTGCTACACTGGGTCTTCCAGTCCATAAACACAGTACATCTCACCATTCAGATATTCTTTCCTTTATCAGTGTTTTGCAGTTTCCAGCATATAAATCTACATGTGCTTTCTTAGATTTACACCTAAGTATTCCTCTCTTTCCTGAGTGAATATAAATAGCATTTTTAATTTCTGTGTCCATATGTTCATTGAAAATATATAGAAATGCCACTAATTTTTGTACATTTATGTTGCATCCTGCAAGATACCTTGCTGAATTCACTTATTAGTGCTAAGAGTTTTTTCTTTTTTTCCTGTAGATTCCTTAGACAATATTATCATCTGAAAATAGGGACAGTTCTATATTCTTCCTTCCTAATGAGTATGCATCAGAATTAATTAATTCCATTGTTTTGCTTTTTTTTGCACTGAATATAACTTCCAATGCTATGTTGAACAAGAGTAGTAGGAGCAGACATCTTTGCCTTTTTTCTAATCTTAGGGGGAAACATTCAGTCTTTCGCTGCTAAGTATGATGTCAGTTGTAGTATTTTTGATAGATAATCTTTATCAAGTTGAGGGAGTTTTCCTTTATTCCTATTTTCTGAGAGTTTTTGATATGAGGGGTGTAGAACTGGACATTGAACAACAGACTGGTTCCAAATAGGAAAAGGTGTATGTCAAGGCTGTATATTGTCACCCTGCTTATTTAACTTATATGCAGAGTACATCATGAGAAACACTGGGCTGGATGAAGCATGAGCTGGAATCAAGATTGTCAGCAGTAACCTCAGATATGTAGATGACACTACCCTTATGGCAGAAAGTGAAGAACTAAAGAGCCTCTTGATGAAAGTGAAAGAGGAGAGTGAAAAAGTTGGCTTAATGCTCAACATTCAGAAAACTAAGATCATAGCATCTGGTCCTATCACTTCATGGCAGATAGATGGGGAAACAGTGGAAACAGTGGCTGATTTTATTTTGGGGGGCTCCAAAATCACTGCAGATGGTGATTGCAGCCATGAAATTAAAAGACGCTTACTGCTTGGAAGGAAAGTTATGACCAACCTAGACAGTATATTAAAAAGCAGAGACATTACTTTGCCAACAAAGGTCCATCTAGTCAAAGCTATGGCTTTTCCAGTGGTCATGTATGGATGTGAGAGTTGGACTATAAAGAAAGCTGAGCACCAAAGAACTGATGCTTTTGAACTGTGGTGTTGGAGAAGACTCTTGAGAGTCCCTTGGACTGCAGGGAGATCCAATCCAGTCCATCCTAAAGGAGATCAGTCCTGGGTGTTCATTAGAAGGACTGATGTTGAAGCTGAAACTCCAATATTTTGGCCACCTGATGCGAAGAGCTGACTCGTTTGAAAGGACCCTGATGTTGGGAAAGATTGAAGGCAGGAGAAGGGGACGACAGAGGATGAGATGGTTAGATGGCATCACTGACTCAATGGACATGAGTTTGGGTAAACTCCGGGAGTTGGTGATGGACAGGGAGGCCTGGCGTGCTGCGGTTCATGGGGTTGCAAAGAGTCAGACATGACTAAGTAACTGAACTGAACTGAATTGACTCTTGTCAAAGCTTTTTTTTTTTTTTTCAATGATTTATATAATCATATGATTTTTCTTCTTTTTTGGCCTGTTAATGTGTAGATTGCATTGATTGATTTTTTGGATTGATTGTTGAATATTGATTAACCTAGCATAACTGAAATAAATACATTTGGTTGTGCTGTATAATTCTTTTTATACATTGTTGTATTTGGTTTGCTAGTATTTTTTGGAGAAATTTTGCATCTAGATTTATGAGATATATTGGTCTATAGTTTTCTTTTTTGTCCTTCTTTGATTTTTAGGGTATTGCTAGCCTCTAAAATGAATAGGATAGTTTGTCCTTTTCTGTTTTCTGAAAGGTATTGTGTAGACTGTCTTTATTCTTCTTTTAATGTGTGGTAGAATTCTCTGTGAAACCATCTGGAAATTTCTTTGGGAGAGTTTTAAAACTACAACTTCAATTATGTCAATAGTTATAGAGCTATTCAAATTATCTATTTCATATTGGGTGAGTTGCAGTAGTTTGTGTTTTTCAAGGAATTAGTCCCTTTTATCTAGGTTGTCAAATTTGTGTGTTTAGAGTTGTTTGTGGTATTCACTTAGTCATCCTTTTTATGTTTACATGGTCTATAGTGTATCTTCTCTCTCATTTGTCAGTCTTGCTAGGGTGTTGTTAGTTTTATTACTTTTTCCAAAGAATCAGCCCTTTGTTTTGTTGTTTCTATTGTTTTTATGTTTTCAATTTCATTTATTTCTGCTCTTTATTATTTCCTTCCTTCTGCCTGCTTTATTTGGTACTTTTCTTATGTGTTCTCAGTGGGAGCTTAAATAATTGATTTGAGATTATTGTCCTCGTTTTTACTGTATGAATTTAGTGCTAAATTTAGTACCAAACTTTTCCCTTTCAGTGTGACTTTAGCTATATCTTACAAAGTTTGATATGATCTATGTTCATTTTCATTCAGTTCAACATATTTTTAAAAATTTCCCTTGAGACTTCTTCAACCCATGGATTACTTTGAAGTATGTTGTATTCCTGTTACCTTTCTGATTTCTAATTTGATTCCATTGTGGATGGAGAACACACTCTGTATAATCCCAGTTCTTAAAAAAAATTTTTAAGGCCCAGCATGTGGTCTGTCTTGGTATATGTTCTGTGGGCACTTTAAAAGGATGTGTATCTGCTGTTGTTGGGTGCAGTGGTCTATAAATGTTAATTAGAATCTGCTAGTCAGTGGTGCTGGTGTGTTCTTCTATATCCTTGCTGATATTCTGTCTAGTTATTCCATCAAGTGTTCAGAGAAAGGTACTGTAGTCTCCAACTTACCTAATTGTGGACTTACCTATTTCTTCCTTAAGTTTAATCAGTTTTTGCTTCATGGTTTTCAACTCTGTTGTTTATTGCATATCCATTTATGATTTCTATATATTCTTGATGAATTGACCCTTTTTACCACTTTATAATGTAATCGTTTCTGATAATTTTTTTTTGCTCTGAAGTTTACTTTATATGATATTACTCTGGCCCCTCCCACTTTCCTTTGATTAATTTTGCATGATTTATCTTTCCATCCTTTTACTTTTAATCTGCCTTTATTGTTATATTTAACGTGAGTTTAGGGACTCCCCTAGCAGGCCAGTGGCTAAGACTCAGTGCTCTCATTGCAAGGGTACTGGGTTCAATCCCTGGTCAAGGAATTAGATCTCACATACCACAACTAAGGGTTTGCATGCTGCAACTAATGTTCCTACAGGCTACAACAAAGATCAAAGATATCGTGTGCTGCAACTAAGACTCAGTGCAGCCAAATAAATATTTTAAAAAATAATAAAGTGAGTTTGTTATAGACAGCATATAGTTGGGTTATGCTATTTTCCCCCCCATTAAGCCAATCTCTGTCTTTTAATTGGTCTATTTAGGTCATTTAGGTTAAGATAATTATTGAGCTTCTCGGGTGGCTTGGTGGAAAAGACTACCTGTTGAAACAGGAGACCCAGGTTTGATCCCTGAATCAGGAAGATCCCCTGGAGGAGGGTATGGCAACTCACTCTGGTATTCTTGCCTGAAAAATCCCATGGATGGAGGAGGCTGGTGGGCTACAGTCTATAGGAGCACAAAGAGTCAGACACAACTGAGCACACAGCACACAATTACTGACATATTAAGGCTTAAGTCTGACCTTTTATTTTATTTTTGTTTGTTCTCTCTGTTTATTATTTGTCTGTTTTCTTTTTCTTGTCTTTCTGTGCTCAACATCATTAGTCATCAGGGAAGTGAATGTGGAGTCGCTCAGTTGTGTCCGACTCTGCGACCCCAAGGACTGTAGCCTACCAGGCTCCTCCGTCCATGGGATTTTCCAGGCAATAGTACTGGAATGGGCTGTGACTTCCTTCTCTAGGGGATCTTCCCGACCCAGGGATCGAACCCAGGTCTCCTGCATTGTAGACAGACGCTTGACCATCTGAGCCACTAGGGAAGTCCTAAAGACAGTAAGTGTTGGCAAGGTTCTAACCAGAACGCTCACATGTTGCTTGTCATAGTGTAAAATGGCATAAACACTTGTGATAAAGGCCTGGCATTTTTCGTGAAATTAAATATACACTTATCCCATGACCCAGTTTTATTCCTAAGAATTTACCCATGATAAATGAAAACATCTATACCACAAAAAGATTTTTACAGCAAAGTCCACAGCAACTTTATTTATAATATTCCCAAATTGGGAATAGCCCAGGTGTCTACCAGTAAGAGAATTGATACAGTGTGATATAGTCATACAATGAAATACTGCTCAGCAGTTAAAATGGACAAGATGTCCAAGGATTATGGGGCCACTAACCAAGAGAGGGAACCCAAGGTGGTGTGATCTCTCTTGGCTCCAGCCCCACTCCTAGACAAGAAAGTAGCCCTCAAAATGTGTGGCCAGATTTCCAATTTGTGAAACTAAGGGAGTATAGTCACTTAAACATTAACTATCAACTAATCCTTACGTAGCTGATTTGTTGCTGTTGAGTCCCTAAGTCATGTCCAACTCTTTGCGGCTGCATGGACTGCAACATGCCAGGCTCCTCTGTCCTCCACTATCTCCTGGAGTTTGCTCAAATTCATGTCCATTGAGTCAGTGATGTTATCTAAGCATCTCATCCTTTGCCACCTCCTCCTGCTGCCTTCAATCTTTCCCAGCATCAGAGTCTTTTCCAGTGAATCAGATCTTTGCATCAGGTGGCCAAAATGCTGAACCTTCAGCCTTAGCATTGGCCTTTCCAAAGAATATTCAGGGTTGATTTCCTTTAGGACTGAATTATTTGATCTCCTAGCAATAGAAGGGACTCTCAATAGTCCAGCACCACAATTTGAAAGCATCAGTTCTTTGTTGCTCAGTCTTCTTTATGGTCCAACTCTCACAACCATACATGACTACTGGAAAAACCATAACTTTGACTATATGGACCTAGTCTACAATTAATTTTTGTGTACAGGACTAGTCCACAGAGGTTGGGAAGGAGGAAATGAGAATTGGAGCTGGGACAGGGAATAACAACCAGAGTCAGGCTCTGGTCCAAGAAATTAAGAAAGAGACCAGATAGCATGGACAACATATACAATGCTAGGTTTCAGAACAGATTACAAAAGTCATTGTGAGGCATCAATGGCAGTGCTGTTCTTTAAAAGCAAACAGAACATTTAGATAGCTCCAGGCTATCAGAAGTTGGATTACTTAAGGCCCTGTCCCAGAGCAGCTGTAGTCAATAAATAAATCTGTGATGGGGAAAATAACTCAAATGACCTGGTTCCTGTAAAAGATGAACTCAATGCTTTAGCCTGAGAAATGTCCTGGTATGAATTGGAAGGAGCTAGGCTGGGAAGTTGGGGATCTGAGTTCATGTCCCGTGTCTATCACCGATGATTTGAGAATATGAGCTCCTTTGTGGTAGGAAATATATAGTTTGATCCCTGATCCCACCTAGCCTAGTACCTGGTGCCAAGTAAGTATCTGGTGCCAAGTAAGTTCTTAGGCTGTCAATATTTGTAGCATGAATGAATGACTCATTAAATGAATGAATAACTAGCTGTATATCCTTTAACAGTGGTCTTTACTAGCAATCTTGATCATAAAGGAAAACACTTGGTCTCAGTTCAATCGCTCTGTTGCTGCTGCTGCTGCTGCTGCGTCCCTTCAGTCGTGTCTGTTTCTGTGCGGCCCCATAGACAGCAGCCCACTGGGCTCTGCCGTCCCTGGGATTCTCCAGGCAAGAACACTGGAGTGGGTTGCCATTTTCTTCTCCAGTGCATGAAAGTGAAAGTGAAGTCGCTCAGTCGTGTCTGACTCTCCGAGACCCCATGGACTGCAGCCTATGAGGCTCCTCCATCCATGGGATTTTCCAGGCAAGAGTCCTGGAGTGGGTTGCCATTGCCTTCTCCATTCAGTTGCTGATTTGTGTCCAACTCTTTGTGACCCCATGAACTGCAGCATGCCAGGCTTCCCTGTCCATCATAAACTCCCATCATTTGTTCAAACTCATGTCCATCAAGTCGGTGATGCCGTCCAACCATCTCATCCTCTGTCATCCCCTTCTCCTTCCTTCAATCTTTCCCAGCATCAGGGTCTTTTCCAATGAGTCATTCTTCCTATCAAGTGGGCAAGGTATTGTAGTTTTAGCTTCATCATCGGTCCTCCCAATGAATATTCAGGACTGATTTCCTTTAGGATGGACTGGTTGGATCTCCTTGCAATCCAAGGGACTCTCAGGAGTCTTCTCCAACAACACAAGTTCAAAAGCATCAATTCTTTGGTGCTCAGCCTTCTTTATGGTTCAATTCTCACATCTATACATGATTACTGGAAAAACCATAGCTTTGGACATTTGTTGGCAAAATAATGTCTCTGCTTTTTAATATACTGTCTAGGTTGGTCATAGCAAGCATCTTTTAATTTCATGGTTGCAGTCACTATTTGCAGTGATTTTGGAGCCCCCCAAAATAAAGTCTGCCATGTTTCCATTCTTTCCCCATATATTTACTATGAGTGATGGGACTGGATGCCTTGATCTTAGTTTTTAGAATGTTGAGTTTTAAGCCAACTTTTTCACTCTCCTCTTTCACTTTCATCAAGAGGCTCTTTAGTTTCTCTTCACTTTCTGCCATAAGGGTGGTGTCATCTGTATATCTGAGACTGTTGACATTTCTCTCAGCAATCTTGACTCCAGTTTGGGCTTCATCCAGCCCAGCATTTTGCATGGTGTCCTCTGCATAGAAGTAAAATAAGCAGGGTGACAACATACAGCCTTGACATACTGCTTTCCAAATTTGGAACTAGTCCATTGTCCATGTCCAGTTCTAAGTGGTGCTTCTTGACCTGCATACAGGTTTCTCAAGAGGCAGGTCAGGTGGTCTGGTATTCCCATCTCTTCAAGAATTTTCCACTTTTGTCATGATTCACAGAGTCAAAACCTTTGGTGTAGTCAATAAAGCAGAGGTAGATGTTTTTCTGGAACTCTCTTGCTTTTTCTATAATCCAGCATATGCTGGCCATTTGATCTCTTGTTCCTCTGTCTTTTCTAAATCCAGCTTGAACATCTAGAAGTTCATGGTTCACGTACTGTTGAAGCCTGGCTTGCAGAATTTTGAGCATTACTTTGCTAGTGTGTGAGATGAGTGCAATTGTGCAGTAGTTTGAACATTCACTGGCATTGCGTTTCTTTGGGATTGGAATGAAAACTGACCTTTTCCAGTCCTGTGACCACTCCTGAGTTTTCCAAATTTGCTGGCATATTGAGTGCAGCAATTTAATAGCATCATCACTGAGGATTTGAAATAGCTCAACTGGAATTCCATCACTTCCACTAGCTTTGTTTGTAGTGATGCTTCCTAAGGCCCACTTGACTTCACACTCCAGGATGTCTGGCTCTAGGTAAGTGATCACACCATTGTGGTTATCTGAGTCATTAAGATCTTTTTTGTATAGTTCTTCTGTGCATTCTAGCCACATTTTCTTAATATCCTCTGCTTCTATTAGGTCCATACCAATTCTGTCCTTTAGTGTCTAGGAATCTCCTGCCGAGGTTTGGGTCAACACTGGCCTGCTGCAGGATCAGGGGCACTGAATACAACAATGTAAGCACAAGTCCTTTTGAAGGAGGTCAGGATTATTTTCATTACCCCTACCATAATTTGGCCTCAGGTCAAACAACAGGGAGGGAACACAACCCCGCCCATCAACAGAAAATTGGATTAAAGATTTACTGAGCATGGCCCTTTTCACTATAGGGGACTGGAATGAAAAAGTAGGACGTCAATAGATACCTGGAGTAACAGGCAAATTTGGCCTTGGAGTACAGAATGAAGCAGGGCAAAAGCTAATAGAATTTTGCCAAGAGAATGCACTGGTCATAGCAAACACCCTCCTCCAACAATACAAGAGAAGACTCTACATATGGACATCACCAGATGGTCAATACCGATATCAGATTCACTATATTCTTTGCAATCAAAGATGGAGAAGCTCTATACAGTCAGCAAAAACAAGACTGGGAGCTGACTGTGGCTCAGATCATGAACTCCTTACTGCCAAATTCAGACTTAAATTGAAGAAAGTAGGGAAAACCACTAGACCATGCAGGTATGACCTAAATCAAATCCCTTATACAGTGGAAGTGAGAAATAGATTCAAGGGATTAGATCTGATAGAGTGCCTGAAGAACTATCCATGGAGGTTCGTGACACTTACAGGAGACAGGGATCAAGACCATCCCTAAGAAAAAGAAATGCAAAAAAGCAAAATGGCTGTCTGATGAGGCCTTACAAATAGCTGAGAAAAGAAGAGAAGCAAAAAGCAAAAGAGGAAAGGAAAGAGATACCCATTTGATTGCAGAGTTCCAAAGAAAAACAAGGAGAGATAAGAAAGCCTTCCTCAGTGATGAGTGCAAAGAAATAGAGGAAGACAACAGAATGGGAAAGATTAGCCATCTCTTCAAGAAAATTAGAGCTACGAAGGGAACATTTCATGCAAAGATGGGCTCAATAAAGGACAGAAATGGTATGGACCTTACAGAAGCAGAAGAGAGTAAGAAGAGATGGCAAGAATACACAGAAGAATTATACAAAAAAGATCTTCACAACCGAAATAACCACAATAGCATGATCACTCACCTAGAGCCAGACATCTTGGAATGTGAAGTCAAGTGGGCATCACTATGAACAAAGGAAGCATCATTATGAACAAATCTAGTAGAGATGATTGAATTCCAGTTGAGCTATTTCAAATCCTAAAAGATGATGCTGTGAAACTGCTGCACTCAGTATGTCAGCAAATTTGGAAAACTCAGCAGTGGCCACAGGACTGGAAAATGTCAGTTTTCATTCCAATCCCAAGGAAAGGCAATGCCAAAGAATGCTCAAACTACAGCACAATTGCACTCATCTCACACGCTAGTAAAGTGATGCTCAAAATTCTCCAAGCCAGACTTCAACAGTACGTGAATTGTGAACTTCCAGATGTTCAAGCTGGATTTAGAAAAGGCAGAGGAATCAGAGATCAAATTGCCAACATCTACTGGATCATCAAAAAAGCATGAGTTCCAGAAAAAATCTACTTCTGTTTCATTGACTATGCCATAGCTTTGGACTGTGTGGATTTTAATAAACTGGAAAATTCTGAAAGTGATGGGAATACCAGACCCCCTGACCTGCTTCCCTAGAAATCTGTAAGCAGGTCAGGAAGCAACAGTTAGAAAGGGACATGGAACAGCAGGCTGGTTCCAAACTGGGAAAGGAGGACATCAAGGCTATATATTGTTACCCTGCTTATTTAACTTCTATGCAGAGGATATCATGTGAAATGCTGGGCCAGATGAAGCACAAGCTGGAATCAAAATTGCTGGGAGAAATATCAGTAGCCTCAGATATGCAGATGATACCACCATTATGGCAGAAAGTGAAGAACGAAAGAGCCTTTTGATAAAAGAGGAGAGTGAAAAAGTTGGCTTAAAGCTCAACATTCAGAAAACTAAGATCATGGCATCTGGTCCAATCACTTCATGGCAAATAGATGGGGGAACAATGGAAACAGTGGCCGACTTTATTTTTGGGGGCTCCAAAATCACTGCAGATGGTGACTGCAGTCATGAAATTAAAAGATGCTTGTTCCTTGAGAGAAAAGTTATGACCAACCTGGACAGTATGTTAAAAAACGGAGACATTACTTTGCCAACAAAGGTCCATCTAGTCAAAGCTATTATTTTTCCAGTAATCATGTATGGATGTGAGAGTTGGACTATAAAGAAAGCTGAGTGTTGAAGAATTCATACTTCTGAACTGTGGTTATAGAGAAGACTCCTGAGAGTCCCTTGGACTTCAAGGAGATCCAACCAGTCCATCCTAAAAGAAATCAGTCCTGAATATTCATTGTAGGGACTGATGTTGAAGGTGAAACTCCAATACTTTGGCCACCTAATAGAAACAGCTGCCTCATTTGTAAAGACCCTGATGCTAGGAAAGTTTGAAGGTGGGAGGAGAGCGGGACAACAGAGGATGAGATGTTTGGATGGTATCACCGACTCAATGGACATGAGTTTGAGTAAAGTCTGGGAGTTGATGATGGACAGGGAGGCCTGGCGTGCTGCAGTCCATGGGTTCGCAAAGAGTTGGACACGACTGAGTGACTGAAATGAACTGAACTGATGTAACTTATTATGCATTCCCATAATGTTTGACCATAATACATAAAACTCACAATGTGTATTTTTTAATCTAAAATATTGTTCCAAGAATTTTGTTAACAATTTCAGTTGCTACTGAAAAGTTTTTCTAAATGGATATTAATAAGGTAAAAAAAAATAAAACATGTGGCTTAACAAAGTTTATCTAATTTTAAGCCTTATTGTCAATTAAACAATATTATTTGAAAATGTTGATAAGAATGCATAATAACTGATTCTGTGAAATGAAAAGAAAAAATTTAATGAATTATGTTATCATCCATGAGCTGTATAGTTCCTTTTATTGAATATTACTGTCCCCCAATAGGACACTATTAAATTCAGTCATCTTTGACTTTTTGTCAACATTCAATCGTTGCTCAAAAATCGATAGCTTTTGAGCAAAAGAATCCTGACATTTCTATTGATGTTGTTGCATAAGCTTACAATGATGATAGAAATTAGATGGGTGATTGCCTGGAGTGGAACAGAGGGAAAATTGACTGTAAATGGTCATAAGGCAACTTTCTGGGTTAATGGGTATAGTCTACATTCGTGAGTGATTGGGGTAGTTACATAATATATTGGTCAAAGCTCCTCAAACCATACCCTTAAAATGTGTGCCTTTTATTTTATGTAAAAAAAAAATGCCTTGTAAGTTAAGAAGACTTTCTATCTTAATAAGTAACTGATTTAATATCATCTATAATGTTGAAATATTTAGACTTATAGTATGTGAGTCCCATTGTGGTTTTGGCCTGGACTCCAGGGATAATGCCTTGGTTTCCAGCGAGAGTACCTGGGCAGATGGTGGTGCTGTTACTGAGATGAGGAAAGCATAGGAGGGTTAGGTTTGGTGGGGGCGGGGTTGCATAGAACTGGTACTGGCCATGCCCATCACGAAAAGCGCTGCTGCCCTGAGCCCCTTTGCTCTCCTGGCTGGCTGGACTTTTCTCTGGGACCCTCAGACCCTCCCACTCTGAAGCATCTAAAGAGTTAAACCTGGCACACCAATGACCTTCAAGATACTGATCCCAAACCTTGGGGACCTGTGGGGTGCTTGTGCCCTAAATATTTTAGTATCACTACTCTTGGGATTGGGCAAGGAAGCATGTAAATCAGAGTTCATTTTGGGAAATATAAAGTTAGAATGACTACAAGATATCCAAGTGTAAAGGAGTTCACTTGTGGCCTAGTGGTTAATAGTCTGCCTTCTAACATAGAGGACTTGGATTTGATTCCTGGTCAAAGAACTGGGGTCCCACATGCCACAGGGAACTAAGCCCTTGTGCCACAACTAGAAAGCCCATGGGCTACAGCTAGGGGGAAAGCCTGAGTGCGACAACTAAGATCTGATGCAGCCAAAAATAATTTTTTTTAAAAAAAAATAAGTCCAAGTGGAAATATCAGCACAATATTATGTAAATGGATAGAAGTTGAGAACAGAGTTCTGGGCTGGAGATGGAAATTGTTGGCTCCCTGTTGCCAACAGACATGAGTCCAAACTCCTTGTGTTTATCATCCAGCTCTCACCTATCTTTCCATGTCCACCTCCCAGCCAGGACCCCTGTCACCGTGCTGCTTCCTGATCTCTCAGTGTTCTAGGACATTCTATTCCTGGAATACCTTAGCTCGTCTTCTCTACTGGCCACCCTCTCCTCATCCCTCAGGGCTCAGCTGACATGTCTCCTCCTCCGGAGGCCTTCTGCTCCTTGTCTACCCTCCATGGTCCTCCGTGTAGAGGACAGCACACTGCCTTTTACACTTCTGTTTAGACCCCTGCCTTCTGTACTAGGAAGTCAGCTCCTCCAGGTCAGGATGGGATCTGGTGGCTCTCTGGGCCCAGTAGATGTGATGAAATCTTCCATCAAATGTTGAAGGGAAGGATGGTAACACAGAGTCCTAGTCGTTGGCATCACAGCCGTACTCTCACTGGAAACCTCTGCACATGTTGAACCACACATTTAGACAAACAAAACTTGCTCTTCTTTAAAGACTAGGCTCTTTAAAGGCAAAGACCACTCTTTCCACATCACACCTCACTCTCTCACAGACTGAGAAGGAGCCCACAAATGAAAAGAATGAAAAAACCTGGTCAGATGAAATTGACTCACAGCCTGGACTCTCATGAGCTGAATGACCTTGGGGTAAGTTGCTTAACCTCTCTGAGCCTCAGGTTTCTCAGTTGTTGGGAATGGAGATATCAATACCTACCTTATGAGGTGGATATGAGGACTGAATGAAATAGTTTTTATGAAAGCATTTGGTGGTTACCAGAGGCTGGGAGCAGGGGGCATAGTAATTATTATTAATGGGTACAAAGGTTTAGTTTGGGATGATGGAAATGTGTTGGAAATGGATCCTGGTGATGGTTGTGCCACTGTATAAATGCAATAATGCCATTGAACTGTATACTTTTAAAAATGTATACATTTGGTTAAATGGGATATATACATCAAAATGGGATGTATACATTTAAAAATGTATACATTGGTTAAATGGTACATTTTATATTATATATATAATAAAAATAAACAAATAAATGATATCCTGAGTAAAAGAAGTCAGACACACACACAAAGCAGGTTCCTCGTACTTAGTAGATGATCTGTGTGTGAGTTTCTTTCTTCTCTGCTTCTGGATTTCTCTGCACCTGGGTTCCGGACCTTGGCCAAGAGGCAGGATGAAGGAATGTGAAACCGGTGTCGAGGGAGGAAGTGATTAAATGTTGAACAAGGATCTGCTGGTTGTGGGGTCAAAGCCAGGATGGCTTGCTGGGAAGGCCAGGCATGAGGAGGCGGGCTGCCTCCTTGCCTGGGAGGAAGAGGATGTCCGGCTGTCAGGGATGACACTAGTGTTTGTGGCCATGGGAGAGAAGTGAGATAGCTAAATAAAGGAGGAAAGCTGGGTGGGAATCTCAGGATGTCCACGCTGGCCTATGTGGCAAAAATAAATGCTTTTCTAAGCACATACATACATGAACAAAAGAGTACAGTTTTTTTTTTTAAGTCTCCAAATCTACCTTCTTGCTCCACTTTACCAAGGACAAGGGCAGGATAATAAGCTGAGAAAGGAACAAAGAGATTTCTAGATTCTGGCTGCTATGGGGAAATGAGGTCTGATGCTTTGTTTCTTTTCCTTTATGAAAAATACTTTGCCTGATATGAGCACCTTGCCACCATTGGGAGAACAGTGTCTTGTTCCCAAAACACTGTCACAGGGAGGTGAGGTCACAAGGGATCACAGTTTTTCCCCAGGGCAGCCCAAACCAAAACTAAGTAAATGAAAAAAGGTAGATAAATAATGTCCCCAGAAACACTGAAATAGGAATCAGAGCACATGGTTTCTGGCCTGATACTTTCACATCCTAGCTGGGTACCTGGGCAAGTCATTTCCTCTTTCTGTACTTCAGCTATAGTGCCCTTCTATCTTTAATATTCTATGAGTCTAGGATATACTTAAAATTTTTTTAAAAAAAATTTATTTGATTGTGCTAGATTTTTTAGTTGTAGCATGTAGGATCTAATTCCCTGTGCAGGGAAATATGGACCAGAAATGTATCAGACTGCTCTGAGCTTGCAGTCTAAGGGATAGAAAGGATGACATAGCGGCAAGGCTAAAGGGTAAATAAATGATCATACCAGCAGGGGCTATGAGCCTGGGGACTGAGTGTAGGCAGTGTGGTAGAGATGCAGAGTGGGCAAGTCTCACACAGCTTGCAGAGGCCAGGTAGGGCTTCCAGAGGAAGAATCCACTTAAGGGACAACTAGGTCACCAGGAAGACAAAGGGGGAAACA
Source organism: Antilocapra americana (assembly GCA_007570785.1). Classification (NCBI taxonomy): domain Eukaryota; kingdom Metazoa; phylum Chordata; class Mammalia; order Artiodactyla; family Antilocapridae; genus Antilocapra; species Antilocapra americana. The sequence continues at coordinate 1,009,376 of ML663009.1, read as the reverse complement.
GCAGAATAGCAAATGCACAAGTGTATGACCCAATGATTCCAATCCCAGGAGACCAGTGTTCTGCCTTATAGTTCTTCAGGAAAAGACATCCCAGAGTTTGGGAAATGATGAGATCAGAGAGTCTCAAATCTGAGTCTGTGGACCCCCTTGAGCCCAATGGATGTATTTTTAGGAGCCTGAGATATGTCTCTGAGATCTTCTAAATGTTATATTTCATTTTGGCAATGATCCAGACAAGCTAAAACAAACCTGTTCTGAATTGGCTGAAAGGCTCCCACTTGCCTTGCCATTTTGGCATCCACTTTATGTTTGTGATTGCCCTAGTACCCAATCGTGTTACGTGAATTGTAGCCTGACCAGGAAAATAGGGAGGTGGACTTACTGTAAATGATGTTCCTGTGCAAAGTGAAAGTCACATGGGGTCTTGGTGCACTGTCAAGATGAAGATTTTCCGGAAGTTTGACCAGGAAAGCATGGCGGTAGATGCCATAGTAACACAGTGCAATGGGTGCCAGGCTCAAAAGAACTGTGACACAGTCAGGTTTCAAATAGCAGTTCAATTGCAGCCAAACAACATCTTCAGTCACATTAAACTGAAGTGTATATTTGAATTTTGTAGGTTTTATAGTTTTGTTTTCTACATGTCTTGGTTTAGATTTGTAGAAGAGCCATAAGCACAGCCATATATACTGAGGGTTGTGCTTATAAATATGTAAGTGGTATTAAAATTAAAGTAATTTAAGTCAACTTTGGGATGAGTCTGTGAGAATTTTAAACAGAGGCCCACCCATTCATTTCTTGATTTTGGGAAACATTCTGTTAGCTCCTTAGTGTACATTCTCATCCTTAAGGATTTTATTTGAGTCTAGTGGGAGTTTTTCCTGCTGCCACCTAAGGTCAGAATGACCTCCAAGAAGATGAACCAACAACCTATAATCGTGTAGTTCCCAGAAAAGGTGCGCAAGGCCTCTAGGAGGCAACTGCATCTTCCAGGGTTAGGCACATCTGACATTTCCTTTACCATTTTCTGCTGCCCTCGATATGTATACCTTCTGCTGCAGCCGTGCTTCAGAGGTTGATACCTTGGCAGTGACTACTGAGTAATTTGGGTAAAGCTTTTAACTTCTCCAAGCTTCAGGTCAGGCTAATAAAACTTTACACCTCAGGGCTGTTGTGAGGATTAATTGGGCAGGCGCTTGGAATACAGTAACAGTTATTCTAATAGCTACAATTACTGCTAAACACATTTCCTACTTTATCTCATCTAATCTTGCCAACCAGTCTGCATGGAGATTTTTTTTTTAATATATATTTATTTGGCTGCCCTGGGTCTTAGTTGTGGCTTACAGGATCTTCAATCTTCATTGCAACATGTGGGATCTAGTTCCCTGACCAGAGATTGAACCCAGGCACTCTACATTGGGAACATGAAGTCTTAGCCACTGGACCACCAGGGAAGTCCCTGCATAGACATAGTTTATCTCAATCTTATAGGTCAAGAAACAGGCTCACGGAGGTGAAGGGAATTTGCTCAAACAGCAGAACTGGGGTTCAAATTTAACTCTCAGACATGCAGATTGCCTTAGTTTATGACCATTGCCCCAAATACTCACACCCTGCAAACTCCACCTATGTTAATCCTGCCTGCTGGTTGAAAAATTCTTACTGGAGTTAAATTCTCCTCCTGTGTGCTCATACCTTTAGCTTGGCCTCATGGATTGTAGGAATTTAATTTAGTTTTGTATTATACAGGGTCAGTTTACCCAGGACACACCCGTTGAGGGTGGGAGATGGGGACAAATTGCCCAGAGTCTGGGAACAATCAAACATTCTCTGGCTCCGAGCCCTGACCTAGTGAAGTCACCTAGACCCAGAGCCCCTTCCCAGAAAACCCTCACTACTCCTTTCCCTTGGCTAGGTTCCCAGGGGCTCACCTGGTGTTTGTTATACTGAATGAAATTGAATGGAGCCAGGAGACTTGGGCTCGAGTCCCTGCCCTGTGACTACATTGTCTAATGTGGGCAAATCATTTAAACTCTCACATTTTGTGTAATGAGGGTAGGGGTATGTGTGTGGGAAATGAGTGCTTGGGGAAGTCCTATCTAGCTTCAACATTCTATAATTTCTGAAGTTGTTTAGCTGGAGTATCAGCATGAGACCTGTGGCCAGGTTAAGTTTCTTGGCACAGGGCATTTCCTGCGATAACTTTTATTGTAGTGTATCTGCATGAATTGTTGCAAGAAGGGGGAAAAATGGATACTGAAGACAAAGCTTAGCATAGTCTTGTTTGCCTTCCAGGGAATGCCATATTCATCAGTATAGAAAAGATTATATATGTCTAGAAAAATACCATAACAGCCTTTGGGGATATGAAAGGTGAGTCTTTCTCCCTGGTCAGGGAGTTAAGATCTCACATGCCTCCCTGCCAAAACACCAAAGAAGAACAGAGAGAGGGGCAATATATGAAATTTCAAGAGAGGAAAAAGAGCCTACTGAGAGATGTAGCCAGTAGAAAAGAATCTTCTGATACAGATGGCTAATAAACCTTTGTGATCAGTCGCTCAGTCATGTCCAACTCTTTGCCACCCCATGGACTGTAACCCACCAGGCTCCTCCGTCCATGAAGTTTTCCAGGCAAGAATACTGGAGTAAGTTGCCCTTTCCTACTCCAAATAAACATTTGGGGAAGAGATATTTGACATTCAATTTCTTTCTTGTCTGTGATGTAACTGCTCTCCATCACCTGTAATTCTTCAGTAATAGACATGTGTTAATACCACTTTGGGAGATAAAAGGGCAGGAAGGGGGGTGTTGGTGTCCAGCATGGGGCAAAGGGCATCAGGTATAGAACAGCAAGGACCAAAGGCAATGGTCAGAAGCAGGACACAACAGAGCTGCTAAAACAGTCCAGTGCAACCTGCACTGATGGAGAAGGTAAGACGCCTTCCCAAACCTTTGAAGGTGTGGAAGAGGGATCTTCCACAGTATATGGCATGAAGAATTGATTCCTTTTACTTTTTATTCTTTAACATTTTATTGAGATATAATTGACATACAATAAACTATATGTGGGCTTCCCAGGTGGTGCTAGTGATAAAGAAATTGTCTGCCAATGCGGGAGTTGTAAGAGAGGTAGATTCCATCCCTGGGCCGGAAAGATCCTCTGGAGGGGGGCATGGCAACCCACTCCAGTATTCTTGCCTGGAGAACCTCATGGACAGAGGAGCCTTGTGGGCTATGGTCCATAGGGTCGCATAGAGTCAAACACAACTGAAGCAACTTAGCACGCACTCAGGCAAACTACATGTACTTTAAGTTTATAATTTGATAAGTTTTGACATATGACATATGTGTTTTTTTTTTCTGAAAACAAGTTTTATTTAAATAAGGGTTTAAATACATTACATAACATTAAAACTGAAGAGGCGGGGGAAAAAAACCCAAAAAACCAGTTTACTTCACAAGGCATTGGGCAGCTGTTACCAGTAAGTTGGAAGCTCTACAGCTATGTGACTGATAACATTGGTTTGAAATTTGTTCCCTTGTCAAAAGTTTAACAGATAGAAGATTGGCCTCACATTCTAGCTTGGACATCGATTAGCTAGGACATGTCTGGTCATGAAGACCTTGGTGGCAAGCCAGATGTCCTGTCACCTAACTGGAGGGTGGCTGCTCTAAGCTCTGCCCACCCAGTCATGTTGGAGACATCAGGGGATCCTTCCCTGACCACTGAAGGCGTCCTCTAGCAGTACAGCTGCCTCACCCATCCTCCACTCTCCGCTTCATCGAGGACTGTTCAGGTGGTGACATTTTCTCAGGGCAGGGAACTTTGCAGAGGGACTGCTGAGGAGCTTCTGGCCAGACATAGCCATCTGTGATCTTAGGGCTCTGGATTTGGCTGAAACATCACTGTTATTGCTTTGTTTCAGGCTGGACATTGCCAGGCGCCTACTGCTTGACCTCTGTTTAAATGAGGGACTTCAAGACTAGACAACATGGCTATTTTCAGTTTATTGCATGAAGGATTTACACTAGTCCAAGTTAAAAGCAGACCCCAAATGGTTACATTATACAAGCTGTGAGGTTTTTAAACTTGTGACAAGGGACAGAAGGGAAATTCTACTCATTGCAAGGAAATCCTCACTTAAGCTTCAGTGAGCCAAAAGCACTTAAAACCCATGAACCTTCAGCTGGTCGTCCTTAGCCAGTCCAATCTCTACCAGGAACTGGCATATGTTCTTGCGCTGGTCACCCTGTAGCTGAATCACTTCTCCATATTCTGGATGCTCAATTACAGTACCATTGCAGGCAAATTTCTTCTTAAACGCCTTCACTAGTTTCTTTTTATCGTAATCCCTTGGACAGTAGTAAGGGTCTTCCTGCCGTTTCTCTGTTGAATTCTTATATGGATATAATCCTCAGTGCCAGCAGGAAGCAGATCATCACCCTTACTTGCATCAGCAAAGGGATCGAAAGAGTGGAGGTTCTGGATAGCGGACATAGGATACGATTCCTTTTCCTCGGTGGAAACGGCCTAAGGAAGGCGGCGGCGGGGGAAGGCGGACAGGGAGGACGGAGCGTCGGGAAGCGAGGGGGCTCAAGGGGGAGGTTGCTGAGTCCTCGGCGGCGGCTCAGTGTCTGGGGCCGACATATGTGTTTTGAGACCATCATCACAATAATGAACATTTCCATCACCTCCCCGAATTTCCTCATGCCTCTTGGCAATCCCTTTCTATGACCCCTTTATCCTTTCCCAGGCAACTATTAGTCTGGTCTCTGAAACTATAGATTAGTTTGCATTTTCAATGTCTATTCTTGACTGAATCTTGTCAGTTTGTGCCTTCAAGGAAATTGTCCATTTCATTCAAGTTGTCAAATATATTGATACAAAGTTGTTCATAATATTATTTTATTGTCCTTTCAATAACTGGAGAATCTGTAAGGATCTCACAGGTCTCATTCTTGATATTGATAATTTTGTCATCTTTCTTTTTTCCTCATTAGCGTGTCTAGAGGTTTATTGATTTTCTTGATCTCAGAGAACTTTCTTTTGATTTTATTTGCCTCTATTTTTCTCTTTTTGACTTCATTGATTTCTTTTCTTTTTTTAATTTTTTTTAAACTTTATTGTGTTGGTTTTGCCATACAATGACATGAAACCACCATGGGTTTACATATGCTCCCTCTCCAGAACCCCCCTCCCTCTTCCCTCCCGATTCCCTCCCCCTGGGAAATCTTGGTGCACCAGCCCCGAGCATCAACCCTGGGCTGGCGATTGATTTCACATATGATAATTAACATGTTTCAATGCCATTCTCCCATATCATCCCACCCTTGCCCTCTTCCACAGAGTCCACGAGTCTGTTCTATACATCTGCGTTCCTTTTGCTGTCTCGCATGCAGGGTTCTCGTTACCATCTTTCCAAATTCCATATATATGCGTTAGTATACTGTATTGTTGTTTTTCCTTCTGGGTTACTTCACTCTGGATAATAGGCTCCAGTTCCGTCCACCTGAGTAGAACTGATTCAAATGACTTCATTGATTTCTGCTCTTAATTTTTTTTCATGTTCTTTGGGTTTAATTTGCCTTTCCTTTTCTTAGTTTTAGGTGGAAAAGGACATAATTCTTTTGAGACCTCTCTTCTTTTTCTTGTGTATGTCTGTGTGTGTGTGTGTATATATATACACAATAATATATATATAACATACATAATATATATATTAAATATATGTATTCAGTGCTGTGCAGTTCTCCCTAAGTACTGCTTTAATGCGTTACTGCTACCCCTCAAATCTTGATATTTTGTGTTTTCATTTCCCTTCAGTTCAAAATAATTCCTAATTTCTCTTTTGATCCATGGATTATTTAGAAGCATGTTATTTGGTTTTCAAATACTTGGGAGATTTTCCATAAATCTTTCTATTATTGACTTTCAGTTTAATTGTATTGCATTCAGACAGCATGCTTTATATGATCTCAGTATATTTTTAAGTTTATTGAGACTTGTTTTATGGTCCCAAATGCGAGCTGTCTTGGGAAATGTTCCATATGAACTTGAACTGAATGGATATTCTGCTATTTGGGATGGAGTGTACTATAAATATCAATTAAGTGTTTAAAATTATTGTTTAAATCTATATTCTTAGTCATCTTCTATTTATTCTTTTCTCAATTATTTAGAGAGAGAAAGTGAAATCTAATTACAATTGTGGATTTATTTTTGCAGGCATAAAAGTTTTTGCTTCATATTTTAAAACTTTTTTATCAAGTTGCCTTAAATTAAATTTAGGATTGTTATGTCCTCTAGATCAGGGGTCCCCAATGTATCTAATGCCTGATGATCTGAGATGGAGTTAATGTAATAATAATAAAAATAAAGTGTACAATAAATGTAATGTGCTTGAATCATCCTGAAATCATCCCCTCCCCTCCCACTCCTCTGACCATGGAAAAATTGTCTTCCACAAAACCAGTTCCTGGTGCCAAAGGTTGGGGACTACTGCTCTAGATGAACTAATGCCTTTATCATTATGATATGATCCTCTTTGATACTTATATTCTTTGCTCTAAGTATTCTACTTACTTTTATCTGTAAGTAGTGTATCTGGACTTCCCTGGTAGCTCAGCTGGTAAAGAATCCACCTGCAGTTCAGGAGACCCTGGTTCAATTCCTGGGTCAGGAAGATTCCCTGGAGAAGGAAGGCTACCCATTCTAGTATACTTGGGCTTCCCTGGTGGTTCAGATAACAAAGAATTAGCCTGCAATGAGGGAGACCTGGGTTTGACCCCTGGGTTGGGAAGATCCCCTGGAAAAGGGCATGCCAACCCACTCCAGTATTCTTGCCTGGAGAATCCCATGGACAGAGGAGCCTGGCAGGCTACAGTCCATAGTGTTGCAGAGAGTCGGACACGACGGAGCAACTAAGCACAACACAGCACAGCAAGTAGAGTATCAGTATTTTTTTTCCTTTTGCACTTCTTCTTTGCTCTTTCTTTGCTCTTCTGCCTTCTTTTGGTCTAATTACATTTTAAAAAATAATTCCGTTTTATCTCCTTTGTTAGCTAACAGGCTTTAACTGTTTTGAATCTTAATGATTGCTTTAGTGTTTAGACTATAAATCTTTAGTTTTTTACAGTCAACATTTTACCACTTCACATATAGTCTGTGTAAGATAATAGAAACTATATGTTGGTCTCTGACTCTAGTTCCTGGCACAGAACCCCTAAAATCTTTGTAACTTCCTAAGTGATAAGAACACTAGGGTCATCTCTTGTTCTAATTTTGGCCTTTGACCACCTTTCCTAACACAGAGTTCCTGAAACTCCTGTAATTTCCTGGGTGATGGGAGTGCCTTTTGTTCCAATGAGGTGACTCTGGTTAGGCTCCTGGATGGCTCCTAGATGAGGGCTGGTCACCAGAAAGACCAGGCCATGATTGGAAGCTTGGAATTTTCAGTCCCATCCTCTTGAAAAGAGGGAAGGGCTGAAAATGGAGTTGATGATCAGTTATGCCTTTGTGAGGAAGCCTCCGCAAAATCTCAAAAGTATGGGGTTCAGAGAACTTCCAGGTATGTTCTGTGAGAATGGTGCAGCCAGAGAGGGCATAGACCTCCATGCCCCTTCCCATATATCTCATCCTATGCACTGTTTCCATCTTGGTAGTCACCTGTTTCCTTTATCACATACTTCAATAAAATGTCAAATGTAGATAAGTGTTTGCCTGAGTTCTGTGAGCAGCTCTAGCAAATTAACTGAACCTTCTCAAGGAACCCTCTGATTTATAGCTAGCTGGTCAGAAGCCAGGCAATGACCTGGACTTTTGATTGGCATCTGAAGTGTGTGTGAGGGGCAAGGAGCAGCCCTGTGGGACTCTCTTGGTGTTTGAGAATTGCTTGTTGGTGTGGTAGAAAACTTCCCACATTTAGTGACCACAAGTGTCAGAAGTGAAGTGGTCTGTGTGAATAGTCAAGAAAACACACAGAAGAGAAACACTGTAAGGAAAAACTAGGTTTTCTCCGACACAGAAGACACACCAAGGTTTCTCTAGTGCAATATAGGAATTGTAAAATAGTGTATTTTCATTTCCCTTCTGCCCTTTGTGCAATTGCTGTCATGCATGTTACTTTTACATATGCTATCAACTCTACATTACTTTGTTCTTTTTGTTAAATGGTTAAGTTTCTTTAATATTCATTTTTATTTTATTTGTTTATTTGGTTGTACCAGGTCTTAGCTGTGGCATGGAGGATCTTCAGTTGAGGCACGTGGGTCTAACTCCCTGACCAGGGATGGAACCTGACCCCCTGCATTGGGAGTGCAGAGGCTTAGCCACTAGACCACCAGGGAGGTCCCTATTTTCTTTTAAAGAGATACAAATAATGATAACTCATATATTTTTCCATGCAGATACTCCTTCTTGTACTTTTCATTCCTCTGTGTAAGATTCATGTTTTCATCAGGTATTTCCTTCCTGCTGAAAAAATTCCTTTAACATTTATTTCAGTGTTTGTCACCTGGTGATGAGTGCTCCCAGTTTTTCTATGTCTGAAAACTTCTTTATTTTGATTTTTAAATGGTGTTTTCACTGGATATGGAATGCTACATTCACATTTTTTTTCAGTACTATAAAGATTTTGCCGCACTATAGTCTCATTTGAATTGTTTCTAATAAGAAAACTGTTGTAATCCTTATCTTTACTCTTTTGTATGTAACTTGCCTTTTTCTCTAGCTGCTTTCTGTATTTTCTCTTTATCACTGATTTTGAATGATTAAGCTGCGATATGCCTTGTTTTCTTCATGTCTCTTCAGCTTGGCATTCACTGAGCATTGTGTTTCAAATCTGAAGAAAATTCAGCAGTTATTTTTTCAAATATTTTTTCTATCTTCCTCTTTGTTCTGTTTTTTGGGGACTCCAATTACATGTGTTTCAGACTGAAGTTGTCCCACACCAAATTCATGTTCTTTTTACTATTCTTACCTCACTTTTATCTCTATTTCATTTGTATAGTTTATATTTCTATGCCTTTAAATTCACTAATGTTTTCTTCTGATATGTTTAATCTATTGTTAATTCCATCCAGTGTATTTATCATCAGTGACATTTGAGGTTTTCGCCTCTAAAGGTTATATTTGTGTCTTTTTATGTCTTCCATGCCTTTACTTTCTGAACATATGGAATGCAGTTATAACAACTGTTTTAATGTTCTGTTCTGTTAATTCAGAACATTTGTGTCAGTTCTGGGTCCATTTCAGTGGGTTGCTATTCTACTCATTGAAAGTCACATTTTCCTGCCTCTTTATGCCGTTACTGAGCCAAGACCTTCCTGATTGCTCCACCCAATGTTGCATTAAATACAAGTTTTCCTAGTCTGGCTGGTGGGAAGAGACACTAGTCTGGGACAGTACTGGTGGTCACTGTCACCTCTAGTCTGTTAAGGTGGTTCCTTCCCAGGTCTTGGTAGTTTCCTTGGTAGTAATGATTCAGTGTGCTGGTCATTACTCAGCTCAAAGACACAAGTAAGAAAGTCTGCAGATATCTGGAGTTCTTGGCTCTTAGTATAGTGCCTTTTGACCTCTAGCCATTCTTCTCTCTTGAAAATGTGAAAAACCACTGTATGTTATAATCAATGAGTGTATTAATAAGAATATTAACATCTATTGAACAGTTACAGTTTCTGAATGAAGAAATTGATCCTAGGAAAGTTAAATAATTTATCAAAGATCATTAAAACAAGGGTAATCTGTCTCTAGCACTCACATTTTAAACCATCAAACTATAGTGCCTTACCATATATTTTACGTGTTATTATTTCCTTATTTTTATGATGAGTTGCTATTAGATCTATAATGTGGTTTATAACCAGTGGCAATTTAGAACAGAGAAAATTTAATAATTAAAAATACTGAGTACAGAGAATAAGAGAATGTGAGGTCATATGAATCACCTGATAACAGTAAGTATTGCTAACATTTATCAAGCACTTTTTGCAGGCTAGACATTTGACTAAATGCCCTCCATACATTACCTATTTTATTCTCACATTCTATTCAGCAGAAAATCTCCATTTTACAGATGAGGAAACTGAGTATGAGAAAGATTTAAGTTAAGTAGCTATATACAATCCCACAATAAGATGGCAGATCTAGACTATATATATGTAGGTCTGTCTGACTGTTAAACCCATGCTTTTTTACCACTCTGTTAAATTGCCTGTTTTTGGAGAGCATGGAATGACAAAAAATATATATAGATAATGCAGGATCCCTGCTCGCTCGGAGTTTAAATTTTATTTAAAATTATTTATTTATTTTTGCCTGTGCTGGGTCTTCCTGGCTATTCTTGGGCTTTCTCTAGTTGCCGCGAGCGGAGGCTGCTCTTCACTGAGGCGTGTGGGCTTCTCACTGCGGTGGCTGCTCTTGTTGCAGAGCAGGGGCCCTAGGGCACAGGGGCTTCGGGAGTTGCAGCATGAGGACTTAGTTGCCCCACAGCACGTGTAATTTTCCTGATCCTCAGCTCGAACTTGTGTCTCCTGTATTTTCAGGCAGATTCTTAACCACTGGACCACCAAAGAAGGCCCCTCTCAGAATTTAAAGTTTAACAGAGAAGGTAAGCATGAAAAAAGTTGCATTCTACTATATTATACATTCTTTTAATCAGGACCATCTTAATTGCAAGTAACAGAATTCCAATTTGACCTAGCATAGCAAAAAGGGGGAAAATTTTTCTAGGTAATTATGATGAGCAGAGCAAGAAATCAGGTGCACCCTTTAGACAGCTGAACCCAGAGCCTGGAATCTCCCCAGAATTCTCTCACTCTCTGACCCTTGTCTATTTCTTACCCTCTCCTTCAATAATTTGTTATTAAAAATTCAATATATAGAAAAGTTGAAAATTTTGTGTGTATATATATATATATATACTACCACTTAAATTTTACAGTGGTTTACATTTGCTATATTTAATTTATCACATATCTGTCCATCCATTTCTGTTTATTTTGCATTTTGGGCTTATTTTCTCAGATTAGCCTCCCCCATGATGGCTTAAATCCCCATCTCATACCTTACAGTCTTAATTCTGCAGTTCCAGTTCAAAAACTCCTATGGCCAGACTCAGATTCATCTAACTTGGGTTGTACACCTGCCCCCGGACTCACTAAAGGGAAGGTATGGTGTAATAGGCAGCTCCCATAGGACTACATGCTGGGTATGGAGGAGGGTCAGGAAGCAGAGGCAAGCAGACAAAGCAATAGAGATGTGATGTGACCAAGGGAAGAGCAGGGGATTGTGGGGATGCAAAGAGAGGCACCTCATCCAGCTGAGATTGTCAAAACATGTCTTTTTTCTTTTTCTTTTTAACATTTGTTTATTTGGCTGAGCTGGGTCTTAGTTGCAGCACCTGGAAACTTTCAGTGGCAGCATGTAGGATCTAGTTACTTCCCTGACCAGAGATCGAACTCAGGATCCTTGCATTAGGAGCACGGAGTTTTAGCCACTGGACCATCAGGGAAGTCTGAAAACATGTCTTCTTTCAAAGGAGGTGATTCCTGAAATGAGCCTTAAAAGACATGGGAAATTGAGCACTGGGAAAAGGCTAGATGCTAAAGAGATCATGGAATGCAAAGTGCAAAGTAGTGAGAGAGTCTGGGGAAGTATAAACTAAGAAAAGAAAAATAAAATGACTGCACAGGTGTGCTCCAGTGTTGAAATAACTTTATGGTGTTGGAACAGTGAACTTGCTCTCAAAGCTATGGTGTGCATGTTAGTAGTTTGAAATCGGCCATTGCAGGAGGACTTATACCATTAAAATCAACAATGGCTTTCTTGTTTTCATAGACTGGTTACACATTTACTAGCACCGCTGATCCAAGGCTATAAAAACCTGAAAGTGATTATTATCAAATCTTCCGATGTCCTCTGGTGTAGGCTGAAGTACTTCTATTATAAGCTTCTCCTGAAGATTCTGTTTCTGGCCTTGAATTCTCCCTCTTTGATGTTTATTCACTCATTCCCGTCTTGAGCCTGTCTACACGGTCCGTGGTTGTGCTGGTTGCTGCACATAAATGGATAGTTGCTGACACCACCAAGAAATCATGGCCCTGGCTGTTAAATACCGCAGGGGCCTAGGGCTGGTGCCATCATTCTTGTTTGGAGTTCACAGAGAATTTTATCCAAAACTAAAGCAGACAGATTGTTATCAGGATAGAAAGATTTCTTAGCTTGTGAAATTTAAAAAAAAAAATAATCCAATAACATTGATGGAATCTGAGCTGGCTCCAGGGTACCTCCTGTCTAGATTCCACAGGTGATTACAATAGAGGTTGGCTAACTTTCCTGAGTCCACATGTAACCAGTCTCCTATTCAAAATGTTCTTTCCCTGAAGTGGTAGATTCAGACTGTCTTCACTATTAACAATTATTGAAGTACTCACTGAACTATGCTAAATGACACTTCCTGCCCTTACAGGACCCATTTAAAGATATATGAAGAAAAATAAAAACAAATGACCTGGAGACTCACAAGAGTGAAAGGAAGCATTATGTGACTCTATTCTGTGTGTTATGTTTTCTTTTTCTTAAAATTGTTGTTTTTAGCTTTTAATGTCATTTTCAAAAAGTGTACATATTGCTTTATACAGTTGCTTTTAAAATCAGTTAATAGAATAAAAGAGAAGAAATAAAGTATTTGTTCCTCTTGTATATAAAGATAACATAATTACCGTTACCAGGCTCTTTGCTTTTTCGTGTGGATTTGAATTACCATCTTGGCTGAGTTGCTTTCAGGCTGAAGAATTCCTTTAGCATTTCCTGCAAAGTGGGTCTGCTAGCAAAAAAAAAAAAAAAAACATTCTCTCAGCTTTTATTGATCTGGGGGTATTTTATTCACCTTCATTTTTGAAAGACAGTTTTGCTGGATGCAATTTTTTACTTTTAGCACTTTGAATATATCTTCCTACTGCTTTCTGGCTTCCACTATTTCTTACAAGGAATCAATTGTTAATTTTCCTGGGGCTTTCTTGTACAAGTTGCCTGTGTTTTCTGCTTTCAAAATTTTCATCTTTCAGCACTTTTTCCTATAATACATCTGAGGTGCATCTCTTTGTTTCTATCCTACTTGAACTTCATTAAACTACTTGGATGTGTTGTTGTTGTTGTTTAGTTGCTAAGTTGTGTCCAACTCTTTTGCGACCCCTTGGACTGTAGCCCACCAGGCTTCTCTGTCCATGGGATTTCCCAGACAAGATACTGAAGTGGGTTGCCTCTTCCTTTTCCAGGGGATCTTCCCAACCCAGGGATTGAACTCATGTCTCCTGCTTGGCAGGTGTGGGTGTGTGTATCAGTGGTTTTCATCAAATTTGGGATGTTTTCAGCCAGGTATCTTCAAATATTTTTTCTGCTTCTTTCTCTCTTTCCTCTTATCTGGTACTTCTTTTACACATATGTTGGTGTACTTAATAGCATCTCACAAGCTCTGTTCATCTTTCTTTTTTCGTTCTCTCTGTTCTTTGATTTGCATAATCTCTATCAATTTATCTTTAAGTTTACTGATTCTTCTGCCAATTCAAATCTACTGTTGAGCCACTCTATTGAATTTTTAATTTTACTTTTTATAATTCTCAACTCTAGAATTTCCATTTGGTTACTTTTTAATAATTTCTATCTCTTTGTTAACATCTTCAATTTGATGAGACATTGTCAGTTTATCTTCCTTTGCTTTAAACATGTTTCTTTGAGTTCTTTGAACTTTGAATGCTGACCATTGAATGTATGGCTGCTTTGAAATCTTTGTTCAATCTGACATCAATATCTGCTCATAGGCAGTCTCTGTTGCCTGCTTTTAAAACAAAATAGCGGAACGCAGATGTATAGAATAGACTCGTGGACTTTGGGGATGAGGGTAAGGGTGGGATGATATGGGAGAAGGACATTGAAACAAGTTAATTATCATATGTCTAATCAATCGCCAGCCCAGGATTGATGCTCGGGGCTGGTGCAGCGAGATTTCCCGGGGGGGAGGGAGGAGGGAGGGGAGTTCTGGAGGGGAAGCATATGTAAACCCATGGTGATATCATGACATTGTATGGCAAAAACAATAAAAAAAAAAGACATTAAAAAAAATAAAACAAAATAGCATATGGGCCACACTTGCCTGTTTCTTTGTATGTCTCATAATTTTTGTTGAAAACTGGACATTTTAGGTAATATATTGTAGCCACTTTGGATCCTAATTCCCTTCTCTCCTCTCTGAGGCTTTTGTTGATGTTTGCTTGTTCTTTCATTTAAGGGTTTGGCTGCACTAATTTAGTGAAGTCTGTTTCCTCCATAGTGTGAAGCCTCTGATGTCACTTCTCAGATGACACAGCCTTCACTATGTCCTCTGTCACTACTGGGTTAACAGTGGATTTATCAGGGCTCTCTTTGTCTTTTTTCCTTGATTTTTCTATTAAGCTGTCTTCCTCATTGATATCACACCAAGAGGTTGGCTCCATTAATTGCTGGCTGATTGTTCTACTTGCTTCATCAATGCCCTGGGGAATAAATTGCCCTGTAACCTAATGTAATGTTACAGATATGCTGCCCCAGATCTCACTTCAAGGAGACTTTGTTGCCCCTAAATGCTAGGAGTGCTGCTCTAAGACAACTTCTGTCAGTTTACTCAGGTTTTGCCTCAGCTTTCTAGAGATCTACCTTACCCAAGGTCTTGTCTTGCAGGGGCACCTGATTTTCAGTGAAGGAGTGAAGCAGGGGTATAAAGTTTTGGCCACCTTGGCCCACCCTGGGATAATTCTTATGGGTTAGAAATATTCCTGAGAATTTAGAAAGACGGTAACGAGAACCCAACATACGAGACAGCAAAAGGAACGCAGATGTATAGAATAGACTCGTGGACTTTGTGGATGAGGGCAAGGGTGGGATGATATGGGAGAAGGGCATTGAAGCATGTTAATTTTCATATGTCTAATCAATCGCCAGCCCAGGACTGATGCTCGGGGCTGGTGCAGCGAGATTTCCCGGGGGGGGGAGGGAAGAGGGAGGGGGGTTCCGGAGGGGAAGCATATGTAAACCCATGGTGATATCATGACAATGTATGGCAAAAACAATTAAAAAAAAATTAATAAAAAAAAGGGAAAAAAAAAAAAAGAAATGTTCCTGAGATCCCATGGGTTGGCTGAAGCTTTGTCAGAACTGCACGACATCTAAGCTTTTCCCTCTGCCCAGTTTTTCTTCCTTTCTTTCCATGGATACGGATCCTGAATAAGCTTTCTGCAGGCCTTTCTTCTACAGAAATCAGCATCAGCACCTGGAGGACTAACCTGTGGAAACTAGTAGTCCAAAAAAGCAGGTGGTAAGCTTAGGTTTTAAAACTAGATCACTAACCACCTGGTTGGTAATGAGGATCACATCACTGGCAGTGGGTGGGGCAGGAAAGGTGGTGGTTCAGTTCTTATTGGTGACAAATTTGGGTGATATGCCCATGGAGAGGAATGCAGTAGACTAACTGGTGAGATGTCTTCATTTTTTTCTTTTTGGACTCATCATGAAGCACGTGGGCTCTTGGTTCCCTGACCAGAGATGGAACCTGAATCCCCTGCATTGGAAGGTGAAGTCTTAACCACTGGACCCCTGGGGAAGTCCTTGGTATGATGTTGTAAGCATTTGAGAAATACAGGAGAAATAGTAACTACCAGGATAATGGGATTGAGCGATTATTGGGAAAAATCCATGCATATTCTAGAAAAAGAAACAAACAAACAAAAAAAGCTGCAGGTGATTAACAAGCAATGAAAGCCAAGTGTGAAAGCTAACCAAGAGTTTCTCATTTCTTGCAGAAGGAGGGCAGAGAAAGCCGAAGACCTGTACGGGGTCTTGATAGAGTAGTCAAGTCCCAGAGAAGGTAAATGACTAACCAAGACAGGTTATATCAAGGTTAATGGGACTCTGACACTTAGGATGGGACATCTGGGTATGTTTTGATCTTCCAGACTCCTCTAAATCCTCTGAGCATGACGCAGGACCCCTCTTCTCCTTTTAAGAGGTAGCACATCCTTCTTGCTTGAAAGTAAAGCAGAGAACTCAGACCCTTAAGAAAAAAATGTGCCTTCCCAGGTACTGTCCCCACCTATACCCCTGGCTACTAGGTCTTAGTCCCTGGTAGCTCAGATTGATCTAATGGCTGAAATGCAAAGGATCCAGGTTTGATTCCTGGGTCTAGAAGACCCTTGGGCATGGCAACCCACTCCAGTATTCTTGCCTGGAGAATTCCATGGACAAAGGAGCCTGGCAGGCTACAGTCCATAGGGTTCCTAAGAGTCAGATTCGACTGAGCGACTAGCACTTTCATACTAGGCCAACACTGGGGATAAAGTCAGAGCAAATCCAGCTGGAGTGTGCTGAGCCTATCAAAGGAAGAAAAGGATTATTCACCAAAGGAACTGCAAAGCAACTACAGGGCCTAGCCATCATTTATCAGCATGAGCCAGACATACATGAGTCTGGATTCTGAGGAGGCTTGATCTAGGGAATCAAAACCTAAGACCAGGCAGAGGAGAGTTTGATTTAGTAGATAGGCAAACTTCCTCTGAGGATGGCTCCTAGAAGCTTAGGAAAATTGATAGCTCTCAGTAAGTAAAAGTTAAAATGTCACAGGTAGGGACTTTCCTGGTGGTCCAGTGATTAAGACTCCATGCTTCTACTGCTAGTGGCACAGGTTTGATCCCTGATCAAGGACTAAGATCCACATGTGGGGATCAGGGGGTCAGGGATCTTAATCCCTTAGCAGGGATCAAAAATTATTTAAAAAGTTTTTTTAAGTCACAAGTGCCAATGTATTTGGTGGAGGAAAGAATGAAAAGGTTCCAGGAAGCAGATACCCTCTGGAAGGCCAGAAGATTCACAGATAACGATGCTCCAAAGTAACTTTACACCATTTACCAAGGCTACAATGAATGTGCTGCTAAGAGGGGCATCAACAAGACTGAAAAATTCAGTGGTGGCTCTCCTCCATACACTAGGACTAGTGGTAGGAGAAACTGTTACAGAACTAGGCACAGTGAACATAAATGATAATGTTAAAACCGTAAAAATAATAGAAACCAGGTGGCAGGACTTAACCACTAGATTATAGAAGTGACTAGAAACCAGGTGGATATAATTTAAGATCTTTGAAAGAGTCATTGAAAGTTCTGGCCCCAGTTGAAATTTGTTCATCCTGAGCCACTTAGATCAGAATGCATTGAATGAAGAGGCTAGGTCCCCGGAAGGAAAAAAAAAACTCTGTAACATTCTGGCAGGTACACACAGTAATGATTTCCCTCGCAGTCCTCCCCCTACTGTGGAAATGAAGACACCAAAATATTTTGGAGAGAATTGATTATAGGGTCCAAGTTGACATTTATACCCAGAGATCCAAAACATTATCATGGTTCCTTTCAGAATAGAGACCCGATAATAGCTGGTTCTTTTTTCAGTGAGTCTACTAGGTTTGCCACCATACTCAATGATAATATTTCCCAGTATTCAAATGTGTAATTGAAGTTGACATACTTGGTAGCTGATACAGCCCTACATTGAGTCTTTGGCCTGTGTGATAAGAGCTCTCATAGAAGGAAGGACCAAATAGAAGGCTTTTATTTCTGATTTATCTTATCCAGTCAAGATAAATCAGAAATAATATCATACCCTAGACAGGAGGCTGGAAATTAGTGACAGTTTTAAAGATCTAAGTAATGCAGGGGAAATGGTCCATGTCATATTCCATTTAATTCATCAGAAATAATATGATACTGGAGGATAACAGTAGGCTTCATAAATTTAACCGAGTATTACCTTCACTTATAGCTACTAAATAGTATACTAGGTAGATCCTGGAGGATGATAGCACACCACAGCAAACTCAACCAAGCAGTAGTTGCAATTATTAATGAGCAAGTTGTGATTTCTTTGTCAGGCCAGACTAACAGGGCCTCAGGTACATGATAGGCAGTTGCTGATTTGCAAAATGAATTTTTTTCTATTTCAATCAGAGAAGAATATCAGAAACGGTTCATATTCACATGGACAGGGCACAAAATTTCTACAGTTTTGCTCCTGGTCTATGTTAATCCTCTCCCCTTGGGACTTCCCTTGTGGTCCAGTGGCTAAGATTCCACACTCCCAAGGCAGGGGGCCCAGGTTCGATCCCTGATCAGGGAACTAAAATCCCACATGCCACAAGTAAGAGCCTGCATGCCACAACTAAAGATTCCACATGCTGCAACTAGGACCCAGTGCAGCCAAATAAATATTTTTTAAAAAAGAAACCTCCCTTCTCATCACAGGTGTTCACCCTAAAAAATACCCAGCACACCAGACTCCATCTGAGCATCTGCTTCTGAAGAACCCAACCAGCAACAGCAAGAATTACAGAAGCATTAGTCTTCTTCTATCCCATAATTCTGTTGTCTTTTTGTGAGCAGGATCAGCTCTAAATGCCATGGTTCAGCAGAGAGTTTAGTACCCTACTAGTTCATATGGTTAAATCTCAGTGGGGGTTATATTAATTTCCTATTGCTGCTGTGAAAAATTACCACAAACTTGGTGGCTTATTATAATAAAATAATTATTTATTTATATAAAATTATATATATATATACTTTACATATATAATTATAAAATATAAATGGCAGAATTTATTCCCTCATAGTTCTGGAGTCTGAAAGCCCAAAATCATTTTAACTGAGCCAAAATCAAGGTGTTGGTGCAGAGTCATGCCTCCCTCCATTCCCTGCCTCTTCTAGCTTCTGGTGTCTATCAGAGCTCGCCTCCAGCCACATCACTCCAGTCTCTGCCTCCATAGTCCTATTGCCTCCTCCTCAACTGCAGCCATCAGATCTCCTTCTTTTTCCTTCTAAGAAGGTGTTGTGTGATTGCATTTAGGGCCCATGCTAATAATGCAAGATAATCTTCCTATAACAAGATCTTTATGTATTTGTACAAAGGCCATGTTTCCACATAAGGTAACACAGGTTTCAAAGATTAGCGCCTGATGTCTTCAGAGGCAGATGTTCTTGTGAGAGGTTGTGGATGATAGAAGATGGGATACAGTCATATATTCTTCAAGTCAGCCCTGTCCATTCAGTAGAGAGGAAAGATGACTGTAAGCCAGTGTTTCACATCCTGGCAAAGTTTCAGATAGGAGCTGAGCTAGACTGTGTAGGTCCTGGAGGATGACAGATGAGAAATATTCAGACAAGCCATGAAAAGAGCCTTTAGGCTGGGCCAGTGGCATAAGTAAAGAAAAGCAGAACTACTTTTTTCTGGTGTGCTTGTGACTTCCAAAATACATTCCTAGCATTTCAGACATAGCACTACAAGTACAGAATTGGAATAGGGGGATTAATCCACTCTTTCAGTCTGATCACCCAACTCCAATAACTATTTGATATAGTATAGAAGTACTTAATAAAACTCCATCCAAAATTCTATTTTGTAGATCAGTTTTAATTTTTAAATTTTTCTTCATTGCCTCTACCATGATTAATGTCTTTTTGAGCCAATTATCAATTTGCTTGCCCTGTTAGTAGCCAGAGGGCTTTTCTCCCTGTTTTTAAATAAATGAGGTAGATATGAAAGATCATGGCATTCAGTTGCATCACTTCATGGCAAATAGGAGGGGGAAAAGTAGAAGCAGTGACAGATTTTATTTTCTTGGGCTCCAAAATCACTGCAAGTGATGACTACAGCCATGAAATTAAAAGATGCTTGCTTCTTGGAAGAAAAGCTATGACAAACCTAGACAGCGTATTAAAAAGCAGAGATATCACTTTGCCAACAAAGGTCCATATAATCAAAGCTATGGTTTTTCCAGTAGTCATGTATGGATATGAGAGTTGGATCATAAAGAAGGTTGAACATCAAAGAATGGATGTTTTCAAATTGTGGTGCTGGAAAAGACCCTTGAGAGTCCCTTAGGCTACAGGGAGATCAAACCAGTCAATCATAAAGGAAATCAGTCCTGAATATTTATTGAAAGGACTGTTGCTGAAGTTGAAGTTCCA
The DNA here is from genome assembly GCA_007570785.1 of Antilocapra americana. Classification (NCBI taxonomy): domain Eukaryota; kingdom Metazoa; phylum Chordata; class Mammalia; order Artiodactyla; family Antilocapridae; genus Antilocapra; species Antilocapra americana. The sequence continues at coordinate 989,336 of ML663009.1, read as the reverse complement.
ATACCTTGACCACCTGATGTGAAGAGCTGACTCATTGGAAAAGACCCTGATGCTGGAAAAGTTTGAAGACAAAAGGAGAATAGGGTGGTAGAGGATGAGATGGTTAGATAACATCACAGACTCAATGGATATGAATTTGAGCAAATTCTCAGAGGTTGTGGAGGACAGAGGAGACTAGCATGCTGCAGTCCATGGGGTCACAAAGAGTTGGATATGACTTAGAGGCTGGACAACAACAATAAAATTCAAAAAAACTCAGCTCATTTCCTTTGAGAAAACTCCCTACTCTTGTATCACCAACCAACAAAGCAGTTCAATGCACCAAGCCAATTTCATTTCAGAACAAAATTTGGTACATTACTTGAGTATTGACCTTTTGCTTTGTTGTCTTAGTGAAACCATGCACCTCAGATTGGGGCTTGAACCCAGCCAAAACCCACAGTCTTCCAACTGTGATCATACTCCTGGTTCCAGAATTTAATGAAGCTCAGGTTTTTGATGTCTCATCACAGAAAGAATGCAATGAGATACAAAGAAGTCAATTTATTTAGAGAAAAGCACACTCCATAGAGTGTGGGCCTTCTGAGAAGGTGATAGGGCACTGAAATGTGGTTTGGTTAGCTTTTATGGGCTGGGTAATTTCATAGGCTAATGAATGGGAGGATTGTTCCAACTATTTTGGGAATGGGGCAGAGATTTCCAGGAATTGGGCCACTGCCCACTTTTTCGTCGTTGATGGTCGGCCTTGGAACTGTCATGGCACCTGTGGATGTGTCACAGCTTGGTGATGTGTTACAGTGAGCATATACCGAGGCTCAAAGTCTAGTGGAAGTCGATTTGTCTGCCATCTTGGATCCATTTGGTTCTAACCAGTTTATGTTGTGTCCTCGGGTTGTGTTATTCTTTCAAAGGTCGTGCCCAGCCCCTTCCCTCCTGTTTCATTATTAGTTAATTATTCTTACAGTTATGGCTTCATCAGGAGTTAAAGTGATATTTCATCTTTCTTCGGGATCTCCACTGTAGAACTTGGCCCATGTTGGGCCTTAATAAATCTAATTGACATTTGATACCTAGATTCAGCAAAAGTATCAAACTCTTTAATGTCAAGGTGCAGTTTTAATGTAAATGTAATAGCAGTAATAAACCCTAAGCTTAGCCTGAGTCATCTAACATTCCTGAAAACCCAGTTTTAGTTTATTAATCTTCAAAAAAGAAGAGCTGTGTTTCATTTTGTTTATAGAATAGGCAAAATTATACAATGCTAGAATTGTGAGGAATTTTAGGGATATGGAGCCTAAAATTCTTATTTTAAAAGAGGGAACTGAGAGCCCAGAGAGATACAGTGACCTGCTGGTGATGTGACCTAGAGGAAGGTGTAGGCAGCTGCTCCAGTTTATAAGACTCTGGCTTATAAGGGGAGCCCAAACATCTCTGGGTAGGCTTTTCTGGTGGCTCAGCGGTAAAGAATCCACCTGTGATGCTGAAGACACAGGAGATGCAGGTTCAATCCCTGGGTCCAGAAGATCGCCTGGAAGAGGGCATGGCAAGCCAGTCCAGTGTGAATCTCATCAACAGAGGAGCCTGGAAGGTTACAATCCAAAGAGTCAGACACGCCTGGAGTGACTGAGCATACAAGCATGTACAAACATCTCTGGATACCAAAACACTGCAGGAAGTTGAACAAGGTAGGAAAATTTGTGTGTGTATATGAGAGCCCTTCTAGGACAGTGAATTCCAGTCCTTGTAAAGGCACTTTTGATTAATTTAAGATAAGGGTGAATAACAATGAATGCTCACTTAACAGCTTCCTGAGGAGTCTGGATTGGACCACAAAGGGCTTTCGTTTTGTGGAATGGAGTAAGCAAGTTTGATTCACAGCTAGATCGCCCTGGAAAATAAAGGTGAGGATTAGCCTTCCACCTCCGGTCCTCCTTTCTGACATTCCTCTTATCTAATTGTAGAATAATAGTTAAAGAAAGCTGATTTGAAGAAGTTGTGGCAATCTCTTAGCTGCCAATCTACCCTTCCAAACCCTGAGATGGGCAGCGAGTCTGCAAACCCCATTTCTCCCTTGCCAGCCTGGTCCTCTATGAAGCTCTCCCTGCAAGAGGCACTGGAGGAGGACTGGAACACTGCAGGAGGGAGATGGGACTTGTTTCTTTCGGTCTATTTCTTGTTCCTGTCAGTTTCTCCCCGGCAAAGGTCATTGACCCTGACAGCAGCAGTTGGCGCCAGTTTGCAGATTTGAGGGTTGTTGGGGAAGGTGCCCTCTCAGAACACGTCTAAACTCCAAACTTCAACATTTTGATGACTCTTCTCTGTATTCCCCCATGCCTGGGGAGGTAACTGCTAATGCAGTCATTATTTTATTTATTTACTTCTTTATTTTGGCTGTGCTGAGTCTTTGCTGCTGCACACAGGCTTTCTCTAGTTGCGGTGCGCGGGCTTCTCATCGTGGTGACTTCTCTTGTTGCAGAGTACGGGCTCTGTAGTTGTGGTGAGTGGTCTCAGTAGCTCCACAGTATGTGGGGAATTTTAGTTCACATACCAGGGATTGAACCCATGTCCCCTGCATTAGAAGGCATGTTGTTAACCATTGGACCACCAGGGAAGTCCCAGTCATTCTCTCTTTTCTCAACTTTTTCTCTACTTTCGCTCTTCCAACTCCCAATTTAACAGTCTCTGAAGGAGTTCTTGGGCCTAGAAAAGAAAACAGGGGTCTCAAAGGCCCTTCCTGAATCAACTAACTTTGGGGAAAACCAAACTGAACTTTAAGTCCCTCCCTGATGCTCCGGGCCAGTTACAGCTCCCTGAGACTTATCACCCCTGCCCCAAACTTCCCACCCCCTGTTCAACTACAAATGCCACCTCAACTAGAGATTACCCCAAACATCCCACCTGGCTAAAGTGTCCCTTATCGCTTCCACAAACCTGCCTTTAATATGAAGCCTCCCTGATCCCTCTTGTGCTCAGCCTGGTCACTAGGCCAACTGTCGCCCCTCCTTGCCTGAAAGGTCACCTACCTCCATTGAGGTCATCTTTCCTTATTTTCTGCCTCGGCCCTTACAGTCTCTATATTGAAATTCTACTAACATGATCAGTGTGAATTTTGTTTTCCTGAAGGGTGAAACTGCTGAAAGCTGCCAAAACATTAATCTGCTCAGAACTCTTATTCAGTTTAGTTCAGTCGCTCAGTCGTGTCCAACTCTTTGGGACCCCATGGACTGCAGCATACCAGGCCTCCCTGTCCATCACCAACTGCCAGAGTTTACTCAAACTCATATGCATTGAGTCAGTGATGCCATCCAACCATCTCATCCTCTGTCGTCCCCTTCTCCTCTTGCCCTCAATCTTTCCCAGCATCAGGTTGTTTTCAAATAAGTCAGCTCTTCACATAAGGTGGCCAAAGTATTGGAGTTTCAGCTTCAACATCAGTCCTTCCAATGAACACTCAGGACTGATCTCCTTTAAGATGGACTGGTTGGATCTCCTTGCAGTCCAAAGGACTCTCAAGAGTCTTCTCCAACACCACAGTTCAAAAGCATCAATTCTTCAGTGCTCAGCTTTCTTTATAGTCCAGCTCTCACATCCATACATGACTATAAGTCAATCCAATCCATTAGTGAATCCAATCCCCACCCCAATCTTGAGTGGGGCTAATAATAACTAGTATTTATTAAAATACCTGCTACATGCTCAGCATTTAAATACATGATCTCTTTTAATCCTCACAACAACTCTAGGAGCTAGGTATCACACCCACCTTAACAGATGAGAAGACAGAGGCTCAGAGAGGTTTCAATCAGTCATTCGTGGTTACCCAGCTAGTGAAGGAGAGGTCAAATTTGGGTTTTTAGAAGTGCCAAACCTATGCTTTTACTCTTTTTTTTCTTTTAATTTTTAAACATACTTAAAAAAAAAAAAAACCTAGAGTAATACATATACTTGATGGTAAGTCAAACAATGGAAAAATTAACAATATAAATCACATTAATAATTTCCTCCTTTCTTCCTTTTAATGCCTTCACCACTCCCTTAATACTATCTTCCACCCCAACATTAACACTGTGTTGTGTAACTTTGCACATCTTTCTTTTTGCTGATACAAATAACGAAGTATAAAAAAGGGGATTCTTTTTTCCCTTAAGAAAAATAGGGACATGCAATACATTACTATGCAATTTGCTTTTTAACTTAATATATCATGCTCATTCCTCCTGGTTAATACATATAGATTTAATTCATGTTTTTAATAGCTAGATTATATTCCATAATGTAATATAAGTACATAAAAATGTATTCAATTATTTCTTTCCTGTTAGATATTCAGGTTATTTCTAGTTTTGTTTTGTTTGCCACTATAAGCAATGTACCTATAAATATTCTTATATATATATTTAGGTACTGATACTTTTACTCCAATGGTATTCAGTCTTATAACAGGTTTCTGGATCAAAGAGTATGTACATTTTAAATTGAAATAGATTCCTCCAGAAGATTTTCCAAACAGACTATAGTACAATATTATGCCTTTATCAGTAATGTGAAATATGTCCATTTCCTTACCCATTAACAAAGGCTGGGTATTTTCAATATTTTATTTTTTTTGTTAGACATATTGTTGAAAAATTTTATTCTGTTTTTTTTAAATGTACATTTCCCTGACAAAGAGTGAATTTGACCATTATTTCATACATTTATTCTCTATTTGCATTTCCTCTTCTATGGACTGTCTGTTTGTATTATTACCATTTGTCCATTCTTCTCCGTGGGTTGTTTGTTGTGTGTATATTCCATACTGCAACTACATTCCACACTGCAACTTAAGTGGTCAGTGAAAGAATCAGGACTACAATCTAATCCCTCATCGTCCAGTCTAGGAATTTCTCCACTTGGGCCACTTTCAGAACCATTATGTGCTCGTGTTGTTGTGCTTATATTTGTTTTACTATATTTATGCCTCCTCTTCTGTAAGTGCAACTAATTTGTTGAACAAGCTGGACTCATACTGTCGCAAGTAGAATACTTATTTTTCCCACCAGTTTCTCTAAAATTAAGTTACCAAATAGATCTTTCCTTGCTGTTTGATGTGTAGGTATTTTTTGGTCCTCAGGTAATGAAATTTCTCGAAGTCTTATTAAGTGTTAAAAAGAAGATAAAGTCAGAGAGAGAGATGTGCTCTGTCTGGTCTGGAAGAAAGCAAACGTCTGTGTTGTGATTTGGGGGGTGGGTGGGTGGAGCACATAATGTATTAGCTCAGGCTGCCATAACAAAATATCACAGAGTGACTGGCTGAAACAACAGATTTATTTTATCATAGATCTGAAGGCTGGAGGTTTGAGATTAGGGTGCCAGCATGATCACTTTCTGGTGAGAGCACACCTCGTGGCTTGTAGATGGCTCCTTTCTCTCTAGGTGCTCACACAGCACATAGAGCAGTCTCTTCTTATAAGTACACTGATCCTGTTGGGTAACTCAGTTAATTTTAATTTTAACTTCCAAAGGTCCCATTTCCAAATACATTCACATTTGGATTTAGGGCTTCAACATATGAATTTGGAGAGGAGGGAACACAAAATTTTCAGTTCATAATAAGTGGCCACATGACAAAGTATCGGGAGTAGACTATAGGAGCTGACAGGGGTCCCCAGTTGATAGCCAGCAGAGAAATAAAGATCTCAGTCCAACAACCGTAATGAACTCAATTCTGCCAAAAACAAGTGCGTTTCAAGGAGGCCCTTGAGTCACAGACCTGACTAATACCTTGTTCAGCCTAGGACCCTGAGTAGAGAATTGAGTCACACATACTATACCAGACTTCCAGCTATGGTAGCGAGATAATAAGTTTGTGTTGCCTTAAGTTGCTAAGTTTGTGGTAATGTGTTACACATCTTTAGAGAAATAATACACTCTTGAGGAAAAAGAATAAAAATTAAGTATAAGATTTATGGGTCTAAGGGTGCCCATGCAAGTGAGAAGCTCTGAAATATAAGCTTCATTAGTTTCAAGGAACATCATCTCTGCCTCCAAGGAAGAGAGAAGATGAGGAACACAGAGCACCAACTTTGATATGATACTTGTTCTCTGGAGCAGATCAGATATCTAAAACCAGTTCTGTTCAGAAGGCTTTAGCATATCCTTTGGACATCCTCCCCCGGAGCTCCACCTGCACTTCCCTTGACAAATCAAAGCTCTCCTCCAGGTTAGCTCCTGAGCTTCTAGCAGTCCATCATCATCTTTGTTGGGGTCACAGTGCCCTCCATGCTTTGAGGGCATGTCACTTTCAAGAAGATCCAGGTCAGCTCTCTTCTTCTAGATCCATACCAGTCCCCAGGATACACATGTCTTTGCCCCACGGCCAGTGAGAGAACAGTCAGCTCTTGACAATAACCACCTCTCTCTTTGTGCTCCAAGTTCATCAGTCTCTCATTTTTATATTTCTCAAATGTGTGTCAAACTGTGTGTCTTATGATGACTCAACTTTAGAGTCACATGTCAAGCTCTCTGAGCAGGTTTATTGAAATCCCCTTACTTCCTCAGCACAGAGAAGGAAGAGAAAGCCACTACTCTCCCCTATGCCTGGGCTTCCCAGGTGGCTCAGTGGTAAAGAATCCACCTGTCAAGCAGAAGACATGGGTTTGATCCTTAAGTTAGGAATATCCCCTGGAGAAGGAAATGGCAACCCACTCCAGTATTCTTATCTGGGAAATCCCAGGGATAGAGGAGCCTGGTGGGCTACAGTCCACGGGGTTGCAAAGAGCTGGACATGACCTAATGACTGAGCACACACACATACACCCCTCTGCCCAATAGAAAGAACATTGGTTTGGGATTCAGGAACTCTGAGCTCTAGTCTGGGTTCTGATACTAACTCATTGTGTGTCCATGAGAAACTTTCTTTTCCATTCTGGGCCTTGCTTCCCTGGCTCAGTTAAAGAAAGGTATTGGACTAGAGTCTCTCATTTATTCATTAAATGCCAACTGAACCCCTATTATGTGCCAGGAACTGTCTGGGTACTGGGAGTCAACAGAGAACATGCTAGATGACTCTGGGGTCCCTTTCAAGCCCTCACATTCTCTGATGCTCCCCTCGACTCAGTTTCTATACATCCCAACCCCCACTGTAGGCAGTCAGTCCTGGCCTTTTCCATGATCACTTTTTCCATCCAGCAATGTGTAGCCTCCTCTTGCTGAGAACTTTGATGGAACTAGGGGTGAGCTTCCTCTGCAGGCAGCATTGCTGTGTCCCTCTGTTACTTCCCATCTACCTGGTCTGTCTGGCCTGGAAGTACTGCCTGGCCAACGACAATGGAAAGATTTATTTGTAGAGGTCAGGAAGTCCCCCATGACCCCTCTCCATCCACCTTTGGTACAGGAAGCCCCAGGAGGAAAAAACAAAAGATGAAACGCTGGCTGACTTCCCAGCTTCCAAGTGTTCAGCAGTACTTTGGTCTGGAGGATCCTTTCTGCCCAATGGACAGTGACCTCCCTCAGCCACTCCTTCCCTTGTCATTGGGCCCCAGGCCTTCAGTTCCTTTCCAGGGTATCCAGAAGGACTTAGGTGACGTAAAAGAAGTGAAGACTGACTTTCTGGGAAAGGATGCATGTTGTCTTATACTGAGCTAAGCCTCTGCATCTGGAAGAGAGGGAGGCTGAATTCACAGAGTGGGAAAAAATATTCTCAGTGGTAAAGGAAACAAGTGACTCACCTGCTCTGACCTTCATCTATGCCTTCCCATGGCCAAGGCAGCTTCAGGGAGGGGGTGGGGATGGAGAGATTTCCAACCCTCAATTAATGCTTCCTGAGTTACTTGGGGACCATTACTTATGACATCCCTCTTCCATCCATCATTCTTCTGACAGCTTAGTTAACTTGCCTGAAAGAAAATTAATATCAAGAGGATGTAACCTGTGTAGATGCCCAGGGCCTTATGCTTAGAAGGGCCGTGTGCTTGGTTTAATGCTCTGTTCTTGCCATCTTGATATTCTTGACAATTTCTGAACAACAGGCCCACATTTTCTTTTTCACCCCCGGGACCCACAAATTGCTTACTGATTCTGATGTAGGTGTCCAATGCATTAATTTCTAAGTCAGGTACTTGACATAACTCCTTCCATTCCAGTCTCTAATTATGCTGAGTTAGGGGACTGTTAGCTCTTTGTCACCACTGATGAAATTCAGGATTAGGTAAGTAACTAAATAGCAAGTACAGGGTGGAGTTAAGATCTAAGCCCAAGTGTAACTCCAGCGTTAGTGCTCATTCCTGTCCATAGTGTTGTCTCACGAAGAGAAATGCTTTTATGTCTCACTTTATGGGGGAGCTGAGTCTGGAAAAGCCAATTCAGGAGAGTCAGGCAGGGATGGATGAAGGGCTTTCACCAGATCTGGGATTTCATGTAAGCCCTGAGGTTATCTTTTTTGAGAATGACCTGTGTACACACCCACACTCTCACTCATATTCATGCAAACACACTTGCACACATTCACATCTACCCCCATACACAACCTATCCAGATGTGCCTTCAGAAGCAATTCACTGGGGAAAAACCAGATACAAGGGTACACTCCCCCCAGTGGTTCAATAACTAACTTTTTTTTTGTTTTATTTTTATTTTTTAAATTTTTTTTGTTATTTTATTTATTTTCTTTACATTACCTTGTTGGTTTTGCCATACATTGACATAAATCCGCCATGGGTATACATGTGTTCCCCTTCCAGAACCCCCCTCCCACCTCCCTCCCGATTCCATCTCTCTGGGTCAATAACTAACTTTTTAACTGGATCCAGTCCAAAGTTTATATTTTCTAAATTCCTCCCTTGATATACATATTTTTTTCATTTCTAACATTTATAATTTTATCATATCAAGCCACTTTTATTTTATATATACCTATTTTTGTTCTACAATCCCTTATATTTTGTAAATGAAACATTTTCGTCTTTTGTCAGTTCAGTCGCTCAGTTGTGACCAACTCTTTGGGACCCCATGGACTGCAGCACGCGAGGCCTCCCTGTCCATCACCAACTCCCAGAGCTTGCTCAAACTCATATCCATTGAGTCGGTGATACCATCCAACCATCTCATCCTCTGTCGTCCCCTTCTCCTCCTGCCTTCAATCTTTCCCAGCATCAGGGTCTTTTCCAAGGAGTCAGTTCTTCCCCTCAAACGGCCAAAGTATTGGAGTTTCAGCTTCAGCATCAGTCTTCCCAATGAATATTCAGGACTGATTTCCTTTAGGATGGATTGGTTGGATTTCCTTGCAGTCCAAGGAACTCTCGAGAGTCTTCTCCAACACCACAGTTCAAAAGCATCAATTCTTTGGCACTCAGCTTTCTTTATAGTCCAACTCTCACATCCATACATGACTACTGGAAAAACCATAGCTTTGACTAGACAGACCTTTGTTGGCAAAGTAATGTCTCTGCTTTTTAATATTCTGTCTAGGTTGCTCATAGCTTTTCTTCCAAGGAACAAGCATCTTTTAATTTCATGGCTGCAGTCACCATCTGCAGTGATTTTGGAGCCCAAGAAAATAAAGTCTGTCACTGTTTCCATTGTTTCCCCATCTATGAAGTGATGGGACCGGATGCCATGATCTTCATTTTCTGAGTGTTGCATTTTAAGCCAACTTTTTCACTTTCCTCTTTCACTTTCATCAAGAGGCTCTTTAGTTCTTCTTTGGTTTCTGCCATAAGAGTAGTGTCATCTGTGTATCTGAGGTTATTGATATTTCTCCCAGCAATCTTGATTCCAGCTGTGCTTCATTCAGCCTGGCATTTTGCATGGTGTACTCTGCATACAAGTTAAATAAGCAGGGTGAAAATATACAGCTTTGACGTACTCCTTTCCCAATTTGGAACCACTCTGTTGTTCCATGTCCGGTTCTAACTGTTGCTTTTTTTTTTTTTTTAGAAATAAGTAATTTAATGTCCTCATCCTGAGGAAGCAGTTCAGTTATATGTACTATTATAGTATCATAGGTGTCAACACCATAGGAGCTGTATAGGAAAGTACCTAATCTGGTAATCTGATTCCTCTTTGTTTAAAGGATGAGAAAACTGAAACTCCGAGAAGGAAGAGACTTATCTAGGGCAAACACTTCACTAGAGGCAGAGTTGGGGCTACATGCCAGCTTCTGTACTCTCAGTTTAACAGCACAGCATGAGAGAGAATTGACAGGAGATGAGATGGGGCCTTTTTATAAAGTTCATGAGGTTCTCACAGCAAGTATACTAGGGTGGTTTGCAGTCCTTCCTCCAGTGGCAGGAAAGCTATGACAAACATAGACAGTGTATTGAAAAGTAGAGAAATTACTCTGCCAACAAAGGTCCACATAATCAAGGCTATGGTCTTCGCAGTGGTCTCAAACAGGTGGAATAGCTGTACCTTAAAGAAGGCAGAGCACCAAAGAATCCATGCCTTCAAACTGTGGTGTGGAGAAGACTCTTGAGGGTCTCTTGGACTGCAAGGAGATCAAACCTGTCAATCTAAAGGGAAATCAACCCTGAATCCTCATTGGAAGGACTGATGCTGAAGCTAAAGCTTCAGCATTTTGGTCACCTAATGCAAACAGTTGGCTCATTTGAAAAGTCCCTGATTCTGGGAAAGATTGGGGGCAGAAGGAGAAGAGGCCATCAGAGGGGATGGCTAGATGGCATCACTGATGCAATGGTGATGAACTTGGGCAAAGTTTGAGAGATGATGAAGGACAGGGAGACCTGGCATGCTGTCGTCCATGGGGTGGCAAAGAGTTGGACACAACTGGGCATCTGTACAACAACAAGATGAGGCCACTTCAGATGTATCTGAACAGGAAGGAATCTTGATCTTGAGGTTAACCAGACTTTCTTTCTCTCCTGACCACCCTTCATCTGTACCCTGAGCAAAGCTTATCCATTAGCATCTAAGAAATGGTCTGCTTCTGACACTGGCTGGGCACAGAATCCTTCCACCTCTGTATACCTATTTATGTATGCATGCTCACTTGCTCAGTCATGTCAGACTTTTTGTGACCCCATGAACTGTAGCTTGCCAGGCTCTTCTGTCCATGGGATTTTTCAGGCAAGAATGCTGGAGTGAGTTGCCATGCCCTCCTCCAGAGGACCTTCCCGCCCCAGGGCTCAAATATGTATCTCCTGTGCTCCTGTATTGGCAAGCAGATTTTTTACCATTGAGCCACCTGGAAAACCCTATACATATTTATAGTATACTATAAATATTTATACTTACTAGGCCCAAAACACCTGCTTTAAGAGGATAAGCAGTTTGGATTAGGAAGGTTGACTAGCTCTTTCATTCATAAGTAAAACAAAAGACAAATGCAAAATATAAACAGGATGAGGCATGGGGGTTTAATTACCCTATACAACAGGAGACTTTCTAAGAAGTAAAAGACAAAGTACTGTGATCTGCCAGGAACTGCCCTGGAGGAGCAGATGGCCCAGGACTGGGCCCAGCTTATGACCTTTTCTCAACAGTTTCCCAGCACCAGCCACTGAAACCAAACTGGACTAGAGTCTTATGGTTAAAAGAGCAGGTTTTGATACCCTCTGTCTTTCATCTAAAGACTTCTCTTTTCATTTTTCCTCTTTAATAGCTCTGATTACAGTTTTTTTCTGTCCTTCTTTTTTTTTTTTTCTTACTTTTTGACAGTGCCCCACAGCATGTGGGATCTTAGTGTCCCAGACTGAGACTGAACTTGTAACCTCTTTCATTGGAAGCTCAGATTCTTAACCACTGGACCACCATGGAAGTTCCATGGGCTCAAATTTTGACTCTGTCACTTATTAAACGTGATTTTGGGCATGTTGCATATTTTTGCTAAGCCTTATTTTTCTTATCTACAAACTGGACGTGATACTCAAACCTATGTTCAGATCTCAGGGGATTCCCAGGATGTGTGAGTTTCAGGGGAGTCCCAGGCAAACTGGGAAGTTGATCATCTTAGGCTATTAGAAAGATAATTTTAGTAAAGCATTTATTATGGTGGCTGGCACACAGTAATTGCTCTAAAAATAATTATTATCGTTTCTTCTTACTTGAAACATTTAAAAAGCACCTCTGTCTAACACACTGTATGCTTGGCCCTATTAAATTATGAACATTTGTAGAGCTCACTTTTTAGTTTACAATGTATTTTTGTACCTATTATTTCATTTAATCTTTATAGTAGCCCTATGAAGGCAGTAAGGGGGCTTTGCAGGGGGCTCAGTGGTAAAGAATCCACCTGCAATGCAGGAGATGCAAGAGACGTGGGTTTGATCCCTGGATCAGGAAGATCCTCTGGAGGAGACAGTGGCAACCCACTCTAGTATTCCTGCCAGGATAATCCTGTGGACAGAGGAGCCTGGTGGGCTACAGTCCATGGCGTTGGGGTTGCAAAGAGTCAGACATTTCAGACAATAACAACAATGAAGGAGGTAAAACTCAATGTCCCCATTTTACAGAAAAGATAGCTGGAGCTCAGAAAGATGAGTGACTTGTCCAAGGTCACTCAGTGAATAGGTTGCTATAGATTGGTTGCCCCCCCCCAGCCCCCGCCCCTGCCATTCATATGTTAAAATCCTAATCCCAGTTGTGGTATTATTTGGAAGGGGTCCTTTGGGAAGTAATTGAGTTTAGATGAGAGCATAGAGTAGAGGTCATTATAATGGGTTGGTGCCCTTATCAGGAGAGACCAGAACTCTCTTTCTGTGTCTGTCTGCCATGTGAGGATTCCTCAAGAAGGTGACACTCTACAAACCAGGAAGAAGAGTCTCACCAGGAACTGAATCAGCTGGCAACCTGCTTTTAGACTTCTCAGCTTTCAGAACCACGAGGAGTAGATTTCCACTTTTTAAGTCAATGGATTTTGTTATGTGGGTCAAGAAGAAACAGTTAGAACTGGACATGAACTGATGGGCTGTTCCAAAATTGGGAAAGGAGTACATCAAGGCTGTATATTGTCACCCTCCTTATTTAACTTCTATGCAGAGCCCATCATGTGAAATGCTAGGCTGGATGAAGCACAAGCTGGAGTCAAGATTGCCGGGAGAAATACCAATAACCTTGGATAGGCAGATGACACCATCCTTATGGCAGAAAGTGAGGAGGAACTAAAGAACCTCTTGATAAAGGTGAAAGAGGAGAGTGAAAAAGCTGGCTTAAAATGCAACATTCAAAAAACAAAGATCATGGTGTCCATTCCTATTACTTCATGGGAAAAAATAGAAACAGTGACAGATCTTATCTTCTTGGACTCCAAAATCACTGCTGATGGTGACTGTAGCCATGAAATTAAAAGCTGCTTGCTCCTTGGAAGAAAAGTTATGACCAACCTAGGTAGCATATTAAAAGCAGAGACATCATATTGCCGACAAAGGTCCATATAGTCAAAGCTATGGTTTTTCCAGCAGTCATATACAGATATGAGAGCTGGATGATAGAAAAGGCTGAGTGCCGAAGAATTGATGCTTTTGTATTGTGGTGTTGAAGAAGACTCTTGAGAGTCCCTCAAAGAGATCAAACCAGTCAATCCTAAAGGAAATCAGTCCTGAATATTCATTGGAAGGACTGGTGCTGAAGCTGAAGCTCCAATACTTTGGCCACCTGATGTGAAGAGCCAACTCATTGGAAAAGACCCTGATGATGGGAAAGATTGAGGTCAGGAAGTGAAGGAGGTGACAAAGGATGAAGTGGTTAGATGGCATTACCAACTCAATGGACATGAGTTTGAGCAGACTTCAGGAGATAGTGAAGGACAGGGAAGCCTGGCGTGCTGCAGTCCATGGGGTTGCAGAGTCAGACACACCTGAGTGGCTGAACAACACAATTTTGTTATGAAAGATGAAGAACCAGGCTTGGAACTTTATCCCAGGATCAACTCCCAAATTTACCACATAGAACTGGTCCAGTGAACACATTGACAGTCCCTCTCCTGGGGACTGGGACCGCTCAAGTACCATGAAGATGACCAATCCAAGATCTTAGACTCTGCCACTACAGCTGCTATCTCTGTTGCCAGCCATGGCTAATACTGATTCTGCACACCCCTGATTCGTTACCTCACTAGCTTCCAATTCAAAGCCTAAGGCAGATATATCTAATTGGCAGGGCGTTCGTCACATGCTATGTCTTAGTTGCAGCGAATGCTGGGAAAGTGAATTAAGAAGCCAGTTCTGTCTGTGTCATAAGATGAGAAACTTTCCAAACATGAAAAGATCCTCATAGTTGACATAGGTTTGAACTTCGTGTGCCCAGTCATACACAGATGTTTTTCAATAGCAAATACTACAAGTACAGCACCATCAGTGTTTGGTTGAATCTGTGGATGTGAAGCTGGATGGGAAGGAACTGTGGCTAAGAAGGAATCATGATTATGGAGGGCCAGCCATAAAGTTATACTTGGATTTCTGACTGTGCAGTGTTGGCACCCCTAACTCTTGCATTGTTCAAAGGTCAAGTGTACAACTGTTTGCTCTCTCATACCTTCTCCATTCTCTCTGCACCTCTAGGCCATACACCTCCAAACTTCAAATTTTATTTTGTCTCATTATACTTTACTAAAAGTATCCCTAGTCTTGTGAATTAGTCCAGAGTGAAGTTCAAAGTCCTTCAAGAATGTATACTTTTACACAAATATGTTAATCTGGGTTCTCCAAGAAGCAAAGCCAAGCAAGCACTAAGCACTAAGTGTGCAAGATTTTACAAAACTGGGAAGGGAGAGTATGGCTGAATCATGAATCTTCCATTCACGTCTGACCCTGAGTGAGCAGAAGGGAGATGAAGGTTGGGTGAACCCTCAAGTGTCTTAGATGGCCATTTGGTCTAAGAAAGCTTGTGTTATCCTGAAGCCAAAGATGGCTGTCAGAAGTCAGAGGAATCCCTTGCTTCTTAGGAATACACCTGCCTTAGTCTCCCTGCCGTGCCCTGTCCTCTGTTGAGAACAGCTCATGAGAGGTGATGTCTCAGCACAAACCTGGATGCTGGAATCTAAAGAGTACCATCTGGGTACCATCTGCCTTTGGTCTATTATATTCCTCTAGTTGGAGGACTGCAAGGCACCTTTTCATGTCTGCAAAACAAGCTCTTCTCTCTGCCTCCATTGCCTCCTTCCCAGCATTTTCTTTTTGGCCAACTCCTCTTAATCTTTTAAAAGAGGTCTCTACTCTTCTCTGTGAAGTCCTCCTTGAAATCCCCATTCACAATGCTCCCATAGTGTCTTCCATCCATCAGTTTCCTAGCAACCATCCCACTCTTCACAACTGTCTGTTTCGATTCCTGTCTCCTCTCCAGATAGGGCTCCTCTAAATTGCAAATCATTTCTGTAGCTCCAGCACTGATGCAATAAGTGTGGGGGCAGGAGGGAGTGAGTGTGTAGATGGGGCAGATGGGTGCATGGGTTTATCCTGAAGGTCATCAGGGTCCTTCTCTCTATTAAACGGTTCATTTTTCTTTTGAGACTGAGACTCAGTGCAGCACTCGGATCTTTTCGTTTCAACATGTGGGATCTAGTTCTCTGACCCCAGACCCCCTGCATTGGGTCTTAGCTTCTGGACCACTGGGGAAGTCCCCCTTAGACAGTTCTGCAAAAATAAGGTAAACTAAATTTTTCCTTACCCATTATCTCATATCTAGGGCTTCTCTGGTGGCTCAGATGGTAAAGAATCTCCCTGCAATGTAGGAGACAGGTGTTCAATCCCTGGGTTGGAAAGATCCCCTGGAGAAGGGAATGGCTACCCACTCCTGTATTCTTGCCTGTAGAATCCCATGGACAGAGTGGAACCTCGCAGGCTACAGTCCATGGGGTCACAAAGAGTCGGACACAACTGAGTGACTAACACATATCTCCTATGCATTTCTGTCCCTCTCGTGGCCACTGCTCCCACCCTGGCTAGATCGTCTTCTGCCATCTAACGTTGAGATCATGGCAGTGGCATCTGGCCTCTTTGCCCATTCTCTCCTCCAGTTCACCTTCTACACAGCACCAAAACAAAGTTTTGAAAATAAAATACCCTTCAGCAGCTCTCTGTTGAAAAGAGGGAATACCAAACTGTTTGGTCTGATCTGGTTCCAGTGACTTCTCCACTTGCTCTTGCTGCGCCCTGAGTCACCCCAAACTTCCAGCCCAGCATTGTTCCTGGTTCCCCCCTGTGCTTAGGTTCACAAGGCCCCTATATCCTCCCTTCCACCTAGCAAGGCATCAACCCACCTCTTAAGATTTTCCTTGAGGTCATCTCCTCTGTGAAGGCTCGCTAATCTTCTCCCCAAGGAGAGCTGACCAGTCTCTTCTGTGCCCCCCCGCCCCCATTTCACTCCTCGTAATTTTAGCCTGTGACCCATAACACTCCATCTTTTTCTCCTGCTCACAGTGATCACCTTGAGGTCCAGGTCAGTGTTTTATTGGTTTCTGATTCCATGAGGCTTAGCATGGAGCTAACAAAGAGTTTTTAGGTTCTTAATAAATTCTCACAGTGATGCAGGCATACATGACTGAATGAGCATTTAAAAGACAAGTTAATCTGGAATATTAGAATTGTTTATTTGGCTGTGCCCTGCAGCATGCAGAATCTTAGTTCCCCTGCAAAAGATCGCACCCAAGTGCCCTGCAGTGGAAGCAAGGACTCTCAGCTGCTGAACTGCCAGGAAAGTCCCTTGGAATATTTGCATTGTAACTGGGGTGGCTTCAAGGGAACAGTTACGCACTCCAGTATTCTGGCCTGGAGAATTCCATGGTCTGCATAGTCCATGGGGTCACAGAGTCAGACACGACTGAGTAACTTTCACTTTCACATCTATCTCCCAGGTGGCGCTAGTAGCAAAGAATCCTCTTGCTGATGCAGGAGATGTAAGAGACACAGGTTCGATCCCTGGATTGGAAAGATCCCCTGGAGAAGGGCATGGCAACCCACTGCAGTATTCTTGCCTGGAGAATCCCATGGACAGAGGTACCTGGAGGGCTATGGTCCATGGGGTCGCAAAGAGTCTGACAGATCTTAAGTGACTTAGCAAGCATACATATGTACAGAGGCGAGGATGTTCATTTTTGTTTGGTTTGCTCATTTGCCCAACATTGAAACCCCTTTCTTGTATTTGAAGAATTGTCTACCATATGAGTCTTGGATGGGGCAGACCTTGTCTCCTATTATAGAAGTGATGAAGGCCAGATATTTGCTTTTCCAGTCATTTCTTACAGCTAGGGTATGCACATATGATCCAGACTCAATCAATCAGGTACATTCTCCCAGTACTTAGAATAAGACATTTGTATTCCAAGTAAGCAGGGACAATGGAGAATTCATTTCAGTAGTGGTGGGGGCAGTAGTTGTAACATTTAGATTTGGGGGCAGCAAGATCAACAGTCAATAGTGGCCTCTGGGTCCAATATTCAGAGCAAGGGTATGGGTGGCAGAGGTGTTCTTATTGAATTGCATCTGTAGCATGATCTGGGCTGAGGCTGTACCTGCCTCAGCTCCCTTTGTTTCTGTCAGTGTTTTAACAGCTTTGTTGTTGTTCAATTGCCCAGTTGTGTCTGACTCTTCACCACCCCATGGACTACAGCATGCCAGACCTCCCTGTCCCTCATCATCTCCCATAGTTTGCCCACGTTCAATGTCCATTGCATTGGTGATGCCACTCAGCAATTTCATCCTCTGTTGCCCTCCTCTCCTTCTGCCTTCAATCTTTGCCACCATCAGAGTCTTTTCCAATTTAACTGCTTTATTGAAATATAATTCACCCATTCACGTTATACAGTTCACACTTTAGTATAGGCATGTGTGCGTGCTTGCTCGCTTTTGTTGTGGGACTGTAGCCGCCAGGCTCCTCTGTCCATGGAATTTTCCAGGCAAGAATACTGAGGTGGACTGCCATTCCCTTTTCCAGGGGATCTTCCTGGCCCAGGGATCCAACCACTGTCTCCTGTAACTCCTGCACTGCAGGTGGATTCTTTACCACTGAGCCAAATGGGAAGCCCTAGTATATGCGCAGGTATGTGCAATCATTGTCACAGTCAAATTTAGAATATTTCTATCTTCTCAAAAAGAAAAACCCTATACCATTTAACTATCACTCCCCTGCCCCTGTCCCTTCCTAGGGCACAGCAATCCCTAATCGACTCTCTGTCGCCAGATTTCCCTACTCTGGACTTTCATACAAATCATATGGTATGTGGTCATGTCTAACTGGCTTACTTCACTTAGCATAATGTTTTCAAGGTTCATCTGTGCTGTAGCATGTATCAGTACTTCCATTTTACAGCTGAATATTATTCCATTGCATACTGGATTTTGTTATTCATTTATTTGTTAATGGACATTTAGATCTGTTAAAAATAAATAAGCCCAAAATGGAGTCACTTCTGCTAAACCTCACCAAACGTTAATACCTAACCTGAATGTAGTTTCAATTCACTCCCAGGAGTGGAACTGTAAACCTGTCAGTTTGGAATTTCCTGTCAACCCTAGTGAGGTAATAAGTGTGATAAGACTCCCCCAGTACTGCTCACCTAGGAAAGGCGACATAGCCTGAAACAATTCTTTCTTTTCTTTTGCAAATAACTTCCTTGTCCTGTCCCTTTTTTTTCCTACCTAAAAAGACCTTCCATTTTGTACAACTCCTTGGAGTGCATCCTATCTAGTAAATACGATATTTGCTGCTGAGTTTATGAATCATTGCATGCATGCTCAATTGCTCAGTTGTGTCTGACTCTGACCCATGAATTGTGGCTCACCAAGCTCCTCTGTCCATGGGATTCTCCAGGCAAGAATATTGAAGTGGGTTGCCATGCCCTCCTCCAGGGGATCTTCCCAAATGAGGTATCAAACCCCTTTTTCTTGTATCTCCTGCATTGACAGGAGAACAATTGAATAAAGCCAATTAGATCTTCAAGTTTACTCTGTTGATTTTTGTTTTTTTAAAGGTCTTTTCCATATTTTTGCCATTATAAATAATGCTGCTATAGACATTTGCTTTTTCTATGAGCCAATGGATGTTGACAATTTGATCTCTGGTTCCTCTGCCTTTTCTAAATCCAACTTGAACATCTGGAAGTTTTCAGTTCACATACTGTTGAAGCCTCGCTTGGAGAACTTTGAGCATTACTTTGCTAGCATGTGACATGAGTGCAATTGTGCAGTACTTTGAATATTCTTTGGCATTGCCTTTCTTTGGGACTGGAATGAAAACTGACCTTTTCCAGTCCTGTGGCCACTGCTGAGTTTTCCAAATTTGCTGGCATATTGAGTGCAGCACTTTCACAACATCATCTTTTAGGATTTGAAATAGTTCAACTGGAATTCCATTGCCTCCACTAGCTTTGTTCATAGTGATGCTTC
Source organism: Antilocapra americana (assembly GCA_007570785.1). Lineage (NCBI taxonomy): Eukaryota > Metazoa > Chordata > Mammalia > Artiodactyla > Antilocapridae > Antilocapra > Antilocapra americana. Next base: position 970,020 of record ML663009.1, on the reverse strand, counting down.
CTAAGGCTCACTTGACTTCCCATTGCAGGATGTCTGGCTCTAGGTGAGTGATCACACCATCGTGGTTATCTGGGTCATTAAGATATTTTTTGTATAATTCTTCTGTGTATTCTTGCCACCTCTTCTTATTACCTTCTGCTTCTGTTAGGTCCATACTATTTCTGTCCTTTATTGTGTTCATCTTTGCTATGGTTTTTCCAGTAGTCATGTATGGATGTGAGAGTTGGACTATAAAGAAAGCTGAGCACTGAAGAATTGATGCTTTTGAACTGTGGTGTTGGAGAAGACTCTTGAGAGTCCTTTGGACTGCAAGGAGATCCAACCAGTCCATCCTAAAGGAGATCAGTCCTGGGTGTTCATTGGAAGGACTGATGTTGAAGCTGAAATTCCAATACTTTGGCCACCTGATGCAAAGAACTGACTCATCTGAAAAGACCCTGATGCTGGCAAAGATTGAAGGCAGGAGGAGAAGAGGACAACAGAGGATAAGATGCTTGGATGGCATCACCAACTCAATGGACATGAGTTTGGGTAAACTCTAGGAGTTGGTGATGGACAGGGAGGCCTGGCATGCTGCGTGTGGTTCAGAGGGTTGCAAAGAGTCAGACACAGCTGAGCGACTGAACTGAACTTGCATGAAATATTCCCTTGGTATCTCTGATTTTCTTGATGAAAACTTTAGTCTTTCCCATTCTATTGTTTTCCTCTATTTCTTTGCACTCATCACTGAGGAAGGCTTTTGTATCTCTCCTTGCTGTTCTTTGGAACTCTGCATTCAGATGGGCATATCTTTCCTTTTCTCCTTTGTCTTTCACTTCTTTTCTTAGCTATTTGTAAGGCCTCCTCAGGCAATCATTTGGCCTTTTTGTGTTTCTTTTTCTTAGGGATGGTCTTGATCACTGCCTTCTGTACAATGTCATGAGAAATATCAATAACCTCACATACGCAGATGACACCACCCTTATGGTAGAAAACAAAGAACTAAAGGGCCTCTTGATGAAAGTGAAAGAGGAGAGTGAAAAAGTTGGCTTAAAAACTCATCATTCAAAAAACGAAGATCATGGTAACTGGTCCTATCACTTCATGGCAAATAGACAGGGAAACAATGGAAATAGTGACAGACTTTATTTTCTTGGGCTCCAAAATCACTGCAGATGATGACTGAAGCCATGAAATTAAAAGCCACTGCTCCTTGGAAGAAAAACTATGACCAACCTAGGCAGCATATTAAAAAGCAGAGACATTACTTTGCCAACAAAGGTCCATCTAGTCAAAGCTATGGTTTTTCCAGTAGTCATGTATGGATGTGAGAGTTGGACCATAAAGAAGGCTGAGCACCAAAGAACTGATGCTTTTGAACTATGGTGTTGGAGAAGACTCAAGAACCCCTTGGACTTCAGGGAGATCAAACCAGCCACTCTTAAAGGAAATCAGTCCTGAATATTCATTGGAAGGACTGAAGCTCCAATACTTTGACTACCTGATGTGAAAAACTGACTCACTGGAAAAGACCCTGATCCTGGGAAAGATCAAAGGCAGGAAGAGAAGGGGACAGCAGAGGATGAGATGGTTGGATGGCATTACCGACTCGATGGACATGAGTTTGAGCAGGCTCTGGGAGTTGGTGATGGACAGGGAGGCCTGGCGTGCTGCAGTCCATGCTGCAGTCACAGAGTCAGACAAGACTGAGCGACTGAACTGAACTGAACAGGAGAGCACAGGCTGGACAAAAGATGGCAGCTGGATGTTTGAGGTAATAAAGCCTGAAACCCTATTTTTATATGAAATCTCTTTTTCTTTCAACTCAGGCAATTAAATCAGGTAAAGTTTGACCACACTGTTTTCTAATTGATTGTTACGGTCCTTGTTATTCTTCCTGTGAAAAGGAGCACCAGCGGCTCCTAGTGGGAGATGACAAAGGAAGAGCTGACGCTGCCATCTGCTGCTCAGTGATGGTACATACCCGCCGATCTTTATTAGGCTTTGGATACTGATCCTCGTAGGCCCTTTGTTTTCTGAATGAGATGTCTTGAGGTCTTTCATTTCATATCCGGAAGCCATCTAACCAGCTGCTGGGTAAAATCCACATGCAGAATCTGTCCTGTGGTGAGCATCAGTGACATACTAGCACAGAGCCCAAAGTGTAGAAGTTTCAGGCAGAAGAGAAAGGATTAGAAGAGGACACACCATAGGAAGTTAAGCTTCAGAAAGGGGCACAGGTTAAGGTAGGAAAATGGAAAGAAAAGAGTGGATTTGAGAAACAGTACAAACAAAAAACAGACCTGGATAGACATAGAATTCAGAGGATGAAGATATGGGACCATCAATGCCTGCCAGTGACTTGTACTTTGTGTTACCAAATTAATCTTCATTAAACTTCAGTTTGATCATTCATTAACTTTGGCCTATTTTGGCTTTCATATTGAGACCAGTATGAAATCTGTCATCAGGTGGACAATGAATGACCCTCCCAACCACCAGTCAATCTCCCCCACTGTCTATCATGAATCCTAGACTTGGTGGAGGTCATGAAGTCGTAGTGTGAACCCCAGGTTCAGTCATTTTCTGGCTGTGTGATCTTGGAGAAAGTCACTAAACATCTGGGAGTTTAGTTTTCTAATCTTTAGTTACTCATCTGAACAATAGCTCCCTCTCAGGGAGTTATGCTGAGCCCAGGAGCACAGGAGGGAATGTCTGACATCTATCATCTTATTGAATCTTTGCAACCCCAGGGGATGGGCACTACCATTACCCTCTTTATTCAGATGAAGACACTGAAGCTTGGAAAGATGGAATAGCTTGCCCATGGCCACACTGCTAGTAGATGGCAGAGCTAGAATTCAAACCCAGATTGCTTAGCTTCAAAGCTTTATTGTACTGAATGTCTGTATCAGTTAGCATTGATATAAAATGACTCAACCTGAAACATCATGTCTTAAATCTATGATTACTTTATTTAGCTCAGATGCTATAGGTCACCTGGTGTTGGTTAGCTCAATGCATCTATGCTAGGCTCCTCCTTGAATCTATAGTGCACTGGCGAATTGGGTAGTTGCCTCACTCACATATTTGGGGTACCTTCATTCTCCTCCAGGGTGGCTTCTTGTCCTCGATTCCTGGGTCAGGAAGATCCGCTGGAGAAGGGATAGGCTACCCATTCCAGTATTCTTGGGCTTCCCTTGTGGCTCAACTGGTAAAGAATATGCCTGCAATGAGGAGACCTGGGTTCGATCCCTGGGTTGGGAAGATCTCCTGGAGAAGGGAAAGGTTACCCATTCAAGTATTCTGGCCTGGAGAATTCCATGGACTGTATAGTCCATGGGCTCACAAAGTTGGACACGACTGAGCGACTCACTATCTTTCACAGTCATAGCTACTAACCTATCATCTCTTACTATTGGACAGAGTTGATCAAAGGAGACAAAGGATGTAAATAAGCTTTGAAAACTTGTGTAAAGCACTGTCTAGATAAGAGGTACTGTTAATTAGATTTTATCCCACGAGCATCTCAAACTCAATATGTCTGATTAACATCTCCATTTTACCATGAGGAAACAAAAGTACAGAGAGGGTATCATGGATGTAAAGACTTATAAGTGAGAAATAGAATAGTATATGCAAGGACTTATGAGCAATCTCTGGTACTGAAGTAAAGGTAAGAAGCAATGAAGGATGAGAGGTGAGGCTGAAGAAGTAATAAACTTAAACTTGATCTTGAAAGCTCTTGGATCTACCCAAGAGAAATGAAAACATATATTCATGTGAAGACCTGTATGCAAATGTTTTAGCAGGAGTTTTAGCACCACAACTGGAAGTAATTCAAACGTCCATCAACTGGTGAATACAGAAACAAAATATGGTACATCCATTGGATACTACAGAGCACAAAAGGTAAAGATCTACTGATATTTACACTATTTTAAAAGAAGCTCAAACACATTGTGCTACATGAAAGAAGCTATATTAGTTTGCTAGGGCTGCCATAAAAAAGTACCAGCCTGGGAGGCTTAAGCAATAGAAATATATTTGTTCACAATTCTGGAGGCTAGAAGTCCGAGATCAAGCTGTTATCAGGGTTGACTTCTGAGGGCTCTCTTCTTGGCTTATAGATGGTCATCTTCTTGTATCTTCACATGGTCTTCTATCTGCAGTAGATTGCCTGTCTTAGTTTCCTCTTCTTACATGGACACCAGGGATTAGGACCCACCCTAATGACCTCATTTTAACTTAATTATCTCTTTAAATAAGAATTTATGAGAGGGACACACCTTAGTCCATAATAGAAACCCTACCCAGAAAAGTACATATTTATGGTTCCATTTATATGAAATTTCTAAAAGAGACAAAAATTCTAGAGATAGAATGCAGACCCATGGTTGCCTGGTATTGGGGGTGAGAATAGGGACTGTTTGTTAAGTAGTGAATGAGGGCACAAGAGCACTTCTGGGGGGCAATGGGAGTGTTCTAAAATTGGATTGTGGTTTTTTAAGCCGGGAGCAACATCATCAGTTCTGTGTTTTAGAAATGTCATTCTGGAACTGGTGTTAAAGGGGGACCCGGATGGGGGTTGGAGGAAGATTGGAACAGAGATCAGGCTAGAGAAGATGTGGATGAGCATTCATTTCCTTTATACGATGAAAAACAACTTAAAAACAGAAGACTGATGAAAAGGAAGGTCTGAAATAGAGCAGGTCCAGGGAGGTCAGAAGGATGATGGAGGCATTTCCTCGTGGGATAGGGAACAGGGAGATGAGGAGCATCAGTTTGGGGAGAAACTACCACCTGATTTTGTCTCTTACTCTATGGAGTCTTGGAAGAAATACTGAAAGGTAACATGCTTCAAATTAGTCAACCCAAAGTATATGGAGTGTTTACTAGATAAAATCCTGTCTATAAAAATTGTACATGTAGGAATGCATGGCGCCTCCCTTTGGGGTCTCCAGCAGCAGTGTTCTTTGCAAGTCTCAAGCCTATTTAGGATCTGGGCTTGGTCCAGACTTTTGTTCACAAAAGGTCACCCCTTGTCCTCTATTTCTGATCACTGGGACTTTGAAGGCAGCTGAATCTCACCAGTTAGCTTATCAATAATGCTCCCCTTGATAACAGACTATGTAATCATTTCAGAGGTGAATAGAAAGGAAAGAAAACACCTTTCACAAACAATGTTCTAAAAATCAACAAAAGGGATTATAGAGCAGAACAATGTTTAATTCAATTCCATTCATCCATCCATCTACTCATTCTGCCATTTAGTTATCAGTCAACAAATATTTGTTACGGGCCTACGATCTGCCAGCAATGGCCATGCTGGGTCCTGGGAATCCAGGGGAAAAAAGGCCTTTGGAAAAAATTTCCATTCAATGGGAATTGAGGATGTGTCACATGCTCTCCTCCTGCAGATTCAGGCCTGCAGTTTCTGAGGCAATCCTGACTGAGGATCTTCTACATAGAAAAGACTCCAGACGGCCTATCATACATTCCAGACAAACACCCACCACCACCCTCCTGTTGTTTAAGGCAGACTTGTGAAAGTCATGATCCTCACCCCACTCTCCTCTCTGTTTCACAGAGTTAATTAGCCAGTGTTGTCTCTAGGCTCTATCTTCCGTTCCTTTTCTCATTCTTCCTCACTCCTTAACTCACTGAAATCTGGCTTTTGTGCCTCTTGCACTCCTTTGCCCAATGTCACCAGAGAGTGTGTTAGTCACTCAGTTGTGTCCCATTCTTTGAGTCCCCATGGACTGTAGTCCTCCAGGCTCCTCTGTCCATGGGATTTTGCAGATAAGAATACTGGAGTGGGTTGCCATTTCCTTCTCCAGGGGCTCTTCCCGATGCAAGGATTGAACCTGGGTCTCTCTCACTACAGGCAGATTTTTACTGTCTGAGCTACCAGCAAAGCCAATGTCACCAGTGTAAGTGTGTGTGTTAGTCGCTCAGTTGTGTCTGACTCTTTGTGACCCCATGGACTGCCCAGCAGGCTCCTCTGTCCACAGAATTCTCCAGGCAAGAATACTAGAGTGGGTAGCCATTCCATTCTCCAGGGGATCTTCCTGACCCAGGGATCGAATCCCACATTGAGGGTAGACTCTTTACCATCTGAGCCACCAGGGAAGCCCACCAATCCCTAGTACAGATACTGTTTTTTTTCATTGTGTGCAGGCATGGCACGAGGGTTATGTATATATTATCTGGTTTATAACTCTGGCCAAATAAAATTCTTTCATTTTCTCATCTGCATTTTCTCTCAGAATTCATATCTCACAGTCAAAGACATCACTATTAACATATAGATTTAGATTCCAAGTCTAGGCATTTTTAAGCACCGTCTTTCTCATTCTCCACTCATCTAACTTGTTAGTGGGTTTTGCTGACTCAAAAACAAAAGGAAACCAAGTTACTCTGTTCTCAATTTCTAGTACAAATGATATTAGTTTAAGCTGCTATCATCCCTCACTCAAAAATCTCCAAGAAAATGTAAGCTACAGTTGGAAAGGCTCTCTGTGTTATTGATCACAGCTGTATCTGCAGAACAATGCCTGACCCCTACTAGGCTTTTGCTAACTATATCCTGAGTGAATGCATGTTGCAACAAACATTTGAAGTGGGTGCTATTACTATATCCATCTTATAGATGGGGAAACAGGCTTGCAGTGGTTGAGCAACTTACCTAAGTTCACATAACAAATATCAAAACCAGGATTCAAATCCAGGGTCTAACTCTAGTGCCTGCTCCATTATTCACTTCACTGCCCTACTGAAATACACAGCTTATATGGAAGGATTTTTTTTTTTTAGCTGATATTAGAAGAAATTTTAGTTGAAATTCTCCGGTTCTTGAGCATAAATTTCACGTGTCCCTTCACGCAAACCTTGTAGGCACAGCATAGTTTGGCTTCTTCCTTCGTCTGATGTCTCATGTCCTTTTCTCCCAACATTTCAACTATAATGAAAACTTCTCTTCCCAGAAAACATCCCCTCTCTCATCCATTCTGGAAAACTTTCCCTAATTTCTCAATTCTGAGAGATTATAACAGGCAGTACTTTATCCCAGCTGGCAGGACTTTACTAAAATATTTATTTGTCTTTATTGTTCACTACTGCGTCGTGCCTAGGAAGTGGCTGGAAACAGACTAGGAACCTAATTAACATTCACTGACTAAATATGTGACAGGGCAAGGATTCTTTCATCAGTTTACGGGTGGAAAGACCGCGGTCCCTAGAGAGGTGAGGTATTTTTGCGGTGTGTCAGCCACGGACTGGCAGGGCCTGGTGCTGCTAAGTCGCTTCAGTCGTGTCCGACTCTGTGCGACCCCATAGATGGCAGCCCACCAGGCTCCTCCGTCCCTGGGATTCTCCAGGCAAGAGTATTGGAGTGGGGTGCCATTTCCTTCTCCGGGTTTGCCACTAGCGCTCTCCCGTCGGCCGTTGCAGACCACGCCTGCGCTCCCCGTTCCTCACGTCCGTCAGCGCCTCTTAGCTCCGCCTACTTCAGCCTGCGCCGTCTCCGAGACTACTTTGACCCTCGTGCGGCCGCCGTAGCGCGTCGCCCTCGTTGCCGTGGGAAACGACCCGGGCCCTGGGAGGGAGAAAAGACGTTTCCCGCCGGCGGGAGCTGCGGTTGTGGCGGCTAAGGGAGCTCAGCTGCGGCGGCCGCGGCACCATGGCGGACCAGTTTTACCTGGAAAATATAGACGAGTTCGTCACGGACCAGAACAAGATCGTGAGGAGCTAGGACTGGGGAATGCGGGCGTGCGACTGGGGTTGTGGGCCCAGCGAGGGCGGCAGGGGCCTTGATCCCTCTGCGCGTGGCCGCATGGGGCTGGTCCAGTGGAGGTGGTCCCCGCTCCTGGTGCCCCAGGCGGAGCGAGGACTCGCCTGGGAGGACCTCTGCCCCGCCGGCGGATCCAGGTTCCTCGGGTGGGCGTGCTGGGCTCTGCGCACACCAAGGGCCACGGAGGTCGGGCGGGGAGGGAGGAGCCTTGATTGATGTTGTTTCTAAGGCGTCTCTACACTTTTCTGGCGAGGTGGTTGGCGTTTGAAGTCTCAGGTTTGCAGTTGAGGAGATTGTGTTTTGACCTGGTTAAGTAACAAGTTGTTTAATCTGACCGTCCGTTGGTTTCGTTTTCCTGGAAGTTTGTTATTGATTCAGGCTTGACCTGCCTCACAGGGTTGAAGTAAAGATCAAGTGAGACGATGGATGTGAGAGCGTTTCGCAAATCGTGATGATTGAGTGCCAACTGTGAGCTTTGGATATACATTATTGCGTTTATTTTATTTTATTTTTTTTACAGTGACCCGTAGAAGTCGGTTGAAGTAGCCTTAGAAAAGATAATTGAAGCAGAGGGGCCAAATAACTTGTGGTTAGTAAGGGATAATTCGCCTTCAGGAGACCTAGGTTTGATCCTTGTATTGGGAAGATCTCCTAGGAGAAGGGAATGGCACTCCAGTATTTTTGCCTGGACAGTTCCATGGACAGAGGAGCCTGGGAGCTACAGTCCATGGGATCACAAAGAGTAGGACACGATTGAGACACTAACACACACACACACACACACACACACACAAGGGATGATCAGTTTCCCAGTCTATGTCCCCTCTGCTAGTGCTTTCCTCTACATCATACTACCTTTGCCCAACCTGCGCTAAGTCTTCTTATTACTGGAAACTCAGCGTTTAGAATTGGAAGACTTTGAGGGGAGGATGACAGGTTACAGGGAAGTGGCAAATGACAGGTCAAGGAAAAATGGAAGCAAGAGCAAAGCTTGATGCCAGTAATTCCCAATGTAACTTCTGATAGAGTATTTATCTGCTTCACTCATTCCCTGACCCCTGCACCACCTGTGCCCTTTAATGTTTATGTGGCTGCAACTTTCTTCAGAAGTTTCTGAGTTGTACACTCCAACTTTCTTCCGAAGTTTCTGAGTTGTACACTCCAAAGTAACTTAGTTTCTGAGTGAGTTTGAAGATAGTTTTTGGTGGTGGCCCCATAAAAGGACAGAAATGTGAAAAGAAGGACCAGGGTGAAACAAGAAGTGTGAGGAAATTGAGAGCTTTTTATGTGTATGTTCAACCTTTTTAGATTCTTGCATTAATATGTGATACAGACTTCTTTGTAAAATAAATGTCTGAGTCCTAGCTGCCCAGATGGATGGTTCTTGGCAAAACTGGGGTGGCATTTAATGTAATTTATGAGGCGTAATTGCCTCAGAATCTTTAGGAGCCCTTTGGGCTGACCTGCACTCTGCAGTCATCTAACAATTTTTTTTTTTTTAAAAACTCCTTCTTGCAGGTGACATACAAATGGCTGAGCTATACACTAGGGGTTCATGTTAATCAGGCCAAACAGTAAGTACAATTTATTACTATAATCAGATTGGAACTTTTTGTTTTGCTTGTTTGTTTTCTTTTACTTTGTTGTTAGCTTTACAGAGAGTCTCTTGATTAGAACTCTGCTCCCCACCACCCCATCCCCCACCCAGGGAAATAGGAAAGCATAGTGTTTCTATTGCCTTTTACTGCTTTTGTCTATTAGTTAAGAGATGGGTGGACTTGTATACAAATGTGTGGTGATATGTTTATTGGATTTATTTGTAGCTTTGCCTTCTGGTTAATCACTTTGTTATTTCAAAAAATTTATTAAATGGGCTAGCCAGTTCTGTTCACATCTCAGATATATATGTCTGTTATCTCAAACGTCTTCTTTGCATTTTCACATGTGCTTCTTAGGCCCGTCTCTGGGTGTTATTGAAATACTTCCATAATGAGGTCAACAGGTGTTTGACGCAGGCTGTATAACAGTATAAGACAGGAAGAACATTTAAGAGAAACTAGAAAGGGAGGGTTTAGGATGACACCGAGTGTTACCCTTCTTGAATTTTGCCCTATCACCTTCCTTGCTGAAACTTTTTCAACTTGGAACCAAAATGGAAAAGGCAGGCTTTTGGATTAACTTCAAAATTTCTTCACCTGCAAATGTCCAGTGGGTAGGAATTTGTAAATAGACTGAGAGCACGTATATTGAATTCAGTACTCATTTCATTTGCTTTATTCCTGATGGTGGTCTGATTTTTCCCTATTCCTTGAATCATAGGAACATTCTGTGAGTCTTAGAAAAATCCTTGATCTCTAGAATGGGTTGATTTGGCTTGCTGTTTGACAGATTTAGGAGTTTATTTTATGGTAGATCGCAGTTTTTTTATTCTTAGACAGAAGCAGGGAGAAAAATCTCAACTAAAAATTACACCCAGGAGTTCAGTCTTTCTTTATAATAGAAAGCCCCAACCTCGTGTCCCTGTCTAGTGCACATACATGCGTCCACCGTTCTCAGGGGCTTGCGCTTAGGCCACACCAGAACACCCGAATCAGGGGGCTCCTGGGCCAGCTCTCCTGCCCGTGGAACCGAGGTGAACCAGCTGAGAGTTTTAAGCGGAGAGGAGGGTCTACCTTACATAAGGTATATAGGTAGAAACTTGATTTCTAGACCCGTGCCCCACTCCCCCATTCCAGTCCCAGCAGGTGTTTGAGGTTCACGTCCCTCCTCAGCTCCTCAGCATAACAGTTAAGTATTTACAGAGCTTCATGTATTTTTGGCTGCGTTGGGTCCTCATTGCTGGCGCGTGGGCTTTCTCTAGTTGCTGCAGGTGGGAGCTCCTCTCTGGTTGCAGTGCGCAGGCTTCTCTCTGTTATGGAACCAGGGCTCTAGAGCATGAGGGCTGCAGTAGCTGTGAGAGACAGGCTAAACTGCTCCATAACAGGTGGGATCTTCCCAAACCGGAGATCAGACCTGTGTCCCCTGCATTGGCAGATGGATTCTTAACCACTAGATCACCAGGGAAACCCCCTAGTTTTGACTGAGATGTTTATGTCTTCAAGACAAAACTCTTGGCTCAGAGCTAGGTTTATACTGATTTTGACTGTTTGAGATTGCTCTTACTAAGACTAGTCCAGGCCCAAACCTAGCAGGTTCAGGTAACTTTAGGACTGGATACCCATAAGAGTAATTGTTACGGTTATGAATGTTTAAATATGAAATGAGGTAACTATTACTACTAATATATAAGCCTATTGAGATTAAAGGTGCATATTGAGAACTGGAGATAAAGTTGCCTGGAATTTTACTGTAGCTACCCTTATTTCTTATAATTTTTATGGAATTAATACACACGTTTGAGCCCCTGCCTGTCTACCAACTTTATCCCATAAAGCACTTTCTACCTCACTTATACTCTAGCGATATTTACCTTTTGGTTCCTTAGATATGCCAAGCCCGTTCTCACCCAAGGAAATTTGTACCATTCTCTCTGTGTGGAATACTCTTCTCACAGCTGTCCTCACTGTACACGGTTCAGCTCAAATTTCACACATTACTTTGTGTAACAGCTCTTTCCTAATGCTCTACTCATGTCTCTCTGTCTCTGTTAATTTTTTTCATAATTATTTTTTAAAACCTTTCTTTAGATATATTTCATATATCGTACAGTTCACCTATTTAGATTGTACAACTCAGTGATTTTTATTATATTTACAGAGTTGTATAGTCAGCACTATGGTTAATTTGAGAAAATATTCATCACCCCAGAAAAGAAACCCTGTATCTATTAGCAGTCCTTCATCATTCCTGACCCTCAATCCCCCAGCATCAGGCAACCACTAATGCACTTTCTCTCTATAGATTTGCCTATCCTGGACATTTCATATAAATGGGATCATATAAGAAACAATCTTGTGTGTCTGATTTCCTCCACTTAGCATATCTTCCAGGTTTGTCTATGTTAAAAGCATGGGTCAGTACTTCATTCCTTTTTGTGGTTGAATAATATTCCATTATATGGTGTGAGTTCTCTAGGGCTACCATAACAGAATACTACAAATATGTGGCTTGAAACAACAGAAATTTGTTGTCTCATTTCTGGAGGCTTGAAGTCCAAAATTAAGATGTTGGCCAGGCCATGTTCCTTCTGAAACTTGTAGAGAAATCCTTCCTTGCTTCTTCCTAGCTTCTGGTGGTTTACTAGCAGTCTTCAGCATTCCTTGGTTTGTAGCTGTGTAACCCCACTGTCTGCCTTCATAGTCACTTGGCCTTCTTCCTGTGTGTTTGTCTCTTCATATAGCCAGTTGTAGATTAGGAGTCCACCCTACTCCAGTGTGACCTGTCTTAACTAATTACATCTGCAAAGGCCCTGTTTCCAAATCGGGTCAAACTCTGAGGTATTGGTGGTTAGGAATTCAATGTATCTTTTGTGGGGGACACAAATCAACCCATAACATATGGATATGCAACATTTTATTTGTCCATTCATCAACTGATGGACATTTGGGTTGTTTCCACATGTGGGGCTTTAATGAATAGTGCTACCGTGACCATTTGTGTACAAGTTTTTGTGCAGACATATGTTTTCAGTTCTCTTACTATACACCTAAGATTGGAGTTTCTGGGTCATATGTAACATTTTGAGGAGCTGAGATGATTAACTGTTTTTCAGAGTGGCTGCACTGTTATACAATCCCACCAAAAAGGTATGAGGTTCTACTTTCTCAACATTCTTGTCAACTCTTTCTACCATCTGTCTTTTAATTTTAGCCATCCTAGTGAGTATAAAGTTTTATCATTATGTTTTTGATTTGCATTTCTGTAATGGCTAATGATATTGATCATGTTTTCCTGTGCTCATTGACCATACATGTATCTTCTTTGGAGAAATACATGTTCAGATCCTTTGCCCATTTTTTTCCATGGGTTTTTTTTTGGTCTTTACTGTTATTGAATTGTAAGAGTTCTTTATGTATTCAAGACCAGATTTGTTTATTTATTTGACTGTGCTGGGTCTTAGTTGTAGCATGAGGGATCCTCTTTGTGTCATGTGGGATGTTTTTAGTTGTAGCATGCGATCTCCTTGTTGTGGTATGCAAACTCTTAGTTGCTGCATATGAGATTGAACCCTCACCTCCTGAATTGGGGAGTGCTGAATCTTAGACACTGGACCACCAGTGAAGTCCCTCTACATATTCTGGATACACTGCCCTGATCAGATAATGATTTCACCCATTCTGTGGGTTGTCTTTGCACTTTCTTGATGGTGTCCTGTGAAGCACAGAAATTCTTATTATTGATAGTGCCCAATTTTTTTTCTTCTGTTGCTTGTGCTTTTTATATTGCATCTAAGGCTTATTCTAACCCAAGGAAATCATGAAGATTTAATTTTGTGTTTTCTTCTGAGAGGTCTTATAGTCTTAGCTCTTAAATCAGTAATTATCACTTTAGCATTTCTACATATTTTGTTCTTATTATACTTCCTCACAGTAAGAGTACACTATAGTTTTCAGAGTAGATGTTGGTTCAAGGTAACTCATAAATGAAGCCCTAAAATGTGTATAGGCTTACCTTATATTATTGTACTCCACTTTATTGCATTTTGCAGATACTACATTTTTTTCTTTCTTTCTTTTTTTTTTTTTTTGCACATTGAAGGTTTGTCGTAACCCTGACTTGAGCAAGTCTATGAGTGCCATTTTCCCAATAGTGTTTGCCTATTTCTTGTCTCTGTGTCACATTTTGATAGTTCTCATCATCTTTCAAACCCCCCATCAGCAAGATTATGACTTGCTAAAGGCTCAGAGGATGGCTACCATTTTTAGCAATAAAGTAAAAAAAATTAGTTACTTGGCCTCATCCGGTCTTAACTTTTGGCATATGAGCTCTTTCATTGTGGCGCTAGGACTCTTCAGTTGTGATGCGCAGGCTTAGTTGCCCTGCAGCATGTGGAGTCTTATCTACCCTACCAGGAATCGAACATGTGTCTCCTGCATTGCAAGGCAGATTCATAACCACTGGACCACCAGGGAAGTCCACAATAAATTATTTTTTAATTAAGGTGTATACATTGTTTTGTAGACATAATGGTGTTACACCCTTATTAGACTACAGTATAATGTAAACATAGCTATTATATTTACTGGGAAACGAAAAGTTTATTTGCTTTGCTTTATTTGGATATTCACTTTATTGCAGTGGTCTGGAAGTGAACCTACAATATCTCTGGGGTATGCCTATAAATAATAACTATTTTTTCAGGCATCATTTTGCATATGGTGTAAAGAAAGGGCCCAACTTCATTCTTTTGCATATGGATATCCAGTGTTCCAGTATTTCATAATTCTTATTTCCAGCTGATGTTTTCTTGCTTATTGTATGCCCTCCTCCCACTAGAATATAAACTCCATGAAGGCAGGGAACATGTTTATCAGGTTCGTCACTGTTCTAGTTACTGTTGCTTTGTAACTGTTGCTTTGGCCCCAGATTTAGCAACTTGAAACAACTGTTTTATTATGTTGGTAGATTCTTCTGATTTGGAACTTGGGCACGGCCCAATGAAAATGGTTGTCTCTGTTACATGATGTCTGGTGCCTCAGCTGAGAGGCATCAGTGACTGAAGCCTGATCATGTGTAGGCATCTTTATTCTCATGTCTGGCAGTTGTTGCTGGCTGTCAGCTGGGACTTCAGCAGGGGCTATTGATTAGTTATTGTGTGTGACCTGTTTGTATGGCCTGGGCTTCTTAAGACCATATTTTCAGGTAGTGAGGCTTCTTACCCAGCAATTCATGGCTCTAAAAACGTTCCAGTGCAAGGCAGAAGCTGATTGCCTTTTCTAACTGGTGTCAAAGTCAAGCAGTGTCTGCTTCATTCTTTTGATTACAATGAATCTGTCACCTTCCCAAATTCAAGGGGAGAGGATGATTCTACCTGTCTATGGGAGATGTTGTGGCAGCCATCTTTGGAAAATACAGTCTGCCACAATCATTGTATCTTCACACCTGGCTCTTCATATTGTTGTTCAGTCACTAAGTCCTGTCCAACTCTTTGCATCCCCATGGACTGCAGCACACCTGGCTCCTCTGTCCTCCACTGTCTCCAGGAATTTGCTCAGATCATGTCTGTTGGGTCAGTGATGCTATCTAACCATCTCATCATCTGCCACACCCTTCTCCTTTTGCCTTCCATCTTTCCCAGCTCATAATAGGTGCCAGTGAATATTTGTTGAGTGAGTTCTGGGCACTATGATAGATATTTTCACAAATGTTTATCTCGTGTAATATTTATAAAAATCCAATATAGTGGGTGTTATCAATCTCTTTTAACACATGAGAAAACAGACTTAGAGTGTCCTTTCATCCTTTTTTCTCTTATCTGTAGTGAGAGCATTTAAATTATCACTGTTAGCACTAAGGATAGTGACTGGGCATGGTTATTACTGTTTGCCTGGATTCAATAAAGAAATACTTTTTCAGGTTTTACTGCATTTTTAGCATTATTCTAGGCTCTGTTATAAAAAGCAAACTTGACAGACAAGGTCTTTGCCATCATTGACTTAAGATAATTTCAGGCTATAAAAATGCTGTGAAGGAATTAGATTAGGGAAGATAATATAGACTATACACCTTATATATCTTAGGGAAAATTATGGGTGGAACTGATCAGGAGGGATGAGAAGGTGTATAGTTAATCATGTGGGTAGGAAGTGCATCTTATAGGAAGTCATATTTATTGTCATTCATATTTAAGAATATTTTACATGTTTTGTTGCTGAGATGTTTGACATAATCAAATTAGATGAACCTGTTTTAGAGATTCAAAAGACATGCAGAAAATTTTAAAGAGTTTGTGCAGTGTTGCCTATCTTGTTAATATAAGACAGAACTGGAGTTGATCTGGTGAGACAGATGCACACAGGACAGTGTCTGTAATGATGCAAGCAAGACTAAGAATTGTTGATAAAAGACAGTGCATTTCCACAGCAAGCTGAGAGTATCTTGGTATAGTCCCTGCCTACCATTTCTTCTGCTAGTATGGTCCTAACTAGCATAAGTAAACCAAAATGTTCATGACTCTGTGTTCCTCATCTTTTCTAACAATTGCTGCATGGAAGGGAATACTAAAGAGAACAGGAGAGAGGAGTCAACAAAAATGTTGATTTTTTTCTCCTCAAGGTGTTTATAGTCTGGTGGGGATGGCAGATATATAAACAATTAGAACACAGTGTGGTGAGTGCTATAATAACAGATGTGAGATAGTTCCTGTTAGAACTTAGAAGGCAAGGCTGCCCTGCTCACTTAGCGGTGTTAGGGAAGGCTTCACATAGGAGATAGTAGCTGAGCTGCTGTCTTGATGAGGGAATTAGGTAGATGAGGTCTGAGAAGAACATTCTAGGCAGAAGGAAGGGCATATAAAAGAGCTAGGAGAACTGCAGAATGTTTCATAAGGCTGAAAATAGTATGAGTATGGGAGAATGGTGAGAAATACAGGAGCCAGAAGAAGAAAAGTCTTACATGTCACTGATGGACCTGTGACTCCTCAGGGGATAGGGTGCTACTGAAAACTTTTGAACAAAGAGTAATACTTCAGATAAGAATAACCAGCTACCTTTTCAATAGCACTTATGGCTAATGGGCATCTCAGATGTAACATGCCCCAAAACTTAATTCCTAATTATTCTCCACCCACCCCCATCGTCACCTCCTTCTGCTTTTCTCCATCTCAGTGAATGACACCTTCATTCTTTGAGTTGCTTAGTCCAGTCATCCTTGATTTCTCTTTCTCTCATACCTCACAATCAGTCCATCAGCAGATCCTGTTGTTTCTTCCTTTAAGATGTACCCAGAATTCATCCACTGATTACTAACACCCTAATCTGAGCCACCATCATCTCTAGCCTGAATTACTGCAGTAGCCTTGCAACTGGTCTTCCTACTTCCTTCCTTGCTCCTTAATAGTATATTCTCCACGCAGCAGTCAGAAATCCTCCTAAAAAGTGAGATCATGTTATTTGTGCTCTAACCCTTCTAATGACTCCCTTCCTAGATGGGCCACAAAGCCCTACATGTCTCATTCTTGGCTCTCTTCTTTCCTTCTTCCTTATTCAGCACACTCACCTTTTCTGTTCCTTGCGCCTTGCTTACATTCTGACTCAGAACCTTTGAATTTGTTGTTTTTCTGCCTATAGCATTCTTTGCTGAGATATCCACATTGGTGGCTTTGTAACTTCCCTCAGGGCTGTGTTCATGAGGCCTTCCCTAATCTTATATAAATAGCAAAACTTGTTAGACACTCTATTCTTCTAGTCTTTTTTCTCCCTATAGATTTACTACCATCTGACCTCTTACTTGTTTGCTTATTATTTGTCTCTCGTTTCTGCAGTACAGACTCTAAATGGGTAAGAACTTTGACTCCTTTGTTCACTATTCTATCCCCAAGGCATAGAGCATGAAGTAGCCACCCAGTTAAGTTTTGCTGACAGATGACATGATTTGCATTTCTAAAACTTCACCTTGGCAGCCCTGTGGATAGTGAAGGGGAAGGGGGTGTGAGGAAGGCATTGACACTTGGAATTGAAATAGTCCAGTCAAGAGATTTGGAAGGCAGGGAGTCAAGTCAAGAATTACTTGGGAGGTAAAACTGACAAGATTTGGCATCTCACCAGACTGGGAGAAGTGAGGGATAATGACTCCCAGATTTCTGGCTTGGATGGTTTGAGCAGATGATGTTGTTGGGAATAAATGAAGCCAGGAGGATGAATGAAATGGGTCAAGGAGAGTATGTCGTAAGGTGACCAGTCATCCTTGGTGTGCCCAAGACTGTTGGTTTTAGCACTAAAAGTCCATGTCAGGAAATACCTCAGATCCAGGCAAACCCATATGATTGGTCACTCTAATATAGAGTGAAAAGGTAGCTGAAGACAGCCCCAGCAGTACAGAAGAGGAGGAGGAAGTCAGGTCTGTGCAGGGAGTAGAGCAGAGCCAATTCAAGAGTGGCAGGAGATGAGTGAGGCATTGGATCGAGGAAGCTAAGAGAATAGTTCGCAGTGTAGGTTGAGTTTCTCTTGGAGCTTTTGTTTCTAGCCATCCTTTGCAGAAGTATGACATGTTATTAGAGGTTTGGTAAATGTTTCTTGAAATAAACAACACAAATGATGTCTCTTTCCTTGATGTAAAACTGTAAGTTATTGAGAAGAGTCAGCTTCTGGTGCTAATAAGATCGTAAGGATAAAAACGAATTTAGAGAATGTTACTAAAAGCAACATTGTTTCTATATTGAATATTTGGCAATCTTAGGTTAATGAATACTGTGCAGTGTAAGTAAACTTACTTTGTGGTTTTGAAACAACATTGATTCTGAATGATCCTAAAATTGCAATTTCAGAGCAGGACCCTTGTGATCATCTACAAGATAGTTCTTAATGTTTTGGAATAATCCTTCTGCACATCCTTTGAAAATCTTGAACTCTCTCCACTCTCTCCCTGCCTCCTTCCCCTTGCAAAGCACACATTTTGCTTACAGTACTTAGGGGTGAAGGATTATGGATCCCAGGGTAAAAGAACTGCCAATCTCATACAGCCCCCTGTAATTATACCTCAGGATATAAAGAGGCCTAGAAAAATGTTTTATCCAGGGTCACATGGCTAGATAGTGACTGAACTTATTCTTGACTGATTATTCTAGCCATTATATGTTTTTGCTTCTTTTAATGCAGGCTCAGTCTCACTTAACCAATTATTAGATTTCTTTTATTTCAGTTGTTTGGTCACTGTGCTGGCTGTATACAAGTTGACCCCACCCCCCTATGTTCCATTCGTCTTTTTTAAATTCTTTATCCCTGAACGGAGCAAAAATATTCTGTATAATGTTTGATGGACTGTCAGATTTACTGTACCTAACTTTTAAGTCGTGAATTAAGAGTTGGTGAGGCAAACTTTTACTAATGACTTACTTGTGCATTTTTTTGGTAACAGGATGCTCTATGATTATGTTGAAAGGAAGCGAAAGGAAAATTCAGGAGCCCAACTGCATGTCACCTATTTAGTGTCTGGCAGTCTCATTCAGAATGGACATTCTGTAAGTTCTCAGAATCCTATAATGAGTTTAAATGTGTTTGAGCTATTAATAGTGTTATGTAACATAACACAGCAAAAACAAGATCCAGTATTATGGAAATGTTAAAAAGCTGCTTGAAGACAGTGATTATTTTGAATTTTTAGACTAAACCTAAAACTCTCGAGAAGTTTGGGTGATATCAGTACAGAGACTATTATCATCATTGTACAACTTCCCTAGGCAACAAGACATTCTAGACTGTTTCTGTTCCTCTTTCTCCTATTGAAGCTGTATTGGGGACAGTGGTGGTTAATTTCCAGCCTGTTCAGATGTCAAGCCACACAGGTGTTCAGCAAGTACAATTTTTTTTAAGTGAACTTGATTTTCAGAAGCTCTGCTGAAATAACTCCATTCCTTCTCCTGTACCAGACTGATTCTTGGGAACTTAATTCCTTCTTTCTCGCTTCCTCCTCAAACTGAGGAACACCTCTTTGGTTCTCACTTCCTAAACCTCACCTGAAGGTTCTTTTGCTCCCATACCACCAGCCCTAGAGAATTTAGCTCAAGGATCAAGATCCTCAGAGAATCACTGATGCACGTTTTCCTCTTCTCTTTTGACTTTCCCTGTGACTAATAAGTTCAAAAGCCAGATTTACCAAAATACTTACTGAATTTGTCTTTATCAGTAGTGTTAAGAATTTGAGATTCCAGACGGAAATGCAATTTAGTAATTTGCAAGGAGAAACAGAACTATGATCAATGTTAAGAATAGAGGAAAACAACAGAATGGGAAAGACTAGAGATCTTTTCAAGAAAACTAGAGATACCAAGGGAACATTTCATGCAAAGATGGGCTCAGTAAAGGACAGAAGTGGCATGGACCTGACAGAAGCAGACGATATTAAGAAGAGGTGGCAGGAATACACAGAACTGTACAAAAAAGATCTTCACGCCCCAGATAATCACGATGGTGTGGTCACTCACCTAGAGCCAGACATCCTGAAATGTGAAGTCAAGTGGGCCTTAGGAAGCATCACTACAAACAAAGCAAGTGAAGGTGATGGAATCCCAGTTGAGCTATTTCAGATCCTAAAAGATGATGCTGTGAAAGTGCGGCACTCAATATGCTAGCAAATATGGAAAACTCAGCAGTGGCCACAGAACTAGAAAAGGTCAGTTGTCATTCCAATCCCAAAGAAAGGCGATGCCAAAGAATGCTCAAAACTATCACACAATTGCACTCATCTCACACACTAGTTAGTTAAGTAATGCTCAAAACTCTCCAAGCCAGGCTTCAGCACTACATGAACCATGAACTTCCAAATGTTCAAGCTGGTTTTAGAAAAGGCAGAGGAACCAGAGATCAAATTGCCAGCATCTGCCGGATCATCGAAAAAGAAAGAGAGTTCCAGAAAAACATGTATTTCTGCTTTATTGACTATGCCTAAGCTTTTGACTGTGTGGATCAGTAAATTGTGGAAAATTCTGAAAGAGATGGGAGTACCAGACCACCTGACCTGCCTCTTGAGAAACCTGTATGCAGGTTAGGAAGCAACAGTTAGAACTGGACATGGAACAACAGACTGGTTCCAAATAGGAAAAGGAGTATGTCAAGGCTGTATATTGTCACCCTGCTTATTTAACTTATATGCAGAGTACATCATGAGAAACGCTGGGCTGGATGAAGCACAAGCTGGAATCAAGATTGCTGGAAGAAATATCAATAACCTCAGATATGCTGATGACACCACCCTTATGGCAGAAAGTGAAGAAGAACTAAAGAGCCTCTTGATGAAAGTGAAAGAGGAGAGTGAAAAAATTGGCTTAAAGCTCAGCATTCAGAAAACTAAGATAGATCATGGCATCTGGTCCCATCACTTCATGGGAAATAGATGTGGAAACAGTGAGAGACTTTATTTTTTTGGGTTCTAAAATCACTGCAGATGGTGACTGCAGCCATGAAATTAAAAGGTGCTTTCTCCTTGGAAGGGAAATTATGACCAACCTAGATAGCATATTAAAAAGCAGAGACATTACTTTGTCAACAAAAGTCCGTCTAGTCAAGGCTATGGTTTTTCCAGTAGTCATGTATGGTTGTGAGAGTTGGACTGAGTGCCGAAGAATTGATGCTTTTGAACTGTGATGTTGGAGAAGACTTGAGAGTCCCTTGGACTGCAGGGAGGTCCAACCAATCCATCCTAAAGGAGAAGGGGACTGATGTTGAAGCTGAAACTCCAATACTTTGGTCACTTGATGCAAAGAGCTGACTCATTTGAAAAGACCCTGATGCTGGGAAAGATTGAAGGCAGGAGGCAAAGGGGACGATGGAGGATGAGATGGTTGGATGGCATCACCGACTCAATGGACATGAGTTTGGGTAGGCTCCAGGAGTTGGTGATGGACAGGGAGGCCTGGTGTGCTGCAGCTCATGGGGTCACAAAGAGTCGAAAACGACTGTGCAACTGAACTGAACTGAACTGAAGGGCTATCAGATACGTATATTGTATGACTAGAATATTCTTTCCTTGTTGGTAAACTATTTGGCAAGCTAGATGTTAATTAGATATTTGCAAGTGTAGATGAAATCAGATGTCATTATATATCAGAAATAAGATTAAGCAGACCTGATTCAAAGATATGTAGGTTTTCTTTGGCTTTTTAAACATGTAAGTAATTTTTATTTTTCCAGTGATTGTTATTATTGTAAAGATTGCTTAATAATACATAGAAAGTGAAAATCTCCTTCTAATCTCATCCTGCAGAGGCTTCCAAAGAATTATTTGAATGTTTCAAGGAAATGTTTGGTTGATTCTTTTTGTAATGTTAGAGGTTGTTGGCCTAATCCATTTTTTATTAGGTTCCCCATCAGCTTTTCATGTAATGATTTTAGCTGAGATTGATTTTTATCATTACCTTGATCATTATTTGTCTAGGAGATACAAAATGGTGATGTTCTAATTCTGTCATTCCTTCTGGAATTTAGTGGCTGGAATGTTTCTATAAAGAGGAATTTTCTCTCATCACCTAGCCATATTTTCCCTTTTTTTTTTTTGATAAACAGCCCAAGGTGCCTGCCCCCAGCCAGGCTCTGGGTTTATGGATGCTGAACTTACTCCTGTGTTGCCCTTAACAAGAACCCACTGAATCAGAGCTCTACTCTCATTTACATTGTTTTAGCACTGGCATTTCCACTGTGTTGTTTTTATGCATTTCTAATATCCCCTACTGCAGCATTTAGAGATGCTAAACTGTCTCAGATGCCAGGTTTTCTCCAGGTTTTTTTCTCCTAAAAACCAATTATTGTTTTTAGGGCTTCTGTTACATAGGTTTGAGTGATTAATTCCTAACGCTCTTTTTCTCATAAGCTCTGTAATTTTTATTGTACAGTTTTGCAAAACATGACATTATAAGAGTGCTTTTTTTTTTCAAGAGAAAATGCATTATGAAGATATACCAATATTCTCAGTTCGAGTTTACAATTACATTTTTTAAAAAACTTACTCAATTTTATATTACTCTTTTTTCTTATGTTGTGAACTTTGGTTGTCCTAACATTAAAATGAATATATATTTGCTTTAGCCAGATTTAGGAAAACAAAACCAATAATTTTACTAACAATATGATGACTAAAGGCAGTTTAAGGTTTGTAAGTGATCCCGAGCATTACTCTATTCAGTTATAGAAATATTTCTCATTCTTCATTACAGCCACGTGATCCTACATTGATAGATATACCTTAGTTTATTCGTCAGTCCCTTACTGATAGTTATTTGAGTTACTTACACTCTGATTATTACGTATAGTGCCACAGTGAATAGCTCAATGTGTATGTGTTGTATGTTTTTGCCAGAGTGTTTTAGGGTTGTGTTCCTGGAGGTAGGCTATATATGAACTTTGCTGAATATTGCCAAATACCTCTCCATTTTCCATTCCTACCAGCAATGTATGAGAGCACCTGTTTCTACACAGCACATGTGGTCCTGTTTCAGGATCATCTGCATTTCCTTTTTGTGAACTGTGTCTTCATACTTCTTGTCTATTTTCTAAAGGATTATTAGTCTTTGTTTTCTCTATTTTAGAAGCTATATGTTAGCCTTTTGTGATGTAAGTTGTAGATATTTTTTCCACTTTACCATTTGTCTTTTTACTTAAAATTGTTGTTTTTTTTGTTATCCAAAAATGATTGGTTAGTTTTTATGGGTTATTTCAGTTACTTCTGGGTTTTGAATTGCAGTCAAGAAACTTCTTTATTCTCAGGTTTTATTAGTTTGTAGAAGAATTCACCCATATTTTCTTCTTGTGCATATATGGCTTAATACTTTGCATTTAGATCTCTGATCCATTTAGAATTTATTTTTTTGTATGATATGAAACAGATACAATTTTTAACTGGTTCCATATGATTATACAGTAATTCTTATTATGTTACTTACTGAAAATTCCTCTTTTCCTTGCAGTAGGCAAAGTGCAAGTTTGAGTTGCTGTGTTTTTTTTAATTTGGGTTTTTTGTTTTTGTTTTTGTTATTGATATATATACTCTCTCACTTTCCTTAACCTGATTGAGAAGTTTTAAAGAAAGCAAGTTAAAAATGAGTCTGGAACATATATTTTCAGAGGAACCTAATGTTTCTAATTTTACATCCCAGTGCAATTGAATTATTAGTAAGGAAACTTTAATACTGCAAGTTGCACTATTAATACTTTTAATACTAATGAAGTGTTATTTCTTTACAGTGCCACAAGGTTGCAGTAGTGAGAGAAGATAAATTAGAAGGTAAGTATTTTAGCAATTTAGCAAGTTTTTCCTCTTAGGGCACCAGTGTCATTAACATTGCATATATATTTAGCTGTTTTACTGGAGAGCCATATATTCTTTTATTAGTAGTTTCTGAAACATGTTAAAATATGACACTACACTAACTTCCCATTTTTAAGGCCAATAGCTGCAAACATTTATAAAGCACTTATATCACAGAATTTCAAAACTCGTGATAGACATGTAAAACACTTATGAATACCATATGGAACACCTCATTAACTATAAAAAAGACAATGATCTCCAAATATTGTGTTGTATTCCATAGCAATTTTTTTAGGAAGAAAATTAAAGAATGATTTTAGAAAGTCAGAAAGGCATAGTATAACTTCTAAATTAAATTTGTCTACCCATTTCAAGACTGTTAATGCTACTGTTCTATTTTTTAATACCCAAGTCAAAAGAATTTTGTAACAGCCACATGATCTTGGATGTCTCAAGACAAAACCCACTGTCATACTTTGTATATAAAGATGCCTACCATGGGAGTGTTTTCTTATAAATTAACTGAATTATTCAAGATAGTGAAAATGTCCATTATTTTCTTTCTGAATTCCCACAGTGGTAGGTTTATTCATTCAATAGATACATAGTAAGTATCTACTCTATGTCAAGCTCTGTGCTAGGCACTAGGGACTTGGAACAAGTGAGGCATGGTCCCTTCCGTCATGGAACCTAAAATTTGTTCTTGTAATTTTCCTCTGAAGACTTATCTGATTAGTAGTAGTATTGTTATATAGAGTTTCTTTTTATAAACTAAAGTTGAAGACTTCTCAGGTAGAAATTACTTATTCCTCAGTTGCTTTGTATTATATGCTAGAGTATAAGATTCTACCTGACTGAAAAAAAAAAACACATCATAGTATCATCAGTTATCCATTAATATTTACTCAGTGTCCACTGGATGAGTGATACCCTCACAGTACTGTACTTAGAACTGACTCAACCATCACCTGCCTACCATAATGTCCTTGTCACAGACAGAGGAGTTGATACTATACTGGATATATGACTGTTCGGCCTTTTAGAGCTTTTTTCGACCACCACCGATTACAAATGGTGTTAATGCAAGAAGGGTTTCTTGTTAAAGTCCCCACATGCTATGAAGTTTGTGTATTAACAGACTGCTTTTCCTGTTGACTTGTAGCAGTGAAGTCCAAGCTCGCGGTGACTGCCAGCGTACATGTGTACAGCATCCAGAAAGCCATGCTAAAGGACAGTGGGCCTCTGTTCAATACCGACTATGACATCCTTAAAAGCAACTTGCAGAACTGCAGCAAGTGAGCTCCTTAATGTTCCTTGTGGGCTTCTTTACGAATTGATTTTGTAAGATGTTTACACAGTGGCTGCCTCTTAAGAGTGAATGCCAAGTCTAGTAAAACCTCATTTATCTTGCAGTAAGACACATGCCTGGTTTTATTAGTACATCATAAGGTGAAAAATAGCCCCAGCCCATATTGAAAACCCCAGTAGACTCCCCATAAATCTACTTCTCATGTATTTATCCTGTCACTGCCACCAGAAATGTTGTTTGTCGTGCCCCCTCATTACTCCTTTACCCCAGTCTCTTCTTGTCTAATTCCTACCCACCCTTCAAGAACCAGTTGACATGTTGTTCTTCAAAAAACCATTCCTAATTTGACATCCCTCTACCTTCCATCCAAAATTAGTTGATCTTCCACAGCCAGTATCAGGTTTTATTCATCTTTTGTATCCTTCACAGCATGGGCAGGAGGTGACTATAATGTACATGGTTTTGGAAATTAATGGTCATGGGCTGGAGTTTTGACTTCACTGCTAATGGCCCAGTGGCTGTGGTCAAGTTGCTTAAACTCTTTTGGGCTTTCGTTGCATCATTTTTAAATTGGATATAATAATGCCTACTTTGTGAGGTGGTATGGAGGGTTCGGAGCAGATTCTCTGACATATATTGAACACCTACTACTTTGACATGCATTAAGCATGATGATTTGAATTAATTCAGCAAAGGTCTGGTGAGTCCATGTGACATGCCACATCCTGCAGAGTGGCTATAGCCTGGTACTGCTAATGGAACTGATGGTCTTCGGGAGGCAGTTGTGGTATGGTGTGGCAGTGCTACAGTAGGAACAGGTGTGTAGGAGGATGTTGAGGGGCCACTCGTCCCCGCCTTTTTTGTTGGGGTGGAGTGAGGGGTCAAAACAGAGATGGCTTGTAGAAGGGCATGGCATCTAAGTTGAGGCTTAAAGGCCTAGTAGAAGTAGCCAGTCAGAGGGAAGTGGGAGAGGAAGGACAGGGCTGAGAGGAAACACGATGCTTATGCAGAACCACCATAGTTTTCTATACCTGAAAACTAGAGTGAGGGGCAGGAGATAACGATACAAGGAGTCAGACTCTATGCTTTGACTACTAGGACAAGTTTAGGCTTTATTGCACAGGGGAGCCACTGAAGATTTTGAAGCAGATGATTGGAATGATCAGAATTGTATTACAGAAAGATCACTCTGGCTGTGATGGTGAAAGTGGATCTGAAGGAAATAATCTGCACGCAAGGCCATTATGAAGGAGAAATGTTGCAGTGATTCAGGGTAGAGATGATAGTCTCTACAGTATAGAGTTGGTATTGGGAGTGGAGAAGTACATAGGTTAAAAGAATCATACCATCAAAATCTGGATGGTATGGTAGTGGTTAGGGACCAAGAGAGTGTGTTACGGTGGAGATGGGTGTGGGGTTCATGACATTAAGGATGATGGCCATGTTTCTGGTTTGAATTGCTGGATGGGTGATGATATCATCACTAAGAATGAGAATATATGAGGAGGAGCAAGCTTTGGGAGAAGGGAAAAATGATGAATTGGGTTTGGATATGTTAAGTTTGAGTACTAGATGGGGAGTCCAAGTGGAGATGTCCATTGCAATAGATACGGGGTTCTAGAGCTAAGGAGAGAAATAGGAGGTAAAGATAGACATTTTGGAATCAGAAAATAGGTAATTAATTGGACTACAGTGGTAGATACAGTCATGCAGAAAGAATGTATAGGATGAAAGAAGAGCAGAAAGTTAAACTCTAGCCACAGTTACTATCTGTGTTTAGTTCAGTTCAGTTGCTCAGTCATGGCTGACTCTTTGTGACCCCATGAATTGCAGCATGCCAGGTTTCCCTGTCCATCACCAACTCCCGGAGTCCACCCAAACCCATGTCCATCGAGTCGGTGATGCCATTCAGCCACCTCATCCTCTGTCGTCCCCTTCTCCTCCTGCCCCCAATCATTCCCAGCATTAGAGTCTTTTCCAATGAGTCAGCTCTTCGCATGAGATGGCCAAAGTATTGGAGTTTCAGCTTCAACATCAGTATTTCCGGTGAGCACCCAGGACTGATCTCCTTTAGAATGGACTGGTTATCTGTGTAATCTTGGACAAATTATTTAACCTTTCTGCTTCATTTTCCTGAAATGAAACTAATAATTGCATCAGCCTCAGGGTTGTAGGGGCTTCCCTGGTGGCTCAGACAGGAAATAATCTGTCTGTGTGCAGTGCAGGAGACCCGGGTTTAATCCCTGGGTTGGGAAGATCCCCTGGAGAAAGAAATGGCAACCCTCTCCAGTATTCTTGCCTGGGAAATTCACAGAGGAGCCTGGTGGGCTACAGTCCTGGGTCACAAAGAGTTGAACACAACTGAGTGACCTACAGGGTTGTAGAGGATTAAGTGGATAAATACATGTAAAGCACTTAGAACAGTGCTTAGCACACAGTAAGCACTATTTAAGTAATAGTTATTTTTTAAGGGGTGGACAGAAAAAGAGGGACCTAAGTGGCAGCAGCCAGAGATAAGAGGAGAATCACGAGTGTATGGAGTTCTAAAAACTTAAGAAGAGAGTTTCAAGAAGGAGGGCCTAGTTGACAGTATGCAGCCTTGTTGAGAAGTGGCATGTAATGGGAGCTGAAAAGTGCCGGCCTTAGTAAGAGCAGCTTCAGTGAAGCAGCCAGATTCTGGTCGCCTGGACAGATGGCAATATAAGGGAGTGAGACAGCAAAGAGGGACAATTTTCTAGGAAATTTGACGGCAAAACAGAGGAAAAAGAGAGGTAACCTGCTACAGAGGAATTGAGACTTGAGGGTGGGGGAAATGTATGCATTTTTAAAGTTGCGAATGCCTTGAACTTGTATTATTAGTAAAGAGCCATAAAAAGAAGAAATGGTTGAAGATAATGGCAGAGGTGGATTAACTGATACAGTTGGGTCTATATCCAGGTGGATATAGAATTGCCAAAAATAATTTCTGTAAATTCCATGAGAATAGGGATTGTCTATTTTGTTAACCACTGTATACCTAAAACGGTGCCTGGTAACTATTAAATGAGTAATTGTTGAGTGAATTAATGGTAGACATCGACTCTTTTTTTCTTCTGCTGAAAACCTTGAATGGAATAGACATACAAATATTTATTAGATAAATAAATATAATTATACTGCTAAAGAGTGATTTATGTCTGGTGTCTTTTAGAGAAGGATTATGAGAAAACATAAACACCCTGATATGTTTACGTAATTTATTTAATTTCAAAAATAATCTGTATTAAAATCTAGTTTTGGCATGTCAAACTCTAAAAATCAATTCTATTGTATCTAGCAAGTAACGAAACTAGAATAAAAGTGACACAAAAGTCCAAAATTAAATTTGCATAGAGACCACTAAAATAAACATGGCAAGTAGAAATGTGATAGTAGGAAGCACTTTAATGAAACTTTACTTAAATACTTAAAATATCCTCAGTAGAAATGTGAAGGAAAAAAAATGTGAAGAATTTATTTCTAATAAAGAAGTTTGTATTTGGTCCTGAGAATTATGGGTCAGCTGAGATCTGACTCATTGTTTCATGTGTTTTAAGAAGTGCTATGACAGGAAGAAAGTTGAAATTTTAGATTGAGCAGATTCTTCTCTCTTCAGACATGTTCCCAGTCTAACTTGGTCTCTTCCTCGTTGCCAGTTCCTGGTCCTGACCCTAAGGTGTGGAAATGTAGACCAAATGGAGAAAAAGTTGTTTTGGGGCCAACCTTAGATGCTGACAATGAAATAAAACATTGCTTTCTTTCCTTGTACATGGAAGCATTGCAGGGCCAGAGAGGAAGAATGGTGGGTGAAAGGAAATGATTTCCGTCTGTTCTTAACTCTGATGCACAAAATATTTGTGTTAATGTGAGGTTTTTCTCTGTAGACTGTAATAAATCAGTGGAAGGTTTTTGGAGCTGTGAACTCTAGCTTGGGGCTGTTCAGCCTAAAGTTACTTCAAAAATTAAATGATTTTATCCAGGTTTTTTTCCTTAGGCAGTTAATCTCAAAGTTGTGCCTGGTTGATCTCTAAGGTTATTGCTATCGTCAACGTAATTTCTTAACCTCCATCTTCTCCCATCCTAAGTGATACACTAAAGAAGGGAGAGAAGCCAGAAGACTCACTTTCAGTGTCTTAAATAATCTCTCTTTGAATCTGTATTTGTATGTGCCAGGTCTTGTATTAGGTATCTGAAATACAAAAGATGAATAATATACTTACCTTCAAGGAGCTCTCACCTGTCTTCAATAAGCAGAAGACTGAGGGAAATAAAATGTTGTTCTTTGTCAGGAAATGTTAGAAAACTTTGCTTTAAGTACAACCATTTGAGAAGGATGGATCAGTTACCCATTTACAACATAGAACACTATATTATGGATTTTTGTGAAACAGGCACATCTACAGTGATTACAGAGGAAGAGATGAATGTTCCCTTTAATATGGCATGCAAATTGTGCCAAATTTTTCACTTGGCTATGGGCATACTTCTCTGGGACTGTTAGTTGAGATTATTATAAATTATTAACAAATGACTATAAAGGACCACAGGTTACAGGAGCTAGTGGCTCTGTTCCCAGCTTATTCCGTGTTCTAAAGCATGATCCATTCTGGTCAGGAGAGTTGCCAGGAAATTTGTTAATATTTAAAGCTTTAATTTTGATTCAGTCAATATTTATGGTATACCTAGCCCTATAAGGTGGAGGTCTTTAAAAATAAGAGATAGCCATTTGGTGTACCAAAGTTGGTGAAATCTAGTATTTTCTTATTATTTGGTGTAGTCTTACTGTTTTGAATTAGGATGCTTTTTTCAAAAAAGCAAAAATACCCATACAGTTTGATAGAAGACACCTGTTTTCAGTCTTAGTTTTATTACCAATTAGATGTATAATCTAGGACTTCACTCACCTCTCTCCAGTACTTGTTGCATAAACTCATTTCTAAAATCCATTTTTGTTCTATTCCTAATTTTATAGTATTAGAGTTAGAAAGTATTGTGTAGAAGAAGCAAGAGTTTGAAAATGAGGTTTGATATTTACAGTTAATTTAATGTAACATTTCTGTCCTCAGGTTTAGTGCCATCCAGTGTGCAGCTGCAGTCCCTAGAGCTCCTGCTGAATCCTCATCTTGTGAAAAGTTTGAGCAGTCAGATCTTCCAGTATCACCTGAGACACAAGCCAGTAATGAGTTGACCACCAATGGTCATGACCCACCTCTCCCCAAACAGAGTTCCCAACAGCCCAAAGGAATCATGGGCATGTTTGCTTCTAAAGCTGCTTCTAAAGCCCAAGATGCCAATAAGGAAACCAAAACAGAGGCTAAAGAAGTAACAAATGTAAGTCTTCTATAAAAATGTGCTTTTACAGCTCAGAATAGGTAACTCAGAATCAGTTCAGTTTAGTTGCTCAGTCGTGTCCGACTCTCTGCAACCCCATGAACTGCAGCACACCAGGCCTCCCTGTCCATCACCAACTCCCGAGTCCACCCAAACCCATGTTCATTGAATCGGTGATGCTATCCAGCCATCTCAACCTCTGTCTTCCCCTTCTCCTCATGCCCCCAATCCTTCCCAGCATCAGGGTCTTTTCCAATGAGTCAGCTCTTCGCATCAGGTGGCCAAAGTATTGGAGTTTCAGCTTCAACATCAGTCCTTCCAATGAACACCCAGAACTGATCTCCTTTAGGATGGACTGGTTGGATCTCCTTGCAGTCCAAGGGACTCTCAAGAGTCTTCTCCAACACCACAGTTCAAAAGCATCAATTCTTCGGCGCTCAGCCTTTTTCACTGTCCAACTCTCACATCCATACATGACTACTGGAAAAACCATAGCCTTGACTAGATGAACCTTTGTTGGCAAAGTAATGTCTCTGCTTTTCAATATGCTATCCAGGTTGGTCATAACTTTCCTTCCAAGGAGTAGGCGTCTTTTGATTTCATGGCTGCAATCACTATCTGCAGTGATTTTGGAGCCCCCTAAAAATAAAGTCTGACACTTTTTCCACTGTTTTCCCATCTATTTCCCATGAAGTGATTGGAGCAGATGCCATGATTTTAGTTTTTTTAATGTTGAGCCCTAAGCCAACTTTTTCACTCTCCTCTTTCACTTTCAGCAAGAGGCTTTTTAGTTCCTCTTCACTTTCTGCCATAAGAATGGTGTCATCTGCGTATCTGAGGTTATTGGTGTTTCTTCCAGCAATCTTGATTCCAGCTTGTGCTTCATCCAGCCCAGCGTTTCTCATGATGTACTCTGCATATAAGTTAAATAGGCAGGGTGACAATGTACAGCCTTGATGTACTCCTTTTCCTATTTGGAACCAGTCTGTTGTTCCATGTCCAGTTCTAAAGCATTTAATAATTCCATTGGTTGTAGTTTAATTATAAAAGGTTCTGATATTTAGTTCTAGTTTTTTCTACTTTGATGTAAATCATTTAATTCTTGAGCCGATATTCTGATCTTTGTTTAAATCCTCATTTTCCTTCTGTGAAGGAAAGATCATCTTGTTAAGTATTTTGGATGTCATATTGCTGTTAAGTGGTGGAATCAGAATTCAGTTCCACTTTTGATGATTACAAATGTAATGTTCTGGAGGTTTTTCCCCATTTTGTACCATACTGCCTCTGATCTGTTTTAATTCTGTCAAAGTAAGTAGTTTTTAAATATAATAAAAAAATGTTTAGACACATTTCATGGATAATAATTTTATTTAAACTATGAGAAACTAAGCTTTGGAGATGAATACCAAATGCTATATGGTCTGGCTTTGTTCTTGTGCCTAGTATCTGTACATATTTTGGCATGATAATACAGAGGCTCTATGATCACGACAGTGTTTTCTACTGTTGACATTTTTGACTGTTTCTTGAAGAACAGCCTAAACACAGGGAAAAAATATCATGTATGTTTTCTTTTGCTTTGCTTTCAGGCATCTTCGGTAGGCCCCAAGGCACCAGGGAAAGGGAATGTCATAAGCAATTTTTTTGGAAAAGCTGCTATGAGTAAGCATGTTTTTACTTTCCTTTGACTGATATGTGGATGTTAATATAATAACCTGTTATCTGAGGTGAAGGCCACCTTACCCAGTTTTTACCCATCTAACACACTACTATGTGGTTTTCCTACATCCTGACATAAATTTGCAGTCTACAAACCTGTGTATTGATGAACATAACCAACTGGAACAGTGGATTTTACGGGTGAGCTGGGTTTGGTTGAAATCTCCTGAAGGATAGTTTGCTTATTTCTGGTTTTACTTCCTGCCTTGGAAAGAGAATTAAATATTTGTTTTATAGGGTTCTTGAAAATGAGTGATTAAAGTAAAAGACAAGTTGCTTGGTTAAACAGTGTAGTGTTAATATCTTGGATGCTTTGTCAGTTTGCCTGGTATGACCATTTTTACCTCTGTTTCCCAAGGGACTACAAAAACAGATTTTTTGCCTTTCTTATTTTTGCAGATTACTTACAGTAATGAACTAGACCTTGGTTGAATTAGGAGGGCCCAGGTAGTAACGGCCATTTATAAATATTTACATTTTGAGAAAGCAAATCTCTTTTATTTAAAAATATATATTTGGATGAGCATTCTTTCAAATAAAAAGAACCAATAATCACATATTTCTGTACTTCTCATATCAAATACACATCCCCTGAGGGTATGTGGCCAGAATACCAGGAAGAATGCAGGAGTTGCAGGGTAATTATGGCACACTTCTTGGAGCATAATGCTTTACAAAGATTTTGTGGGAAGCATTTTTGTTATATGCCTATGCAAGCAAAATTAGTCAGAAATCTGCTTTTCTGTGATGGTCAAAATGGTAGTTAGGGGATAGATTGGGGTGATAGTTTTTTTATTTTCCATCAAAGCTATCAGAAAACATTTTTATATTCTGAAAAAATTAGTGAAAATTTGCTACTTTCAGGTTACTGGGAAAACATGATTGTATTGTTTCAAGCTCAATGCATAAGGCCAGTGCAGGAGATACAAGAGATGCGGGTTTGATCCCTGGGTCAGGAAGATTCCTTTGAGGAGGAAATGGAAACTCATTCCATTATTCTTGCCTGGAAAATCTCATGGACAGAGGAGCATGGCGGGCTACAGTCCATGGGGTTGCACAGAGTCGGACACGACTGAGCACATGTACACACAGTGCATAAGGAGGGCTCCCTTCTGTGAAAACATACCATGCTAAGGTCTATCATCTTATGAATGGATAAACAGTATGTGATAGATGGAATATTTTTCAGCCATAAAAAGCAAGTACTGATGAAGTGCTGATACATGCTACAAAATAGATGAACCTTGAAAGTGACAAAAGAAGCTGAACACAAAAGGCCACATATTATATGATTCCATTTATACAAAAGGTTCAGAATAGGCAAACCTATAGAGACAGAAAGTCTATTAGTGGTTGTTAAGGGATGGTTTGTGGAGTACAGGATTTCTTTTAGAGGTGATGAAATGTTCTAAAATTGGATAGTGGTGTTGGAATTAAGAAGCACTGAATTGTACAGTTTATAAGGGTAAATTTTATGATATATGAATTCTGTCTCAGTAACAAACACCTTAATGTTTTATATATTTTTAAAAATCGCAGCATTGGTGACACATTAGAAAGTCGTCATCTGTTATCTTTCTTTGCTTAAAAAGGTGTTTCATATTTTTTTGAGTATAAAAAGGAGATGCTTTTCTGCTGTCATAATTCATAAGCTGCATACTCTTGGGAAACATCTTTAATCCCTCTGACTCTTAATTTCCTCATCTAACAAATGAGAATGTTGGTACTTCATAAATTTGTATTCAATTTTTTCTGAGTCCTACTTTTACTATCATTTGGCCTGGGGGGCTATGATATAATGAGGGATTAGCAGGAGGCAGAAATGAAAACAGTTTCAACTAGAGTGGTAGTTGGAAAGGAGAAATGTTCTCTTGACTAGACCATGAGCTCTGTTAGGACGGGGACTGTTTTTCATCCCTTTAGCCCATGTTCCTAATATATTACCTGGCACTTAGTAAACTGTCAAAGGAATGATAAATTAATATTGCACGACGGGGTTATATATCATCTGCTATACTTTATTTATAGATAAACTTAAAGTCAATTTGGATTCAGAACAAGAAGTGAAAGAAGAAAAAAAAGTGGAGCAGCCTCCACTGTCTGTCACTGAACCAAAGCTGGCAGCCCCTGTGGGCCTGAAGAAATCTAGCAAAAAAGCAGAGCCTGTTAAGATGCAACAGAAAGAAAAAAAAAGGTAGGAAAATTTTGTTGCTTATGAGGGAAGAGTGTCTCTGCTGGGGGTGAAAAGGTCTGTTTGGGCTTATTGACAGGCAGGCAGTTTTCAGTTGAGTACTAAATCCTACTTAATGCCTTAGGGATACAGCTGTATAACCAATATGAAGAGAGACGCTCCATAGCTTATCTAGTGAAGCAGAACTTGAATCAACCAGTTCGGATGATGTAGAGCCCAAAGCCAGTTTTTTGGGGCCCTGTTGATCTAAATTGATTGTCTTTTCTCCTTTACTTCATTTTATATCCGTGGACATGGCATAAGTGTGCCTGAGTATATGTCTCTGTCTGTTTTTCACCTTAGATTGCCAAATGAGGGGTTAGTGTTTCCAGTGAAATTGAAGAGAAAAAGTTCTTTGTTTTCTTTTTGTATCAATGAGTTTATTTTTCAAGTGGTAAAATGTAATTAGAAAAGAAAATAAAAAGCACACAAGCTGTTAAAAATGAATCCAGGAATTTGAGACACTACCTCATAGTTGGTAGGAGCTAGTCTGTTGAAAGAAATTCTAATGGACACTGTCAACACTGATAGGCCCAGAAATACTTGACTTTTGTGGCAAGGTTGCGGCTACTCTGTTAGAAAACATAAACAAAATGCTGAAGTTTCAGAGGGTCAGAGATCTGTCCAGTGGGCCTCACCTCCTCAGAACGTGTGATATGGATGGATTAAAATGTTTCCTACCATGAGTACAACACTCATTAATGGTTATTGCCAGGATCACATTCAGTATTTCACCACCAAGTGGGATGTTAACCATATGTTTTTAACACATGGTCTTCCCTTGTGGTTCAGCTGGTAAAGAATCCTCCTGCAACGTGGGAGACCTGGGTTCGATCCCTGGGTTGGGAAGATCCCCTGGAGAAGGGAAAGGCTACCCACTCCAGTATTCTGGCCTGGAGAATTTCATGGACTATACAGTCCATGGGGTCGCAAAGAGTCAGCATTTTAATACATGAACTTTACCAGATTTTAGGAAGTTCTTTTCTGTTCCTAGTTTGATGTTTTGTATAAAATGAGTACTGAATTTTAACAGATACTTCTTCTACATTTATTGAGGTGAATGTATGGTGTTTATAAATGAATACTGAATTTTGACAGATACTTTTCCTACCTTTATTGAGGTAAATGTATGGTGTTTCTGTTAATGTGGTGAATTACACTGACTGGTTCTCGAATTTTAAACCAACCTTGCATTCTGGAGATAAACCCCACTTGGTCATGATGTATTATCCTTTTTATATATTGCTAGATTTGATTTGTTAATGTTAAGAACTTGTTGCATCTACATTTATGGGGGTGTAATCAGTTATATTTTCTTTGCTGGTAATGTCTTTACCAGATTTCATTATCAAAGTTATGTTCATTTCAATTGATTAGTTAAGAGGAGTTTCTTCCTTTGTTTTCCAAAAGAGTTTATATAAGATATGTATTGTTTTTTCTTAAAAATCTGATAAAATTCACCAGTGGATCCAGGCTTGGAGTTTTCTTTGTGGGAAAAGTTTTATTATGAATTTGATTTCTGTAAATAGAACTGTTCAAGTATATCTTTATTCTTTTGTGGTCAGTTTTGAATGTGTTTTTAAAAGAATTTATTTCATCTAAGTTAAAATTGTTTTCAATATATATAACCTTATTCTTTGAATATCTATAGAATCTGTAGGTATTGCTATAGATTTCTTCTTTCATTTCTAGTACTGGTAATATATACTTTTTATCAATCTTATAAAAATCTTACTAATTTTATTAGTTTTCTTGAAAAATAATTTTTACTGGTTTAAATTTTCTATTTCATTGATTTCTGCTCGTTATTATTTCCTTCTACTTACTTTGGGTTTATTCTTTTTCTAGCTTAAGGTAAAAAAATGTATTGATATTTGTTATATAAGAAATATGGTTGAAGGTAAAAACTATGTCTTGTCCTTATTTGTGTCTGTAACACACAGTAGGCCCTTGATAAATTATTGCTGATGGAATGAATAGTGTGGTGGAGTATCCAGATAGAAGAGCTAAATAATGTCAAGATGGATTTAGGTTTTTTATTATGTCATTATTGCTGTTCAGTTGCTAAGTCGTGTCTGACTCTGCAACCTCACGGACTGCAGCACACCAGGCTTCCCTGTCCTTCAGTGTCTCCTGGAGTTTGCTCAGACTCATGTCCATTGAGTCGGTGATGCCATCCAACCATCTCATCCTCTGTCGTCCTCTTCTCCTCCTGCCCGCAGTCTTTCCCAGCATCAGTCTTTTCCAGTGAGTTGGCTCTTTGCATCAGGTGGCCAAAGTATTGGAGCTTCAGCTTCAGCATCAGTCCTTCCAATGAATATTCAGGGTTGATTTCCTTTAGGATTGACTGGTTTGATCTTCTTGCTGTCCAAGAGACTCTCAAGAGTCCTCCAGCATCACAGTTCAAAAGCATCAATTCTTTGGCACTCAGCCTTCTTTATAGTCCAACTCTCACATCTATGTGTGACTACTGGAAAAAACCATAGCTTTGACTATATGGACCTTTGTCAGCAAAGTGCTGTCTCTGCTTTTTAATATGCTTTGTAGGTTTGTCATAGCTTTTATTCCAAGGAGCAAGCGTCTTTTAATTTCATGGCTGCGGTCACTATCCACAGTGATTTTAGAGTTAGAATCACCTTAATGTTTTCTGCCTGTGCCTTTGTTCATATTGTTCTTTCTCTTTAAAATTATGTTTCCCTTTTCTATCTGATAAACTGTTTAGATTTTGAAGTTTTAAAATAAGACTCATGTCACTTAACATTTATTTGTCCAGAAAAACTTATCATATTGTATTTTATAGTCAGTGGTATTTGTATGTTTTTCCTGCCAGAGCTTCTTGAGAACAATGGTACTTTCTTGATCTTTGCATCTGGGTGTTTAGCAAAAAGTCTTTATGTAAGTAGTAGCTGCTTATTTAATGCTTGTTGAATGACTGAATCAAAAGTAGGGGAAGTAAGGAATTTAGAGAAATTTTCAGTGACCTGGTAAGTAGCTTACAGTGGGTCTTTAGAGAGCTAGAGGAAGTTTTTATTCTAAAGTGACTTAGTTGTGTGTGGTCAGTTAGCAGAGTGTCCTTTGGGTCTTTTATAACTTTTATTTTCTACCCTCTGGAATTAAGTTCATAAATTATGAAGCAAGGCTGATAGTAGCATATGAATACTTATATTTTTATTTTGTGTAACATGCTTCAATTATTCCCGAATGGCAACAGGAGGAAGCAAGCAGAGTTATCTGATGATGAGACAAAAGAAACTGAAAACATGAAGAAAAAGAGGAGAAGAATCAAACTTCCTGAGTCTGATAGCAGTGAAGATGAAGGTGGGCATTGCTAATTTTTTTATTTTAAATTTTAATTTTTGGTTAGTGGGATTGTCTCAGTCAAATTGGGCTGCTGTTATAAGAATGCCATAGACAGGACTTTATTCCTTACAGTTCTGAAGGCTGAGAAGTCCAAAATCAAGGTACAAGCTGATTCCGTTCCTGGGAGAGGCTCTCTTCCTCATTTGTAGAAGAATACCTCCTTGCTGTGTTCTCCATGGTAGAGAAAGAAATCATCTTCTTTGTGTCTCTAATCTCATTCATCATGATCCTGTCCTCATTTTATCTCCCAAAGGTCCCCTTCCTGCTACTATTGAGGATTTGGTTTTCAACATAAATTTTGAGGGAACACAAATATTCAGTCCACAGAAGGGTCAGTTCTTCTTGTGATGACTTAAGCTCAAGAAGCTAAAAAGTTGCTTATTATGGGTTGCAGTGACAATAGTAATCCTAGCACTGAGAGACACAGTGTACCTATTTCTGTTCAAAACCAACTTTAATCTTTTAACAAGAAACATAATCTTCTGGTAATTTGTGAAAGTAGCAAACACAAAGAGGAGGAGAATAAGGATTATTATTATATTTATTATCAAGGACATTTTCTTTTTTAAAAAATAAAATGGAGCTCTTCCTTTGGGTACCTTCATGTGTGTCTTATAAACTGGGCAAGATTGTAGGCATTGGGGTAATGGTGCTGTTTTGTACCACATAAGTAAAATCACACTAAGATGAATCTGCATTGTTGTTGTTGAAAAGGAATGATGCTGTGGACCCTCCTGGTTTTAAGTTGTAGACACTGTTGTAAAATAAGTGAACAGAGTAAGGGCAAGAATCTCGCCTGGAAAATTAATGTGCCTTTTAAGAGAATATCAAGTAGTCTAAGAGCCAGTTCAAGTATTCTTCCCAAATTGTGTAAACGAAAATATACAGAAGAAGGAGGGACCTCTCTGATGTTCCAGCGGTTAAGACTGCATTCCCAGTGCACGAGGCCCAGGTTCAATCCCTGGTCAGGGAACTAGATCCTCCGTGCAGCTAAGATTCTTCATGCACATGGCAATGAAGATCCTTTAGTGCTGCAACTAAGATCCAGTGCAGCCAAGTAAATTTTTTTTAAAAAAAGACCAAAGAGAAAGATTCCTGGGTTGGACTGACATGCCATATGACTTCAACTCTGAAAAGCCTGCTCTGAGAACTGGTGGTGAAAAGCTTGAGCTGCTATGATCGATTCTCCATGAATTCATGGCATATAGGCTTTCCCATAAAGCATTTTAGGAAATGGCCAGAACTCTCATCCAAAGGGATTTAGCATCGTATAAAGGTAGACAAAAGCAAACAAACTGAGAGATTCTTTAAAATATTAAAGAAAAATGAATGCAAAAAAGGAAACCTGCTATGCTGTTGAAGGGCAAAGCTAAACTTTTTTAACTCCAGTCTTACTAGAAACTACCGTAAGAAGCACTAAAAGTGGTAACAGAGGCAACCCAAACTGGGGGGATATTAACTCAAGGGAGTTGAAAACAAATTATATATATAGATGACAGTCACACAAAGGAAATGAACAGACCTAAGAAACTGTACAAGCAGGTTGACCATGTCTGTGGCAGAGCTGCACCTTTGACTCCTCCCTGGCCTTAGGGTTTTCGTTGACTGTGAAACAGATAGGGATATGGTATTGTGAGCATCCCAGTGGGATGCTGAATCGTCATTCCATGTCATTTATCAAAATGCTTTAACCAAGACCGCAGAAAGGAAGATTTCAAAGTGTGTAGATCAAACAGCCATCAAGGAACATTCTGACTGGTTAAGAGTTGAGGAAATAGAAGCAACTCTGCAGACACGCAGGAAAATAACTTAGGAATGTGTGCTAACTGGAGCAGTTATCCCTAATTCCAACCAGGAAAAGAACTTGAGGAAGATTCCAGATAAGTCTTTGAAACCATCAGCCTTAATATACATTAAAAAATAAACTAGATATTCTAGTATTAGTGAAGGAGTCAGCTGTATTACTGTGGTTGATTGAATACTCTTTACAAACTTCTGAAATATTCTCTGTAGTTCTGCTCCTTAGCTCACAAAAATGATACTCTTAAGTGACTAGAAATAAGAGTGGGGTTATTTAGTCTGGAAGGGAGAAGAAATGTGAAAGAGGTAGACAACCTATAATAACATGATATAGAGCAGAGGCTCTCAGATTTTTTTTCTGGGAAAGATAATTTTTGGCATCTGACTAAACTTATAAACTATTGCCATTTTATTCCTAAATTTCTGCTTTGTCTCAGAGCAAATGGGATTTTACTTTAAACCTTGGTACAGTCTCTAATCTACTATTGCTTTATTTCTGCTATGCTGAATACGTGCTGTTAGTTCAGTATGCTATCTTCAGCTAGAAGTTAGCAACAAGAGTGGAGCAAATGGCAGAGACTTTGAAGTCAGACAGACCTGGGCTTAAAATCTTACCTCCACTACTGACTGTGTGACTTTAGGCAGGTTACTTAACTTTTTCAATTCCGTGTTTTCTCTAAGATAGGATGTTATCACATAAGATAGGCTTTTTATGAACATGAAATTAAATGCTGTTTCAAAACTGCCAGGACAATGCTTAACATATAGTCAGTTTTCTTAATATTTATCCCACTTTTCCCATTGAAATTCAGTAAGCGTTTAATGGTAGTAATATACTTGAAAGTACCTTCTCTCAGAAAATTCTCTTCAACCTCATATTCTTAACTGTGTACCCGAGAAAGTATTCCATTCTCTTTCTCCCTGGCCGAATCATAAGCACCATTAGCAGTTCTGTATATTCTTCTTTGTAAAGTAAAGAAAGGCCAGACCCAGAAAGAAATAACATTAAGAGTAATATCTGTATTGCTAGGAAAAGGTAGTTTTAACTGGTATGTTTCAGTCTTTGCTACCATTTTCAGTCCTTGCAAATTGTTTATAGAGAATGGTAATCAAATGACCCACCCCCACCCCTTTCTTAAAGGTTAAGATAAGTAGTTTAAAAAATTTCCTAGGAAGCTATGAATGGTTTCCAGGAATTCTAATTACCCATCTCTTCCAGAAACCTGATAAACAGTGATTACATTGCTAGATCCCTGCAATTATCTTTACCACAGTTCTTATTCTGTCCCAGTGAAGGGTGCTTTCCTGGGATAAGTGATGTTTCACTACTTGAGT
Source organism: Antilocapra americana (assembly GCA_007570785.1). NCBI lineage: Eukaryota > Metazoa > Chordata > Mammalia > Artiodactyla > Antilocapridae > Antilocapra > Antilocapra americana. Next base: position 929,250 of record ML663009.1, on the reverse strand, counting down.
ACCTTTCATCTGAAGAGCTGAAAAATCAGTTACAAATATATTTAAAACACACCAGTGCATCCATTATTCCATAGCTTATGTCACTAAAAATATGTTGAAGGAGTATGGTCATCTTGGTAATAAAGACTAAGGCAGACAGACATGAATTCTAGCATATGAATGTGGGCAAGTTTTTGGTTTTTTTTTAAATTTCTTTGAACCTTGGTTGTATAAAACAGATAGTAATAGTGATTTGTGTGGGGTTATTATAAAAATGAATGATTAATGTTTGTAAGCCCAGAAAATTCTAGTTGTTTTCCCTATCCTTTCTTAAAATATTATAATTTTTTAAAAAATTTAAACTTAAGTAATACATATATACAATTTCAAAAATCAGATAAAGTACAAGTGTTATATATTAATAGTAACCTCTATCAGACTCACCTAATTGACTGATGCATATCTTGTCAACTTTTTCCCATCTTCCAAGGGTTTGTTGAAATTTCTTATTCCTTAAGAGCTCTTGGCTCCTGTGATGTTCTCTTCCCTATTATGAGGGGGTTACAGCATTTCTTTCCTTTATTATTGTTATAATGTTTCTCATTGAGGGTGTGTGGAAGGGAGAGGAAGGCATATGCTGAATCTTCCTTGACTTAGAAGCTCCTCATCCCAAATATGGAGAAGGAAATGGCAACCCACTCCAGTGTTCTTGCCTGGAGAATCCCAGGGATGGCGGGGCCTGGTGGGCTGCCATCTGTGGGGTCGCACAGAGTTGGACATGACTGAAGCGACTTAGCAGCAGCAGCAGCAGCAGCATCATTCCAAATATAGTTCAGAAAATGATTCTCTTATTAAAAAGAAAAATGTTACTGTATATTCAGCGCTAGGGAAATGGTGGTGCCTCTACCTGTATGGAGCTTAGAGTCTGAAGGGGGACTCTAAACAGCTCCATACGTGCAGTGAGAGGGGTCTTAGAGGATGCCACTGGGATTATGTGTTTTCCTTGGTTAAGTCAAGTGGTTGCAGAACTGGAAACAGAATAAGAACTCATAAATTTATGACTCTGAGTACTCAAAATTCCTTTTCTTTGGCGTCCTCACTGCATAAACTTCTCTCCTACCACTGTAACTCCTTGCTTCACAGCTTTTTAAATAGCTATACCTTCAGGAAAATGGGTGCTTGATTCTGGTGGTTTGACTGGACGTTTTCTTGCTCAAGCTCCCGTCATGTTCTAGCCTCCCAGTGCTGGTTAATAGCTGGACCACTTTGCTTTTATGTTTCTATTTCCTAGAGTTTATAAAGTTTGGGGGCCCATTTCATACTTGAAGTGTGTAATTTATTGTTTCTTTCTGGCTGTTGTTCTACTTCACCTCTTTAGGTCATTTGGCCTTGAACTCTCCACTGTCATAATTTTTAACACTGACCTAATGAGTTGGGAGAATTTCAGATCCAAGACTTGTGCTAAGAATTTAAATACAGCCAGGAGATTCAGGGAGCAGGTGAGGCTAAGCAGCTCCCCAGTCCCTTGACCAGCAGTTTCTTTGTGGTGATTAAGCAATGGGTCAGCTGAGGATTTTTCACTTCCCTTCTCATGGTCCTTAAACTAAGACCACTGTTTCTGGAACTGTTCAGGACTGATGGGATCCCTCTGGTGGTGCTCTCTTTTCAGGTGGTACCACTTCCATAGTGATATTTCTCTCCTTAAAATAGTCTTTTCCTGCTGATCATATTAATGAGCAAGTCTTAGTTGTTAGAGCTATAATTGTGATCATAGTTTCATAGATGATTCCACAACTCCATGGTTTATGCTGTTCAATGTCAGCTGGAAAATTTAAGTCTAACAGACATCTCAGGTGATTGCAAATAATCCTTAAGTCACAGTCACAAAATCATTGTTACTATTATTCATTGCATACAACTGAAGTTCAAAGAGATTTTTTAAAAACTTGCCCACATTCATATGCTAGGATCCATATTGGTCTGCCTTAGTCTTTATTATTAACCCAAGTGTTCTCCTTCAGTATGCTTTTAGTGACATAAGCGTAAGGAATTATGGATGCATTGGTGTGTTTCAAACGTAGTTGTAATGGAGTTGTAGCTCTTCAGTTGAAAGGTGCTCACACTTGGTATAATCTGAGGACTCTCTCCACTTTCTTAAGAAAATGTCTGTCCCCGAGTGGTAGGCAGCATGGGATAGTTGAAATAGTCAGGCTTTGGAGTCAGACTGACTGGGGCTTATAACCTCCTGCTTCAGTTGCAAGTTCTGTGCCCCTGGCAAGTTAGTCAACCTCTCTGAACCTCTGTTTACCCAACTCTAATGTATGAATGATGGTATTTGTCTCTTGTGAGGAGAAAATGAAGTAATGTCAGTGAAATATATGACTCATGGTAGATAATCAGTGGATATTTTTAAAATGACTGCATACCCTGACTTATCTATAAAATTAGAAGCTAGCTAAGATGATCTCTAAGGTACATTCCAGCTCTAATAATTTTTTAAATTGAATTATAATTACTTTATGATGTCAGCTCTAATAATTTTTGATTCTTTGATTCTCTTTGTATGAAAATTGATAAAATGTATTTTAAAGATACCTGTCTAGTTATCTTTATATTAATAGATAGATGTATAACTGCAGAGTCCTTGATTGTCATGAATTACTGTTTGCAAAATACCCTTTGCTGGACACGGAAGTGTAGAGAGCTAGTGGAGAGGGCATTGTACCAGACACTGCCGCAGTTCTCTAATCAAAGCTTGTTCCCTTGTTTCAGTCATACCAGACTCTCCTGGAGCTTATGAAGCTGAGTCACCATCCCCACCTCCTCCTTCTCCTTCCCCTGAACCAGTGCTGAAGACTGAGCCGGAGCCGCCTCCTGTCAAGGTAAAACTTTACTGGGATGTGTCCTTTATTGCCCAAGGATGAAACCACTCTGCTGTGTAAGTTTTCTGCTCTGACTTCACATGTGGCAGCAGCTGGCTCCTGTCTCTTCCTGCTTTCCTGTAGGTGGTACACAATGGGCATCCCCTCTCTTCTCACAGGAAGGGCAAGTTTAGCCATAGGGCATCATCTCAGGAATGTAGCCGAGGTCAATCCTGGGGGGTCTTTAGTTTTTCATGACTTCCAGTTTCAGAGCAGCTGTGCTTTCCACCTTCTGTTGGCATTGTGTACAGTTAAGTGTAGCAGAGTTTGTGAAAGACAGAGTAGAACAAACAACTTTTGTGTGTTTGTTGCTCTTCTAGGAAAGGGCTGCAAATGGGGAAATACAGTTTTCAGTAATCTTCAGCTGGGTCTTGTCTGCATCTTTGAGTATAAATAATGAAGGATTGAGAAGATGGGATTTTTTTTTTCCCATATGATTATTAGTTTTCCTTAATTCATTGACTGTCATTTAAATTTTGCATTAAATTCCTCATTAGCTTGAAAGAAAATGGAGTGAAAGACCAGTGGAGAGAAAAAGGAGTTGGTATAAGTAAAACCTTTTTGATACTAAATTAGACAGTTGTAATGTTGCAGTGTCGAGGCTAAACTAGCAGGTATCCACAGCAAGGGTGGATGCCTTGGAGACCTGCAGTCTAGGGGCCTTTCCTGGGCGCTTCCAGCATCTGCTGTGGCCTTCCATTGAAGCCCTGACCACAGTGGACTGCAGTGGTGTGTTTTCCTTGTCTCTCTCCTCCAAATAAGCCCATTGTCCTACTGGTCTACCGTGGTGCCTACTGTCTCCAACAAAAGTTTGTTGACTGAATGAACACAATTCTTTGCTCAACATGCTGCTTCTCTTCTCGCAATGAGGTGTCAATGAGCATAATTTGTCTGTGGTTGGGCTGGTCCCGTCAAGGGAAATTTGTAGATACCTTGTTTAACTTTTTATCCTCATAAAATATTGGAGGGTGATTGTTAAAAGATGAAAAGTTTCTGTTAGTCTTCTCTACAGCTTGATTGGTTGGTTTAATGTTGTATCCTCTGATCTTCCTGTGACCTTTTAGGGCTCCAATGGAGAAAACAAAAGAAAACGAAAACGTGTACTAAAATCTAAAACCTTTATGGATGAGGAAGGCTGCATGGGTAAGAAAAAATGTTGGCTCCAGGGATGGAGTTATGACTGTAGAGAACACCTTAATGCTTCACAGAGCAGGGCACCTCGTCCCCATGTGATGCTGTGCTGCTTAACTGTGGCCCACACTGAGTAGCTCAGTATGGGGAACACTGCAACTACGGAGTACCTGCTTCCTTTTGGGTTCATACACTTGAGATCTTGGATAAAGTTGCAGCATCTCTGGTTGGGGAGTTTCTTGATCTGTGGCATGGAGGGGAAAATAACCATTTTGCCTGCATATGACGTTGTTGTGAAGATTCACGTGAAGTAATAGATTTAAAAAAACACTTTCAAGATGGAAACCACAATACCAACTTTAAGTGTTATCAAAGACACTGAGAGACAAGTGGGGTTGTTTTGAACTTTTATACATTTGAACTGTGGAAAAGAGGCTCCTGCAGATAATTAGACTCTGAAGAGAGTGTCAGGAGTCTTCTTCGTATTTTGTCCCATTTGTTCTGTAGAGGGGTATAACTTGCATATCACTTCCTGTGTGTTTCCTGTTTTGTAAGTCATGTTAGATAAAAGCATGTTCCTTTTACAGAGATCTAGAGTGAAAATAGCATTCAGGCTTTGAGTCATCACTTGAGTCCCGATGAAATGTTCAAATCCTGGTACTATCTTTTGTGTTTGTGAAGAGTTGTGGGTTTAGGCTCTTCAGCCTCTTGTTAGTGAGATAGCCCTTAAGTGTTGTTTCTCTTTTCCTGTGGCACCTGCCATACCTCAGCTCTTGTAGAGAAGTATTTTTTCCCTTTCTTGATTTTTCTTTTCTGGTTCACATTTTTGTCTTAAAAGGGTTTAATTGACTGTGAAGAATCAACTTTTCCAAACAGTGTGGTTGTTAAAACTAGTGAAACATCTCATCAATCTTGAGCCTCTCCAGTTCCCTACCTCACTCATCTGAAAAGGCCTTTGCCATTTTCATTGTAGCATATGCTTGGGGAGTAAAATTCCTTACACAGGAAATTTTTGTCTTTGCAGTGCCAACTTTCTTGTGAGCCTATGAATTCTGGACTTTGGTCTTGTTTTATTTGTTTTTGCTTTCAGTCTTCTAGTCATGAATTTCAAGTCTCTTGGTTTGACTGTAAATGATAATTTATGTATTTACTGTTGAATTTTTTATTCGTTTTCATTTTAAATTTAAGAGGACAGAAGCATCAGTGCTAGTTTTTTCCTCCTGCTACCCCAAAAGAAAAGCATCAAAAATACCTTTATAAGAGTTTATTGGGAATTTGTGGCTAATTACATATTGCTTTGTTCAAAACACAGTTCTCAAGTTTTGGCCAGGTATGGGATGTGAACTTTTTTATACTCCTGTCTCCAGACAGGACTATTAAGAGCCTTGGATGCAACAATGAAAACTGTGCTCACATAGCACATTTTTTTTGAAAAGTTTTTATTCCAAGCTCAACTTAATGAATCTTGGCTTCTGTAACCAACAAAAGAGTTCTGCTTTCCTCTCTGTGCTCAGACCGTTCCAAACGTACCAACTCAGGGGGCTTGTCCTGTCCTGTGCTGGATAGCAGTTACTCTGGATTGAAAAAGCTGATCTTTCCCTTTCTGTAACTTCACTGCAGGGACTGGGGAGTTGGGCCTCTGAGATATGTGTGGGGTGGACTTCTGGACAGGGTAGATTTATAAGAGCAAAACAGTTGAGTGGAAAAGAATTCTGTTACCCCCACAGACTGGGCCCTTTTTTTTTTTTATGGCAGCCCAGAAGAGTGGCATGTTGTTCAGCTAAAATAAAGGTCCTGTATTTTTAAGTTGAAATCTCCTTTGTTCTGTAGTTTGAAGTAGCTACAGTTTTGAATATAGAAATGCTCCTTTTAGCTCTTAAAGGCTATACCAAGTGTTCTGCTTAAGAAATTCTGTTGATGCTGCCCTGACTGATTTTTAACTCCTTTAAGCAATGGATTGCACAGAATTGGCAATGAGACAGCCAGTGGTTAGTCATGAAATAATGAGCTAATTGATGCTGAAGTTTACTAATATAGACATGCCACCAATTTAATACAGAATATAGTTTATGGAGGAGTAAGTTTTGTAGTAAGTCCTGTCTTTTCTGTATGTGTAGGTGGTTCTTCAGACTTGCCTGATTTGAGATACTGAGTAAATAACAGCTCATAATTTTGTCCCCAAATCCAGTTATGTAATACTTGGGCATCAGGATGGGGATGATGTTCTGCGATCATAATTGTTGCACTATAGGCCTACCATGGAAGTTCTCTCAATATCTGAGAGCAACATTTCTTACATTTTGCTGAGTACATATATTACCTGAAGATCTTGCCACATTTCTAGTTCTAATTCAGTAGGCCCTGGGAGTAGGACTTGAGATTCTGTGTTTCTAATAAGCTCATGGGAGATGCTAATGCCTCTGGTCTGGAAAGCCTTAAGGCCTCCAAGAACGCTCAGTATATATTTAAAATTTTTTTTAGTGTTTATTTAGCCTCTAAGTTGGCAGGAGTCAGGCAAAGTGAATTCTAGGCTCTTGAAAGTAATGATAAATCCTAGGAACTCTTGAGGGGTGGGGATGGGAGGATGACTGTTAATTATGCAGCCTTAATAAGAATAGATGGGTAAGGTGAAGGAATACTCCACTGCTAGAGCCATTTGATCTCCAGCATGGCCAATTGTGAGGGGAAAATATAGCATTAAAGAGAGCTTGCCAGAGGTTACTGGATGTATTTGTACTTTCTCTGAGGCAGCAAAGGACCTTTTACAGGGAAGCAGCGAATAGTGATTCTCAAGGTGTGACCCCAGCCCAGCAGCATGTCATCATCACCTGGGGACATGGTAGAGAGGCAGATTCTCAGGTCCACCCCAGACTACTGAATCTAAAACTCTGGAAGTAAAGCCCAGCCATCGATGTTTAAATGAGGCTTCATGTAATTCTGATACACATTAAAATTTGAAGTTAGGTAAGTGACAGACTAGGTATTAGAACACAGGTGTATTTGATTCCAAAGTCTATGCCTTTAGAACAGTTTGACATTTTATTTGAAAGAAATTATCAATAATTGAGAGCTTAAAGCTATCATCGTTCCTTAATGGGGAAAAATACCTTTCATTTTGCTCATTTGAATATTTATTATGCATATTAGGTTACTCTGTTCCACTAAGAAAAGATGTTCTCCGTTTTTCATCATTTGCTGAGAAAGGGTTTAGATGGTGTTGGTTGTGCAGCTGCTGCATCTCTCTAAAGTCACAGGAGGGTGGCATTGTACTGTTTCTTGTGGTTGCCGTGTACACTGCAGTAGTATTGAAGAACCTCATTGGTTCTGGAACATCATTGTCGGAAGCCATTGTCTGTGCCTGTGCCCTGTGGGGCTTTTTTTTTTTACCCTGTGGGGCTTTCTTATAGTGACTTCTCACTCATGTACATTGTTTTAAAGTTTCCTGGGGGAAGAATTCAGTGAATTTTTTGGTAGGAGAAAAGGCAAAATATGCTCTTGGCTGACAAGGAGTAAAAGCACTGGTAACTTTCTCATTTTACCATCATCTTTCCTTAAAACTATCAAGTTTGTCATCTGATTGAATTTGCCTGAGATAGTATCTTCATGATGTAGACCACTACTAAATCTTGGGACACTGAGAACCAAGAACTGAACAAGGGAGGAACTAACTAATCTCCAGTTCTCTGTACTTAGGACGTGCAGACCCTTGGTGACATCAGGGCAGGGCTAGCCAGGAGGTACCATGGCAGTGAGCCTAGCTAGACAGGACAGGGACTGGCAGGTCGAACCGAGATTAAGAGCAGGAAAACCAGAGATGGAAATGGAAGCACTGTGGGTCAGGGAGGTGAGACTGAAGAAGTCAGTGAAAGCATGGAGGTAGAAGCAAGTGTTTGAAATACAGAAGCTGACAGTTCTAATACAGAGTTCAGGCAGTTAGCTAGCACAGACCAAGGCCCAAATGCAGGATTTGGGCAATCAAATGATACGGGCCCACTTAAAGTCCTGGGACACAGTAGTGACAGAATAAGGGGTAATGTTGATTTTGAGCCACAGCTTGAGGCTGTGAGCCTAAGATACTGCCTCCTACCTGAAGTGGGATCGTATCTCCCAGCAGGATTAAGCTGTGGTGATCGGTGAACATACCTCCCTCAGTCAGTGGGACTGAGGAGATTGGAGTGAACCAGACAGCTTATTCTCTTAGGAGAGTGGTGTTCTAAATGACTCAACCCATTCATATCCTGTTTTCCCCTCATTCTACCAGTGACTGAGAAAGTCTACGAGAGTGAATCCTGCACAGATAGTGAAGAAGAACTTAAGATGAAGACTTCCTCTGTCCATAGGCCTCCTGCCATGGCTGTGAAAAAGGAGCCCAAAGAGGAACGAAAGGGCCCAAAGAAGGGAACTGCTGCTATGGGCAAAGCCAATAGACAAGTGGCCATTACTGGCTTCTTCCAGAGAAAGTGAACTGCCATCTCTGTTGGGTCAGAGATGTGGTGTGGTCAAGGGACAAGCCCAGGACGTACAGACTCTCACTTACTGTGTAAGTTCATCCAGCGCCTCGCCTCACATGTGTCAAAAGACTGTTCTTCTACCCTGTAAGGTTTATACGGCTTCTGATTTTCAACAAAAAGGAAATCACCTGGACGCAAGAGGCAAAAGAATATTTGAAAAGCTGTTACCTTCTAATGACAATTTTTAAGCACAATTTTGACCTGTCCAGGAGAAGATTTCACTCCAAAAATAAATTGGAACAGGTTTCTGAATTATCACTGAAGCCATTAGTGGCTAATCCACTGTGTCCTACCCATCCTCTGCCCTTATCCATCTATGTATGGCTCAGGAAGTGATCCTCCTTGTTCTTTTGTATTCCATGGACTTGTGCATGTATTCTTTTATCCCTGAATTTTACTGGGTGTGTCTATCATTCCCCCACCCTCCCTCCCCCACTCTCACCCTTCTGTGTGAAGTATTTTCTGTAAGTCTTTTAAATCTTGGACTAAGGCTGAAACAAAAATCTGCCTATAATCCTCTTTTCCTCCATTATAAAGTACACTGACACCTGGCCACAGACCAGCATGTTACTTGTGTTCTAGCCCTTTCACAAAAGCTCTTACTTTCTAGACCTTTACTTGCAATTAGTGGTTAGGGAAAAGCCTGAGGCAGAGCACAAATAGAAAGTAATGATGTATTCAGCCCCACCAGAAATTACTTAGAGTCAGCACTGATGATATTAAAGGACTTGTCAGGTTGCTGACATAGGGTGTGCTGTATATTGCTCTTAGTGATTTTTGTCTCCTCTCCGCTCTCCCTTTTCCACTCTCAAGACCTAGAGAGGGAAACCCATACAGTGAAATGAAGGCTAAAAAGAGAAGTCCTTTCTTACCAACAGTGTACAACAGTGAAGTAAAATTTCTCCTTTTTAAGGAACCTGAATGTTAGAAACAGCAGTTTTCCAGAAAGGGTAATGAGGAAGGGGTAAAGCGCCTTGTCTGTCAGTGTCACTCCTCTGTAATTTTAACTCCCCACGTGCTTAAAAGTAGAGGTTCCCCAAGAAGAGAGGGAGAGAGCCAAGTCATTGGTACATCTAAACATTTTCATTTTTTGTTTGTGGAGAATCATTTATTCCAGTGAAAACTTGGAAGCAGCTTCCTGTATGGCTGGGCAGTGAGCTTGGGGGATGGAGGTGGTGTAGCGCTGTCCTCACTCAGCGAGCTCTGAGGAAAGGGAAGGAGCACAGGCTCAGCTGCTGGCCTGACTCATGACTAACAGAGGAGGGATGTCTGACTTGCCTCTTGCTCCTTCCATCTTCGCCTGGTGTATGTCGTAAGTGATGCAGTCAGTCATCTACTGTTTAAGGTTAGGTTTGTGCCTGACCTTGAATTAATAGGAGCTTCTTTAAGCAGCTGTCACCCAGGCCCCTCCATCCAGGCACCCCATGGACTTGATTAAAACCAGAGGTTTGGGAGATGAGTCCCGGCGATACGTCTACAACTTGAGAAGACTAGAGGCTTTGTGAGCAAGCTAAGTAAAGGTTGACATATTCCAAACCCCTTTCTTTTTAAAAAGTAAAAGGACAGAGAGAAGGCTGGAAAGGCTGAACTTAAACCTTTATAAAAAAATTTCTGGAGAGGAATCCTTTTTAAATGGTTATTTTTGTCATTGCCTCTAGTCATTTTTCTAACTAGAAATGGAAAATTAAAGAAAAAAGCAACAATCCAGTCGTTTTTAAAAAAGTTACATTGGGATCTCTAATAAAATCACATTTTGAATTGGAAAACTCTGGTGCTGATGGAGTTCTGTCTTTGCAAGGATAATGCAAATCCTGTGATCACTGTGCCCAGTACGCTGCCTACACTCTGAGCCGTCTGTGAGGCTGGGTAAGTAGTAAGTACTGGCTGTTTTTTTTCTTTTTGTAAAAAAAACTACTATGTTATTCACATGAGTTAAATAAATTTGAGAAGTTGTTTTAAAACAAGGCTTCAAACTGAATGTCTGATGAGTCTTATTTGACAGGACGGCAACAGTGTATGCAATTATTCAAACTCTGAACAGGAAGAAGGCTGGTTTTCAGTTTATATTGTTAAAATAGCATACCCATAGTCTGCAATGGACAAGTTATTTGCTGTCTTCATCACTTTTCAGCCCTGTGGGAAACCTTAGTTTCAGCCAACCTCATATTTTAGTTCCTTCAGAAGAAAATCTTGTCCTGATCCTGCAATTGTGTTAGTCTGGTTTCACCACTTGCTGGCTGCATGACCATGGACAGATTTCTAAGGTTCTTCATCAAGCTAGAGCTCAGGCACGTTACCATGGATTGTCAAGAGTGAAGTAATTTATATACAGGATAAATTCAGAACACGTAGGTGCTTTGCAAGTGATGGCTTCCTTCTTGATGTCATGAATGATGCAATTAGCCACCAGCTTCCTGAAATGTTATCAAGGATATGACCCAGATGTTATACTCTTTCAAAATCATCATTCTGGCTGTAAATGTAGTCAAAGAGGGAAGGAAGATTGTTATACTATTTTATGCAAGGTTTTAGAGAGTATATTTTCCTACTGAGAGAAAGGAAGATTCACAAATGACTGTCTTTACTATTCATGAAAACATTGTGCATCATGTCAGGCTTCTGTCGTGACCACTAGAATATAGAATCCTAGAAATTCTATAGAAATCCTAGTTTCTTCTACTAGTTGTCCTCAGGAACTAGTAGAAGAAACGAGGAAGTAAAATGAAATTATGGCATCACATGGTGAGTGCAATCGTAAATGAGCACAGGGTCTTCTGAGAGCCCATGGGAAGGTGGGTGTTGGAGAAATCTTCCCAAAGGAAAGAAAACTAAGTAGTTTTTCTGAAGGATGAGTAGGATTCTACCAGGCAAAGATGAAAGGATTTTCCAGGCAGAGGAACATGACTTTTAGAGGGAAATGAACTGTTAGAATTTGGGAGTAGGGAGGAAAATATACCGAGAAGTGAAGTCGGGGTCTAAGGAATTTGGATTTTATTTGAAAACTGTGAGAGCCAACTGAAGAATTTTAAGAAGAAGAGTAACATTAGAAGTTGATTTTTATTTAAGCATGACAGCTGGCATTTTCTTTGATTTTGTGTGCCATATAGGGAGTGTTTCTATCCAGCTCTTACATTGTATCTTAGTTCTAGTGGTATTTAAAGTTCTAATGGAATTAAAGAAAAATGTCCTGGTTAAAGAAAGATTGCCTAATTCTGGCAGTCAGGATAGGCCGTTGCAGTATTTTCCCTTGTCTTCCTACATCAACACAGCTTTCTCTAGCAGAAGTGATTTCAAGTTTTTAAAAAGTGATTTAAAAAAACTGGTAGTTCTCCTCTGACATCTCAGTGATATGTGCCTCTACTCATTCCCCTGAAAAAAACAGAGGACGAGTGGAGCAGTTCTATTCCTTTCCTTTGTTTCTCTAAGAAGACATTAGTTATTATACAGGAGAGAGCTGAAGAGAAGGGCCATATAAGGAAACGAAATAGTTGCTCCAGGACCTGAGTAGAGTGAGTGCATAATAACGTATTTGCCAGAAACGTACTCTGTGTCAAGACTCGTTTTGGTAAACTTGTCTCCTTTCATTGGTTCTGGGACCTCAGTATTCTGTCATGCAGCTTTTACCACCGTGAAACATTCTGGGGCTGCCTCGTTTTGTTGGGAAAAGGCAGTATTGCTTTCTGAGTTATTACCCTGGCGGCTCTGTAAATCAGCCCATGTTGTCACCATGCCCTCTCTGAAGGGCACATTGTACCCAAATAGGCTGCATTTAGGATTGACGCTTGCCACTCCCTGCTGCTTGACACTTCTCACCACTTGTATCTGTGTCCAGTTTTTTTTTTTTTTTTTTTTCGTGTGTTCTTAAGTGTGGGCCACCCACAGATTGCCACCCAGGCTCTTGAGCCTGAGAAACCTGGGAAGGCTTCTGATCCAAACCCACCTCAACTCTAGGATTCCCCTTCATTTCAACCCCTAACTCGGCTGGCTTCTCCACCCCTCTGCCCTGCTTTTTTCTCATTTGCTTTTTGCCAGACTTCTTGTTTCTTGAGGCTTCACTTTGGCTTCTCTCTCCCCCGCCCCACCCCCCACTTTTTTTTTTTTTAACACTCAAAGTTCTTCACAGCTTGTCTTCTTTTCAGTCCTTTAGGCTTGCTTTCTCAAGGTTCTTATGTCTTCTACTGAACTGCTCTTGAATGGAAAAAAATCACATTGTTCAGCATCTACTTTGGGTCATTCAAATCCAAAGGGTCAAGGAATTGTTGAATACTAGTCATATTTAGTCCTAGATAAGGCACTTGAGGGATTGCAAGCGCTCAGAGGTTAGCATTTTGGAGTGGAGCACAAGCACACTAAACAGCATTGTATAGCAGCTGAGATGGTGCTTAAGGGAGTGGGAAGAGGAACTTAATTCAGAAGAGAACTGGGACAATCATAATGGGCAAAATTTATAGTCCCGTGTAAAGAATAACAAAGGATTTAAGACATGAAACAGGCTGAGGGAGGTTCACCATTTTAGTGGATTTTTATCTAGCTGTTTGAACATGACCATTTACATAATCATGGTGTAAGTAAACCATGATAAAGTGAATCCTTACTGAGGTTATTTCTGCCCTACCTTAAAAATGAGACTATTGACAAGATAGCAAGCATGTACCCAGGGTTAACCCAAAAGGCGAGATCTACATATATTGGGTCAGTGTAAATTCAACTCAGTTTTGCACACACCCAACAGTATTGACATACTGGGGAAGCAGGGAGCTGTGATGGAAGCAACACCAGTTGGGAGGCAGTGGGCTCTGCATGCAAACCCTATGCCAGGCACTGGCATCAAGTGAGGTACTCATCTTCCAAGAACTTGTTTCTTCATCTTTAGAGTGAGCTATACCATCTACCCTAAAGGGCTGTTTTCAGGCTCGAATGAAATGAGGCATGGGCAGTTAGTCCCTAGTATTTTGACATGCATACTGTGCTAAGTTGCTTCAGTTGTCTGATTCTGACACTATGGACTGTGGCCCACCAGGCTCCTCTGTCCACGGGATTCTCCAGGCAAGAATACTGGAGTGGGTTGCCATTTCCTTCTCTAGGGGACCTTGCTGACCCAGGAATTGAGCCAGCATCTCTTATGTCTCCTGCATTGGCAGGCAGGTTCTTTACCACTGGCACCACCTGGGAAGCCCTGTTTTGACATACCTAACTAACACAAGGGCTTCCCTAGTGGCTCAGCTGGTAAAGAATCTGACTGCGATGAAGAAGACCTGGGTTTGATCGCTGGGTTGGGAAGATCCCCTGGAGAAGGGAATGGCTCCCACTCCAGTATTCTGGAGAATTCCATGGACTGTATAAACCATGGGGTCGCAAAGAGTCGGACACACTGAGCAACTGTCACTTCCACTTTAGCTAACACGAAACAGGACACCTACCGTGTGGCAGGTACTGTTCCAAGAATGTTGAATGTATTAGCTTTTTTTTTTAAATTGAGGTATAGTTGATGTACAATATTAGGTATACAATATAGTAATTCACAATTTTTAAAAGTTATAGTTTATAAAATATTTGCTATATTCCCTGTGTTGTAAATCCTTGTGGCTTATTTAGTTTATATTAGTAGTCTGTACCTCTTAATCCCCTATTCCTATCTTGCCTCTTCCTCCCAGATATATTAATTCTTAATCCTTACAGCAACCCTAAGTACTTTTTCTTTTATCCCCATTTTGCACATGAGGAAACTGAAACAGAAATAACACAACTTGTTCAAGATCACAGAGTCAGCAAGTGACAGGCAGGCTATCAATCGTGACAATTTGGCTTCAGTGCCTGCAGCCTTAACCACTATGCTATACTGCTTTTGGCTCTATATTAGCTCACACTTCCGTACTGCCTGATTAGGATTCACGTTCATTTTTACAAGTGAAAATACAGCTAGGTTGTTCAGATCCCAGGCTGTCAGATTTGAAAGCGATCTTACTGTTTATCCAACTCAACCACCCATCTTCTGCCTGAGTCCTCTCTACAGCATTCCTGCCAAGTGGTCTTGAATCTATAAACAAAGATTCAATGATGTTCAGTATACCATACTTACTAAATTACATAGTTAGATAAGTAAACTAATAAATGTTAGGAAGAATTTAAAGAGAGACTAGAATAAAACTTTAATTTTTAGATCATCAGGAAATTCTTCTGAATAGAGCATAGTTTGCTAAGTAATCCATTTAGTTGCTTTTAGTCTAAATCAAGAACAATTTTTCCTTGGAAAGATTGTCCAATTCTTGGCCTTGCCTTTGACTTAACCTCTGTAAGAGAATCAAGAAATTTTGCCATTTTTTTTTTGCCCTACTGAAACCATGTTGAGTTCACAAGTAGTAAAGTGGCTTCAGGACACTTGTTAGCCTCTGATGGCTCTGGATTAGACCAAGGGAGTCTTCTCCAAACCAGGTTTTCCTAAAAGATATGTGATGATTACATAAACAGCATAATCTGGTATTGTGGGTTGTTTTTTTTTTTTCTTTTTCAGCCTCTCCTGGTATGGGAGGTACAGGAAGCAGAACCATTTTCCTGAAACCATGAAGCCTGATAGGAGAGTTTCCCTTGTCCCTGTTAGTTATATTCCACCTTTTCATGTTGCTTCATTTGATCTTATTTCACCCTTGTGATAAACCTCAAGGTTTTTCTCTCCCCTGTTTTGCAGAAAATGAGCCCAGGTCATTTATCAAGGATACTTAAGCCCCCTCCCAGTAAGGGGGCGGACTAAGGCTAGAACCAAGGTCTTCAGACTTCACATCATGTAACTCTTCCACTGTAGAGCAACTGCTAAGAAGAATGTGTTGGTCTTCTCATGAATGTGCCTTGAATGAATGCTTACTGATTTGCCCAACAGTCATGGCGGCTGCTATGAAAGATAAAAGAAAAGCACATGACAAGTTCTCTGCTTCTTGCAACTGAAAGTCTGTAAAGGTCAAACATGTATGTCTTGTGCATCTCACAGACTTCTGTCAAAAGTTCATTATGTGCTAGATGCTGGGGATACAAAGATGAATTTCTTGCCCTTGAGGAATTAGTGGAGGGAGAGACATAGACAAATAGTTAAAATGTGCTATAATGATAAAACATTAGTGCTTACTGTGGGCCAGAATTTGTGCTAGATCTATTTTCTTTAATCCTCACAACACTTTTCATCTACAAATGATACAGAGGCTCTGAGTTTAAATGATTTGGCCAATAAGTGGCAGAGGTGAGATGCATTTATTTTCAATAATAAATTTATAATGAAAAATTGGAGGAACTAGAATACCTGAATGACTGTGATTAGCAAACCTGTATAGGAAGCTGACTCCCTGTCAGATGGGTGTGTGGGTCAATGTGGAGGCTGGAACAAAAGGAGTAAAATGAATTACAACTTCAGAATTGTCAGATAGAGATGACCTTACTGGTGGTTCAGGTCACTAAATCTTTGGCTACAAGCCCCTGCATCTGTCTTTACATAAGGGGGACCACGTGAGTGGACTATACATTAGGCTGGAAGGCTACATCGCTCCAGCCGGCCCGGGAGGAGGGCCAGAGTTTAAACTCTAGGCTTTCTGACTTGAAACCTATTTTCTTTCCACTGTGTCATGTCCTCCCTCCGCTGCGTAAAGGAAGTATGTGCCCACGGTCGGTGTGGGCCCAGAGAAGGGTTGTCTGTGACTGCCCTAGGGATTAAGGGTTCACAGGATGAAGTTCTTAAATGAAGAAAAAAAGTTTGTCAAATGGGAAAGTGAAAGGCACCCCAGGCAGAAGGAACAGAACATGTTACGTAAGAGGCATAGACCCATGAGAAAGCAGAGTGTTAATGGAGTCACAAAGGGTCAGATGTGACTGCACGCGCAGACACAAGTGTTCAGTGAGGGACGGAATAGTGGGTTTTGAGACGAGTAGGCAGAGGCCACATCACAGAGGCTTGCTAAGTAGCCTAGACTTTATAGGCAATAGAAAGCATTGATAAATTGTAACATCTGAGATTCGTACATTAGAAAAATCACCCTTTGTAGCCTGAAAAAAGAATCACCAATCTGATATAGGTCATAAATCAAAGCCAACCTACACCTGTATCTTGAGATAGAACAAGCAGACAAACATAATATGAAGTTGGATTTAGTTCGGTTTTAGGCAAATTTCTGTGATCCCCTTGGAAACTCGGGACAGGAGAGGACTGGGGTGACTTCAAATGTGGACTGAGTAGCCTTTTGCTGGGTCATCTCATGCTTGGAAATCTTCTGGCTTTTGCCTGAGCCATGGTCCTCATTAAACCATGGAGATGGGATTGGTTCCACAGTTCCACTAAGGAACCATGTAGGCCATTCTCTGACGCACGAACACACACTCTGATTTAGACCTGGAACTGACTGTATCTCCCTGGAATTTTCTGGGCCAAAATGACCCATAATCCCAGACTGGTCAACTAAACTCATCTCCTATGAATAATGAATAAATGTGGCTAAGGTTGTATTTATTGTACACCTATTACACACCAGGTGCTTTCATATACTTCATCATTTACTCATAATTTTGTGAAGTGTAGCTATCAGCCCAATTTTGTGAATTAAGAACTTAAGAGAGGCTACCTCTCAGCACTGGCAGAGCTGGGGTTTGAGGGGCAGACTGAGGGTCCCATCACCATCCTCTCCTGACATGAGTTCCAGTGGGGTGGAACACAGTAAGCCGTCTTGCATATTGTAATGAGGGTTCACATCAGGCATTCACTGAACAGCCATTATGCTCAGGACTGGACAATGATAGGCTTCTACTCTAGCAGTGAGGAGTTTTGGCGGCAAACTCCTAGGTTTACCCTAAAATAAGGGACCAGCTATCCTGAAGCCTTTGCATGAAGCCCCCACTCTTACTTAGAATTGTGTGTAACTCATGGCTTCAGTTGTGTAACTTAGCCAATAACACATTAGAAGCAGCTGAGCAGCTAGAAAGTGTCACTTATTTGTTTTCAAGCAAGTGGATATCACTTCTTGGTTTTGTATTACTAGAAAGTAGTTGAATTTTAGAGTTGAGACAGACTGGAGCTGAATGCCCATTCACCACCAGTGTGACTTTTCAGAAGTCACGGAACTTCCCTGAGCCTTGATTTGCTCATCTGTAAGATGAAGATAATATCAATATCTATGAGCAGATTAGTATGAGGATGAGAGACCAGAAAGTGTCCAGTTCATAGTGTTTGGTCAGTAATTATCATTATTTTCAAAGCAGTGCTTTAGACTTTAATCTTACCTGTGTGAGAAAAGTGAGTTGTCATCCTTCATTTGTTTCCTTTTCAACCTCTATTATAGACAACACGTTGGCCTATCACACCTGGTGCTCTGCCGAAGTGAGGAGGCAGTGTTCGAGTGGGCAGCCTTGTGATTCCAATCACCTGTCCGATCCTTGAGCCACCAGCACCTCTCCCTCTCAGTGGGCTGACGTGTCCTTCTGCATATGTTCTGAACTCTTGTTTCAGCCACACTTCTACTTGAAACAGTTTAGAGGAAAGCCAGGGGTCTGAGTGCACATTCTATTTCTCCAAAAACAGGCATCAGAGGGGTCTTTTATAAGTGAAAAGTAAACAGATCTCCGGCAGCAGAGGCCTCCTCCTGCCTGCCCCAGTGATGGGGGCTGGGGTGCTCATAGTCACGCCTGCAGTTTGAGCCCATCTGTTTTTCTGTCCGCCTCCTGAGTACTGTCCCCTTGTGGTTTGCATCATTCCCAGAGACGAGCCAACTCCAACCTCCTCAATCCACTTGGTCAATAACTGTCTTATTTAAACACACTCTCTCTCTCTTTGGGCGCCAGATGTGAAATTTCAAGGCAGTAGAGGCCAGGCTGGCTAACGCCGGGACACCTGCTTTAGCAGGCAAGCCAGTCAGCTGCTGCTTCTGATGATGTTGGCCCTTTTTCATGGACTTCATGAGGGTTTCACCCCACCAAGCACACACACAGGCAGCTGAAGGAGCCTCATAAATTATGGTTTTGTTTGTTTACTTAGAGCAGGCAGCATGGTGTAGTGGAAAGAGCCTGCACTTGGAAGCAGAAAACATGGGTTTGAGTCCTCGCTGCTTATGGGATTTTGTCTTCATAGCACCTCTTTCCTCCCAGATATGTAACACCTGAAATGATAATAAGTGCTATTTGTTTATTTGCTTATATCCTCCACTACAATGTCGTGAGTCCTCGGAGGTCAGGGCCTACTTTCACCATAGTTCCATCTCCAGCACCTAGGACAGTGCCTGGAACATAGTAGGCTCTTAGAGATTTCTTGAATGAATGAATTCTAAAACTACCTCTTCTACTCACTGGCCATGTGATCTGGGAAGTCATTTTATCTTCCTTGGGCCTTGATTCTGTCAGCTGTAAAATGAAGCCATTAGATCTCTATCCCTGAAGCTCTAAGATGATAAGAGTCATTTAAAAAAGTTACTCTGGGCCTTCCCTGGTGGTCCGGTGGCTAAGACTCCACACTCCCAAAGCATGGGGCCTGGGTTCCATCCCTGGTCAGGGAACTAGATCCCACATGCTGAAACTAACAGTTCGCATATGTTGCAACTAATGATCCTACATGCCATATCTAAGGAACCCAAACATGCCACAATGAAGACAGAAGATCCCACGTACTGCTACTAAGACTGGGTGCAGCCAAATATATATATATAAAGTTATCTTGTGTCTCTGGGATGGGCACTCTGCCAGTCCCTGAAAATATACAGTCATGAATGAATCAGAAACAGAACCTGCCCTCATAGAGTTCTGAAAGGGAGAGGCAACCAAATAAATTATGGCATGTACAGGTATTTAAGGACTGCTGTGATAAGCCCCACAAAGGATCTGTAGAGGCCACTGTGACAAGATGTAATGGACCAAACTGTTGGGGATCATCCAGGGTGCTATCCCAGCAAGAGTGACATTGAAGCTCAGACATTACAGATAAGTAGGAGTTAGCCAGGCAAAAGGGGTAAAGGATTTCAGGCACATATGAAGGCCCTGGTGGGGGAATGTGGCTGGAGTGCCGTAACCGACAGGAAGATCATACCCAAGCTGAGGCCAGAGAAGTAGGCTGAGCCAGACTGTTGAGAAGCCTGTGACTGTGGAAAGGACTGTCCTTCTAAAGGCAACGGGAAACCATGGAAGACAAGAGCTGCCACTATAGAGAGAGCCCTAGTACAGTCAAAAAGGAAGTCTGTACCTCTTCCTTACATCCTAGGATAGGTGGGCATATAGCACCCCATTTTGTGGATAAAGAACCAGGCCTAGGGAGGCCAGGTGACTTACCAAGACCACTAGGCATGTCAGTTGCAGAACTTCATCTTTGAAGTTCATCTTTCTTTCAGTCCACTCTTTTCTCTATAGCTATAGAGACAGGAAACAGGAACAGCTATAGGAAGCAGGAAACTGCCAGAGGCCTAGGAGGAAGCTGAAAGTTACCTCACATGGGGTCTGGTCATTCACTGACAGTGAGGTACTCAGGTGTGTGGTTCCTGGAGATATAAGCAGAGGGTCTATGAAGCTGATAGAACCCTGTGGATTGGGGGCAAAAAAAGTACTAAGAAGGGACTTCCCTGGTGGTCCAGTGGTTAAGAATCCTCCTGCCAATGCAGGAGACCCAAGTTTGATCCCTGGTCAGGGAAGATCCCATATGTCATGGAGCAACTAAGCCTGTAGTCCATAACTAACGAATCCACTTTCTAGAGCCTGTAAGCTGCAACTACTGAAGCCTCCATACCTCCAGCCCATGCTCTACAACAAAAGAAGCCACTGCAATGAAAAGCCCTTGCACCACAACTAGAGAAAGCCCACAAGCAGCAATGAAGACCTAGCACAATCATAAAGAAAGAAAGTACTGAGAAGGAAGGAAACTCTAGTATAAACTGAATAGGTGGGGAGACCAGCATGAGTGACCACTGCCAGCAGACTCAAGAGAGTATCATAATGGGCTTGTTAGCTCCCCGAGTGGGGTTAATTGCCCAAGAGTCAGAGATCTTGACTACCCTCACTTGGCTGGTGGGAGAGCCCTGCACAGACTGTCCTCTGGGTATGTTTCAGAGCCAAGCTGACTTTTTAGCAATTTACTGTTGATTGAACCAATGTTTAATGTGGTGCTAGGCAGGGGAAATAAATTGAAGATCAGGATGACATGGTTCACGCCTCCAGAGAGTTTACAATCTAGTGAGGATTAACTGTTAGTAAGAAGTATAATAATTAAAATATTTAAGAGAAAGGCTTTGAAAGAGAAGTACAGGACACCATGAAACTTCTAAATTAGAAGGGGCCTCAAGTCGAGACTTGGTGGGTATGGTAAGGATGCAGGGTCAATTTCAGTGAGGACAAGGACTATGTAGACCTTTTTCACTGCTAGATCGTAGCACCTGCTTCATGATGCTGCACTCTGCTTATTCGCTCAGTCATGTCCAACTCTTTGCGACCCTATGGACTGTAGCCTGCCAGGCTCCTCTTGTCCATGGGATTCTCCAGGCAATAATACGGAGTGGGTTGCCATGCCCTCCTCCAGGGGGAGGGGGGCTACATGATGGGCCTCCATAAATGCTTGATGAGTGAATAAACGAAAGGAGGAGTGAATAAAGTGATGCCAATTTCTAAATCGGTAAGCCAAGTTGAGGATATAAATAAAGTTCCGTAGTGGCTGTATCAATTTACATTCCCACCTACAGTGCAAGAGCGTCCCTTTTTCTCCACACCCTCCTCCAGCATTTATTGTTTGTAGACTTTTTGATGATGGCCATTCTGACCAGTGTAAGGTGGTGTCTCACTGTGGTTTTGATTTGCTTTTCTCTAATAACGAGCAATGTTGAGCAACTTTTCATGTGTTTGTTAGCCATCTGAATGTCTTTGGAGAAATGTCTCTTTAGGTCTTTTTCCCACCTTTTGATTGGGTTTGTTTTCCTGGTATTGAGTTGTATGAACTGCTTGTATATTTTGAAAATTAATCCTTTGTCAGTTGTTTCACTTGCTATTATTTTCTCCCATTCCAAGGGCTGTCTTTTCACCTTGCTTATAGTTTCCTTTGCTGTGCAACAGCTTTTAAGTTTAATCAGGTCCCATTTGTTTACTTTTGTTTTTATTTCCGTCACTCTAGGAGGTGGGTCATAGAGGATCTTGCTTTGATTTATGTCATTGAGTGTTCTGCTTATGTTTTCCTCTAAGAGTTTTATAGTATGGAGATTACTTTAAAAACTAGGAATAAAACTACCATATGACCCAGCAATCCCACTCCTAAGCATATACCCTAAGGAAAAGAGCTGAAAAAAGACACATGTATCCCATTGTTCATTGCAGCACTGTTTACAATAGCTAGAACATGGAAGCAACCTAGATGCCCATTGACAGATGAATGGATAAAAAAGTGGTGGTACATATACACAATGGAATATTACTCAGCCGTAAAAAGGAATGCATTTGAGTCAGTTCTGATGAGGTAGATGAACCCAGAACCTATTA
Organism: Antilocapra americana; assembly: GCA_007570785.1. Classification (NCBI taxonomy): domain Eukaryota; kingdom Metazoa; phylum Chordata; class Mammalia; order Artiodactyla; family Antilocapridae; genus Antilocapra; species Antilocapra americana. The sequence goes on along the minus strand of ML663009.1, from coordinate 907,241 downwards.
TACAAAGTGAGTTAGAAAGAGAAAGATAAATATCATATTCTAATGCACATATACAGAATCTAGAAAAATGGTTCTGAAGAATTTATCTACAGGGCAGCTTTGGAGAAATAGACATAGAGAATAGACCTATGGACATGGGGACAGGGGAGGAGAGGGTGAGATGTACGGAGAGAATAACATGGAAACTTACATTACCATATGTAAAATAGATAGCCAACAGGAATTTACTGTATGGCTCAGGAAACTCAAACAGGGGCTCTATATCAACCTAGAGGGGTGGGATGGGGAGGGAGATGGAAAGGAGGTTCAAAAGGGAGGGGATATTTGTATACCTGTGGCTGATTCATGTTGAGGTTTGACAGAAAACAACAAAATTCTATAAAGCAATTATCCTTCAATAAAATAATAAATTAAAAAAATAAAGTTTCATACAGAGAAGAAAGCAGTGTAAAGGCCTAGATAGATTAAGAAAATAGTTTAATATGGCTGAAGCAAAGTCAAGAAAGCTCAGAGTGGCAAGATTCAAGGCTGAAGAGGTTTAAGAGGAGGTCAGGTCATGCAGAGGAAGAAAAAAAAAATAAGAAAGACACTAGTGGCTGAACACACACACACAAACAGGGAAAGCCAACAACTCAGGTGGCCTGAGTTTGCAGTGTTGGTTGGGGCAAGCAAAGGACCAGAAATTGAATAGGGATATACCAGGAATGAGCCAATATAGCGGGCCTTGATAAACTCCCAAACAGCTCCACCAAAACACATGAAAGACCAAAGAGTGTACACAGCAGAGATCTGTGTACAAAGGTGTACACTGCACACAGGGGAGACCAAAGAGTGCCCTGGCTGTCCACATACTCCTGGTGGAGGAGATGTAAACAGGTAGAGGGGACATGAGTGCACTCAACAGAAAGAGCTGGGGCAGATTTGTAAACTGCTACAATTTTGAATGTACTTTCTAACCCACATATTAGATTCATCATAGAACCAATGAAGAAAACAAAAATCTTATGGGGTTAGGGTTTTTGAATACAACCTCTAACGAGTCGCTGGTTGACTACTTAGCAATGCTGACACAGAGGCCATCTCTAGGAAGCAAGGCTTAAAAATAAAGTCAAGAATTCAAGAAACAAAACAAAAATAAGACCGATACCAATGGCTGCACACTATAGGCTCCACAGATTTATTCCAGGCAAATTACTAAACCACCACCACCAACACAAACCCTAAAAGAAGAAAGAACAGATTTCAGAATTGCTAGAATATACTATCTAACAAACACAAGAAATGAGATATGCAAAGAAATGGGAAAGTGTGATCCATACTCACGGAGGAAAAGCAGTCAATACAACAATAAGCATATTTGAAAACCTTATAAACCAATTTTACCTGATTGACATTTATAGAACACTGCACTCAATAACTGCAGAATACCTGTTCTTTTCAGCTGTGCATGGAAAATAAGCCATGCATCTTTTCACAAAATTCAACATCTATTCTTGATGAAAAGGGAAAGTTCAGTTCAGTTCAGTCACTCAGTAGTGTCCGACTTTGCGACCCCATGAACTGCAGCACGCCAGGCCTCCCTGTCCATCACCAACTCCCGGAGTCTACCCAAATCCATGTCCATCGAGTCGGTGATGCCATCCAGCCATCTCATCCTCTCTTGTCCCCTTCTCCTCCTAACCCCAATCCTTCCCAGCATCAGGGTCTTTTCCGATGAGTCAACTCTTCACATGAGGTGGCCAAAGTATTGGAGTTTCAGCTTCAACATCAGTCCTTCCAATGAACACCCAGGACTGATCTCCTTTAGGATGGACTGGTTGGATCTTCCTGCAGCCCAAGGGACTCTCAAGAGTCTTCTCCAACACCACAATTCAAAAGCATCAACTCTTTGGTGCTCAGCTTTCTTCACTGTCCAACTCTCACATTCATACATGACCACTGGAAAAACCATAACCTTGACTAGATGAACCTTTGTTGGCAAAATAATGTCTCTGCTTTTCAATATGCTATCTAGGTTGGTCATAACTTTCCTTCCAAGGAGTAAGCGTCTTTTAATTTCATGGCTGCAATCACCATCTGCAGTGATTTTGGAGCCCCCAAAAATAAAGTCTGACACTGTTTCCACTGTTTCTCCATCTATTTCCCATAAAGTGATGGGACCAGATGCCATGATCTTAGTTTTCTGAATGTTGAGCTTTAAGCCAATTTTTCCACTTTCATCTTTCACTCTCATCAAGAGGCTTTTTAGTTTCTCTTCACTTTCTGCCATAAGGGTGGTATCATCTGCATATCTGAGATTATTGATATTTCTCCCGGCAATCTTGATTCCAGCTTGTGCTTCCTCCAGCCCAGCATTTCTCATGATGTACTCTGTATATAAGTTAAATAAACAGGGTGACAATAGACAGCCTTGACGTACTCCTTCCCCTAAATGGAAACAGTCTGTTGTTCCATGTCCAGTTCTAACTGTTGCTTCCTGACCTGCATACAGGTTTCTCAAGAGGCAGGTCAGGTGGTCTGGTATTCCCATCTCTTTAAGAATTTTCCACAGTTTATTGTGAGCCACACAGTCAAAGGCTTTGGCATAGTCAATAAAACAGAAATAGGTGTTTTTCTGGAACTCTCTTGCTTTTTTGATAATCCAGCGGATGTTAGCAATTGGATCTCTGGTTCCTCTGCCTTTTCTAAAACCAGCTTGAACATCTGGAAGTTCATGGTTCACATATTGCTGAAGCCTGGCTTGGAGAATTTTGAGCATCACTTTACTAGCATGTGAGATGAGTGCGATTGTGGGATAGTTTGAGCCTTCTTTGGCATTGACTTTCTTTGGGATTGGAATGAAAACTGACCTTTTCTGATAAAAAGGAAAAAGCCCTACAATTTTCCAAAAACTAGAAAAAGAACAAAGCATTCTAAATCTGTAAAGCAGAATGTATGTTAAACCTGTGGCTAATTATACACTTAATGGTGAAATACTGAACACTTTCTGATTAAGTTTGGGAACAAGGCAGAGATATAGGCCATTATTAATTCATTCAATATTATATCATTGGAGGTTCTGGTCAATAGAATAAGACAACTAAATAAGAGACATATAAAGGAAAGTATGCCTTCAAAACGAAGTAGTAAAATTGTCTTTATTCTCAAAGAACATGATCATGAACACAGAAAAACCTAAGAAAATCTAAACAAACAAGAAAAACAAACAAAAAAAACTATGGAGCTAAGTGCATTTAGTAAAGTTATAAGATACTAAATCAACATACAAGAATCAATTGTATTACCATACATTAGTAATAAGCAACTGAAAAATTTTAAAAATTTAAATACTATCCAAATAGCATTTTGTTATATTTAGGAATAAATATAACAAAATATGTGCAAGACCTCTACATCAAAAACCATAAACACTGAAAAGAGAAATTAATCAAAATTAATGGAGAAATATCATGTTCATGGATTGGAAGAACCCAGTATGTTAATTTGTCAGTTTCCCCCAAATTGATAGAGGTTCAAAGCAATATCAAACTTCTAGCAATCCTCTTTTAAGAAAATTGACAGTTGATTCTAAAATTTATAGGGAAATCTAGAAGATCTAGAATATAGCCATCCTGAAATAGAACAGAGGTAAGGAATCTACCATTACAAATGAGAATAATCAAACTAAATAGTTTTTGCACAGCAAAGGAAACTACCAACAAAATGAAAAGGCAGCCTACTGAGTGGAAGAAGATATTTGCAAGTGATATATCTGACAAGGGATTCATATCCAGAATACATGAAGAACTCATACAAATCAGCATCAAAAAAAACCAAACAACCAATTTAAAAAATGAGCAGAGGACCTGAATAAACATTTTCCCAAAGAAAGATAGATGGCCAGCAGACATATGAAAAGATGCTCAGCATCACCAATCATCAGGGAACTGAGACACCAGTGAGATACCACCTCACACTGTCAGAATGGCTATTCTCAAAAAGACAACAAATAATAAATAACAGTGAGGATGTAGAAAAATAGGAATGTTTGTGCACTGTTGTGCTTTTGCAAATTGGTGTAGCTACTATGGTAAACAATATGGTAATTTCTCAAAAAATTAAAAATAGAACTACAATATAATCCAGCAATTTCACTTCTGGATATTTTTCCCAAAGAAAATAAAAGCATTAGTTCAAAAAGATATAGGCACAGCACTGATCATTGCAGCATTGTGTATAAAAGCCAAGATTTGGAAAGAATCTAAGTGTCCATTATTAGATATATGGACATATGGATAAAGATATGGTGTGTGTGTGTGTGTGTATAATGTTTTATAGAACAAAATAGAAACAGACTCACAGATACAGAGAACAAAAAGATGGTTGCCAGAGGGGAGGTAATAGGGGGATGAATGAAATAAGCAAGAGAAATTAAAAGGTACAAACGTCCAGTTACAAAATAAAGAAGTCATAGGTGTAGAGCATGGGAAATATAGTCAATAATATTATAGTAAATTTATATGGTGACAGATGGTAACTAGACTGTGATTATTTTGTAATTATAGAAATATCAAATCATATAATATGTACCTGGAATTCACATAGTGTTGTAGATCAATTACACTTCAATTAGCATCAACAAAAAGGGACATGCAACCACTGTTTTCTAAGATGTTCTGCAGTAAATAACATTTATATTGTTATAATGATGCAAAAGCTAATTATCAATATAATTAAAATTATGATAAAATTTGGAGAAAAGGATGAGGAAGGAGAGGTGGAGTTATTAAGTCTATCTCTTATAACATTTATACATTTAATAATTATTTTTTTGTTTTCTTTTTATTATACATATATGAGATGATAGATGTTAATGAGATGTGGTATAATCATTTTATAATATATGTAAGTCAAACTGTCATGCTATACATTTTAAATTTATACAGTGATATATGCCAATTGTTTCTCAATAAAACTAGGAAAAAATTTTATATGGAAATATAAAAGATCTAGAATAATCTGTGGTCCATCCATGTTGTCATAAATGGCAATCTTGAAATAGGACATAGTTGAAGAATTTACATTACCTGATCTCTAAGCTTACAGTAATGCCACAGTAATCAAGACAGTGTGGTACTGGTATAAAGATGGAAAAAATAGATCAATGGGGCAGAATATTTAGTCCAGAAATAATGAATAGTCAATTGGTTTTCAGGCCTCCCCAGTGGCTCAGTGGTAAAAAATCTGCCTGCAATGAGGGAGATGCAGGTTCAATCCCTGTGTGGGGAAGACCCCTTGGAGGAGAGCATGGCAACCCACTCTTGTATTCTTACCTGGAGAATCCCATGGACAGAGGAGCCTGGCAGGCTACAATCCATAGGATCACAAAGAGTCAGACATGACTGAAGAGACGTAGCACGCACAACTGATTTTCATCCAAAGAGCAAAAGCAATTCAATGTGGAAAGAAAAGTCTCCTCAATAAACAGTGCTGAAACAATTGGCTACGAAAACGTTTTCTAGAAGAAAACATAGATGATGTTTGGCTAGGCACAGATTTCCTAAACAGGTCCCGAAAGAAATAACCATAAAAGAGAAGCCAATAAAATAGCATTCATCAAAATGTAAAGGTTTAATTTAAAGCTTCTGCTTATCAAAAGACACCATTAAGAAAATGATTAGGAAAGCCATAGACAGAGTAAATAGTCACTATACATTTATCTATAGCCATACTGACAAAGGAATTTTATTCAGAATATATAAACAACTCAACAGTAAGAACACCAAGTTAAAATCCAATTTTTAAAAAGTGGGCAAAAGATAAACAGACTCTAAACAAAAGGAGATAAACAAATGGCCAATAAACACATGAACAAGTGCTTAATATCATTATTTATCAATGAAACAAATGGAAACATCATTGAGCTATCACAACATGCCCACTAGAATCGCTAAAATTTAAATGGCTGGCAGCACCTAATGTGGTGAGGATGTGGAGTAAGCAAAATACATTGCTGGTGGGAGTGTAAAGTGTAGTGATGCAGTCACTTTGAAAATTAGTCTGGAACTTTCTCATAAAGTTAACATGTACCTACCAAATGACTCAGCAATTCCACTTGTAAATATTTACCCAAGAAAATGAAAACATATGTCCATATAAAGATTTTTACACTAATGTTCATAGCAGCTTTATTCCCAAACTGGAAACAACCCAAATATCTATCAACAGGTGAATGGATAAACAAATTATGCTATATTCATATAACAGAATACAACTCACCAATAGAAAGGAATGAACTCTACCAAACATTTAAAGAAGACGTCACACCAGTTTTGCCAAACTCTTCCAAAAATTCAAAGAGAAGACACTTCTCGATTCATTCTATGAGATCACTGCTACCCTCCTACCAGAAACCAAAGACACCACAAGCAAACTACAGACTAGTACCTCTTACGAGTAAAGATGCAAAAACCCTCAACAAAATACTACCAAACTGAATCAGCAACATATAAAAAGAATTACGTGCCATGACCAAGTGATGTTTATCCTAGCAATGTAAGATTGATTAAACATCTGAAAATCAGTTACTGTAACATCAATAAAGGTTAAAAACTACATGATTATCTCAATAGAGTCAGATAAAGTATTTGACAAAATCTAACATTGTTTCATGATTTAAAAATAAAAAACACTAAAAAAAAAAAAAGAATAGAAGGGAACGTCCTCAACCTGATAAAAGGCACTAATGAAAATCCATGGCTAACATCATATTTAATGGTGAAAATCTGAAAGCTTTCCCCGTATGATTAAGAACAAGACAAGGATGTCTCTTACCCTTCTATTTAATGTTGTACTGGAAGTTCTAGCCAGAGCAATTAAGCAAGAAAAAGCAATAAAAGGGACCCATATTGGAAAGAAAGAAGTAAAACTATCTCTATATTCGGAAGATATAAACTTCTAGTAGAAAATTCTAAGGAATCCACTAAAAAACTAAACCTAATAAACTAGTTCAGCAAGATTTCAGGATACAAAATCAATATACAAAAGTCAAGTTTTGTATTTCTACAAACTAGAGATGGACAATCTAAAAATGAAATCAGAAAACAGTTCCATTTAGAATAGTATCAAAAAGAACAGAAATATACTTAACAAAGAAATATAACATTTGTATTCTGAAAATCACAGCACACTGTCAACAGAAATTAAACCCAAGTAAGTGGAAAGATACCCCACTCTCATAAATCAAAAAATTTAATATTGTTAAGATGCAAATGCTCTCTACATTTGATCTGCAGATTCAGTGCAGTCTCTATCAAAATCTTTTAGCAAAAGATGGCTTTTTTTTTCCCAAAAATTGACAAGCCAATCCTGAAATCTATATGTATATAAGGGGCCATAAATTGTCAAAACCATCTCAAAATGGAAGATGACAGTTAGAGTCTCAAATTTCTTGATTTCAAAACTTACTACAAAGATAAATCAATCAAGACAGCTTGATGCTGGCATAAGTATAGACATATAGATCAGTGGAACAGAATTCATGATCCAGAATTAAATGCTTATATTTATGGTCAACTGATGTTTGACATGGGTGCCAAGACACTTCATGAGAAAAGAACAGTCTTTTCAATAACTGGATATTCACATGCTAAGAAATAGACTTGGGTACCTTTCTTGCATTATATGTAAAAGCAAACTGAATAGCGGCTGGAGGTAGGGGTGAATGGGGGATTCTTTAATAAGAGTTTGTTTCACAAGATGAAAAATTCTTAAGATTGATTGCACAGCAGTATGAATGTATTTAATACTACTGAACTGTGTAAAATAGTTAAGACAGTAACTTTTATGTTATGGATGTTTTACAATTTAAAAGTTTTTAATAAAAAATATTTAACTCAAGGTGGATTATAGACTTAAATATGAGGGCTAAAATTATAAAACTCTTCAAATTTTATAAACTTGGGTTAAATAAAGCCTTCTTAAAACACCAAAGGCATAAATGATGAAAGAAAAGATAGTTAAACTGAACTTCAAAGGATGCTTTCAAAAATAAAAAGATCACCCATAGAATGGGAGAAAATATTTGTAAATGATTTATCTAATAAGGGAACTGCATTCAGAATATATAATGAATTGTTACAATTCAACAATAAATAAATAACCTACCTGAAAAATGGGCGAAGAATCAGAATATAATTTCTCCAAAGAAAATACACAAACAGCCAATAAACATGAAAAAAATGCTTAGCATCATTAGTCATTAGAGAAATGCAAATGAGAATTACAATAAGAAAACATTTTACACCCACCAGAATAGCTTTAATAAAAAATGCAGTAACAAGCGTTGTTGAGGATATGGATAATTTGGAACCCTCATGCTTTGCCAGTGGAAATGTAAAATGGTGCAGCCCTTCTTGAAAACCATTTGGTAGCTCCTCAAGAAGTTAAACATACAGCTGTTACCATATGACCCAGAAATTCTACTCCTAGGTAGTGATATATATCCGGAAGAAATAAAGCTTATGTCAAAACAAAAACTTGTACACAAATGTTCATGGCAGTGTTATTCAAAATAGCCCAAAAGTAGAAACAACCTAAATGTCCATCAATTGATGAACAGATAAATAAAATGTGGTATATCCATACAACAAAGTATTATTCAGCCATAAAAAGGGATGAAGTATTAATATACGCCACACCATGGAAGAACCTTATAAATCTTATACTAAGCAAAAGACAGGAACACAAGACTGTGTATTATGTAACAGTGGGATGCAGAGTAGACTGAAAAGGTATAGCATACAATCAGTATCTGCTGAATGAAACAAGGAATTAAGTTCAATGCCCAGGACCTGGCCAACTGGATTTAGAAGCTGAAAGAGAAAACAACTAAGGTAATGCTGAGTTTTCTAAGCTGGGTGAATGAGGAGCAGGTGGAAGCATGAAAGATACCTGGAGAGACCTAGTAGGCTCTGAAGATCTCGGGTCTCAGAGGGAAGCACAGATTGGAGTCATTGACTTAGATGTGATAGTCTTGGTTACATGATGGTTAAGTTTAACAAGGCAAAACGTTCAGAAATAAGAAGAGCCAGGGGCAGGGGTGCACCTGAGCCTTCTGCCCTTTATTTGGAAGAAGTTGTCTGAGACCCTGGGTATTCAAGTGACAAGAGGGGTGTGTGGTACAGGGGACAGAACCCAGGACTTGGGTCTGAGGACCTAGCTTGCTACATGACCTTGGGCAGCTGATCTTACTGTTTGAGGCTTAGTTTCCTCACCTGTAATCAGGGACAATAATGCCAGCTCTCTCTCCCTCCCCAAACTGTTGCCTGGACTAAAAAGGGAGAAAGCATAAGAAAGTGCTTTGTAAACTGTCAAAGACTCACCGAATGTAAGGGATTATTATTATTGCAGTGGGAGATGCAGAAGGCCAATAAAATGGATTTGGTTGCAGTAAGCACAGGGGTTACTTTCTGTTTCTTAAAAAAAAAAAAGGAAGAAAGAAAAACCAGCAGCAGCAAGTACTGCCAGGTGCACCGCGTAGTTTTTCCAACTTTGAGAAGCAAATAAGAGACAGGGGCCAACTGGCTCATCCCAGGAGGCCTGTCTTCACCAATTGAATCTGAAATCATGGCCCAGGGAATGGCTGCAGGCACGGGCCCAGGACAGCAGGCCCTGTCCTGGCCAGACGGGACCCAGGGAGTATGGGGCCACATGGCCAGAGACCTGGTCCCTGGGACCCTGTGGGTTGGAGCTTCCTGCAGGCCCTGCCCAGCCAGATGTCCTCCTTAGCATCCCAGGTGGCCCATGAAGGGTGCTGCCCATCCTTGAGGCCACATTTGGGAGCACCACTTCAGGGTTAGGTAGAGAGATGACCATGGCTTCACCACGAAATAGGCCAAGCTGGGCTCCTATGACTCTCCAGGTGGCTAGCCTCATTAGAGCCCAGGGCCGCCCTGGGCCTGCCAGCACTGCAGGACAAAGTCCAGTGCAGGAGGCTTGAGGGAGCTGCTTCCAGTTCTTTCCAGGCCCAGAGACACGTCTCCCCAGTGCCTGGCTAGATGTGAGCCCCAGCAGTTTATGTGCCAGCCTGGAGACAGTCCCCTCACACAGCACCTCTGAGGCAGCCACACTCTCTGCAAAGCTTCTAGGCCAGGGTGAGAGAGAACCTCAGCCACCACCTAGTCCAGCCCACTTGCCCCCTTTTTCAGCTGAGAACCTACTGGAAGGTCAGATCAGGGAAGCTTCTCTGAGGCTGAGGCATGGTGCAAAGAGCAGAAATCAGGACTCCGGCATCTCCGGCCATCTACCTCTCCCCATTACTGTTATTTTCCAGTCTCTTCCCCTCAAGACCACTGCTCTTTCACCTCCCTGAGCTGCCTGGCCAGCCCGACCAGCCTGAGGCTAACCCTCTGCTTCCCTACCTGTCTGGTGCACAGGCCTCCCTGGGCAGGTGACGCAGGGGAAGGGGTGGGGGTCGGGAGCGCCATCACCAGGTCCACTTCTGCCACCACTGGGGAGGAATAGGCACAGAAAGAATGTCACCTTCTGCAGAATGACACTTCCATTGAGGCCCAGTGCTGGAATTTCTTCTGCCCTTCCTGATGCTACCTCCCAGAGCGTCTGTTCTTCCCTTCAAAGTTCATCCGCCTTCCCCGAAGCCTGGCTGAGGACTTAGACCCAGCGCCATGCCCCTTGCATGCGCCAAGACACAAACACAACTTATCAGCACAGTCCGTCCAGTTGAGGAGACACGAGAATGCCCTGCTGCCAGCAGGAGCAGTATATGAGGGAGGAAAGGACAGCGGAGAGGCCCGGGGATGCCCCCTCCGCCCCCAGCCCAGCCCATCAGGGAAGGCCTCAAGTTCAATGGGAGCTTGAGACAATTCCCAGGGCACAGTGAGGTGAGGAGGGGGACAGGCTCAGGGGATGGTGTGGGGTTCACGTGCCTTGATCCACAGGCTGAGCAGGGGTGAGGCTGAGGCCATGGGAGAAGACAGCTGTTGGCAGGTCCACAGTGTGTCTTCCAGCACCACCAAACAATTAACGCAATTTTGACGTCCTCTACCGTCAGATCCCACAGGTGAGGGGCTCCGATCCACAAGAACACCCCCACCTGTGCTGCTGGCGGATTAGCTGAAAGTGGGTGGTCCATATAACCTCCTCCTCAGGTTCACTTAATTTTCTGGAGTAGCTCACAGAATCCAGAGAAACATTCACTAATGTTTACCAGTTTACCACCCACTCTAGTATTCTTACCTGAGAATCCCTTGGACAGAGGAGCCTGGTGGGCTGCAGTCCATGAGGTCACAAAGGGTCAACATGACTGAAAGCAACTCAGCACAGCACAGCACCAGTTTAGACAAGGTATTATAAAGGATAAAAATGAACAGCCAGATAAAGAGGTATAAAGATCAGGGTCTGGAAAGGCCCCAAGTGCAAGAGCTCCTGTCCCCATGGAACTGGGGTGTCCCATCCCCACCTCCCAGCATGTGAACATGTTCACTAATCCAAGAGCTCACTAAACCCCGCAGTTTAGAGCTTTGTATATAGGCTTTATTATGGAGGCACAGTTGATTGACTCATTGGTCATCAGTGAGCCCCAACCCCGCTCCCCTCACCAGTGGTCAGATATAGGGGGGTAGTGAAACTGAACGTCTCAAACCCTGAAATCTAGGGTGGGTTCCTTTGGCAACAACTCAGGTGTGCTGGAAAGGTGCTTGTTATAAATAACAAAAGACACACTTGCAGCTCTCTTAGCTTAGAAAATTCTATGGGTTTTAGTGCCAGAAATAGAGATAAAGATCAAATATATATTTCTTATGATAAACCACAGTATCACAGCAGGTAAATGTTTGAACTTGATCCTGTTAATGACTAGGAAGCCAAAGAAAAGTTTTGAGTAGGGAAGGGAAATGATCAAACATGCATTCTAGAAACACTCTTCTGGATTATGGGGTAAAGGCCAGACTCAAGAGGACTGAGGCTGACAAGCCCAGGGTTATCAAGTCCAACCCTTTTCCTTTTCTCAGATGCCAAGGCCTTCTGGAGAGGTACTGGGCAGGTACAGTGAGCCCACATTCTTCCTGGAATGCCAGGCCTGGTATTTCTGTTCCTTACTGAGCCTTAGGCTTCCCATCCAGCAACAGGAGGGTGAAACCCAATTACATTTCAGGAGCTTTCACCCTGAGATGAATCAAAATCAACCATGGAATGAACTTTCTACTGGCAAACATGTGGGCCTCATCCCAAACTTACTAATCATCCCTTTATTCCCCAAATATTTACTGAGCACTTTCCACATACTGGACACAGTTCTAGGCAGTAGGAATACAGCCACAAGCTAAGTCCCTGCCCACAAGGGGCTTACACTCAGACTTTCTGGGTAGGGACCCAGACATCTGTGTTTAGAAAGGCTCCACTGGGGGTGGGAAGTGGGAGGGAGGTTCAGCCATACTTATACCTATGGCTGATTCATGTTGACATACGGCAGGGTGGGCTCAGTTGCTTAGTCTTGTCCGAGTCTTGGTGACCCTAGGGTCGCCAGGCTGTAGCCCACCAGGTTCCTCTGTCCATGGGATTCTCCAGGCAAGAATACTGGAGTTGCTGTACCCTCCTCCAGGGGATCTTTCGAACCCAGGGATCGAACCAGCATCTGTTGCATCTCCTGAATTTGCAGGCAGGTTCTTTACCACTAGCGCCACCTGGGAAGACCTGAAAATATGGTAGAGACCAACACAATATTGTAAAGCAATCCTTCTCCGATTTAAAAAAAAAAAGGCTCCACTGGTGGTCAGAAAATACTGGAAAAGCCCAGTGTTATGGGCTAATATGTGTCCCCCACTAAATTCATATGTTGCAGCCTAGCACCTCTGAATCTGACTATATTTGGAGACAGGCCTTTAAAGAAGTAATTAATTTAAAAGATGTCATGGCGGGGCGGGACTTAATCTATTATGATGGTGTCCTAATAAGAGGAGAATAGAACATAGGCAGACACAGCAAAAAGACTGTGTGTGGACACAGGGAGAAGATGGCCAACTACAAGCCAAGGAGAGATGCCAAGGAGAAGGAACCAACCCTGCTCACACCTTGAATTTGGAACTCTAGCCTCCAGAAATGAATTTCTATTGTTTGAGTGGTACTTAAAATGTGGTACTTAGTAATGACTGCCATAGCAAATGAAAACACCCAAGCTCACCCAGGAACTAACATTTGAAAGAACTGACCAAAGATGCAGAATGCAAGCGGGAAGGACTACTGGGCAGTGTGCATTAGGTAACCTAAAGCTTAGAGATATAGCCCCAGGTCTGACCCTGACAGGAGCCAATTAACTTCACACAGGTTCACAGAGGCATGGCTCTCCTGGATGCTTCAGGACAGCCTTGCCCTGCAGTCTAATGGGCCCAGCTTGGGCTCCTGCTCACCCACAAAGAGCCACTTCTACAGAATGACTAGGAGAGTCCAAGCCTCTTGCCCTTTGCAAGGAGGCTCCAGGGGGCATGGGCCTTGGGAATGGTACCCAGGACCTGTACTACCCAGAGAGACCCAGAATGGGCAAGGACGTGGCCTGAGGTCACACAGCACAATGGATAGCACCCAAGTTGGAATCTCACCCCCCACTGGTCCCAGCTGCTTTCTCCTCCAGCCCCGGCACCTTGCCCAAACCTGCTGCCACCCACTCTGCTTTCCCACCCTCCCCTTCCCTCCTCTCTGGCTCTGGCTAAGGCCAGGAGCATGATTTCAGAGTGATGAAACCCAGCTCCTAAGGTCACACCGGCCTCTCTGCAGTGGTTATAATTTTGCACGGCACCATCCACCCCTCCCCCCCAGCAGACTGGGGAAACTGCCAGGCCTTTGGCACCCGTCTGGGGGAAATGTGAGGATGAGATGAGCAGAAGGGATCACTTCAAGCCAGGTCAAGGGAATTGTATGTTACAGACCATCTCCTGACCCAGCACTGGTCTGGGGGACACACAGACCCATAATGCAGCCTTATGCTCACGTCATGCCTTCGCCCGTCATCCCACTTAATCCCTGTGGCATCCCGTTTACACTCAGGCTTTCCAGGTCAACACAACCAGGCTGTTTGTACCTCTGCCCCCCCCACCCCCCACGCTGTGCTGATTCACATCTCTGGGGTCTTGCTTCTGCCACTTCCTCTGTCTGGATTGTTCTCTTTTTTAAAAAAATATTTATTTGTTAATTTGGCTGTGCCAGCTGTTAGTTGTGGCACATGGGATTTTTTTTTTTTTAAGTTGCAGCATGCAAGCTCTTAGTTGCAGCATGTGGAATCTAATTCCTTGGCCAGAGATTGAACCTGGGACCCCTGCATTGGGATCAAGGAGTCTTAGCCACTGGACCACCAGGGAAGTCCCTGGATTGTTCTTTTCTCCTTCTTCCCAATCCTCCTTGTCTCCTTTACTTGGCTAACTCCTACTCATTTAAGGCCCAGCTCCCATGTCACCTTTACCAGGAAGCCTTCCCTGACCACCCTCCCAGCAGGTGGGTCTATGTCCTTTCTGCATGCTCATAGCCACCTGTCCTTGTGTTCATCATACTGTATTTTAATCACTGGCTTACAAGTCTGTCTGTTCCCCCATTTAGAATAGGAGCTTCTCAAGAGCCGGGATTGGGGTTGGGATCAGATCTGGTTCACCTAGGAGCCTTCCTCCCCAGCACAGAGCTGAGCAGGAGCACAGAACTGAGCATAGCTTTAGCCACTGAATGTTTGACAACCCTACCTCCCACCCGTCACAAAGAGAGATGAGGTAGGAGTGTTAACCTCCATACTACAGAGAGAAAACAAGAGTCCCAAGATGAGCTATTCAAGGTCCCAGGGTGAGTCAGGATCAGAGCAGGGACTAGAACCCAACTCTCCTGGAGTTTAGTTCTCTCACACTCCAAGGACAGCATTGCTGGAGCAGCCAGCCAAATGGACCCACTGAGCCATACTGGGTGTATTAGTTTCCTGTCGCTGCTGTAGTGAATCACCACAAACTTAGGAGGCTTCAAACAGTACATATTTTTTATCTTCTAGTCCTGGAGACTAGAAGTTCACAATGTGTCTCACTGGGCTAAAACCAAGACATTGGCAGTTCTGAATTCTTGTCTGAAAGTTTTAGGGGAGAACCCATTTTCCTATTTTTTCCAGCTTCTAGAGGCTTCTTCTAGTCTTTGACTCAAGGCCCTCTTCCATCTTCAAGCCAGCAATGGCTGGTTGAATCTCTCTTAAACTGCATCATGCTAACTCTTCCCCTTCTGCCTCTGATTATCACTGTATGAGGGTCACATGATTACCTTGGGCTCACCTAAATAATTCAGGATTATCTCCCATCTCAAGCAGCCGATCTGCAAACTTAATTCTCTTTGCCATGTGATCTAATAAACCCTCAGGTTCCAGCAGATATTTGTGTGGGGGCGGGTTGGGGGTGGGGGCAGGATTATTCTGCCTACTACACTGGTGGGCAGGGAGGTAATGGATTTTGTCCAGGGTGGAGTGATCAGACTTCCCAGTGTGCCCAGAGCTATCTTGGCTTAAACCTGTCATCCCAGGGTGATTACTGAAAACACCTCTTTCACTCTTGGAAGTATTCTGGCTTGAAGGATAAACTGTATGGTTACCCCAGTCACAGACTGTTACAGCAGGAAGTCCAAGCCTACCATTTTGTAGATGAGGAAACGAAGACATAGGAAAGAGAAGGAACTTACCCTCCCTGTCACACAGTTAGTGATGGAGTTGAGATTGGAACCCAGACATTTTGCCAAAGAAGGCCACCTTGGTGCCCAAGTCAGACTGAAGTCTTTCTTTCATCAAGTCAAGAAGTCTTCCTGGAAGAAGAGGTAGGCAGTTAACAATGATGATGGTAATGAAGATGATGATAATGATGATTTATTAAATACTTTCTATGTTCCAGGCACTGCTAATTAGTGCTGGTATTTTATATGTATCATCTCCTTTGATCTTCATGAAAACCTTGGATCATTTTACAAATAGGGAACTAAGAGTAATTAAATGACCAACCAGTAGCTACTAAAGCTAAGTTTCAAACCTTTGTCTTTCTTATTATAAACCTAATGTCTTTCCTCTCAACTTAGAGGGTTATTGGGCCTGAGAACTAAGAGGCCTGGAAGCTTTTCTTTGGAAAACTATCAGCTTTAGGGTAGCAATGGAGGGCAAAAGAGGAGGCTAGTGATTTACTGAGCCTGAGAATCTTTGAGGGAAAGAATGTGAGGATGAGGTGGCTCAAACAGTTGTGTTTAATTTCCACTAAAGATTAAAATTATGGTCATGGCAGGGGGAGTGTATCTATTTATTTTTAAAGGTTTAGTTATTTTTTCCATATCTGCTCAATGTAGAACATTTGAGAAATACTAAAAGCAAAGAGAAGATATGACAATCATGATAATTCCATAACCAACAAGGACCTACTGTAGAGCACAAGGAACTCTGCTCAATGTCATGCGGCAGCCTGGATGGGAGGGGAGTTTGGGGGAGAATGGATACATGTATGTGTATGGCTGGGCTCCTTTCTGTTCATCTGGAACTATCACAACATTGTTAGTTAACTATACTCCAATATAAAATCAGAAGATTTTTAAAAAATTTATAATAGTACCAAAGCAACATGAAATATTTAGAAATAAATGTAACAAAATGAGGGAAAACTTCACTAAAAATTAGAGTGAATTGTTAAAAGAAATTAAAGACCTAAATAAATGGAGATATTTATCATAAAAAAGGCCATCATAATAATTTCATAGTCCCAAAGAACCACTGTTAAGATTTTAGCAAATTTCCTTATGAAAAGTGTTAGTCGCTCAGTCGTGTCCAATTCTTTTGTGACCCCATGGACTGCAGCCTGTTAGGCTCCTCTGTCCATGGAATTCCAGGCAAGAATACTGGAGCAGGTAGCCATTCCCTTCTCCAGGGGATCGTTCTGATTCAGGGATCAAACCCAGGTCTCCTGTATTGCAGGCAGATTCTTTATTGCCTGAATCACCAGGGAAGCCCAGTTTCCTTACAAGGAGATTTAAAATATGAAATATTTTAACATATGAAAAAGTGTAAGAGTAATGTTATGGACAACCATGTACCCACCTTCCAGCTTGAGAAATAAACTGTTATGTATATAATCGAAGTCTGGTGTATCTGTTTCCGGTTGTATTTTTTCCTTCCCTGATAAGAGGTCCTTCCAGGCTTCTCTCTATGCATATTGCTTTCAGTTAGTTGATGTCACTGTGATTTTACAATTTTGTTCCAGAAGAGTTTAGGAAAGACAGCAGAGTGTCCCCAACCCTCCCTCAGTTAGTGGTTCTGAGGTTTTTTTTTTTTTTTCTTATGGAAAATAGAAAGTGGCTTTGGACCGACTCCATGTCTGCACGTCTGATTCTGGGTGATCAGCAATGTCATGTCACCCTTGGTGGTTCCTGCCCCAGGTATGCCACTGAGGACCTGGTTCAGTGCAGCCCCACCCCCATTCCCTCCCCTCCTGTCTGTTTTCTGTGCTCCCCATCCTTGGCTCCACCTCTCTGTTTTCCCCTTGCAGCCTCACTGCGTTCTCCTGTCAGTCCCTCCCCTGGTTGTCCCACCTGTCTCGGGCACCTCTCTTCTTCTAGGTCACTGCCCCTCCTGCACTGAGTTGTGCAGCTGGGCCATGCAGCTGCCCAGGTGCACAGAACAGCTCTGCTTCCTAGCAGAAGTCCTGCAGCCCAAGAGTTGTCAAGTCCCTCCCATCTTCCCCACCGATGTCTGAAATGCCTTCACTTCAGTGAACTCCTTGGTGAGCAGGACTGAAAGCACACTAAAGAGACCATCCAGTATTCTCTCTTCCCCCCAGTTTACTGAGGAAATTGGCTGAGAGGGGGGAACCAATCTGCTCGGCATCCCTTTGCAGAGTGGATAACAGAGAACAAGAAGCAGGGGTTCTTACCTCTTGTTTCAGTGCTCCGAAGACCTCTTTCCTGGGGCACCGCCCACTAGGGCTGGACCACTCCCAGAAACCTGCTTCCAGGGAACTGGTGTGTTGTGTGTTGGGGATGGGGTGTCGGTCACTGCCACTGTCATGTGTCTGGAGCGAGGGAGCGCCTGCAGCAGAGGTGTGAACAGGGACCAGCAGAGACCTGGGAGCTGCATCCATTCAGGGGAAGAGGTTCAGAGCTGGTGAGGTCTCAAATCATCTGAAGCCCACTCCTTCCAGACAGAAGAGGGCCAGAGCGCAGAGGGACTGTGCTTGCCCAGGATAACATGTAGTCTGTGGCGTTCAGTCACCCGATTCCTACTGACTGTATGCCAAACTGCCATACTGTTGGGGAGAAAGAAACTCACAAGTCCCAAGGAGACACAACCTCTCCTCCAGTGTTCATATGTCCCCTTTCTCTAGTTTTCTGAAACACAGATGTGTGTTGGTAGGAATGAACAGGCATGCCTGAGTACAGTGATGAGAGAGACCAGACTGCCTCATGGTTTAGAGGTCATTCTGCAAAAGGTTGCGAATGCCAGATGAATTTGATCTTTACCCAAAAGGATGCTGTGAGGTGTAGCGAGTTAAGAGACAGGATGGAGACCCAGCTCCATCATTTACTAGTTGCATGACCTCAGGCAAGTCATTGAACATCCCTGAACTTCCATTCCTTTGTCTGTAAAATTGAGTCACAATACCATATAATGTGCAGGTTAAATAAGATGGTGTAGGGCGAGCACCCAGCACAGAGCCTGGCACACACATTTACCTACAGTAAGGGGCACCTGTGTGTCTCTAGCAGATGTCCTGGGCTCACACTGGGTGCTCTGCCAAGACCCTGTGCTGTACCCAATTCCTTAGACCTTAATAAGCATGTCCCACCCAGGGCTTGACCCCATGGAGGGTCAAAAGTGAGGGGGATTCCTTCTGTCTAACCTGTCACAGAACTCACAGTCTTTCTGAGGAGCTAGCGGTGTGTATGCTGTGATTCTTACTGTTGACAGATCAGATATGCCAGGATGGGAGCAGATCTTGAGAGGGAACACCTGGAGATGTGGGGCATAGAGGCAGTTCTGGCCCTACCACATGCTCTTTGGGGGTAAAAGTTCAAGATTCTGCTCTGGACGCCAGTTCCCAGCACAAGGCCAGGGTAGAGCAGACATTAGGGAGTCATAGTGGGCAGCCCCTCCTGCTTCATCCAGACCCCTCTCAATATAATCTACAGGCAGCCAGGGATGCTGTAAAGGCCACATACTCAGAGGCAGCTCTTCCTAGGCATAGCGCAGCTTCTCTGCCACTAACAGTACAAAGTGGGACAAGCCTCCCAGTGGCCTTGCCGAATCTCAGTTTCTCATCTGCAGCCTGAGAATAATACCTGATGGGGTAGTCTCCTGATGGGGTTGATTTATTCCATGAAATATCATGTACAGAGCACACCCTCTGCATGACGCTGGCACAGTGGGTGCTCTCCAAAATGGTGGCAATTATGTTCTGTGTGAGTCCCATCTTCCCAGACAATGAATCCTTGGAGGACTGTGCTAGGGTCTTTTTCTCTTCTGCCCCTCAGACCCAAATGGTGCCAGGCACCCAAGGTTTTTTTTTTTTCTCTTTTCTGAACCATTGACCAAATGACTGAAGAATCTGCTAACCTGAGAGAGGGAAGAAGGCAAAGATTTACCATTTGGTGTTTTCACGCAGCTGAGGTCATAAACGATGAATCACGTGTAATTGGATGCTGAGTCTCCGTGTAGTTTTCAATTTGTGATCTCATTTTATTCACACAGCCCTGCCCCCTGCTAACATCATGTTTTGCAAGAGGATATGGAGAAATGGGGATTGGTTGCCCCAATTCCCAGATGGGAAAACTGAGCTTGAGAGAGACGGAGTGACTGATCTGGGTCACCTACCAGTTAATGCCATGGCTGGGGCAGTCTTCTCCCTTCCAGTCCAAGGGTTTTTGCAGGAGTCCAGTGCTAAGTGTGTGTTGCTCCAGGTTGCAAGGAATGGAGACCCATTGATTATTGTGGGTACATGCTGGGTGGCGAGGGAGCATGGGACTTCTCAGGAGGAATGGCCTTTTTGATACCAGGGTCTAAACTGTGGCTTTGTCGGTTTAGCAGCCCTTCCAGCCCCCTTGAGAAGTGCAGCCTCAGCTCCCACCTTTTCCCCTCCTGGCCCATGACTCAGCCTCTTGCAGTCTCTGCTTCTCTTTCCTGCCTGCATTCTGTACCTCTCATTTAACCCCCTAAAAGACAGAATCTGTTAGCTAGACAAGCATTTTGGTTGCAAGGAGCACCAGTTCTCTCAGGCCATCTTAGGAATCCATTTCTGCATTGGGGGGACACATGGTCTGGAACTGGGAAGAGCTCAGGCACCAAGGCAGCCCTCCACCCACTACACTCTCACATACCACTGCTCTGACCCACTCAGTCCAGACTCCTGCAGGGCACATGCAGACAGGCTGAGCTAGTCCCCACTGGTGAGCTAATCATCTCACCAGCCGACCGTTTGCAGACACCAACTAGGGGCCCAGGGACCCTGGGAGCTGATGCTCTCCTGACCTCTTGACAGATCAGTGGCCTTCCCTGGACAAAAACACCTGCCCAGCAGTGCTTTCTCGAAAGAGTTCAGGGTAGCTACTTTACCAGAAGAAAATGTTGGACAGGTTAGGCTGTGAACATCCTTATCCATGTGATCAGTCAGGTCGGACTCTTTGTGACCCCAGAAGACTATAGCCAACCAGGTTCCTCCATGGAATCTTCCAGGCAAGAATACTGGAGTGGGTTGCTATTTCCTACTCCAGGGGATCTCCTCCACCCAGGGATCAAACTCATGTCTCCTGAGTCTCCTGCATTGGCAGGTAGGTTCTTTACCACTGAGCCAGTGTGAACATCCTTACTGCCTTCAGATTGACTTCGCCTCTACTTATCCTCTACTTATCCATCACAATAATCCAAATCTATGCCTCTGCCACAGATGCTGAAGAAGCTGGAAGACTGAGGGCAGAAGAAGAGGGCTTCAGAAGATGTGATGGCTGGACAGCATCACCGATGCAATGAACATGAACTTGGGCAAACTCTGGGAGTTGGTGAGGGACAGGGAGGCCTGGCGTGCTGCAGGGGTTGCAGAGTCATAGACATGAATGGGTGACTGAACAACTACTTATACTGGAGTGCCCCTAGGGGGCAGGATTCCCAGGCCAGGGTGAACACTAGTCTCTCTGAGATCCAGTCTACCAATGGGTTTTTGTTTTTGCCTGAGATGTGGTAGGTTGAAGGGGCATATGACTCAAACCTGGCAATGTATGTGTCCACAGGAGCCATTTTTATCAGCAGGGGCTATGCAAGTAGCAGGCTCCCCAAGGCAGGAGTTTTCACTGTAGATGAGTCTCAGAGTGTGAGCAGAAACAGTCAGTGACTCCCTGCATTCATGGTCAGAGCCCTGTCAGCCAACCAGATGTGTGATAGATGAGGACTCAAGGCAACTGTGGCATTGAGGTGTTCTGTAAAGTTCTAGGCAACAAATGGGCAGGTGCAGGTGTGGTTAGATGCCCCTGTGGGTGTAGGGGAATGGCTAGAGTGAATGTGCAGGCCCTAGAGAAGCCCACCTGGAACAAGCCCACTGCAGAGTAGAATTCACTGTGGCAAGGTCAAAAGAGGAAGAAATGGAATGCAGGCCCCCCACTCCAGGTGAGCCTGGGGTTCTAGAGACCACAGGGGGCAATGCCCAGGGCTCTGGTGAGGGACCAGGCATAGTCAGGCCCCCTGGAGGGAAGTCAGGTGTCTTTGTGCTGCTGACCTCTGGCCCTTCCTGCTCTAGACCCTGCATGTGGCCTGTGTGAGGCCCAGGAAGATTACAGCTCTGGCTTTTATACCAGGAAAGGTCCTTCTCATCTGGTCCGATTCATGGCAGGGGGCGGGGGCGGGTCAAGGAGAAGCTATTTAGTAGGGAGCAGCCAGGCTCTGCCATGATTCTGAGGGCCAGGATCAACTTGTGTAACATGTCCAGAGGCTGCCACTGAATCCAGCCAAAGACAAGGCACTGAGGGCAATCTGGTGTTTCTAGTCATGGGACATCCCAGTGCCCTCTCAGCTCTCATCCACACGGACATCCAGGACAGAAGGCTTCCGGAGGCAAGTGATGCCTCCTACAGGCTGTCTTCGCTGATTGAGAAGGAATCCAAGGCCTCCTAGGATAATATGCAGAGGCTCCAATCCCAACTTTACTGCCTGACCTTGGACAAGACATTAACTGTCCCAAGCCTCAGTTTCTTCAACTGTCACCTGGGAAGCACAATATGGATTCTGTTTTGTGAGTTCACATACAGCACCTTGAACACAGCAGAGCTCTGTGCACACCTGAGCACTTCTAGCCATTAGAGTGTAACAGGACTTACCAGAAAGCAGGGGCCTGCCTGTCCAGTTCACCTTTGTGAACCCAGAGTCTGGCATGTACCAGGTGCTCAGTAAATCTTCCCTGAATAAGATAATAATGGGAAAGGAGCATTTTGAGACTCATTATTAACAAGGGTCATTCCATCAGCCAACAGAGGAGACCAACAGGGCATTGGGAAAGGGCATTGGGCTGGCAGACCCAGTCCTGCCACTAGCTTGTTTAGGAACCTGGAGCAAGTCAGACTACCATTCTGGGCCTCAGTTTCCTCATCTGTTCAATGAAGGGGTTGGATAAGAAGAGCCCTCAGGCTGCTTCTCAGTTCTGAGGGCCTAGGGATTTGCTGGGAGTTGACCTCACGCTCACCCGCATCTGGATCCATGAACCATTCTCCTGGTCCCGCCCTCCTCCCCTCCTGTTTTCTTCCTTCATCTTCTTGGTATGTTTTACTCTAATCGGCCTGTTTTCTTTTGTAGACGTTTAAGTACCACTTTGGTCTCTTTATACTTATGTGTCCTAACCCCCCCACCCCCATCCCTGACCTCTACCCTGATTTGGGGAGCTCCCTATAGGCTGCACCATCTCCTCCAACCACCTCATAGGCAAAACCATCCTTCCCCTCAGCCTGCACATCCCCGAAGCCCCCATCAGACTGGGACAAGCCTCAGCTTCTCTCTTGGGTTGGACCCAGGGCTGCGGCCGCCCTCACACTGGGTGGGGGGAGGGCACAGTGACACGCTTGCTGACAGACCAAGGCGGCGCTCTGAGGGGAGCAGGCCAGCAGCCGCAAAGGTGCAGCATGTGCCAGGTGGGCCTTGCCAGCTGGGGCTATTTTTAGAACCCATGTTTGCAAATTTTGTGTTAATAGTGTCTCTGTCCAAACTCTGGCTCCCAGGGCTTAGGGAGGCAGAGAGTCTTTGAGAAGAACTCCCTCGCTCTTTGTTCCTCCCCTCCTCCTCTTTAGTCTTCTTCTCCTCACAGGTGCCTGGGATCAGTGGGGGACTCCATCCGGGTCAGAGCCCTCCCCAGCCAGCCATCTGCAGACACAGGGCAAATGCGGGGGGGATTGATGTGGGGGAAAGGGGGTGAAGAGGCTTATAGCTGGGGTCATCAGAGAGGAAGGTCCCAGACACAGGACCCTTGTGTCAGTGCTCAGGTCACTGGATGGAAACTGTCAGTTGCCTGGTCTGTCA
Source organism: Antilocapra americana (assembly GCA_007570785.1). NCBI lineage: Eukaryota > Metazoa > Chordata > Mammalia > Artiodactyla > Antilocapridae > Antilocapra > Antilocapra americana. The sequence continues at coordinate 883,717 of ML663009.1, read as the reverse complement.
GCCCCCCAACCCCCCACTGCATGCATGTGATGAACCCAGGCCCCCAGTAGGCTCTGTATGTCTCTGATGGCACCCACCCTCACCCCAAGTCCCCTGCTCGGTCTTTACTGAGTCTGTTCTGACTGAGGCTGAACTCTGATCCCGAGGCACCAGAAATGCCTTGAATTGAAATATTGCTCAATCAATGCATCTTCCCAAGGTGCTGAGAGGGTGCCACTTGCTTAGAGCTGACAATTGAAGGATGAGTGGAAGTCAGGTGAAAAAGTGGTTGGAAGGGACTCCCACCTGGTGGGAGCAAGTTCTCATCACAGGAGGCCCTGGTGTAAAGGCCCAGAGAGCGGGCCTAGGGTTCAGTGATTCTGTGACCTGAGCGGCCAGGGGAACCTTCCAAACACAGGGGCTCCCCAGGAGGAGGCTCCCATCTTTCCTTGGTCCCCACCCACCCACACAGACCTGCACCCCTGCAGGCACACACACTACTCCATTCTGCCCCACCACCCAGGACAGCCCAGGATGAAAGCCTCCCCTGGAGGGCAGTGCTAAGGGTACATTCCCAGGGGATCCTAGTGACTGGTCTGGAAGGGACCTCAGACAGCCGCCCTGCTCCTGCTGGGTCTCTGAATACTCCAGCACTAGGGAGCTCACTTTGACCTGCTGCTTGACAGGCAGGGGAGCAGGTTCTGACCAGGAAAATAATTCCTGCTGAAACCCATCGTCCTGTGACACCCCTCACTGGCCAGAGCCTTGGTCCCCCTCTGCTGAGAGGCAGCCTCCTGTAGCTTCTGAAGTCACCCGTCTTGGATTCCAGGCCTGGCTCTTCATTTAGAAATCTGTGACCTTGGGCAAGGCACTCAACCTCCCCAGGCCCCATCTGTAAAATGGGGCTATTAATAGAGTTGGAAAGTGAAAGTGGAAGTCTCTCAGTCCTGTCTGACTCTTTGTGACCCCATGGAATTCTCCAGTCCAGAATAGTCCAGTGGGTAGCCTTTCCCTTCTCCAGGGGATGTCCCAAGCCAGGGATTAGAACCCAGGTTTCCCGCATTGCGGGCGGGTTCTTTACCAGGCTGAGCCACAAAGGAAGCCCAAGAATACTGGAGTGCATAGCCTATCCTTTCTCCAGGGGATCTTCCCGACCCAGGAACTGAACCAGGGTCTCCTGCATGGCAGGCGGATTCTTTACCAACTGAGCTATGAGAGTAGCAGACAGAAAGTGAAGTGGGATGAGTTTTAGCCCAGGGCCTGGAATACAGTAAGCGCTCAACAAATCGAAATTCTTAGTGATACTACTAGGTTACCATCCTTACCATGGACCGCATGGGGACACTCCGAGAGGGAAGAGATGGGGCTCGAGGTGGCCCCCCGAGTGGGGTGGGTGGGGGGGATGGCGAGAGCCGCCTATCGGGGGGCAGGCCGGGCAGGGGCGGGCGGTCGTGGCCTCAGGGGCCCTCTCCCGGCCCCGGCCCCCCTCGCCGCCCGGGCACCACTCGGCTGCTGCGCTTTACGAGCGAAAACAAACACGTCCCACAAGCGGCCCCTGTGCCGCGCGGCCCCGCGCCCGCCAGCGCCGCCGCCGCCAGGTCAAAGCCGGCTTTGTGCCCGCCCCGCCGCCCCCGCGGCCCAGGCGATTTTAATTAGTGTCTGGGTCTGCGCCGGGAGATGGGAATCAAAGCCCCCGTTCTTCCAGCGTCCCCGCCCCGACCCCCTCCTTTCAGCCTCCTGGATCCCCCGGGTTCCGCGTACCCCTGCCGGCTGCTGCGGGAACTGGAGCTTCCCGAGCAGCCGCCTTGAGTTCGAATCTCGCCTTTTTACAGTGGAGCGACCTGGGGCACGCTCTTGGCGCTCTGAACCTCGGTGTGTCCGTTAATAATAGCATGCACCGGGTCAGCCCGCCCTTAACGTGGGCGCTGGGAGGGTTTACGTCAGAAAATAGGAGGGCTAGCCTGGGGCAAGGCACCGAAAACATTTCTTAGGGGAGAGGCCGGGGAACAGGGTGTGTGTGTGTGTGAGTGCGTGTGTGTGCGTGTGTGTGTGTGTGTGTGTGTGTGTGTGTGTGTGTTGAGGGGCGGTGGTGTGGTGGTGTGTGTGTGTTTGTGTACGTGAGTGAGACTGGCTCTTTGGAAAGTTCAGTTGGGAACTGCCCTATAGTGGAGGGAGTTGAAGGGTTGGGACTGGAGGTGGTGGCTTGTGATGAGGACCTATATGAGGGGCTGAGGCAGCCACCAGATTGGGGGGGATGAGGAGGGGACCTTGAGGGGGAAGGCCCCACCATGGGCAGCCTTCTACTACCTGAGGTTTGACCCTTATACTCTTGAGGCCTCATAAAGGGTAGCCAAGACCTTCAGCTCTGCCTGGGATGCTTGTTTAAAATCCCAAAGCCTGGCCTTACTCCACACCTGCTGAATCTCAACCTATGGCCTGGAGTCCCAGAACCCACGCTTGAAACAGTCCCTGTGTTGGTTCTTGTGGGCGAATATGGGGTGTGCAGAGGGTGAATGAATACTATGAGTTTTCCATAGTCTGCAGGAAAAAAACGTAATCCTTTGTTCCCACTCCCCCAGCACCATGACTGAAGTGGGACATTGAGCCCTCATTCCCCTCATTGAGCAGCATGTCCTTCACTAGACCTCAGTGTCCTTACCTGTAAAATGGGCACAGCCTAGTTCATTCACCCTCCCTTTGGGGGCTCTGGGAGGACTAAAGCTGTCCTTTTGTGGGAAAGGGTATTAGTGGCAAGAAACTCTAAACAGCCCCCTCTCCCACACACTGCCATTAACCAACCCCTCTAAAGGCATTTTTGTGTGTGCATGACTGATGCTGCTCAACACCCTTCTGTGAATCCCAACTGCCTTCAAATTAAAACTCTGACTCCTCAACCTAACGTTCTAAATTGGGTCCTGGCCTTATCTCCAGCCTCCTTTCTCACTGTACCCCATCTTGGTCCAAAACAGCATCCCTACCCTGTCTCAGACACCTGTGCTTTCTTGCTTCCTTGCCTTTGACCCAGTTGGACATAACACTTCCTCCCTCTCTCATCTCCCCCATTTTCAAATAGACAAATTCTGTCATTGCTTTATTATTCTGCTGAAGGGCTACCTCCCTTCCTGCCCCACCCTGCCCCTGCCTCAGTCTTCTGTAAACTACTCCAGCTCTCAATTTAGTCCTCTGTTAAAGCACTAATTACCATCTACACTGGTTAAGATCTTGAGTCTGGAAGTTTGATAAACCTGATTTGTTGCCATGATTGTGTGGCCTTGGGGAAGTTCCTTAACCTCTCTGAGCCTCTATTTTCTCTTTGTGATTACTGATCGGATTCGGGGACTTAAGGAAAGGGAAAGTGCTTGGGGCAGTCACTGCAGTGTCATGGTTAGGGCTTCAGGCTTTGAACTAGAGGTCATGGGTTTGAAATCACATTCTCCCTCCACTCATTAGCAGTATGGCTTTGGGTACATGCTCAGTCACTCAGTTGTGTCCAACTCTTTGTGACTCTGTGGACCGTAGCCCACCAGGCTACTCTGTCCATGGGATTTTTCAGGCAAGAATACTGGAGTATTCCAATCCTGGGTTGCCATTTCTTCCTCCAGGGGATCTTCCTGACCCAGGGATCAAACCCGGGTCTCTTGCACTGGCAGGTGGATTCTACCCTGAGCCACCTGGGAAGCCTATGACTTTGAGTAAGATTACTAAAATCCTTCTTTGCCTCAGTTTCCACAGCTATGCAATTTGGATAATATTCGTATAGTGAATAGACTGTGGGATGGCCCTTGTGATTTCACACCCTGTACACTGCCCATCTTTGAGTGTGAGTGAAACCCGTGATTTGCTTCTGGCCAGTGGAGTATGTCAGAGGTGAAGGGATTTTGCAGATATGATTAAGGTCTCAAATCACCTTGATTTTGAGTTACTCAGAAGGAAGATTATCCTGCCTGTGCCTAATTTAATAAAGTAAAAGTTCCTAAAAGGAACCAGACCCTCCTTGGAGACAGAGACTCTCTGTTGTTAATTTTTGAAAAGTAAGCTGCTATGTTGTGAGACTATACGTCCATGGAATTCTCCAGGCCAGAGTACTGGAGTGGGTAGCCTTTCCCTTCTCTAGGGCATCTTCCCAACTTAGGGATCGAACCCAGATCTCCTGCATTGCAGGCGGATTCTTTACCAGCTAAGCCACAAAGGAAGCCCCATGTTGTGAAAGAGCCCATGTAAAGGGCATGTGGTGGTCTCTAGAAACCAGGTGTGGCCCCTAGCTGACAGAGAGCAAGAAAACAGGGGCCTCAGTCCTGGTACCACAAGAAGCTGAGTTTTGCCAATAACCCAAGAGTACTTTGTAGTGGATCTTTCCCCCAGTCAAGTTTTTGATGAGACCTCATCCCCTACTGGCATGGGGATTATGAACTGATGAGACTCTAAAGCAGAAAACCCAGCAAAGCTGTATTCAGACTTGCGACCTATATAAACTGTGAAATACTGTGTTTTTTTAAAAGAGTAGTTAATGTGCAGTATTATGTTAGTTTCAGCTGTACAATATAGTGGCCTGACAATCAAATACATTACAAAATGATCACCTTGAAAAGTCCAGTAACCATTTGCCACCACACAAAATTATTAGTGTTACTGACTATATTCCTAATGCTGTAGATTATGTCCTGTTCCAGATTATATCTGGAAGTTTGTGTCTCTTAATCCCTTTCACCTATTTCACCTATTTTGCCCAGTGCCCTACCCATAATAAACATGTTCTAAGCTGCTAAATTTGTGGTAGTTTGTTACTCAGTCTAAAAAACTGATATAAATTGTATCTACTCTGTAGGGTTCTGGTAAAGATTAAGAGGTCACTAAAGTAAAGCCTTGGGCTTCCCAGGTGGCACTAGTGATAAAGAACCCACCTGCCAGTGCAGGAGATACAAGAGACATGGCTTCAATCCCTGGGTCAGGAAGATTCACCTAGTGGAGGACATGGCAAACCCTCCAGTATTCTTGCCTGGAGAATCCCATGGACAGAGGAGCCTGGCGGGCTACAGTCCATAGGGTTGCAGAGAGTTGGACACGACTGAAGCAACCTGACACACACACACGCAACGTAAAGCCTTAGCCTGGTGCCAGGCTCATGGGAGATGCTCAGTAAATGGTTGTAATTAGTTGCCATTGTTATTATGCTTAAAATATAGCACTTGACAAAATCAAGTTTTTAATCTTCCACTTTTTAATTAGTGAATTTAAAAAATAGCATTTGCAAGCAGGAAACCTACATTTGAGCAAACTTGCTATGAGACCTTCACCTTGCTGGGTTCTATCTGTTAGGATGCTTTAGGTTGAAAATACAGAAACTTGACCAATGATGGCTTTCCAGCAGCAGAATTTGAGATGAGAAGTAGTGTGAAAATGTTGTATTAGGAAGTATTTCCAAGACAAACCATTAGTAATGAAGTAGAGAAGTGGAACTGAGAGGGCAAGTATGATATCTGGCCAAGTCCCACAAAAAGTAACTTTGGTGCCATCTTGCAGAGGATTTCTGGGGATAGTAGAGATCTTTCCTCAGAGCTATACAGATCAGTGCAAGGAAGCTGGAGGACTGATACTTCCATACTCATCCATCATTGGTTAAGGGGCACTTTTGAGTGGGAGGGGGTGTGTAAATTCTCAGGCTTTTCTGGCTTTCCACACTCACAGGCAATGTGGGCTCCAGCAACCTGAGGGTAGTCTTCTGATAAGAAAAAATCAACACTGACTGTTGGGAGTGGAAACACATTGGAAGCGTACAAGTATGAAAATACAGAAGGGATGAGAGAGTCATTGGGGGTACTGCTACAGTGGCCTAAGTTATGAGGATATACATTGTTTTCTTAATAAAAATATGTAAGTGGTCCCCAGATTGGCTCAATGTGGTTCATCAGTTCAGTTACCTACAGCCTTCCTCAGCATTGCTGACTTTCATAAGCCTCGGCCTCATAGTCACAAGGTGGCTGCTTCAGCTCCGCATCTTATGTCCTTAACTGATAGCATTTGAAGCAGGAAGCAGGGGGAGGGCAGCAGCAAGAATATTTTCTTCTCCTGTGATTCTCTATAATGTGGAGGAAAATCCCTGTGCCCCCCCCACTGACATTCCACCAGAAATGGGGTTGAGGCCCAGTTGTAGACCAGTCACTGGCAGAGGAGTGTTGGGTTGCCAAAGCTGCATTTGGTTAGTCATGGTTCACTCCAGTTGCTGAACACCTAATCAAATGGGGTTCTGTTAGCAAAGAGGAGGTTGGGGAATGGTTGCCAAGAGGGCAACCAACAGCATCTGCCACAGAACATTTGCAAAAGAGAAATGTTGGTGTCTGCCTCTGAGATTCACGATGAGGATGAAATGAGCTGGTTTTAATTGCTATGCGTGTCCACACGTTTCTTCTTTCTTGCACTGTGAACTCACTGAATATAGAGGCCATGCCTCATTTACCTTTGCCCTCCTTGGTTCTACCTTCTGCATTGTGCTTAACCCCATCTACTTCTCTCCATCTCTGTTGCCATACCCTAGACCCGGCTGCCATCATCTCTCTCGTGATAGCTAAGATAAATTATTCATGGATGGCATTGCTTCCATTCTTGGCTGCCTTGAAGGCTTTTTCTCCCACAGAAGCCTGAGGAATCATTGTAAAACACGAATCTGATTGAGTCACCTCTTTGCTGAAAACACTTCCAGGCTTAAAAAAAAAATGGGGGTGATATTCAGAATTACTACTGATTTGGTATAGGCTCTGGGCAATCAGAATAGGCATCAGCATTGACAGCCATAGGAGGGCATCCTCCCTGAGCCCCATCCCTGTTCCGAGGGCCCTGGAAGGGCTGGCATCTGCCTACCTCTCCAGGCTTTCCTCTAGAGCCTGTTGTCCCTGCTCCCAGTTGCCTGTACCACCCACCGCCACTGCCCAGCCTGATTGTTTTGCTGGGCTGATCTGCTTGCACTTCCTCAGATGTACCAGACTTATTTGTCTCCACGCCTCTGAACATGCTGTTTCCTAGGGTTGGAACGTGATTTCCCCACTTTCTCTGGCTACTCCCTTAAAGTCACTAGTTGGGTCTCTTTTTTTGAAACCCCTCCCCCATCACCATGGTCTCTCACAGCCCCTCGGTGCCTTGTTCTATCAGAGTGCTTGTCACCTTCAGCTGTCATATTTATGTCTTTCTTCCTCATCAGACTGGGGTCTTTTTGAGAGTTCACTGGGACACGGTGGACAGTTACATCACCAGTGCTGGTGGTGATGGTGGTGGTGATAGTGAAGGGTAGGACCACCCTTAGATCCAGGCAGGGGGGACCACCACCCTGGACCACACCCTCTGGAGGGCCCTGCTCTGACCCCCTTTCAGCTGCACCCCTACCCATGTAGTGCAAGGAATCCATAGGTTCAAAAGGATGTGTACCCTTCAACACTTTTAGACCAGGGAACCCAGGATTCTGGAATTCTCTGCCCAAACAGCTCAAGTCTGCTTCCAGGACTGTGCAGTCCTCTTTCCTAGGTCTGTTCTCTAAGCCTGAGGTGTTTGCTGGGGGGAATGGGCAGAGGGAAGAGGGTTTGGATGAAATTTGGACATTTTTCTAGTTACTATTGCTACATGACAGATTACGCCAAAGCTTAGCTTAAAACAAATATTTTTGGAGGGGATTTTACATTTTTTTATTGAAATGTAATTGATATACAATATTATGTTAGTTTCAGATTGCTACATAATGATTTGACATTTGTATACCTTATGAAATGATTACTACTATAAGTCTAGTAACCATCTGTTCCTATATAGAGTTATTCTAATGTTGTTGACTGTATTCTTTATGCTGTACTGTATATTACATTCCTGTGAGTTATTTATTATATAACTAGATATTTGTAATCTTAATCCCCTAAACCTATTTTGCCCACTACCCACATCCCTCCCTTCTGGCAACCACCCACTGGTATCTGTGAGTCTGTTTTTATTTCGTTTGTTTTGTTTTTTATAATCCACATATAAATGAGATCATGTGGCATTTCTCTTTCTCTGTGTGACTCATTCCACTTAGCATAATGCCCTCCAAGTCCATTCATGTTGTCAAAAATGGCAAGATATCATTCTTTTTCATGGCTGAGAAATATTCTGCTCTGTATGTATGTGTATATGTCACATCTTCACCCTTTCATATGTTGATGAACACTTAGGTTGCCTCCATATCTTGGCTATTATAAATAATGTTTCAATGAGCACTGATGTACATATCTTTTCAAATTAGTACTTTTGTTTCTTTGGGTAAATACCTAGAAGTGGAATTGTGGGTTTATATGGCAGTTCTCATTTTAATTTTTTGAGGGCTCTCCGTGCTGTTTTGCATAGTGACGGTACCAGTTTATCATCCCACCAGGAGTGCACAAAGGTTCAGTTTTCTCCACATCCTTTCCAACACTTGTTGTTTGTTGTCTTTTTGATAATACCCATGCTGACAGTGTGAGGTGATATCTTATTGTGGTTTTGATTTGCTTTTCCCTGATAATTAGTGATGCTGAGCATCTTTTCATTTGCCTGCTGGCCATATGTCTATCTTCTTTGGAAAAAATGACTATTCAGATCCTCTGCTCATTTTTTATTTTTATTCTTTTATGTTTGGTTATGTGAATTCTTTGTATATTTTGCGTATTAATCCATTATCAGATGTATCATTTGCAAATATCTTCTTCCATTCACTTATGCTGTCATTTCATTTTGTTGATAAATTCCTTTGCTGTGCAAAAGCTTTTTAGTTTGATGTAGTCCCATTTGTTTATTTTCTGCTTTTGTTTTCCTTGCCTAAGGAGACATATCCCCCAAAGTATTGCTAAGACTGATGTCGGAGTGTGTACTGCCTATGTTTTCTAGGAGTTTTATGATTTCACATCTTACATTTAATTCTTTCATCTATTTTTACTTTATTTTTGAATCTGGTATGAAAAAATAGTCCAGTTTGATTATTTTGCATGTGGCTCTCCAGCCTTCCCAATACTATTACTGAAGAGGATGTCTATTCCCCATTGTACATTCTTGCCTCCTTTATTGTATGCTAATTACCTATATAAGTGTGGGTTCATTCTCTCTATTCTGTTCCACTGATTTATGTGTCTGTTTTAGTTTTTGGTTACTGTAGCTTTGTGATATAGTCGGAAATCAGGAAGCACCATACCTCTAGCTTTGTTCTTCTTTCTCAAGATTTTTTTGTCTATTAGGTTTTTTGTATTTCAATACAAACTTCAGAACTGTTTGTGAAACAATTGTTTTTTAATGCTTGTGAATTCTGTGGGTCAAGAACTTGAATGGGACACAGTAGGAAGGAGGCATCTCTGCTCCATAATGTCTGGGCCTCAGCTGGGAAGACTTTGGGGGCTAGAGTCATCTGGAGGGGTCTTTATCTGTATATCTGATGGTTGATACTGGTAGTTGGGGCTGTCGACTGAAGCATCTATGTATGGCCTGCCCATGTGCCCTGGGCTTCCTCACAGTGTGGTGGCCTCAGAGTAGCTGAACTTCTTATTTAGAGCAAGTATTTTAGTAAATAGAGAAATAGCTGTATTGCTTTTCCTGGCCTAGCCTTAGAAGTTACCCAGCATAACCTATTGGTTACAAATGAGTCACAGCCTACCCAAATGTAAGGGGAGGGGACATGGGCCACACCTCTCAACGAGAGCAGTATAAAAGCAATTATAGACATGTTAGACATGTTTTCAAAGCACCAAAGACATGCAGGCTAGGGCATTTCCACCTAGTCCATGTGTGTATGAGGCCCCCTCATAGTTCAGGCAGAGCTGGAATGAGAAGAGAAGTGGGCCAAGAGTTGGAAGCTGGGGACTGGCTTTCCTGTGCTTCTATGTTCTGGCAAAGAGTTCAGAGAAGTCAGAAATTTTAAAATTTGAACTTGGCTTTCCAGGTCATTAAGAATTACGTTTGTCAAGGTGGGAAAATAGAAGATATTTATTTAATAGTTTGTTTAGTTTGAGTTATATCTTTAAAATATTTAGGATATGATTAAGTAGGCTCCATTTGTATTTCTGGCTAGACCCCGCAAATGAGAGGGGTGGTCTTTGTGATGGAGGCAGCAGCAATGGTGGTGGAAATGGTGGTGATGATGGTGAAAATGGTAGTGGTGATCATCTGAAGGCTCAACATTTATTGAACATCTGTTATAGATCAGTAGTCAACCACATCACATCACCATTGTCTTCACCATCATTATTTCCCTCATTTTCTTCTTCAAAAAGCATGTATTACGGGGGCTGTGTTAGGGACTGGGAATGCAAAGATGACTGCAATGTGGCCTTTGGCTCAAGAAGCTTACTGATGGACAGGTGGAATAAAGGCTCAGGAACAGATCTTTGCAATACAAAAGGTTGAATTACAGAAGAGCGTGCAATGCTGGGTATAGCAGAGGGGACCAGGAGAGCTACTCAGAGGAGGGCTTAAAATCTAAGCTGGGCCACTATAGGCAGAGAATAGGGAAAAGCATTCCAGAAAGTGGGAACAGCATGTTTAAATTATGGAAGAGAGGACAGTAGTTTAAGAAATGATAGCCTGGGAACAGGGATTTCTTTTGATCCTGTGTGTGCTATCCACACTCTTATCTGGGGAGGCTACTCCCCCAATCCAGTCACAGGATTCTAATACTTCCTTCCCGATCACCCAAGATGGACCATCTGAGTACTTCCCTAGGATCTTTCTATTGGAAATGGAAGGGAAGAGCCTTTGTATATTATCCTGATGGGGAGCTATCAGGATGCTGAACAGTTCACAGTATATCTGCTTCTTAAAAAGAGTTGGTTGGAAAGAAAGTGCTGATATGCAGGGTGAAACAGAGAGAGAGAGAACACCCTGATGGTGTCAAAACCTGTGACCCAAGTCTTCCTAGAGCTCACATTCATCCCAGCTTGATCAGATAAAGCAGTACACTGGACCCTGGGATGCAGCTGGGAGAAGAGGTGAGAGATTGGAGCAGCAGGAGCCAGATCCCCAAGGGCCAGGAGAGGGAGTTTCAATACTTTTCTGAGGACAAAGGGGAGACATTAAAGCAGGTGCTTAATGGAGGGGAGACAGGGTGAGATCTGTGTTTTTAAAGATCTTTCTGTTTTGATAGGAAAGACTTGCTAGGAAGGGGAAGGGGTGAAGAGGAGAGGCTGATGGCAGGGGGCTTGTGAGAAGACAGATCTTATTCTCACCGCAGATACCATGGGCCAGAGGGAAGGAGCAGACTTTGGAGTCAGACCCTGTGGGTTCCAGTCACAGCCCCAGCTCTTCATTGCTGTTTGACTTTGGGCGAGTTATGTGGGCTCTGTTTTGTGCTGGGGATGGATAAATGTGGAGAGAGACATTAGATGTAAAGTGGTCATTCAAACATCCTTGAAGTGGGGACCAGAGATCCTCATCCCAGTTCCCATTAGAGAAGGTCATGGCTCAGGTGGTAAAGAATCTGCCTGCAATGTGGGAGACCCAGGTTCAATCCCTGGGTCGGGAAGATCCCCTGGAGAAAGGAATGGCAACCTATTTCAGTATTCTTGTCCAGGAAATCCCATGGGCAAAAGAGCCTGGCGCGCTCTAGTCCATGGGATCACAAAGAGTTGGACATGACAGAGCAACTAACACTTTGACGTTGACGATAACTCTAGTGCATAGAAACCCAAGCCACCCCACCCCTTCCCAACCTCAGCTAACCGCCTAAGGCACTTCCTGTTCATCTTCCACAAACTGACCCTGCAGGAGAAGAAGGCAGGCAGTGGATCTATCCCGGGGACCAGAGAGGAAAGAGGGTGGCCAGGCCTGCCCTGGAGAGAGATGCCATTGTGCCTGGTGGGGCCCCAGGCCTTCCCTCACCCCCAGGCCAGCCCCAAACCACAGGCCACGTCCTGTTTCTCAGAAATACTGCCATTTCCCAGAGCCCAGGGTTCCTGAGGGGACAAGGGGAGGTGGCTTCACAGTTGCTAGAGGAGAAGGAGAGGAGGAGAAGGAGGAGGGAGCCTCTCCAGGAAACCTGAAAGCCAGGCTTGGTCTCATAACAGGATGATCAAGTTTGGAGGCCAGAAAGCTACATGAGAAAGTTGAATGGAGCAAAGGTTGTGCCTGTCCCAGCCCAAGACCTGGCCCTTCCAGTGCTCTGGGATCCTTCAGGTGCAGAATCCCAGACCTCCCCATGGAATCCAGCCCCACCCCCAGAACCCCCGCCATTTACTGATGTGTGATCTTGATTAGGTCACTTCCTCTCCCAGAAGTTTCTTCTTCACTATGTAGTTGACAGTCTCCACCTCACTGGGTCATCCTGGGTATCAGATGAGACATTGGACTTGCCTTCCCACATTGGACACGTGGGAAGGGATGTATGTGCCTCATCCAGACCTTGGGCTAACCCCAGCCTGGCCACCAAGCAGGATGGCGGATCCTGCAGGACTACCTACAGCAGTCTTGGGGAGCCCCAGGAGACCACTCTGTCCCCCTCACCTGTCACACTCATGGGGAGTCCAGCCAGGGTTAGGCAGGGAGTTAGTGACTGAGGAAGAATGGATTTTAGTGAAATGAAAGTTGCTCAGTCGTGTCTGTTTGTGAACCTATGGGCCATACGGTCCATGGAATTCTCCAAGCCACAGTACTGGAGTGGGTAGCTGTTCCCTTCTCCAGGGGATCTTCCCAACCCAGAGATTGAACCCAGGTCTCTCACATTGCAAGCAGATTCTTTACCATCTGAGCCACCAGGGAAACCCAAGAATACTGGAGTGGGTAACCTATCCCTCATGCAGGGCATCTTCTTGAGCCAGATATCGAACAAGGGTCTCCTGCATTGCAGGTGGATTCTTTACCAGCTGAGCTACCAGGGAAGCTCCTGGTATGAGTGGATCTTAACTTGTTCCTAAACCTTTACCTCCTCCATCCTCACTCCTGTTTCTTCTACTTTTTCCTCTCCCGTGAGGTCTCCTCGTCACCTAGACTTGCTTAGATCCCATCTGAAAACCCCCTTCTTCTATCTTATGTCTGCTGCCAGCCGCCGCCCTGCCTCTCTGCCCTCTTTCACCACTCAGTGTTTTACCTCCCAGACACTGCCTCAGCCCCCTGCAACCTGCTCCGCCTCGCAGCTCCCCTGACATGGCCCATTGCCACGGTCCTCAGAGGCCCCCTCTCCCGTGGAGAGCCCTTTCCTGGTCTCATCTATTGGACCCAGCCACGCACTCTCCTGACTTCTCTCTCACCTCCATGCGGTTCCTTTGCTGATGGCCCAGGGCTCTGTCCTAGTCCCCATCTCTTTTCACTCTACAGTCTCTCCCAAGCCAGCATCTCCCATCTCCAGGTGCTAGTTACTACTTGCAGGCCAACAGCTCCCAAATCTCTGTCTCTGGCCCAGCCTCCTTTCTAGACCATAATATAACTAAAAGACTTGGGTTCTCGCCTGAGACTCAGCTCAGCTGAAACTCCTGGGTTCTCCCCTCAGTCACCCTGTGCAGCACCAGCTCCACCGGACTCCCCCTCTTCTCAGCCCAACGCCCATCCCAGCCCTAGCGCCTCTCTCCTGCCCCGGCACTGTCCTCCCTTCCATGGATCCCACAACAGCCTCCTACCTGGTCTCCGTCTCACTCCTCCACCCCGCCCTTCACCAGCAGGCAGGGCCAGCTTTCTAAACCACAAACCTGACCGAAGCACTGAAACCCTTCCAGGGCTCTTTGCTGCCCTCGGGGTGATGCCAAAGTTTCTCGGCTAGGTATTCAGCCTCACCTCCCTCTGCTCTTTGCCTCACATTTTATTATCCAGCAACAGTGAACTGTTTGTGGTCCTCCCTGTAAGAAGCTGTTTTTCATCTCCCTGCAGCGGTCTCTTCCTGTGCCACTGTCCACCCGCCTTTTCCTCCCTCCCCCCGACCTTTTCTTCTAACTCCTGCTTATCCTTCAGACCCAGTGAAGCGTTCTCCATCTGGGCAGGGGCTGTGTTCCCCACCGCCCTGTGGTCACAGCCCTTGCAGTCATGGTGTTGTAAAGACTCACCTCCTTCTCAGGATTTTGGCTCACTCAGGACAGGCAGGGAGCCATATTAGTTCCTTATATCGTGTTGGTCATCTAGCACAAGGCCTAGACCAGAGTAGCTCAGAAAGTGTATTAAGAATGAATACAGGGAAGGAAAAGACAACTCAGAGTGATGTCAAACCCTGGGAGAGCTGCTTAGAGATTCTGAGTGTGCTGACACACTCAGAAAGCTCTGGACCAAAGTCAGGAGGTTTTGATGTGCTGAACATGCTTCCCACAGTGGGAAAGATTTGGGGTATATAGCACAATCTTCGAATAAGTCCATCAGAGAAACCAGGGAGGCAGTTGGCCTGCAACACCAGGACAAGGATACAGGGAAGTCATTCCTGTTCTGAGGCCCAGGAAATGCCTCTGCTCACAGATCCCTGCCGCCAATCCCATTCTCCAGAGAGGGAAGGGGTCCCTGTGCTGGGAGGGGCAGGGATGGGTTCTAGGAGGCAGGGAAAGCTCCACTGAGTAGAAGACATCTGAGCTAGCCTGAAGGATGACCAGTTAACAGTGTGAATGGCTGATTCCTAGGCTTTCAACTCAGGAGATTCAGAAGCCACCCTGGACTTCAAATTAACCCCATGTGGTAACCAATCAAGGCTGGAATGAGGAGTCTTCTCCAGGAAGAACAGGCAGAGGCTGGGAGGAGCTGGATGTCTGTCTTATTGCTCTGAGGATGAGGGGGAGATTCCAGGCAGGTTCCTCAAACCCTATTGCCTCAGAAAAGGCCCTGCGGAGTGAGCAGGGGGATTTGGGGGAGGATGATACCCTTCCCTGCTCAGTGAGAGCGGTGTTGGGAGGCAGCTTAGCTGACTTCCCCAACCTCAGACGCCCAAGGACAAGACAGGGGCTCAGAGCAGAGCCAAGTGGCTGCAGGTGGCAAAATCCAGCTCACAGGCCACTTGACACCATCTCTCCATGGCTTCCCATCAGGTTTGGGGATGGGGGGTGACATGTGATTGCAGGATGAGAGCACAGGTCTGCAAGTCGGTGGGTCTGAGCTCTGGTCCTGGTTTCGCCACTCATCTCTGTGAGGCCTTGGGGAAGATACTGGAGGATCCTGAACTTCTGTCTTCCCCTCTCTAAAATGGGGGTAATTCCTATATTGTTCACCTTAAGTAGAATCATGGGCATTAAAACGTCTTTGAAAGAGAAAGGAATTGTACCTGTGGGCAGGATAAATGACTGATGTTGTTTTTAATTGTAACTGTTAGGCCTTCTTCCCAGACCGTGGTGCCAAGGTTGGCAATCTGACTGCCAAGTCTTGGAAAGCCTCTGAGGTGAGAATATTCGGGTTTATAACATTGGTCACGGTGGAACGGGAAGGAGTGCGAGCTTGGAGCAAGAAACCTGGCATACAATTCTGAATCTGCTACCACCCTGCTCTGTGGCTTCAGGCAAATTACTGCTCCTCCCTCGACTCCGAGGCCTCATTGTAAAGTGTAGCTGATGATTGTCAGGACCCCTGCACTATCTACTGGGAAAGTACTTTGAGGCTCCATGCATCACCCCTCAGATGGCTGACTAGAGTCAGTCCCCCTCACTAGGCTCAGTGCCAAAGAGTTATGGGAAGGGGGGGTGCCCACAAAGGCAGGAGGCGCTGTAGCTGGGGGGCTGGGGACAGCAGCAGCCCAGAGCAGAGGAGAGGCTGTGACGGCAGTCAAGGGTCTGGGTCAGAGGGCGGAGTGGCGAGTAGGTTGGGTACTGGCCCTGGCTCTCAAAGCCACTCACTGTGAGGACTGGGACCAGCCTCTGTTCCCTCTGCCCCTCAGTTCCCAGCCCTGTAAAATGGGGATAACCAGGCCTGCCTGCAGTCACTGTGAGAACAAATAGAGACTGGAAATGGACTCAACAGGCAGGGTTGAGGGGTAATGCAACTTCTTATTTATTAATATATAACAACAAAAATGATAAAGCTCATATCTGCAACTGTTTAGATCTTTGTTATAAGGTCTTGGTCATTTTGTCTGGACTGGCCGTGACCTTCAGCTCCGGGGTCTGGGCTAGGAAGACGTTCCAGTGACCTGCATGGAGAAAAGAGGAAGAGTTGTATGTGGGTGTGCAGTGTATGTATGTGTAAGGGTGTGTTTGTGGTGTGTGCGTGTGCATACATATGCACAACTGAGGCAGGGTGACTGGGGTGGGGAAAAGTTGGAACAAGGAGGACCGAGTAGCCTGGGTTTGAAGCCCAAAGAGGGGAAGGAAATGGGGACCACATCCCATCATCCCAAATGGTTCTAGTACAGGAGCCCGCCTTCAACGTGACACCTGTTGGTGACCCTCCCCTCTGTGACTTCCTCTCCCCCAACCTGGGTCCATCTTCCTCAGGGTGGTGGGGAGTAAGTTGGGGGCCTCTGTAGGAACGTGGTTAGGAGGTTTCAGTGGGAGAGGTTCCAGTAGAGAGACTAGGCAGTACCAGGATTTAGGGGCTCAGAGTCCCCTCTGACAGCCCTGTCTCCCTCGCCTCAAGACCAGATCCAGCTGGCTCTGCTTCACCTTCCCGCTCCCGAGCTCCCGAGCGCCTGAGTTGGGAAATCTCTGGCCCAGACACCCACTGGATTCCTGTGCCGGGAACTGACGTCTGTGGCTGACAGCAAACCCCTCCCGGCACCAGCAGCCTGGAACTCCCCAGGAGGCCCCAGCTTCTAGCCCGACTCTCTTCCCAGGCCCCCATCCTCGGCCCAGGGTCCCACCTTCGTGGGTGCCGGTGAGCAGCCGGAAGTTCTGTGCCTCTTTCTGGAAGTCTTGCTTCCTGACTTTCTTGATCTGAATCAAGTGGAAGATTCCTGAGGGCAAAGACAAGGGTGTGAGCAGGAAAGGGAGGGTGGGTGGTCAGTGAAACAGGGTGACTTAGACCCAGGACAGACCCAGTCACCTCCCTTCCCTCCCCTATTCTGACCAGACACCGAATCCTGTGGATTCAGTTTCCTAAATATTTTGAATCTGTTCACCCTATCCCTCAATGTCACCCTTCCCCTCTGGGTCCCATTGTGTCTTACCTGGGTCACTACCCTAGACTTCTGATCTTAAACCTCACCTCTCATCTGTGATCCTAGCTGCAGGCATTGGAAAACATGCCTGTTACCCTGTCACCCCCTCCTTTCATGACCCTGCTCCTCTCACCATCATCATCCTGTGCTCACACCCCTCACCTGTCAACAACGCAGAGGGGCAAGGAGGGTAAGAGAGAGGGAGGGAGGGAAGCTGCCAGGCCTGTAGGGCCTGATCAGTCTTTTTTTTTTTTCTGGACATAGACGATATGATAAAAATCAACAGGTGATTTGCTTCAGACACCAAAGCACTACAGGTATCAGGGTTGTAGGCTCCCTTTCCACTCAAGGCTCAGTTCACCCCGTCCCTTGCCTGTGCTCCAGCCCTAACCAACTCCTTGAGGCCCCTGAAGGGGTCAAGCCTTCCCATTTGCCATCCCCTCTGCCAAACTCCGTCTTCTGTTACCACAGATGAACTTCTCATCCTCCCAGCGTTACCTGGGAAGTCTTCCTGATTCTCCCTCCTCCCTTAAATAGTTATAATTTCCTCCTTGGGTTACCCACAGCTCTTGGCTTTTGTTTGTGATTGTTCCTATTTCTAATGTGCTATCATTGTGTCTGTTCTTGCCTCCTCCACACGTCTGGGAATGGAGAGGACTCTCCTCTTGGGTTCCCTGAACCTGGCCCACATTAGGCATGCTGAATGAATGAAATCCCTGGATGGATGGATGGATAAGCAAATATATGTGTACCCAGTCTAGGCCAGGCCCTGAGGGGGGAATGAGGTATTAGCTGGATCTCCTGATGTTTGTATCCCCCTGGAAGCTGGCCACAGGCACCACACATGGTGCTGAAGCCTGAGCACTTGGGCTATGAGGTCGTGCCAGCTGTTACCACCAGGGGCTGTGGCCAGAAAGAACAGATGTGACAGCAAGGTCTCTGCTCGGCCAGTACCACCCTCAAGAAAACCAAGAACTGGCCTTGCTTATGGGAATCCGGGTGGGATCCCACCTAGGGGCACAGACCGCTTTGGTCCTGGGACTGAGCTCCAGGAAGCCGGGAATGCCCAGCGCTGTGCTCAGGCCCCCACCGCCCAGGTGCCAGGGACAGAATATGGGAGAGACTTGCTCCAGAGGCCCAGGCTGCATCATAAGTATGAGATGGGGACAGGTCCTGGTGCCCCAGCCTGCCATTGCACAAACCCCCAGACACAAATTGGAGAAGTGACTGGGAAGAGGGAGGTCTCCACGCTGTGACTTGTAAAGCATGATTGAAAGGTCTGGGCTCTTGGGCCTAGAAGCAAGCGCTTGCCTGAAGGTCATGGTTGTGCCTTTTGACCTGTGAAGGGTGTGCCAGGCCTGAGAGTGGCTGGACTCTGTGTGTCCCAGGCAGAGGTGTAGTGGTGGGTGAGTTCCAAGAGACAGGACAGGCTCGGCTTACTGAAGAACCTTCTTGAGCGCAGCCACTCCCACAATGGCAAGAGAACCACCTGTCTGGAGGTGGGGTGGGATTGAGTGCAGTCAGTGGCTCAGGACCATCAGGGAGGCTAACAGAGGGATTTCCTTCTCTAGGAGGGGGGAAAAATTGAGAACCCTGAGGTCCTTCTACTCTTGAAATGCTAGAATTGAAAAATCCTTAACACTAAGCCAGTTCTCTGCTCAGACTCTGGGCCTGGGCCGGCCCCACTCTGGTGTGGCCTCAGACCAGTTTTCAGCTCTTTGTCTCTAGGTCAATTCTCTTCCTCTCCTGGCCCCCAGGCCTGCTGTTTCCTCTTGTCCGGGTGAGGAAACAGTAAGGTCTCCCACTGACAATTGGCCCTTGCGAGAGTTTGTTTTGACTTTCTCTGTCTGGGACAGGGAGGGAATGGGGGGTGCTGATGGGGCATTTCAGCCTCCCGGGGGCTTAGTAGGTGGTGGGATGGGCAGGTTTGCTAGTGAGAGGGTGGCAGGGCCTGGCATTATGAAATTGAAGAGTCCTTCCTACTTCTTCCTTTTCACTGTGCCCCTGGTAATGAGATTTGGCCTTGAGCTCTGACTCCCCCCATCTCTGCCATCCTGGGCCTTCCTCAGGTCCTTCCCTAAAAGAATAAGGTCACTTTTGTGGAGGTGGCACTGGGGACAGTAAGACCTGGGTTTGAATCTTTGCTTTACTGTTTAAACTGTGTGGTTTTGAGCAAGTCATTTTACCTCTAAGACTCAGGTTTCTTATCTGCAAAATGGGGCGTTAATACAATACATACCCTTCAGATTTCTTATGTCTGTGAACTGCAACACATTATACATAGTGCTTGCTACTCAGCAGTCACAGAGCGCCGGACATATAAGCGTGGGCTCTGGAGCCAGGGTTTGAGGCTGTTGCTGCAGTATGCCCCTCTTGCCTTTTTACATCCTGTCCAGCCCAGGCCCACCCTCCATGAAGGTTTCCCTGATCCGCTCAACTCCCAGGGAGCTCCTGCAAGCCATGAGGTCCTGAGGACAGAGGCTGTCCTGAGGACAGAGGCTGGGCCTGTTACTCTCTGTGGTGCCACAGTGGGTATGAGGAGGCCCAGCATAAACTTGCAGCCCCACCTATCCAGGGACTGATGGACTCCCAAGGCTCAGAGCAACCGTAAGGATTACTGACCTCCTCCTCAGCCTCTGGTCAAGTCCCCTTCCTGCCCTTGCTTACATACTTCCGAGAATGAAACTTGCTCCCTCCCTTCCTCTGCAGGAAGACTTTCAGGTTGAGAAGGCACTTCCTCTCATTTAACAGAAACCTGCTTCTCTGCCATTCTAACCCAACTGATGAAGTGGGATGAGAAGGATGCAGACATTTTTAGCACTTACTATGGGTCAGGGGTGGTACCTATGTCATTTCATGTAAGCCTCTCAAACCCCTTCTCCCCCATTCACAGAAGAGAAATTTGAGGCCCAGAGAGGTCAAGTGATTGCCCAAGGCCACACAGCTAAGAAATGGCAGAGCCGGGATTCAAACCTAGGTCTGTCTAATTCCAAAGCCCCTGCTTGTTGTTTTGACCCTTGTGGTCACTCAGAGCACAACTGCTCCCTCTGCCTGGGGCAGTCCTTCAGAGCCATGAAGCCAGCGGTCCTGTTCCCCTTAGTCTTCTCTTCTCCAGGCTGAACAGCTCCGCTTTCTTGGTCCATTCCTCCCACGACAGGGGGCAGAGTAGAGCAGGGAAAGAGCCGCATCTGACGTCACAAGACCTGGGCTCTAGCTCCTCCACTTACTGGCTGTGTGGCCTTGGGCCAGGTACTTCACCTCTCTGAGCCTCAGTTTCCTCATCTGTAAAATGGGGATAATAATACCTAACTCTCAGGATCGTTGAGGATCAAATGAGATGATGAACGTGAAAGCACTTTGTAAATTTCAAAGTGCTTCACACATTGGTTGTTATTATCATTGTCATCATTCTTATTATCATTCCCTCTTCCACCCCCCCATACCCCCCACCTCCCCACTGCCAGCCAACCACATCATTAGAGAAAAGTGACCTTAGAACTACTTCCCAATTAAAGGTTTAATTTGTTTTACTCTATCCAGGGGATTTATGTTTAACAAGAAGAGCCCCAAAGCTGAACTCTCAGCAATCTTCTCTTAACCTTCAGTTGGTGATAGAAGCAGCCTGCTGAACAGGGTAAGTTTCTCACAAAATGAGAAATATGTTGACTTACCTTAGAGGGATAGGATCCACCATAAAGGAAAGGCTAGATGAGACTAGCCTTGAGGATTTGAGGATGCTGTGAGGGCCCTCCTGCCTGAAAAGATCTCTCTCTCCTCCCAGTCTGCTGAAATTCTACCGATTGACAGCTCTTTGTTTCATCTGGGTAGGCATTTCTCTGTCCTGGCTCCCCACAAAGTGTAACAACTCCTTTCCCCCAGGAGAGGGAGCACTTCAAGGCCCTGGCATCTCAGAGTGGATGAGAGTATCACAGCCGTCAGAGTCACTGTCTCCCTCTATCTTGGAATCTGGGACTCAGAGCTGGAAGATGACCTGAGGCAGGTCTTCTTGGGCCAGAGGCACTTAATCAATTCCCTAAACACCCCTGGGAGGGGGCGGCTGGAGCACAGGAAGTGGGACAGGCCAGAGTGGGAATGGGCCAGTGCTCACCTTTTACCAGTTTCCAAAGGTAGATCTCCACTTGCTCAGAGGCCTCACGCTCGAGGGCAAAGCGACGCAGGTTGTCTGGGCTTGGGGATACTGACGTGTGGACGAGAACTCGACCCGGCGCCTTCGGACACTTGGTAGCACTGATCTCACCGTGGCCGGGGTCTGCCTTGTCCTCTGGGAGAGACAAGGAGCTGTGAGTGCTCTGTCTCCCCAATCCTGGTAGCCCAGGAAGAGGGACCACTGGGCTGACATCTCCCTCAGAGTCATTAGGGTCCTTGGGAAAGTTCTGGTGCCCCTGGGAAGACAAGGAGATCTCTGGGGAACAGAGAGGGGGCCTCTCCCCTATTCTCCTCTCATTGATTAGCATGTCAGAAAACTTCTCACCCTTCAGGGCCCAGCTCACCTTCTACCTCCTCCAGGCAGCCCACCTGGAACAGCTTAGTTCACCCTATATCCTCCCACCTATAGCTTGTTAGCCCTTCTTGCTTATGCCTTTCACTTATGCCCTTAATTCCATGCTGCCTTGCATTGCCTTGTACTTGTTTCATTTGGGTATGTTTTCTCTTTAAAATAAACCCACAGGGGGAGAGGCAGGACTCCTGTTCTTCAAGTCTTTTGAGTCACTCACATCACCAAACACAAGCTCACAATGAACACACATAGAAGGAAAGGTTTGGGAAGGGTTGAGGTGCTGATGGCAGTAATGATGATGGAGTGTGATACGGAACAGGTGGTGATAACGGAGATGATGGCAACTATAGTGGTGGTGGTAGGGGTGGAGGGGGGTGGGGATGGTGGGGATGGTGGTAATGTTTGTTTCTGGACCCTACAAATTGGATCCAGTCCTAAAGCCTTGACATATTGGAATTTCAAGGGCATTCCCCAGAACTTTTCATATATCAGTACTCCCCGATTGTCTTTCAGGGACCAAAGGACTAAGTCCGTACACATTTCCCCACCTTCTAGACTCTTACTAGTTATGAAGACCCTTGAGGTGTCCAGCTAAAAGCTGTAAGCTGTCTCAATATCTTTAAGGGGAAAGAGAGTAGGATCTGAGGGTGAGCCCAAGACCACGTGTGTTTGTGAAGGAGCCCAGCAGTGAGCCACAGCCATTCTCAAAGAGAATTCAAGAGAATTCCTGGGTAATCCAGTCATTAGGACTCTGTGTTTTCACTGTTGAGGGCCTGAGTTCAACTCCTGGTTGGGGAACTAAGATCCTACAAACTGTGCAGTGCAGCAAAAAAGAAAAAAAAATGTATTTTAAAATAAATAAATTAATTTAAAAAAAAAGGAATTCCCTGGCTATCCAGTGGTTAGGACTCCACACTTCCACTGCTGTGGGCCTGAGTTTGATCCCTGGTTGGAGAACTGAGATTTTGCAAGCTGCGTGCATGGCCAAATAAATAAAGAGAATTCAAGTTGAACCCTCATCCATCATGCCATCATGCTTCTCCCACATCTTGCCCCTACTATTTATTAATCTATAAATAATTGTTATCCCTTATATCTAGGTTTTGATTTGCAATTCATAAAGCACTTTCATCAACTCTATGTCTAAGGCTCAGGAAGGTAAAGTAACCTGTCTTTGCCTAGAAGAGTAAGTTAGGTAGATAAGTATGTCAGGGAGCAGGTCCATGCAAACTCACATCTCCTGACAGCAAATTCTGGGGCAGGTGGAGACTTAGGATAGTCATAGCTACTTGGCTATCTCATTTGTGAAATAACTGAGATAGAAGAGTTAAATAAACTCTGCGAAATCATAGTACAATACTGGGTGTACAGTCGGTTCTCAGCGTTTCCTTCCTCTGCTTCTCCCCCGTTCTTCTCCTTTCAGTTTTACTAGCCAGCCCTGTCAGAGATGTGAGCAGGACAGCGCCTTCTACCCCACCTGCCTTCCTTCCAGGCTTGAGGGAACGGGCCCGCCCCTTACAACAGCTCCTGCTGACAGTCACAGGCTGATCTTCTCAATGAGATGCTCTGACGTTTTTTCCTGCACAACCATTAATCCTAGGGTCACTGTTGAAAGAACTCAGCCGGCAACTCTGGAAGCCTGACTTCTAAAAGCTTTGTTCCCGCCACCCTCCGCCGTTTCCTCCCACCCTTAGCTTTGAAAACTTTCCTGCTTATGCCTTCCACTCATGCCCTTAATCCCACACTGCCCTGCATTGCCTTAAAACTGCTCGGCTGTGTTTTCTCTCTAAAATAGACCCATAAGGTCAAGGGAAGGAATCAAGTCTTTTGAGTGACTCATACCAGCAAACACAATGAACGCACACAGAAGGAAAGGTTTGGGGAGAGGTTGAGGTGACGGTGGCAGTAATGACCTTGATGAGTGTGATACGGGAGAGGTTTTAGAAGGACTTCTAGTTCCGGCTTCACTACTCCTTTGTTGTGTGACTTAGGAAAGTCCCTTCCCTTCTCTGGGTCTCAGTTCTCCCATATGTTGATGGGGACTGAAGGGATCAAGAGTATTGTCAACAGTGATCAAGAGTATTGTCTTTGTGGGGATTCCCTGGCAGTCCAAGTGGTTGGCACTCGATGCTTTCACTGCTGTGGCCTGAGTTCAATCCCTGGTTGGGAAACTAAGATCCAACAAGCCTCATGGCATGGCCAAAAAAAAAGGAAAGCATTGTCTTTGGAATAAGACAGGCAGGGTTCATATCCCAACTCTGTCACTTACAGTTTTGGGACCTGGGACAAGGTATTTATCATCTCATTCTGTAAAATGGAGATGAAGATGACTACCCTGTCCATTGTGGTGAGGATTGCATGAATTCATGCAGAGTACCTATGTGGCACATGATAAGTCCTCAATAAATGTCGACCATTCCTCTTAAAAGGAGGTTCAAAAGGGAGGAGATATATGTAGACCTATGGCTGATTCATGTTGAGGTTTGACAGAAAACAAAATTCTGTAAAGCAATTATCCTTCAATTAAAGAATAAATTAATTTTTTTAAAAAAGTCCTAATAGCCTAAGATGTTATGACTTCACTGGATCCAGGACATTACGTGATTCTGTGTGTGCCTGAGAGCCTCTGAATCTGTAGCACTAGATGGTTATGCAAGTCTAGTATCATACGAGTTGGGCATTTCTCACTGCCATGTTTCTAGCAGTGCATCTAAAAGCCCCTGAGTCCCACACCTCTGAGTCCATGCTCCATCTATCCATGCCCACACGAGATGTTCTACGTGTCTGTGCCCTGGGGAGAGAGACCCAGGCCTTGCTCTGGCCAGTGCCCTCCCTGCCCCCAGGCTCTCTTTGTACCTGGACAAATCTTGCAGCATTTCCCGGCTACTTTCTCGGGGTGATGGCAGGGGTATTCAGTGGGGCAGATCACCCGCTGGCAGTCCTGGCGGCCGTCCTGACAGGTGCACAGGATGCAGGGCAGGGGTCCGAAGGAGCGGAAGGCCGGGTGCCACACCTCCCCATGGGAGTATGTCTTCCCACCATGCACACAGGCTGGGCCAAGGAAGTCAGGAAGGGAGGAAGGTCAGTACCTTGGGCTTGGGCCCGAGTCCAGTAATGGGTGGGGTAGGTCCTTGGGGTGCCCCTGCTTCACCAGTCTGTCCCAGCCATACCACTTGGGAAGAAACCAGTCCCCTGTCCCTGACATCCCCCAACTCAGCACTCAGGGCAGAGGTGGGACTGGCAAGTTCTTGTTGAAGATGGAGAGTCCTCCCTGCCTGTCAAGGGCACTCATGGTGGGATGTGGAGAGGGGTGGCCTGGCAGTAGGAGGTCTATGCTGTCACTACCTCGTCATGCGAGCATGGGCAGGTCCCATCGGTTTTCGCAGCCTCAGTGTCCCATCCATCAGAGAGGCGCTATGGATGCCACTGTGGCTCCTCCTACTCCACCAATCAGGGTGACACGCAGTGAGGTCTCTCTCCCCGTCTGCTGCCACAGTTGTCTCCTTGACCTCCTTCACTGATCCACCCCAACCATCCTCCTGCAGCCCAGCTCTGCTTCCCCCTTCCTTCATCAAAACCTTTCCCTCAATACCTCCTTATCTTGTAATAATTGATTTACAAGCCTGTCTCCCCTACTAGTCTATGAGTCCCTTGAGGAAAGGGACCATTTTCATCTCTCTCTTCTCTGCCTCTCAATTCCCAGCAAAATCATGCTCAAAAGAATATTGCTACACGGCCTGTAATCCTAGTTCCAGGACTGGTTCTGTGTCTAACTCAATACTCTGAACCTCAGCGTCCTCATCTGTCAGATGGAAGTTTAAATCTAGTGTTCTGTGAGTCTACCAGCCCATGGCCAAGTTGAGATTGGGGAACCACTGGATGGAGGTGCAGGGATGGGAAGTGGGAGCAGACAGGGCCCGCTTTCCCACCGCAGGGTCGGCAGAGGCTCCGGTTCCCACCTTTCTTATGTTTCTCCTTCAGAACAATCTTGACTGTGGTGCTGCCTGCCTCCTTTGGTCGGAAGTGGCGAGGGATGAAGCCCAGAGGAGCGGTGGGCCCCGTGGGAGATGGGGTGCTCAGGTCTCTCTTTCTCCCACTGTCCCCTGAACATGGATCCTGGGAATGTCTCTGCAAAGGGAAAGAAGGATGAAGATCACTGATGGGCTGCTGCCAGTGCAGAAGTAGAAAAACAGGCTGCAGTGAGAGGCCTGAAGGTGGCTTTTGTGACCAGGCCAGCCGGAGAGGGCATAGGCTCTAGAAAGAAGGAAGGTCTAATGGGGTCAACGGTGCTCCCAGGCAATGAATCTTTGAAAACTCTCAGAGGTCAGTGGTTTGGAAGCCTCCACCAAGCCCTTCTTCAGCTGGCAGCACCAGAACATTGGGGCTGAGGTGAGCAGAGAGGGCTGAGGTGTTGATCTGGAAGATGTAAGTGATCAGGGACCCGGAGAACTTAATATTTAAGTAATGGAGTGAAGATGGGCATCAGGAAACTGTTTGTCTGAGAAGCTTTAGGTGATGGGACAGGGGATGGACCTCCAAAGATCCCACCCGACTGCAGAATCCCCGGGTGAGAGGACTGAGAGCAGGTCCTGTCCAGAGATGATGGATCTTAGGAGCCCCTTTTCTGAATCCAACACCCCAACACCCCACACCGCCAGATCAGGTCTTGAGAGGGTTGGCAGTGAAAGCAAAGGGTATGTGTGACAGCAGTGAAACAGCAGGGGCTTCCTGATCCAAAAATTGGGGATTGAGAAAGGAGCAAGTGGGCTGGGGGTAGGGGAGGAGTTTATCACTCCCTCACTGATACTGAGTCACATTCCTTCTTCTGCAGCCCCTTCCTGACTGTACAGTCTCTGAGACAGTCCTTCAATGTCTGTACTGAGCCCACAGGAGTTCCCAGAGTGAAACTATGTCCCAGCCTCCAGCACCAGCCCAGGAACACAGGAGGTACCCAGGAAATATTTGTCAAGTAAAATAGAGGCAAGAAGGAAGAGATGAGCCCAACACCCCTGTATGACTTACCCATGTCATCCAGCAGTTCAGTGAATAGCTGTAACTACTTACTGGAACTAAGTCTGGTGGGTTTCACTTAGCTACCTCCTATGACAAGGACAGGGGCTCCTCAGGTGGCACTAGTGGTAAAAAAAAACCCTGCCTGCCAATGCAGGAGACATAAGACACGCAGGTTCAATCCCTGGGTCAGGAAGATCCCCTGGAGGAGGGCACAGCAACTCCAGTATTCTTGCCTGGAGAATCCCAAGGACAGAGGAGCCTGGCAGGCTACAGTCCATGGGGCCACAAAGAGCTGGACCCAGCTGAAGCGACAGCACACGTGCACACAGGGCAGGGACGGGGAGGGAAGTGGGTGGCATGGTCAAGATCCTCTAGAGAAGGCCCAGCCTAGGGGTGAGCTGGCAGAGGAGAAGGGAGAGCTCATTAGTTCAGACCCCTGGGGGGTCTCTGGGGAGGCGAGTCCTGCTTCGAGTGCCCCAGGGTCCAGGTGACCGGGGCTGAAAGCGCAGGTGGGGCTGTTCACAGGGTAGGCATAGCACGGCTGGTGGACAGGGATGTGAGTCAGCGTGTGAGCCCGTTCTCCCAGCTCTTTTCTCTCTGACCAGAGAGAGTCAGGCAGTTTAACCCATCTGAATGCTAGACCAAGATGGAGAGGGGTCAAGACAGAGCCAGAAACGTGAGGCAGCCCCACACAGAGAACTGGTACCTTAGGAGAAGGATGGAAGGCCGGCCCAAGTCAGAGGCCACTCCCTCAGAAGACACGCTGCCCAGAGGCAGCTTGAATAAGGACAGACACAGGCTCCAGACAGGACAGTGTCAGAATTTTCCAGGAGGGAAATCAGGACGCTTGAGGCCTGTGTGGTGTTTTTGTTTTTTTTTTTTCCCCAGGCCCCTCCTTCCTCATCAGCCACTATGGGAGCTATAATGGAAGTCTAAAGAGGAGCCTAGAACCTGGCGGTGGCTAAGAGAGCCGACCCAGAGGACAGATGAGACATGAAGACGATAACTGGGATCTCCTGCTCCACAGTCAAGGAGATCCAGGTCCAGGATACCGGCCCCCTCGCCACCCCCTCCCCACCCTCTCCACAAAGCTGTGTGCTCACCGCCCCTCGGTGTGACTGCGTGGTGTCCTCTTCAGCCGACTTCTCACCGGACCCATCTAGAAACCCAAAGGGAAGTCCGGTCAGCCTCCTCCTCAGCCTTCCTGGCAGGAGCCCTGCGGGCCTCCCCACCTTTAGGCTCTGCCCCTCCAAAGCCTGGTGTACTCCTGCAGCCCCCATACCAGTAGTTCCCTTGGCCCCGTGGGTATTCATTCCAACTTCTCATTACCCACCCCCTCACCTTTGGGTGATGAAATCCCTATGACTGAACTGCAGACTGTATCTCCACATTGGCCTCTTGGTCACTTAAGTCTGAACCCCTTGGCTGGGCCAGAGCATGTCATTCAGTGCTCGTCTCAGATGGCATAGGGGCTGCGGATCCTAATCCCACAGCCTGCTCAGCTGTGGTCCCCCAGCAGCCTCTCAGCCCAGCCACACCTGGAGTCACCAGGCTATATACACTATACACTCCCTGGCTGCCCTCAGCCCCTCTGCCCCTCCCACTGGAACAGTCTAGGACTCCTCCATCCCCTGCCTGCCTGGGCCACAGCACTCAAACCCCTTTGAAGTCCCTCGGCTTCCTAGAGCCCCTCTACCCCTGCCTCACATACAGTCTGGCTGCCACTGAGCAATCTGGATTCAAACACCCAGAACACGGGCATCAGACTGCTTGCTGGAAATCACCAAGCGCAGTCTCTCAGTGCATGCACAGCACCGCTGAGGCCCGCAGAGGGGAAGGAATCTGCAGGAATTCCCTGGAAGAACCAGGACTAAACTGGTTCCTAGTCTAGTGCTCTTCCACACTGCCAACATCCAGGGAAGCATTCTATAGTGGAGTACTGCCCTCCTCGAGGTCTGCCTCCTCCAGAAAGCTTTCCTGGACTACCTCAACCCACAGGGAACAATCTGGCCATCTATGCACTTCATTTTGCCCAAGCTGCTTGCCCCGCACTTGCCACTCTGTTGCCTCTCTCTGTTCCATATAGAGATGCTGCCTGGATTCTGCTTGACACAGGGGCTCGGAGCACCAGTGAACCCAGGCCTGTGCCCAGCTCTGCGATGAGGAAGACAAGAGGAGACGTGGTCTCTGCTCTACAGACCCCTCTCCTGTGCCTCTTCTGATCCTCTTGGGCTCATCTCACTGCAGGAATTTTGTCCCCTCATTGCAGGCATTGCAGCAGCACCCTCTTCACATGGACTGCAGCCAGCTTCCTTCAGGTGCCCTCATGCCACGCCTCCTCCATGTCTCCACCCCCATGTCTTATCTCACCACCCGCCCCCCACCACCACTCCCATCTCCCATTCCCAGGACAGCCCAACACAGTAGGGGAGTGGGAGGGAATGACCCCGCCTTGGGGTGAATCTTTGACCAGTGGGACTTGGTGGCTGGCAGACCAATTCCTCCTCTCCCTGTATCACCTCCAGACCTTTCTGAGGAGCAGAAGGTCACGCTTGATGTCAAGTCAAGGCCAGTTCCCCAGCACATTCCTGTTCCTCCCTCCCTGTTTCACTTTCGTCCTCTCCTTCCTGCTCCCTGGGATTATAATACAAATACTGCACATCAGTCTCTGGCACAGGCTCAGGTGTCTGAGGGGTGCAGCTAAGCCACCACTCTGAGGAAGGAATGGGCTGGGTGACCCCTGAGGGTCTCCCTAACAGTCCATGGCTAGGCCCCTGCAGTGGGTGGGGGCACACTGCCAGATGTAGGGACAGACTCACCTTTGCAGGCCTGGCAGCAGGAGGCAGGCAGCGGGAGGGGGGCGGGGCATCCTGGTTCGGGGCAGGTCATGAGGCCGCAGTAGATCTGGCCCTCCTGACAGACAGAGCACACAGGAGCTGGGAGGTGAGCTGTGCTGAGGACCAGCCTTGGGGCTGGGATAGCCCCTGCTCTGGTGGTCCATGGCTTGAGGAAGTCTCCTCTGAGGTAAGCAGAGAGGGAGCAGCCCAGTGTCTGGAGCGAGGCCCAGGCAGCTCAGAGGAGGGTCCCTGCACGCTTCCCACTCACTCCAGGCCCCAAGCTGGCAGTTATCCTTCAGTTTCTGAGCCTTCTCATACCCAGGCTCTTCCTAGGCTCTCACAGCAGCCTAGTGAGGTGAGATTTTCCCAACCTACAGAAAGGAAGGGACTGTGGAGGGGCCTGGACCCCCTGAAGTCAGAGACACACCCAGAAGAATGAACTAGAACCCATGTTTCAGGCTCTTCCTCCTGCTATCACTGCCCTCCCCCCCTGGCCTAGAACAGGGAGCCCAGCATAGACGAGAGGAATGAGTGCATGTCTCCTTGGGCTCATCTTGCTCTTATGCAAACTCTAGGTCCCCAATTTCAGGCCCAGCCTGGAAAGGCAAGACTACAGGAGAAAGGGCCTTCTGGGAGTCAGGAGGCCAGATGATCTTTGTTGAGTCACTTCCCTGGGCCTCAGCTTCTTCATCTGTGAAATGGGGGCACTCCCACCTGGGTTGTGAAATCAAATGAGGGAACAGTTATGAAAACCCTTTTAGAACTGCAAGGCCCAATGTGTCTCTGGGAGGAAGTGAGATTACTTCAAATGCTTCCCCTATTCCTTTTCCAGCAAGTCTCAGAAGTAAGGATTCTGATCCTTCAAACAAGTCCCATATAAACAGGGATGAGAAGAAAGAAGGGGAGACCCAAGTATCCAGGGGAATACTTGGACAAGGGATCACAAGGGACCACCTTCCCCCACCATCAGTTCTCTCTTCCCACAGCCCCCTCTTCATCCAGGTGCAGCACAGTACAGGTAAAGGAGTGTGGCTTTGAAACCATGTGGCCCTGCATCTGAATTCTGAGTATGCCACTTAACTAGCTGTGTGACCTTAGTGTGTGAGTGTGCGCTCAGTCATGTCTGATTCTTTGCGACACCATGGACTGTAGCCCACCAGGCTCCTCTGTCCATGGGATTCTCCAGGCAAGAATACTGCAGTAGATTGCCATTTCCTACCCCAGGGGATCTTCCCAATTCAGGAACTGAACTCGCACCTCTTGGGTCTCCTGCATTAGCAGACAGATTCTTTACCATTGTGCCACCTGGGAAGTTGTGTGACCTTAGGCCAATTGCTTTATTGTTCAGAGCCTCCATTTTCTTATCTATAAAATATGATTAGTAATATCCTTCTCATAGGGCCACTGGGATACTGTATATAAACATAAGGCATTTCCTAGTAGGTACAGTGCCTAGTTTACTTCAAGAGGCCCAGGGCTTGCAAAACTAACCATTGTCTAGGTTGACTTTTAAGCAGTCCCTCTTATTACAAGTTGTTTGCTCTGCAGCATAGATACCTTGAAATTCAGACTCAGAGTGGTGGGATCCTCTCATTGAAAAGATGGGAGGCAGACCTGAGAGGGATGACTGTCTCTAAAGGTCATGCATGGAACCATGGCAGAGCTGGAGCTGAAACTCGGATGTCTGATACCTAAAATGGACCTCTTACCCTCTCATCACTGCTGAATCAGATGATTATTTAACCAGAGAGGACCCTGGAGATCACCTGGTCAGACTCTCTCGTGTGCACGCATGTGTGCTGAATCATGTCCAGCTCCGTGCAGCTCTATAGACTGTAGCCCACCATGCGCCTATGTCCATGGGATTCTCCAGGCAAGAATGCTGGAGTTGGTTGCCATCCCTTCCTTCAGGGGGTCTTCCCGACCCAGGGATCGAACTCATGTCTCTTATATCTACTGCATTGGCAGGCAGGTACTTTACCTCTAGTGCCACCAGGGAAGCCCAGACTCCCTTACACACTCAAAAGAACTGAGGCTCAGAGAAGTTTGGTCAGGTGGTAGGGAAATCAGGATGGCAGGGGTTTCTCCCACCAGTGCACAGATACGCTAAACCCAATGGTGAGGATTGACATGCTGAAGGCCACCTTCAACTGTGCGGCAAGGCCATGTCTGGAACCCCTGAGGAGGAGGGGAAGACTTTCCAGCTCAGGTCCTGCTTGACTTCAGTCTCTGTCTCCTAATAACACTGCTGGTTCAGCCCTGCCTGACCCTAGGCCCAGCTCTGACCAAAGCAGGGGGAGTTTAATTAGCTTCAGATTAAATTACATTTACTACAAACAGTTTGGCCCTGTCTCTCCACTCCAGGATTGGTCACTGATCATTCATTCATTCATGCTATGTGCCAGGCCCTGAGCTGGGGGCCTTGGAGGATACAGAAATGAGTTGAGTATGTCCCCTGCCCTCAAGGAGTGTAGTCTACAGAGGACACAGAAATGGCAGTGTCAGTGCAAGGTGACCAGGCAGCTCAGGAAGGCCTGGAAGCCCTGAGCAGGAGGTTCCCACCCACAGATGTCCCTTCCCTGGAGCCCATTCACTCTCATGCCCTTTGACCAGGAGGGACAATCCCCCAGGGCCCAGACCACTGGCCTGCATGAGAGGGAAGTTGAAGGTCTTACGGTACAGCTGCAGAGGACACACTGGTTGGGCAGGTGGGAGGGGAGCAGCTCGTGGGCACTGAAGATCTCTCCATGTTGGTATGTGGTCCCGTTATGCTGGCAGGACCTTGGCGGGGCCCGGAGCCCAGAAGGGGTATGAGGTTCTGTAGGTGGGGAGGGGAAGGAGAAAGAAGAAAATGGTCTAGAGCTTTATTAGAACTAACTGGGCCAATTCTCTGAAATGTTTGCATCTTATCCCTTGTTGTCATTTAAACCAAGCTCTGGCCTCAGCCTTCCCAGCCAGAACTCACATTAATGAATCAAGAGGAACCCTGACATTTTTCTCTGACCCTGTCACTCCCTCCCATGGCCTTTAAGCCCCTGAGTGTCAGAAGTGGTTCTGATTGCAGGAAGAAGGCAAGGCCAGAAGCCTCAACTCCACTGAGTGCCACTCAGTTTAGACCTGTGTTAGTTTCATTTCAGTAAGCATCCATGGAGCACTGGCTAGTGCCAGGCACTGTTCTAGGTTCTGGGGATACAGCAGTGAACAAAACAAGGTTCCACATGGAGTTTCATCCTAGTGGAGTTCACTGGTGATCTCCACTTGATCTTCACGGCAGATCCACTGGTGATCTTCACAGCAGATCAAGTGAACTGTGCTTGATCTTGGAGTAAGTGCTTGCCACTCCCTGGCCTCCAGACACCCTCCCCATCACCTACCAGTTAGCCTGTCCTCACCCTGCTGGGTAGAGGGGTAGCCCTCCAGTTCAAGGGGAACCTGCTCCTTTTTTCAAGACACCTTTACTAGGCACCTTCTCTGCACCAGGCACCATGCTATATGCTGGGAATGGAGTGCTAATAAGGCCGAGCCCCTCACATCAGGAAACTGATGGTCTCACTGGGTAGAGAGAGACAGGCCCCAAGCAGTGACACTGGTATGGTCTGAGCTAGGGCAGATGGGAGCACAGAAGTTGTGACAGCATAAGAGAGGCGCCCCTAATTCAGCCAGGAAGGACGGTCAGGAAAGGCTTCCTGAAGGGGCGATGGCTGAGATGAGTCTTGAGGAATATGCAGACCAGGCAGGCAAAGGGTCAAGGCTGGGAAAGAGGGAGGGCGTGAGGAGCATGGGAGGAAGAAGAGGGCTGGGCCGAGGCACAGCGGGGAGTGGTCAAGATTCCTGGGGTCAGCCTCAGCAGGGAGGAGGCATAATGCCCCCTCCCTGGGCAGGATGAAGCCTAGAGACCCTGCTCCCCTGGTGAACCCAGAGCCGGGAAACCATGACCCAAGTTGGAGTCACAGTCATATCCCTACTGGGACCACTTGGAAAAGAAGCCTCTACGCCCATACTCCACACAGGTCAGGTCCCCAGTCCCCCAAGAGAGCTGCTTCCAGATTCTGGAGCTGAGGCTACAACCTGGGACTCCCTCCCCTCATCACCTTCTCGATGTTACTAAACACGGGTCCTCCTCTTGACATCTCCTGCCTTCCGAGTTGGCACCCCACTGACTGCCCCTCATTTGCCACTTGGTTATGTCGATTTCTCCTCAGGTCACCTCTCCTCTCTCCTCTCTTACCTCTGCTTCTTGGAATCCCAATCTCAGAGGCTGTTAGTAGATTCTTAAAATCATGGACATTTAGCACTGGGGCACATATTAGGACCCCTGAACCGCAGCACAGGAGGAGTCTCAGAGTACATACACTTCAACTCCTGTGGCCATTCCCAGCCCCGGGCGGTAACCCCGGGGTCATGCCGCAGGGCCTCCCAGCCCCAGCTCACTCACCTCCACTTACACGGGGTGCACCCACTCCCTCAGGCTTTGGCCAGCCCCCAAGAGAACGGAACCCACGTGTGCCATCGACAGGTCAAGCACGCCTGTTTCCCTTCAACTCTTTTCCATGTTCCCCCCCTCCCCCTGCCAAGCACAGCTACTCAAGACTGAGAAGTCTGTGCCCACCCCAGCCCTCCTCGGGGATCCATGGAGGATGTCTTCTGTGAGCACCTTGGTGTTTCAACAGCTCTGGTGGCTGGAGTCTGCCCCTCTCATTCCAGGGGCCTCCTCCGGCTGTGTCAGGAGTGGGTCAAGGGCCAGTGGGCAGGCGGGAGGCTGGCACAAGGGCAGACACGAGGCCACTCACCCACACAGCGGGGACAGCACTGCTGCGGTTCAGTGACGGGCTGGGGGCAGTGGACGGGCGGACAGTGGAGGCGGTAACAGCTCACGTGGGCACTCTGAAGGGGACACAGGGGTCAGTCCTGCTTCCAAGGAGCCACTGCCTCCCACTGCCCTCTCCTCAAACCCCCTCCCGTCTATGGGGCGCTGCAGTCCTTCTAAGCCTGCAATGGGATAAAAGTGATAAATTTCACGTGTCCAGTCTCCTCCCACCTGCTCACTTGTGTGGCTCACTCATCCGTGTCCCTTCCCACCACAGAGGAGCGTACCACGTGCCTGGATTTGCACAGCTCTTGTGTCCCTTAGTGGTGAGGGACTAAGGAGAGAAATACAAGTAAAAGAATTGGGTTATTTTGACACTGACTTTTTTTTTAAGAATTTTTTTTTAAATGTGGACCATTTAAAAAGTCTTTATTTAATTTGTTACAACATTGTCCCTGTTTTTTGTTTTGGGTTTTGACCCTGAGGCATGTGGGATCTTAGCTTCCCGACCAGGGAGTGAACCCACATCCCCTACACTGGAAGGCAAAGTCTTAACCACTGGACTGCCAAAGGGGTCCTTTGATCTCAACATTGATATTTTGCTGTCTTAACTGCAAGGCTTTGTTCTTTTATCTCTGGATCTGAGCCTCATGGCTAAAGGAGGACTGTGACACACGAAGGCAGGTGACAGAGAAGTGGAGAAGACTCAGGGCTCTGTGATCTACTCCCTAAGTCTCTGAGAGGTGTGGGTGATCCCACATACAGCCTTGGGACTGGAACCAGAGGAAGGGCCTGAAGTTCTTAGACTTTTTCAATACAGCAAAGGAGAGAGAAGGGGCAGAGAAACATTCACAAAAAAATGAGCAGACATGGAAGAGCTAGAGAGAGAGGCCACCCCTGGAGGTTTTCCCAGGCAGTTTGTCAGCCTGTCTCAGGTGGCCCACACCTTCCTCTCCCTTCTGCTCTAAGAGGTGTTGCCCTGGGTTGTAACAACCCAGAACATCTGTCTCTTCTATTCAGTGGAACAAGGACCAAGCCTCATTCTGTTCATCTCTGAATTGTTAGCAGAGGGCCTTGCTCTAAGCAAGTGCCTGCTGAAGTCTGAATGAGTGAATGAATGAGAAACAGCAAGGGAGGGAAAGATGGTCTCTCTCTTGGTCAACTGGAGTCAGCTTTGTTTAAACTTTGAAGTTGCCGAGTGAGATTCCAGACCCCTGGCCCACCTGAGAGCCCCCAAAACACTTCTACCAAAGCAGCTTCCTGCCCCATGGAGAAATCTGGGCCAGGCCCTAGTCCTTTTGGGGTCACTGCTTCCTAAGATGGCCAGAGGTGACCACAAGAATTAATTAGTACTAAAGGGCATCTTAGAGTCCACAGAATCTGTCTGAGCTTTAAAAGTAGTCTTCTTGAGGCCTGGGACCCAGGGGTGCTAGATAAACATCCGGAGCATGAATGGAGCCCCTCAGATGAGAAACTAGGATAAAATGCAAGGAACTTTGGTATCTGAAGAGTTAGAATCTGTCTCTTGATTCTGGCCTTGAAGGTATCAAGGAATGGAGATGATGAGTAAGATGCAGCAGGAAGTAAGGTGGAAACAAGCTAGGGCACAAAAGGTGGGGGGGGGGCAAGGCGGGAGGCCTTGCAGTCAAAGGGTACCTCTCAGGAAAGTCATAACTACCATTTATTGAATGGCTACTAGGGAGGGGCCTTATGTTATATAGAAATGTATTATCTAACTGCATTCTCTCAACAACCCTAGTGGTAGGTATTATTATTATTCACAATTTCAAAATGAGAAAAGAGCCTCTAAGAGGTTGCCTAAGACACACAGCAGGTGAGCACTGTGTAGGTCTGTGCCCTTTTGTGATGCTGAAAATGCCTCGGGTGGAGGGAGCAGGGCCTCATTCATTCACTCAATATTTATTGCATGACAACTGGGAGCCACGTCCTCTTCTGCACTAGGGACAGTAAGCAAGAGACAAGAGTTCTGCTCTCACGGAGCTTCCATCCTAGCAGAGAGGGAGACAGACTATAAAAATTAAACAAGTAGGAACCAGATCACGTCAGATGTTAAATTTATAACAGGAATAAAACAGGGTAATGTGATTGCGTTAACAAGGTTAGACTATTTTAGAAACGGCTGTAGAGAAAGGCCTCATAAGGAGGTAACTTTATGTTGTGCGCTGCGAGATGAGAAGGAACCATTCCTGGGAAGATCTGGGGGAAGAACATTCCAAGTGGAGGAGCGAGTTGGAATGAGTTTGCAGCAGTGGCACAGGTGGGAGATGAGGTTGGAGAACAAGGCAGAAGTCAGATGGTTCAGATGGTGTAGATCCCACAGCAGGCAATTTGAATTTTACTTTAGGTGCAATGACAAGCTATTGAAGGGTTTTAAGGGCTTCTGAATGACGTGATTAGTTTTATGTTCAGAAAAGATCCTATGAGCTGCCATGCAGTGGACAGATTAGAAATGGGTACAGGAAGAGGATTTCCCTGACAGTCCAATAGTTAAGATTTTGCCTTTAATGCTGGGGTGCGAGTTCCATCCCTAACTGAGGGGGAGCTGAGATAGCACATGCCTCACAGCCAAAAAACCAAAAAACCTAAAACAGAAGCAATATTGTAACAAATTTGATAAGGACCTTAAAAGTGGTCAACACCAAAAAATATTTTAAAAAGAGAAAAGGAGTACAGGGAGACACTGGGATGCTCACACAGCAGCCCAGGTGAGAGAGGAAAGTAGCTTAGATTAGCGGGAGTGATGATGCTGGAAAGAAGGAAGGAATTCACAGTGTATTTTGGGGATGTCAGCTACAGCCCCTTGGGCTGAGGAAACTGTGTATGTGTGAACTCCAGGGAGGGAGAAATGAATTAGCTCCACTGATCACAAAACTTGGACTTGGTCAACTGGACCGCATGATATGTCTGGAATTTTCTGTTATGGTTTCCTTCTTGTTTTTTGGCTATATTTCACAAAGTTCTTTTTGAAAAGGCTGATTGGCCTCAGATGTGCTAAGAAACCAAGGGGAGGCAGGGATGGGGGCTGTGCTCCCACTGGCATCAGGTTTGACCAGGGGCCAATATGGTAGAAGCAGTGGGGAGCCAGAGGAAAAGACCCCAAAGGAGTGAGACCCCAGTGGTCAGAGTCAGGAGAGGGGCTGGCCCACACCCTTCCACCTTCTGGTGTGTCCTCAGAAGGTCTTCTCTGCTCCCACTCTGAGGACTGTTTTAACAAGGGAGGCTCTCACAGCCTTGGCTGTGCAGGGAAAGAGGGGTCCAAGGGGCTGGCTCTAGCTGGGACTAGGCACCCCCCTCCCCAGCACCAGCACCTGGACAGACAGAGCTCTGGACTTCACACCAATGAGGCTGGTCCCTGGCAGCTGAGCCAGGGCCAAGAGGATTCAAGCCTTCTCAGTCACTCTCTACTTCCCCATCCTCCAGCCCCACACCCGGCCTGGGAATTCTGGACCACATGCGGGTTTCATGTACCCCACCTAGTTGACTGTACAAGGTCCTGTGGAGGGCACTGGGTTGGGGTGGGCTGGGAGGACAGAGGTTTACAAAAAAATCTGGTCTCTCAGGGTGCTCAGGGCTGGTGCACTGGGATGACCCTGAGGGATGGGATGGGGAGGGAGGTAGGAGAGGGACTTCAGGGTGAGGAACATGTGTACACCCATGACTGATTCGTGTCAATATATGGCAGAAACCACTACAATATTGTAAAGTAATTTGCCTCCAATTAAAATAAATTAATTAAAAAAAAATCTGGTCTCTGCCCTGGTTGGTACAGCCTTCAGCAAGACCCCGACATGGGCAAGAGTGAGTATCCAGGAAGACCTGCTCCCAGGGCTCCATGGAGGAGGGGCAGTAACTGACAGACAGACAATCACTGTACTTGGTTGACAGTGATCAGGAGAAAGGGACAGAGAAACTTATGTGGCCTCCCAGAAGAAGAAAATACTTTCGGGTGAGGGATCAAGTAAAGCTATTGGTGGAGGTGGCATTTGAGCAAAGTTGCAAAGAATAAACATTTAGACTGGTGGCACTGGGAAATGCATCCTAAGGCTGGGCGGCAAAAAAGGCCGCTGGAGGAGAAAGCAGGAGGAAAGGAAGGATTAGGGGGTCAGGTCAGGAAGGCTCTGCCTTCTGCTGTGTGGGCACAGGAGGCCGGTGGCAGCAGGAAAGAAGGCTGGGTGAGAGAGGGGAGGTCCGTGTCCTCATCCCAGCCCAGTCAGTGATCCACTGTGCGATTTATCTCTGGGAGGCCCACAGTAGGCATCTATGCCCATGCCTGAGATATTTGGTAGTGAAGTGGTGTGGGCCCAAGTCCCTCAGTCGCTGCTGATAGACCACAGTTCTATCGGGGCCTGGTTCCAGAGTACCTCTCACCCCAAAGTCAGTTTGTCCTCTTTCCCTCCAGGGTGCCTTCCCTGGAGATCTCCCAGACATACCTGTCACAGGAGGCTAGAGGAACCTACCTCAGAGCAAGTGCAGCGGAGGCAGTACATCAGACCCTGAGGCTCCAGGTAGGGGTGCCAGCTTTCGCCAGGGGAGTATCTCTTCCCATGGAAAAGGCAGAACATGTCTGGGCCTGGCAAACGAACCACAGTGCTTTGTGAGTCCCAGGAGGTTCCAGCCCCGAGTCCCTGCTTCATTTCTCCTTCTTTCTGGCTCCAGGATGTCATCTGGACACTCAAGCAAAAGAGAATCCACAGGACATGCTCTCCTAGTCAGGGGGCCAGAATGACTAAGTTTCAGTATCAACTTGACTGGCTGTGTGACTCTGGGCATGTCCCTGGCCCTCTCCGAACTTTGACACTTCTCTTGCAGAGTGGTTAAGGGATCAAGCAGTGAATGTGCTTTTTTACAGATTTAAATTGTGGTACAAATGTCACTTATTATAATTAGATGAATAATCTGAGGCCCAGAGAGGCCAAACTATACCTCTTAGGACACACAGTCAATCAGTCATCAAGCAAGGATGACGCCCGGAGCCTCTTGACTTTCAGTGCAGTGTTCCTTCTGCTCTCATAGTCACTCTTGCTTCTGTTTCCTTTGTCCCATTTGGCTTGTTTATTTACTACATCTCTGCACCATCCTCTCTTTCCCCCCTGCTGCTCATGTGCCTACACACACACACACACACACACTCTGGGCCACATGATACATCTTTTGAATAAAGCGACTGAAAGCAGCTTTCCTGCTTTCATTCTATGCTGTGTCCCTATACCTCAGTGAGCTGTGTAAGTGTTTGAATCAGGAAAACAAAGTGCTGCCTAGTGAAAGGTTGTTACAAAACTGACTTTTAAAATACCCTTAAAAATGGTCAATGGTACTGTGATTGCACATCAACTGATTATTTTTGTAATGATTTACAAATGATATTTACAAATGATTTACAACTGATACAAACAACAGATATGTTGTCAATATATAGATGAATGCTTTTAAGAATGATTGAAGTAGTTTATTTCCTTATGTGGGTTAGTTATCTCTCCTGCAATCCTGATTTCTTGAGACCTCTACCCCTCTGTCCTTCCATAGCCAGTCAATTGCCCAGTCTTTTGAGCTCTGTCTGGAATACTCGTGTCCTCACCCCTCAACAAGCTCTGCACCCAGCCCCAGGTCAGGGCTCCATGTCGGGGGTTGAGGCTTCCTTGCCCTGCCCCTCTGTCTCTGGCCCTATCCCTTGCCAAACCTCCTGCATACAAGTACCTTGTGATTTTTACAACAGCGAAGGGATGCTATCTTTCTACAAAAACTCTCCATTACGTAAAGAATAATCTAAGCTCTTATAGGGAGGAATCTGGAAGGCCCAGCACAAGCTAAGTGTCCGTAAAGGCATACTAAATTAAATGAGATTGAAATTTGGAGAAAGGAACCAATGTTTATCGATGGTATTCTATTTATATAAATTACTTATCTTATTAGCATCAATGTTTTGACAATTAAATTGGATAATGCTTGGAAAACGCTCACTTAGCCCAGTTTCTGACACACAGTTGAATGCTATAATTATGACAATTATGGTAACAATGACCCTGCTGGATGGACATTATCATCTGTTCCAGATTCAAAAGGATAAAGCAATTTTGCAGGATTATTGGGATTGTTACTTACAATTGTTAATTGTAAGAAAACTAGATGAGAAAACTGAGGAGCTGCAAAGACCAAGTTGACCTGCCTGAGGCCACCCAGCTATTGATTTGAACCCAGGACCCCATGCTCCCAAGCACACTTTCCTACAGTCCACCTCATCTACTATGGATTTTTGCTCAAACTCAGGGCCTAGAGGTTTGTTGTCCCCGTGGTCACCATCCCCCTTTCCCAATTTTTTTTTTTCTTGGTCCTCTATTAATCTAAAATCTAGAGGTTGCTCTCCATGCCTCTGTCCTGCACACTTTTCTAGTCTCACACTTTCTGAATCATTCTTTTAGACACTTAAATTCTGCAGAATCGCAGAGCATAGGAAGCAGTACAGTAGCAGGAGCAGCTCACCCTCGAGATAGGATTCCCTCTCCACGTTGAGGGTGGGCTGGAATGGAGGACAGGAGTTAAGGGCCATTTTTAACCTTTAGAAAGTTGCCTTTGTGAGAAACTGAGACCAGCCTCCTCGGCTCCCTGCACTGCTGCTGTTGTGCCTCTTGGGTTTTCCAGAACAAAGATTTGAGGCCGACCATGAAGCCCTCAGGGTCTGTGCTTCAGTGGCCACTAGGGACCATGGCTTGGTTTGCTCCCCATCTGCTCCCCAGCCCCACAAAGTAGAGTGGGGATCGGACAGCAGATCCCATTCCCAGCAAGGCCCCGGCTGGCCCGTATCAAATGAGCTGTGTTTATCTCTCAGCCTCTGCTGGCAGAGAGGGCAGGACACAGGCCCAGCTGGGGTGCTTGTCAGAGCCAGCCCAACTCTCCAAGGATTGAATAACGTCTTTCTTCCTCAGTCCCCTCCCCCGACCAGGAAAGGGTGCAATTGCAACACTGCTGTGGCCTTAGGACTTAGCCTTGCTGTTGAAGAAATCCTGTCCCACCTTCCCTGGGACAGCCCTGCAGCCTGGTCCCTGTGCCAGCTGGCACCCCGACTCCCTCCCCTCGCCTGCTCAAAGCATGAAGACAGAGAGAATGTATCAGCCCATGCCCAGGTCAGGAGGCCCCTTCCCCTCACTGATGGACCTGGCAGCAGCTAAGAATATGGGGGGCCTGGCAAACTGTCCCTCAACCCCAGGAGCCACAATCCCCACCCCACCACGCCCTCCAAGGTGAGAAGCAAAAGAAAGGGTGGCATTGCCTGGAGCTCCCTCTTCTTCTAGGGAGGTGAGTGCCCAAGGCCACGCTAAAACCAGGCAAGAGGAGGAACTGGCAAGACTGCAGGCTGCCTCCATCGTGCAGCTCTGGCACTTGCCCCATCCTTGCATTTGGCTGGTAAAGGGCTTTAACTCCTTATGCCACGAATTCACTGTGTGATGTTGAGGAAGACTCTTGCTTCCCTTCTCTGGGCCTCACTTTCCCATCTTCAAAATAAGGAGTGGGCGTGAACTCTGATCTTCACAGGTTTTCTGTACAGATAGCTTATGAATCCATGATGTCAACATTCTAAGACTCCAAGGTTCTAAGTTTCTAAGACTTAAGATTTGAGAATTCCCAGCTGCTGAGAGCCTATATATCATGAGACAACAAAGCTTCTAGAACTGCATGATGTTGTGATTCTAAGATTTGATCATTTCAAGCTTCCATGATTCAGGATGTGTTGATGATTCTGTACACCTAGGCTTGCAGGGGCTCCAAACGTGGTAGGATGAGGCTTAGGCAGCCAGTGCCGCTGATCCTGAGAGACACAGAGAAGGAGCAAAGTCTGTTTCTCACATCCTCTCCCTTCTCATCCCCTTTCTGT
The DNA here is from genome assembly GCA_007570785.1 of Antilocapra americana. NCBI lineage: Eukaryota > Metazoa > Chordata > Mammalia > Artiodactyla > Antilocapridae > Antilocapra > Antilocapra americana. The sequence continues at coordinate 841,651 of ML663009.1, read as the reverse complement.
GGTCCTCTGTGGTCTTCCCACTCTGGCCCTGGCACCCTGCCACCACACCTCAGACCTCTCATCATCTCTTTCTCCAACTTGGGGATCAACTGCGCCTTCTCTCAGAGGACTTTTGGAGTTAATGGCCCCAGCATTGATGTCTAACCCAGGAAGAAGACATTAGTGGAGGAAATTTTTGTTTGAGGGTGATTGGGACTGTTCTAGGCTTTCAGGAGACAGAGAAGAACAGGGACAGGTCTCATACCCCTCACCCAGCGTGTATATAGTCCCCAAACTCTGATTTCAGAGTCAGATCGGCTGGGGTTCCAATTGAATTTGGCTTTTATTTGCATTTAGATAAGCTATTTAAACACTCCAGGCCCCAGTTTCCATATTTGTCAAATGGTCGAGTAACAGTCTTGACCTTTTGGGGGTTATTGCAGAATTAACTCAAATATATAATATGACTAATGCTTGCCACGTATTAGATGCTCAGCCAAATGGTAGGCTAAAAACAAAGAGAGAAAAAGCAGACCTTGTCGCTGATCCCAAATTTCCCTAACAATTTCTGTTTCTCATAGTATTCTTTTTACTCCCAGAATCCTATGGGCAGCTCTCAGGTACCCAGAACCATGGTACTTGCCACTAAGGTCAAACATTCTAGATCTCAAGATTGGAGGCAGAGAGACCACAGGAGGCTGTTATAGTCATCTCTTCTGAGACCATGCTGGCCTGGAGCAAGGTAGAAGCAGTGCTGGGGGACAGAAATACAGATTTGAGGACTACCTACTAGGTACAGTGGGTAGGCTTCCAGACAGACTAATATGGGTGGAGAGGGTAAAGGGGCAGTCAAGGATGAGACTGAGGTTTCAGGCCTGAATAACTAAGTGAATGTGGGGTTTTTTGCACACAGGCAGCAAATGCTGTCATTAATTTTGATGTTTTGTTATCATTAGTAATAGTAACATTGGTTCCTGCATTCATGTACTGAGCATTTTGTATATCAAGTTATACATGCCCATGGACCTGGTATATGACTAAATAAGACATAGTGCCCACCCTCAAGGAGCTTACAGCCTAATGAAGAAGACAGATAGATATAATACATACAGTCAGACAAATGCTATGACAGTGGAAGCATAGGATCTTAGGGGAAGTCTTCCCTGAGCAGATGCTTGAACTGGATCTTGAAGGAGTTAACAAGGTGGAGTCGGGCAGAGTAGAAGTTGCATGCAAAGGCTCAAGGGTTGGAGTGACTGTGGTCCATGTAGTCCCCTGACGGTGACAGGGGTATGCTGGGTGCTAGTTCCCCTCCCTGCAGGAAACACCCACTTGGCTAGGGCAAAGCTGAATCTCTTTACCTAGCCTGATGATTGAACTTCGTTGACCTAATCTGAATTCAAGGTAGCTACGTTTACCAGACAGACTCTGGTATCTGTCATAGTGTTATCATGTCACCCCAGCCTATGACGAACAGGCTCCCACCTGCTTTTCTAGCAGAACTCTGCGGTGGCCCCTTTTTAAGCCTCACATCCTCCTGCTAAATTTCTCACTCTTCCCATCCCCACCCAGCTTCCACTCTCACTCCTTCATGCTTCTGTACCTTTACCCATGCTGTTTCTTCACCTGGAATGTGATTCTCCATCTCCAATGTTGGACCAACTCCTCATCTTCCAAAGCCTATTTAGATGCCATCCTGTGAAGATGTCCCAAACTCCCAGGCTACTTGCCAGTCCTTCCTGGCAGTCCTACAGACTGAGTTCAGCCCTCTGCCACAATTTGCATCATACTAGAAGTACTTTTTGAATGGACTTCTCTTCCTTACCAAACTGTGACTTTCTTGAGAGCAAGGGCCAGTGGCATTCATTTCTGTATCCCCAGTGTTCTATGCAGAGCCTACACAGAGTCAATGCTTGGTAAATGAATGCGGGATGAAAGAATGGAGTTAAGGGAAATTCTGGAAGAGGAGGCAATTGCTGGTCCTTCATCTTGGAAACCTCTTGCTTCAACAAAAAGAGAACTTCATCATGTGACAGAAGAGTCAAATCTCTTTGGGCACTTTACCTTGCCGCCTATCAGAAATTAGCCCTGGACCTCCCCTTTCCTGTTCCCATCATCTGAACTCCTAAACTATTCACCAAACATTATGTACAAAAAAGCCAGGAGCCCAGGAAGGTATGAAGCTGAGTGATTTCATGATCTTCACGTGTAAGTCCAAATTCCCAAGCTGTCCCATCCAAGGTTATCCCCTAGTCTGCCTTGAGACCCTCATGGTCTCTTTAAGATCTCTTAAGGGGTGGTCAGCAGTGGGTAGTGTTGCTGGGAATTCTTCCAAGAGGAGGCAGAAAAGACAACAGAATATTCTGGGTTGCAGAACAGGCAGGATGAGACCAAGAGAAGGGCACCAGGTGGACCTGGCGCTGGAACTGTGGCTGGCCTGACCCCAGCCTGCAAGAACTCAGGAAATCTGAGTGAGGCAGCCTGCATGGGGGTGTGAGAACGTTTACATCTCTTCCCTGACGCCCACTCTGCAGTGCTTTGTTTATTTATAGTTCCCTTTCACACCAACCAACTTGCTGCTCTCTGAGGCATAAGCTCTGTGCTGGGTACTGGCACTCAATGAGGGAGCCCTCCTAAGGGAATCAGAAGTGAAAACCTCGGCTCCTCAGTGGATGAGCTATGCAGTCTAGGGAAAGGACCCTGGCTTCTCTGAACCTGAATTCTTATCTGGCACATGACAGATGTTCAGGAGCATAGAAGGACCTCAAAAGAGAGTCAGCAAACCAAGAAAGACAGCTCAGTTGCCTGGCAAGGGATAGTGGGTGGAGAAGAAACTATTTACATTCTCTTCTTCCATGGACATGTATTAACACATTTATAGATTCAAAAACTCTTAGAAGGAGAAGGAAATGGCAACCCACTCTAGTATTCTTGCCTGGAGAGTTCCATGGACAGAGGAACCTGGCAGGCTGTAGTCCAAGGGGTTGCAAAGAGTCGGACACAACCGAGTGACTAACATACAAAATCTTAGAAAGTTAGGGATCGAGAGATTATGTCCAATCCCCTATTTTACAGATGTGGACACAGTCTCAGAGAGAGTCTGAGCCTGGTCTAAGATAATTGATTTTTGTCAGCATGAACTCCAGTGCCAGTCTTCAGATTCAGGTAGGTAGGGGCTTCTTATAGGAATGCCCATCCTCTAAGGGACAGGCTCAGAAGAAATGGCTTTAAATTGCAAACAGGAGGATTTAGCTGAGATAAAGGAAGAATCCTGACTATAAGTATGGGTAACAGAGTATGAAACAGGCTTCTCTGGGATGAGATCCTGCCCAAAGGCAGAGGGACGCCTGCAACGATCTCTGCATTGCACCTCCCAGCAGCACTGCTCACACGCCAGTCCTCTTCTTTGGGAGTCCAAGGGATCCAAGGTCTCTCTCCCAGAGCCTGGTGCCATGACCAGCGGCTGGGGGAACTTGAGAGGCCAGCCCGGGAACAGGTGCAACAGCTGGAGCAACCGCACAGCTGCTGCCCGGCTCCGCTCAACAGCCTGCAGGCGAGTGAGTGAGACAGAGACCTCTACTGGTGGGAGAGAGGAGGTGCAGAACCTCTAGACAGGCAGAGAGGGGTCTGACTGGAGCCAGATGTCAGCCCTCTGCACCCGCTGTCCCATGCCCTCTAGGATGTCTGTCTATCCACTGCTCCCTGGAGAGCAAGAGTACCAGGCTGAAAACCCACACTCCCCCAACTCCCTCTTCCAAAGGCCAGAGTGGACCCTGAACCAAGGTGATAGCATCTTTGGGTCTTAGAATTACGGGATGTTAAAGCTGGAAAGGTCCTCAATGATTATCTATTTCACTCCCACCATCTTGCTCTATGTCTGGGAGAACTCAGGGGCAGAGAAAGGCGACCTGCCGTGGGTCACAGTTGGAACTGGAGGCGGAGCCAGGACTGGAGCCCTGAGCTTCGGATTCCATCTGTACCATGCATGTCATAGCACGGAAGCTCTTTTCCTGCCCCCACCCTGCCTCTAGGGTCTGGGGTTTTGACACTTGGGACCAAAAACTTTGACTTTCATGGTATACAGAAACCTTGGAGGTAGAAGAGCTGGTGTTTTAGCTGATAACCAACTCTCTCCTGAAGTCAGGATTGGATGGAGGGAGAGATGAGAAAACAGAAGCAGCTGTACACCTTAAAGGGGTGGGGGGTGGTGAGGTTAGGAGAGGGGGTACAATTAGCAAAGGAAGAGCACAAAGAAGAGAAGCTGACATAGGAGAAAGAGTACTGGAGAGGGAGTCAAGGTACTGGGCAGGTTCTCATTCCACAGACAGAAGTGGGGATGGGTGCCCACAGTGACTGACATCATACACACATGAGGCTCAGCCTGGGACTGTACTGGTCAGTGACCAGATCAGGGGCCCACCCTGGCTAAGGGCTCCAGGTGGGAATGGAAATGGGGATTGATCCATAGTAGTGTCTGAGGATTAGAGCTCAGTCTGTGGCTGGGGTCGAGACTCAGTTTGGGCTGGGATCAAGGCTCAGTGGCTGGAAACAGAGCCAAGGGTAGAATAACCTTTGCTTGAATACCCTGGCACTTTAAACTAAGGAGCAAGCTGCCATACATGTTCACAGGCCCTACACATTCTGCTGGACTGGGCCATCTCAGGAATCAGACACCACAGGGTCTGAGAATTTCTATCTGTGGGTACCACTTCTGAAAGCACCTAAGATGTCACCAGGAGATTTCTTACCTAAAACAGGCCCCAGATCTTACTAACTAAACTTACTAAACTAAGACAAGGGTCTTCACAGGAGATCTTCAAACAAGACCTTAGCAAATGACTATAGGATTGTTTCTAGATTCACAGGTTGTTAGCATTACACAGAATGAGGCTCAAAGAAGGAAATTATTTGTCCTAATTCACACAACCAGTCAGTGATAAATCAGGGACTAGGATCCATGTCTCTGTTCTTTTCTTTAACAAATTTGCTGTGTGACCTTGGGCAAGTCACTTGCCCTTTCTGGGCTTCAGTTTAACTGTAAGGATTGGTACACTGAGGGGTAGAAACAGGTGACTTTAAAAATTCTTTCAGCTTTGAAATTGCAGAATCTTACATCCCTTTGACTAACTCCACCTCACCTTAACTTAACAATTCTGCTCCAAGGCTTTTCTTGCACGTCGGTAACTAGGCTCCAGTCTACGGGAGATGAAATACTAGGCAGCACCTAGTGAGAAATATGGCGTGAAGAGTGGAAGCACAGAGGAGGGAAGATCAGAGTGGATCAGGTGGCAGGCAGGGAGAGTTTGCTGGAAGAGGTGTGACCTAAGCTAGGCTGTAGAGGGCTGACAGTTTCTGGGAGGCAAGGAGGAAAGCTGTGGGTAGGATGTGAGCAGTCTACATAAAGATGATTCTAGGCCATCTTTCTAAGATGCATCCAGGGCAATGAAATCTGGGGTGTTAAGATCCATGTGCCAAGTGGAAGGGAGGCAGGCATTAAGGGCATCCTGTGCTAATTCTCTTTTAAGAAGCAATGAGAAGGTGCTGGGAGGAAACCTCCAGGCCTCAAGGAGGAGGAGGAGACATTGACAGAACAGTAGGCATTGTGCTGGGCACTTAACACAGTCATCTCCTCTAATCCTCCCAAGAAGCCTTCAGGTGAGTATGTGTCTTAGATGCATAAAGTGAGGCTCAGAGAGGTTGTCACTTATGAAAAGCCACACAGCTACTAAGGGGCAGAGCCAGGACTTGAACTAACACTGGGCTCTTTTCAGGACTTGTTACTAAGGACTTCTGTGAATCTCATGCTGGTGGCCGTCCAGAGACAAACAGACACACAGCCTGCCCTGATGATCAGAGACAGGAATGAAACAACATCCAGTACTGCAGGCTCCAGAAAGTCATGTGCAAAAGAAGGCAGAGATGGAGGAGCTGAGCTGTGGAGAGGAACGTGCTCTAGGCTGGGAAAATGGGGTTTCATCTCAGGCTGTGCCCTGTGTAACCTGGGGCGGACCCCTGCCCATGCTGGGCCTCGGTTTCTTTACTGGGTATGTCTCCATTTGAACTAAGATGCTTCCTTCTTTTTAAGAGAATCTTTGGTTTTGTTCTTCACCCTCCCAGCTTTCCAAGAAACGATCAGAAGATAGGCAGGAGGTCCACCACCAGCCTATTGTGGAACGAGTGAGGAAACTGAGGTTCAGAGAGTTGATATCAACTGACTGAGGTTATACTGTGTATGAGTGGAAAAGCATGAATTAGGGAACGTGCTTTTCGAGAACCTACCATGGACCAGCTAGTTGCTGGTGCTGGTTTCTTTCCATGTTTTCTTCAATTTAATCCTCAGAACAGTCCTGGGATTTTCACTCCCATTTTATAGATTAGGAAACTGAGGCTCAGAGACATATCTGCCTCCTACCAGCTGGTAGTCAGCAGATCTGGGATAATGAAGACCCTGGTCTATCTCCCTGTGCCCTGCTGCCTCCCAATGTCACAACTCAAAATCAGAGTTCCTTCCAGATGCTCTGGGACCAGGGGGGAAAGCATCAGATTGGGAATTAAAGAGTTCTGGCTTTGGATGGCACACTGGCTCTGTCAACATGAGCAAGTTTCCTCTCTCAGTCTAAGTTTTCTCATCTGTAAAATGCAAATGATAATACCCACCTCATGGGAGTGTTGTAAGCCTCAAAAGAGAAAAGCAATAGGAAAGTTATCCTAGTTAACTCCTTTCTTTCCACCGGCTCTCTTTAAATGCAATAGCCTCTTCATCTTCATCACACCGTTGCCGCCAAACATGCCAGACTCTCTGCTAGGAATAAGCATTCCCCGCTCCTCCAGAAAAAGCACCGTGCCCTGCCCTCTCTCCCACTGCTCATTTCCCTCACCCTTGGGTCTGTGGCCGCAGCCCCCTTGGCTCTGAGTCTTGCAGAGTTCCCCCCAGTATGATCAGCCCGAACTGGTCCGCAGAGAAGCCTCCACCCTCCAGGCACAGGTGCTCCCTGGATGGCTGTCAGAACAGTCTGGGGTTCCAAGTCCTGGCACTTTCCAGCACATCCCGGGGGTCCCCTCTCCTACCACCCAGCACACCCGCTCCGCTACTTACGGGCTCGTGCGTGGGAGTCCAAGGGGAACCAGAGCAGCGCGAGTCCCAGCAAGGAGGAGAGGACCCTTACCTCGGGAACCATCCTTCTTCTCCAGGGCCAGGCCCTCAGGCTCTGAGCCGGGAGGGGACTTGGGGGAAAGTGAGATGAGGGGGACACTGACGCCCAGGGGCACAAAGCAATCCACAAACCCGGGGAAGGTTAGGGTTAGAGATTCAGAGAAGGGTTGAGAAGAAGGTGGTAAGGATAAAAAGGCAGGACCAAGGTGGGAACAGGAGGAAGGTGGAAAGCAAACAGAGGGAAAGAGTTGGGGGGATACAGGAAGGTATGCAAGAGGGGAAAGCAATTAACGTAAAGGAGAAGGTGAGAGGGAGGGCAGGAGAAGAAAGACCGGAGAGGGAGGACCGAAGTCAGCCGAGCGCGCAGCGTTGGGCCAGGCGCGCGGGACCGGCGGGCTGCTCCCGGCTTGCGGGCTAGAAGCGGCCGGCGCCCGCTGCTCGCAGATCTCGGGGTCGGGCTGCCGGGTCCTGGAGCCCGGCGGAGCGGCGGTACCCGCGGCGGCGACGGCGCGGCGGCCACGGGGGGAGGCTGCGCGCGGGCCGGCTGTGCACGCCGAGGGCGCCAGGCGCCGCGCTCGGGCGCATTTGTACTTTGCCGCGGGAAGCAGGCAGCCCCGGCCTGGCGCTGGCCTAGCGCTGGCGCCTCCTCTGGGGCACCGCGGGCTCGGTGGATTGGCCACCCGAGAAACAGGCCCACTTTCCCCCTCCTCTCTCGTGCCGGTCTCTGGGACAGACGCTCCAGGCGCCGCGCCGAGAGGAGGCGAGGGGGCTGGGGAGGTGGAAGGAGCCACCCGGGCCACGGGCTTTAACCCCTGACTCCCCGCGGCGCCCCGAGCCCAAGAGGACCGTTAGAAACTTTCGGGTGGGGAAGGGAGAGATGTCGGGGTCGGAGAGGCGAAGCGGGCTGCGGAGCTGAGGGGCGCTCAGGTGAAGGAGCTCGCCCGGTGCTTGCACAGAACCCCGCCTCTGGATGAAATCGTGACACTTGCTGTTCTTAATTGTCTGTGCACTTGGCCACTCCACCTGAGTGTTTCCCAGATCCCCATGCTAAAATGGGGATCTTAGTATCTTTTAATGTTTTTAATGTCTTCCCGCAATTGGTTCGCACGTGGGATGAGATAAAGAACGTCAAAGTACTCAGATCTCGAAAAGAAGGGGTCCTAATTCCAGGCGCCTGGAATGCTCTGACCAGTTATCCCCGAATCCAGAGGCACCGTGTAGGATCCTTGGCCCTTCCTCTGCAGGTCTTCTGCTCCCTCCCACCCGACCCTGGCACTCCAGAAGCAGGACACAGTCTTTCCTTTGCTTCTGCAGGTAGGGCCTGCACCTTTCTGAGACGGTTGGTCATACTCAATCTTCTTGAGTAAGGGCTTTAGGAAGAAGCATTGTCTCTCTTACCTGAAAGTGATGGGGTGGAGGTGGGGGCAAGAGCTTGGAGCCCCCCACCTCAGCCCATCGTTGGTGCCCCATACCTCGTGTTAAATGAGTGTATGAATTAATAGGACCTAAGAAGAGAACCACCAGCTCTGTCTAGACAAGAAATGCCCAAACTCTGAACTCAAAAGGACAGGGCCTCTGTCCTGGCTCTCTCCCTAGCTTGCTTGGATGTCTTGGGTAAGTTCATCCATCCCCATTTTGGACCTCAACTTCCTGCCCAGAGGAACTTCTTGCAGAGCTGCTGGAAATTCAGGAAATGTTGGAGGGGAGCAGACTGGGAGGAGTAAGAGATAAGACAGAAGGGATGTTGAATCACATCCCGCTCTGGTAGGGAATCACATTTCCAGGTTGAAACACTTCTGACTGTGTCTGTAAAGATAACTTCCTCGGATATAGCTAGGGTCCCCACCTCCTGTGTTGCCAGTTAATGCTCTCAAAGAATAGAGAGCCCTGGAGGAACCGGTGTTCCCAGAAACAGAGCTTCTAGGGGAACCTCCCTGGCAGTCCAGTGGTTAGGACTTTGCCTTCCAGTGTGTGTGTGGGTCGAGGTGGGAAGGGTGCAGGATCAATAGCTGGTTTGGAAGCTAAGATCCCACATCCTTGTAGCAGAAAAATCAAAACCTAAAACAGAAGCATATTATAACAAATTCAATAAAGACTTTAAACATGGTCCATATCAATGAAATCTTAAAAAAAAAGAAAAAGAAACAGAGCCTCCCTAGAGCCCTCTGAATCAGAGACAAACACGATCTGCCCCTGGTGCCTTCCAGGCTTAATTTCTTCTTCTCCAACCTGGCCACTTCCTCTCTCTTGAGTATGCTTTGTTTTAACAGATGATGAGCTCCTTGGGTGGGGAAGATCCCCTGGAGAAGGAAATGTCATCATGCTTCCCTTTTTGCTTAGGTGTTCAGGGCACTCAGATTTAAGTTTAGTGTTTAATTGAAGAAATAATTTCATTCCAAGGATCTGGGACAGAGATATTTTCCTTTCTCCATCTTTGTTTAAAGTCTGCTATATACATAGATTCATCCTAGATAAAGGAGGTGGATTGAGATTCCCCTCCCCTATATCCTATCCATTCTACTTCATAAAAGGTCTCTACCATAAGATCAAAAAGATGTCAACACACTTCTCCATCCTTAGTGTCCTCAGAGTTCAGGCCATCATCATCTCTTACTGAACTTCTCTAGTAGCCTTTTAGCAAGTCTTCCGCCCCTAGTGTGGGCACCTCCAGTCTATTTTCTTCACACTTGCCATAAAAATTATGTTGATTATTCCTACTGACAAACCTGATCACATCATCTTCCCACTTAAAACCCATTATTGGAAGTAAAAAGAGAAAAAAACAAAACATTAAGTGCAATGTGATATCCTGGCTTGTATTCTGGGATAGTAAAAGGACATGAGTGGAAAAACTGGTAAATAAAGTCTATTAATTTATAGTCATGAACAAACATTGATTTCTTAGTTTTGACAAAGGTGCCATCGCTATGTAAGGTGATAACACCGGGCGAACTGGGTGAAAGATCCATGGTTCTTAGATAAAAACTCTGTACTACCCTTGCAACTTTTCTGTCAGTCTAAAATTCTTTCAAAATAACAAGTTTATTAAATAAGTAACAGGATAAAACATTATCGACTTCCAATTGTTGACAGATTACAATCCAAAATTGTTACCATTGGATTCAAGGCCACACGCATTTTGGCTCTACTGCCACCTACCCTGTACTTTCACCAACCACTCACCTCGCCACCTGCCCATGCATTTTCTAATCTCCATAGCTTTGTCTGTGTTTCCCTTCTGTCTGGACTATCTTTCTCTTCCTTCATGTAGTGAATTCTGTTTTACTTTTCAAAAGTCAGCTCCTAGTCATTTCTCTTTCAGGGCTTCCCTGAGTTCCCCAGGCAAAGCAAATTTTTGGTAGCAAATGGTATTTTAACTATTGAAGTGTAAATATTTGCCTTTCTACCCTGCAGTCTGAGGGCAGGGTTTGTTTGTTTTCATTTATATCTTTATTTCCAGAATTTAGCAAAGTCCCTGATACACAGAGATACTGGATAGATAACTGCTTCATGATGGAGTAAAGACCTCAAAGACTTGAAAAGATATTTACTTTCTTATGGGAAACCCTTCAGCATCCCTATTGCTGTCAGTGATTGACATAAGAAACAAGCCTGTGGAACTTCCGGAGGTCCAGCAGTTAAGACTCTGCACTTCCAGTGCAAGAGATACATGTTCATCCCTGCTTGGGGAACCAAGATCCCACATGCCTCTCAGTATAGCCAAAAAATAAATAAATAAAAACAGCAAAAAGAAAAACAAACAAACAAGCCCTTGAGAGTTTTTGTGTCTTCTGTAGAAATGCTGTTCATGATGGTTGTCCATATATTATCTGTGCTCAGTTGCCCAGTCGCGTCTGACTCTTTGGGACTATAGTCAGCCAAGCTTCTCTGTCCATGGAATTTTCCAGGCAAGAAAATTGCCTGGAAACTCACTCTGGAGTGGGTTGCTATTTCCTTCTCCAGGGGATCTTCCCCACCCAAAGACTAAGCTCACGTGTCCTGTGTGGTCTGCCTTGGCAGGCAGATTCTTTACCACTGTGCTACCTGGGAAGCCCATATATTATCTAATACCCTTTAGAAAAGGAGATTTGATAAATTCTTCCAAAATCTAGTCAGGAAAGAAAGGCAATCTACTCATAGCAATCTGTTTCACTAAGTTTGTCTACCACCTGTCTGCTACCCTCTTAGAGAACTTGCTCACAGCCTTCCTAGTCTGCCCATCGCACTGTTGGTCAGATCTGTTAGAACGTTCTCTAGCTAAATCTGATTCCATGAGATTCCTCCCATTGCTCCTAACACTGACCTCAGGGCTGCACAGAACAAGCCAACTCCTTTTGTCTTTTTAAAACTCTACAGAGATTTGAGGCAGAGAACTCCTCTTCTGTACTCTCATCCTTATCAGTTCTAGCCCCTGGATCCCTCATGCCACATTAAATTTAAACTTTCTCTCTCTTGAAATATGCCGAGCTCTTCCCCTTCCCTCCCCTACCCGGGTCTCTGCACGTAATGTTTTTTCTTTTTAAAAATTATTTGCTTTTTTGGCTGTTCCGGGTCTTAGTTGTGGCACAGGGGATCTGTAGGTGCAGCCTGTGGGATCTAGTTCCCTGACCAGGGATTGAACCTAGGCCCCCAGCATTGGGAATGAGGAGTCTTAGTCACTGGACCACCAGGGAAGTCCCTGTGTTTCTCAAACACCCTACCTCTACCCATTCTTATCTATTTGTCTTATTTTTCCAGGATCAAGGTAAACTCCTTCATTCATCCAACACTTATTGATAATCAACCCTGTGCCAGGCACTGTGCAAGGTGCTGGGAACACAGTGGAGAGAGACACTGATGCTTATAGTCCAGGTTCTCACTGAAGTCTCTCTGATGATCTCCTTTCCCCATGCTTCTGTATCTCCATTATAGCACTTATCACATCTTATCACCAAAGGTTTTTTTGTCATCTCCTCTAAAAGGAGAACATACACTGTTATTTATCTAATATTTTCCCTAGCCTTCAGCATACATCTTTGTACATAGTAGCTGCTAAAGAAAGGTTTGTTGAACAAAATACTTATTCTTTCAAATAATCCTCTTGTGACTTGTTATTTGTGGCCAACAGGCTTCCTGGACTGCAGGCTGCTTGCTTACATAAAATTAATATAGCAGTAAGGATCATAGACTTCAGTGTCAAGGCAAGTTTTCTGAACTCATCCCATTTAGTTCTGTAAGTAAGATTCTAAAAGCAGATTCACCATATGAGAGTTAATATAAGATGACTACATAATACATACTACACCTGAGGTATGCTGTCAGTTCTCCAGGGGAAAAAAAGCCCTGGTTTAGAGCATTTGCCAATTTCCATGGTGTAAATATTCCCATCAGGGCCAATTTCAGGCTACCAATGGACATCATTGAATATGGGGTTATGACATACAGTAGGACACCATTATGCAGTATTTCCATCTTACAGGTACATATAAATAACTTCAAGAACACTGATGGTAAAATACAGTAAACTAATTAGGAGGCAAGAATTTGAATGTTTTAGGTATAACATTTAATTGTAAATTTATTAATTTAATGTTTAATAGTGATCAGTTTTAAAAATCAGCTTGGAAAATTGCTAAAAATTTACCACTGGGCTCTCCAGCTTCTTTCGTAGCTCAGGTGGTAAAGAATCCACCTGCAATGCAGGAGACCCCAGTTTGATTCCTGGGTCAGGAAAATCCACTGGAGAAGGGATAGGCTACCTACTCTAGTAATCTTGGGCTTCCCTTGTGGCTCAACTGGTAAAGAATCTGCTTGCAATGAGGGAGACCTGGGTACGATTTCTGGGTTGGGAAGATACCCTGGAGAAGGGAAAGGCTATAGATTCCAATATGCTGGCCTGGAGAATCCCATGGACTCTATAGTCCTGTGTATCTGAAAGTCACTCAGTAGTGTCCAGCTCTTTGTGACCCCATGGACTATACAGTTTGTCGGACAGTACTGAGCAACTTTCACTTTCTCCAGAGCCCTTATAAGCCAGTTCCAGTACACTATCTTTACTTGATGTCCTGGAAAGGGTGAATGAACTGACTCTTGAAAGTTGTATCCAATTTAGATACATTAAAGAGGAGAGTCTCATTTAAAAGAGCTGTTAAAGTTGATGTTATTGTAAAGTGAACAATCACCATTCCATTTCCACCCTTCAGTCAGGTCAGAGTTATTCATCCATGTAAAAATCATTTAAGACCTACTGTTGGGACTTCCCTGGCAGTCCGGTGGTTAAGACTCCACACTTCCACCGCAGGAGGTGCAGATTCAGTCCCTGGTTGGGGAACTAAGATCCCACATGCCAGGCAACACAGTTGTAAAGATAATAAATAAATAGCTTTGATGCAAAAAAACCCCAAAAAACCTACAGTTATTTTAGGACATACTCATTTGGATCTCCAGGTATTGTGCATATAGTTAGCCTAAATAAATTGCTTTTAGAATGAAAAAAGATATACTGCACTGGGCAAAACATGGTCCCTGGCCCCATCCATATTTATTTGTATGGGTACTTATGTGGCTATGTGACTATTCCTAAGTCCTTTTTTCCTCCTTATGTCTCTTCCTGGGACAGCCTACACACAGTGATTCTGTGGGAGGAGGTGTGAGGAAAGCAGGATAAAGGAACACACAGCTCTTAATTTCACAGAGCCCTCAGGAGGGACACCAAGTGGGGACAAAGTGTCTTTAATGGGAAGCGTGGAGTGGGAGCATCCTTCATCCAGGTCCTAAGCTTAGCAACTGACCAGAGGCCTCCTTCACTGCCAGCATCATCACTCACTCAGCACCACGGAGAATGGACCTTCTGTTTCTGCCTCCCCCAAGTTCAGGGGGACTTTCAAAAAGCAGTTTGTCCTCAAAGACTTCCTTCCATACGTCTGTGAAGATGAAGCTAGAGCACCAGTAAACAGTGCTACATGACTTTGGATTCCACAGCCAGACAGTGGCAGGCAGTGTATCCACCCAAAGGTAGAGTGAGGAGCCACCAGAGCTAGCTTTTAAAAGTGTAAATCATTCAACATCACTTTCTTGCTTCAAAAGTCTCCATTGCATTTAGAGTGAAATCTAAACCCTTTGCCACATTTTGAACACCCTTCCATGACCTGGCCTCTGCCTGCCTTCTGACTATAGACCATCCTCCCAGTGTCTGCTAGGCTCTAGTAGTTTTTTGTGTCCCTGGGTATACCAGGCTGCCTGTACACTCCACAGGGTTTTTGCCCTGGAGACTTCTCCTGCTTGGGATGTTCTTCCCTCAGCTTCCCCCCCGACTGACAGTTCATTCAGCTCAAATGTCACTTCCTCAGTAAGATGTTCTTTGTGCAACCTATCTAGTGATGTCTTCCTTCAGTTATTTTCTGTCATATTGCCTTCTTTTACTTCCTTTGTGTCACATCATTATCTGAAAGACATTTCATTTGTTTATTATCTGCCTCCCCCATGAGCAATGACAGCTCTATAATAGCCTGGACCTCAATTCTTGGTCACTGTTATATTCCTAGTTCATAGAACAGTGCTGAGCACATACAAGGGCTTACTGAATAATTTTTAATAAATGAAGGATAGAATATTTATCTGGATTATCTGATTCCCGTGAGGAAAGAACCCTAAATTCAAGACACCAAATCCTTGGAATTAAACCACACTTGTATTTTCATTGTTATTATTACTGACCTCAATTTTATTAGCATTTCACAACCATCATTATGTACAACAGTGCTGCACAGCACTTGGAGGGTACTTACTGTCTGTAGAATGAAAAGTGAATGAGTAGACATCAGCTTTCCAACTGACCTCAAGCTTCTTTACTACCCTCTGGCTACTCAGAACCAATCGTTTTCACCTGACACACCATGCCTTCATCCTGCTATGAAAGTGAAAGTGAAGATCGACTCTGCAATCCCATGGACTGTAGTCCATGGAATTCTCCAGGCCAGAAGAGATCAAACCCAGGTCTCCCACATTGCAGGCGGATTCTTTACCAGCTGAGCCACAAGGGAAGCCCAGGAATACTGGAGTGGGTAGCTTATTATGCCTCTATCTGTTGGCTTCTTCTACCATTTCTTCTATTCAGAATTCCCTTTTCCTGTCTTTGATGAGTTCTCATTCTTCCTTTAGAACTCAGTTTTGTATCCCATCCAGATAATTAGTCACTTCCTCTTGTTCTTCCACAGCAGTCTGTTTACACCACTGTTAACAACTCACCTCCTGGGACTTCCCTGGTGGTCCAGTGGTTAAGACTGTGTCCTCCCAATGCAGGGAGCATGAGTTCAATCCCTGGTTAGGGAACTAAGATCCTACATGCCTCACAGTGTAGCCTAAGAAAAACCAAACAAATCTCACCTCCTGAATTACAGTCATTTGTTTCCATCTCTTTTTGTTCTCAGGAACCATGGCTGGGCCCACCACATAGCAGTTTCACAATGTTTGTTGAAATCCTGCATCTGGTATTGGGCACAGGCTGCCTACAGAGTCACACACTAGGTTCTGAAGGAGAAGATGTACAGTGCTGGGCAAACCATGGTCCCTGGCCCCAAGGACTTACAACCTAACTAGAGAGACGAGTCGTTTTTATGGAAAATATTAAAAACCAGTGTATTCTAGAATAAAATACGAGACGTGACGTGGTAGAACCAGTATAACCCTGGAATAGCCAGTACACTTGGTTTCCGGTTCCAACGTCACCATTGATTCACTACGTGGCCTTGACAAATGATTTATCTTTTTTAGACCTTGGCTTTCTTGCCTGTAAACAAAGATGTTTGATCAAAAGCCTTGGATGATTTTTAAAGCGGATTCTGGCTGAATTTGACTCCATGGAAACTGAGGGGAAGGGATGGTGGGGAGAGCTTAGCAGTCTTGGTTTGCCCCCTGGTGGTCACTTAGCAACATGACAGTCTCAGGAGACGTGGCCCTAGGCTTTTGTCAGGAATGGAGGTAGCAGAGCCCAGAGTCTAGAAAACAACTGTGGAACCATGACCATTCTAGAGAACAAATCAGTCAGTCACTGGTGGATTGGTGTACAAGCCTATCCTCCTTTAAGACGAAGGAACTAAACCCATGTCATATCTGTTTTTGTCCGAACCAGCAGAAGTCAGCCTTTATGAGGCTCTTCTGTATTCCTCCTGACTTTTTCTTCTGCTCCCATCACAGTACCCTCTTCTAAGGCAAGTTTTTTTTTTCTGTTTTCAGAATAATTGAGGAATGGTACTCCTCCATTCTCTCTTTGTTCTTATTTCACATGAAAAGACACTGATCCTTAGTGCACCTCCTCTTGTCGCCAGCTAGTTTGGGTTCAGAAGAACTAGACAGTGATAGTAGTGCAAAATCCATTGTCCCACTTGGCCAAATTCAAATCTAAAGACAGGTGAATTTGAAGTTCCAGTCCTGAATCCCAGTGTCCTCCAACTCTCGCCCTCCCTCTCAGGCTTTCTGATACATATTATGTTGGTATTGTTCAGTTGCTCAGTCATGTCTGACTCTTTTGCGACCCCATGGATTGTAGCCCACCAGGTTCCTCTGTCCATGGGATTTCCAAGTCAAGAATACTTGAGTGGGTTGCCATTTCCTTCTCCAGCAGATCTTCCCAACCCAGGGATTAAACCCGCATCTCCTACATTGGCAGGCGGATTTTTTTTACCACTGAGCCACCAAGGAAACCCAATACATATTTTATAGGAGAGCAATTGAACATCCAGAACAAAGCTGAGGCTAATTTTTCAGTTTGGTCAGTATTACTGTCCATCTAGACCTGACCACCTGACCTGCCTCTTGAGAAATCTGTATGCAGGTCAAGAAGCAACAGTTAGAACCAGACATGGAACAACAGATTGGTTCCAAATAGGAAAAGGAGTACGTCAAGTCTATGTATTGTCACGCTGCTTATTTAACTTATATGCAGAGTACATCATGAGAAACACTGGGCTGGATGAAGCACAAGCTGGAATCACGAATGCCAAGAGAAATATCAATAACCTCAGATATGCTGATGACACCACCCTTATGGCAGAAAGTGAAGAAGAACTAAAGAGCCTCTTGATGAGAGTGAAAGAGGAGAGTGAAAAAGTTGGCTTAAAACTCAACATTCAGAAAACTAAGATCATGGCATCCAGTCCCACAACTCCATGGCAAATAGATGGGGAAACAGTGGAAACAGTAGCAGACTTGATTTTGGGGGCTCCAAAATCACTGCAGATGGTGGTTGCAGCCGTGAAATTAAAAGACACTTACTCCTTGAAAGGAAAGTTATGACCAACCTAGACACCATATTAAAAAGCATTGACATTACTTTGCCAACAAAGGTCCATCTAGTCAAGGCTATGGCTTTTCCAGTCATATATGTATGTGAGAGTTGGACTATAAAGAAAGCTGAGTGCCAAAGAATTGATGCTTTTGAACTGTGGTGTTGGAGAAGACTCTTGAGAGTCCCTTGGACTGCAAGGAGATCCAACCAGTCCATCCTAAAGATCAATCCTGAGTGTTCATTGGAAGGACTGATGTTGAAACTGAAACTCTAATACTTTGGCCACCTGATGTGAAGAGCTGACTCATTTGAAAAGACCCTAATGCTGGGAAAGATTGAAGGCAGGAGAAGAAGGGGACAACAGAGGGTGAGATGGTTGGATGGCATCACTGACTCAATGGACATGGGTTTGGGTAGACTCCAGGAGGTGGTGATGGACAGGGAGGCCTGGTGTGTTGCAGTCTATGGGGTCACAAAGAGTCAGACATGACTGAGTGACTGTCATGAACTAACTGTCCATCCATTTTTTATGACAAAATGAGGGTTTCACTCCTCCCCACTCTTCCTGGAGAAGTGCCATGAGTCCCTCCTTCTGGGGTACTTGGTTCAAAAAGAGTGAAAGTAGCAGGGTTTTTTTTTTCTTTATTTTTACTTTTTTTTTTTGTATTGGGATATAGCTGATTAATAATGTTGTGATAGTTTCAGGTGAACAGTGAAGGGACTCAGTCATACGTATACATGTATCCATTCTCCCCCAAACCCCGCTCCCATCCAGGCTGCCATATAACATTGAGCAGAGTTTCATGTGCTATAGAGTAGGTCCTTGTTGGTTATCCATTTAAATACAGTGTGTACATGTGTGTATGTTAGCTGCTCAGTCATGTCTGACTCTCTGTGACCCCATGGACTGTAGCATACCAGGCTCCTCTCTCCATGCAGTTCTCCAGGCAAGAATACTGGAGTGGGTAGCCATTCTCTTCTCCAGGGTATCTTCTGGACCCAGGGATTGAACTTGTATCTCTCTCATTGCAGGCAGATTTTTTACCATCTGAGGCACCAGGGAATGAAAGTGTGTACATGTTCATTCTAAATTTTCTAACTGTCCCTACCTCTCAGCAACAATAATTGCAGAAGGGTTTTTTGATGAGATGAGAAAAACTAGACTAAGACATGGTATTTATATTGTAAAAGTGATCAATACTAGCAGAAAAAAGTTTGTCTTTTTTTATTATATTTTATATTCATGCTGTATTTTTTCTTCCAGTTTTATTGAGACATAATTGACATACAACACTATAAATTTCAGGTGTATGGCATAGTGATTTGACTTAAATCCATCATGAAAGGGGCTTTCCTGGTAGCTCGATGGTAGAGAATCGGCCTGCCAATGCAGGAGATGCGTGATCAATTCCTAGATTGGGAAGATCCCCTGGAAAAGGAAATGACAACCCACTCCAGTATTCTTACCTGGGAAATCCCATGGACAGAGGAGTTTGGCAGGTTACAGTCCATCGGGTTGCAAAAGAGTCAGACAAGGTTGTGTGGCTAAACAAACAAACAAGAAATCATGAAATGATTACCACAATAAAGTCAGGGAACATCCCTCATCTCATATAAAATTTTTTTTTAAAAAAGAAAAATTCCTTTTCCATGTGATGAAAACTCAGGATTTACTCTCATTAACAACTTTCATATATAGCATACAACAGTGTTAATTATATTGATTAAGTAGTATATTATATCCCCAGTATGTTATTGTATATAACTGGAAGTTTGTACTTTTTGATCCTCTTCATCTAATCCCCTCCCCTCCCCACTCCCTAGATTAATGCTTCAGAAAGATCATTCAGATTGTGAGTTAGAAAATAGAAGAAAGCAGGATAAGATGGAAAGTGCTGGGTACTTTCTGTTTGCCCTGCTAGATACGCTCTCCCTCCACGCCACCTGTTCTGTGTCCCAGATATTTGACCTGTGTGGACACCCAGCGGCCATAAAAGTTCTGCCTTTCTGGTGTCTCACTCTGAAGTAGAGTTAAGGTGGGGTGTTTTCCCATTTTATTTCCTTAATTGCTATCTGTTTGACTTAAAGGGCTTCTTCAGTTTCAGTTTAGTTCGGTCGCTCAGTCATGTCTGACTCTTTGCAACCCCATGGACACCAGGCTTCCCTGTCCATCACCAACTCCCAGAGTTTACTCAAACTCATGTCCATTGAGTCGGTGATGCCATCCAACCATCTCATCCTCTGTTGTCCCCTTCTTCTCCCACCTTCAACCTTTCCCAGCATCAGGGTCTTTTCAAATGAGTCAGCTCTTCGCATCAGGTGGCCAAAGTATTAGAGTTTCAGTTTCAACATCAGTCCTTCCAATGAACACCAGGACTGATCTCCTTTAGGATGGACTGGTTGGATCTCCTTGCAGCCCAAGGGACTCTCAAGAGTCTTCTCCAACACCACAGTTCAAAAGCATCAATTCTTTGGCACTCAGCTTTCTTCACCATCCAACTCTCACATCCATACATGACCACTGGGAAAACCATAGCCTTGACTAGACGGACCTTTGATGACAAAGTAATGTCTCTGCTTTTCAATATGGTGTCTAGGTTGGTCATAACTTTCCTTTCAAGGAGTAAGTGTCTTTCAATTTTATGGCTGCAATCACCATCTGCAGTGATTTTAGAGCCCCCCCCCAAATAAAGTCTGACAATGTTTCCACTGTTTCCCCATCTATTTCCCATGAAGTGATGGGACTAGAAGCCATGATCTTAGTTTTCTGAACGTTGAGCTTTAAGCCAACTTTTTCACTCTCCTCTTTCACTCTCATCAAGAGGCTTTTTAGTTCCTCTTCACTTTCTGCCATAAGGGTGGTGTCATCAGCATATCTGAGGTTATTGATATTTCTCCTGGCAATGCTGATTCCAGCTTGTGCTTCTTCCAGCTCAACATTTCTCATGATGTACTCTGCATATAAGTTAAATAAGCAGGGTGACAATATACAGCCTTGACATACTCCTTTTCCTATTTGGAATCAGTCTGTTGTTCCATGTCCAGTTCTAACTGTTGCTTCCTGACCTGCATACAGGTTTCTCAAAGAGACAGGTCAGATGGTCTGGTATTCCCATCTCTTTCAGATTTTTCCACAGTTTATTGTGATCCACATAGTCAAAGGCTTTGACATAGTCAATAAAGCAGAAATAGGTGTTTTTCTGGAACTCTTTTGCTTTTTCAATAATCCAGCGGATGTTGGCAATTTGACCTCTGGTTCCTCTGCCTTTTCTAAAATCAGCTTGAACATCTGGAAGTTCACGGTTCACGTATTGCTGAAGCCTGGCTTGGAGAGTTTTGAGCATCACTTTACTAGTGTGTGAGATGAGTGCAATTGTGCGGTAGTTTGAGCATTCTTTGGCATTACCTTTCTTTGGGATTGGAATGAAAATGGACCTTTTCCAGGCCTGTGGCCACTGCTGAGTTTTCCAAATTTACTGGCATATTGTGTGCAGCACTTTCACAGCATCATCTTTAGGATTTGAAATAGCTCAACTGGAATTCCATCACCTCTACTAGTTTTGTTTGTAGTGATGTTTTCTAAGGCCCACTTGACCTCACCTAGGGATCTGGCTCTAGGTGAGTGATCACACCATCGTGTTTATCTGAGTCATGAAGATCTTTTTGTACAGTTTTTCTGTGTATTCTTGCTTGTAAGCATCTTTTAATTTCATGGCTGCAATCACCATCTGCAGTGACTTTGGAGCCCCCAAAAATCAAGTCTGCCACTGTTTCCCCATCTATTTGCCATAGAGTGATGGGATTGGATGCCATGATCTTAGTTTTCTGAATGTTGAATTTTAAGCTAACTTTTTCACTCTCCTCTTTCACTTTCATCAAGCGGTTCTTTAGTTCTTCTTCACTTTCTGCCATGAGGGTGGTGTCATCTACATATCTGAGGTTGCTTTTTAGAGCCATCTTTATTCCCTTAAGATGAAATTGAAAGTGAAGTCACTCAGTTGTGTCCAACTCTTTGCGACCCCCATGGACTGTAGCCTACCAGGCTCCTCTGTCCATTGGATTTTCCAGGCAAGAGTACTGGAGTGGGTTGCCATTTCCTTCTCCAGAGGATCTTCCCAACCTAGGGATTGAACCTGGGTGTCCCGAATTGTAGGTAGACATTTTACTGTCCGAGCCACCAGAGAAGACCAAAAAAGAACAACCTAATAAAAGAGTGAATTCTTTGCTTGGTATCTTGGACCAGAGCCTGAGGGTAGGGAAGGGAGAAAGCAAGACCAAGGGGAAGGGACGGAGAAGCAGAGAGAGAAAGTGAAACCAGTTGAAGACTCAAGGTGGAGTTTTAGGTATCTAGAGGGAAAAATTTAATGAAATTAAAGAGTTCTTTTTCTCCACCAATGTGCTTATGTGTTAAACAGAATTTTTGTCTTTTTTGGAAATGCACTGAACTTTGACCTTGCTAAACACTAAAGGCATAACTAAAGGAGGGAACATGCATTCATTCCATACCATCTGGAATGTGCCAGATACTGTAACTAAAGCTGGTCCCACCAAAGCTGGGTCAGCATCCACACCCCTGTCTCGTCTGCTGCTGAATTCTCCATACCTTTATTATCCTACCACATAGTAGGTACTTGCTAGATACTTGTTGACTATATGAATGTTAGGTGCTTTCTACAGTGATACCTCAATTTCATGGCGGTGGGGGGGGAATGAAGTCTGCTTAGATTGTTTTTATTTTTCACAGATAATTATAGGATCAAGAGGTATACCTATCTATAGGTATCTATACCTATCATTCCCTTGGTTCAAATAGTAAACCTTTCAATGATCACCCAATAGCCTGAATTTATTTCTCTGTAAAATGGAGACAATAACATACTCAGCTCACAGGGTTACTTTAGGTTTAAATGAGATAGATGGATTACTGCTGGGCATGTGCTTAGTATGTGGTACGTAGTCAATAAATCCTAATTCCTTTGCTTCTCCAGTTTCCTAGCCTCATGTCCACCCACCGTTCCAGCCACATCAGATTATCAGTCCCACACAGATTTTGAACTTTCATACATTTGTGCCTCTGCTCCTGTTTTCCCTCTGCCTGGGCTGCTTTCCCTATGTCTACCTAGTGAACTCTTTCTCATCCTCCAGTCAGGGTTCACAGGTCTCCTCCTCCGTGAAACCTTCCCTCCCTCCCCGCCCCAACTTTGCTTTCTGCTTCCAAGAAAGCAAAGTTGTGTCTCAGCTTTAGAGTTTGTAGTTCTCTTATAATTGTCTTTTTTCCCCCCCATGATAATTATTTATGTATAATTTTGTCTCTCTGTTTACACTGTGACCTTGAGTGGGGCAGGGACCAAGTCTTCTCTGTGTTTGCAGAGTATTTGGAAAGAATCTGGAGGAGGCTGGAAAGATGACACGTAGAAGGATTAGTTTTGCAAAAACTGCTTTCCCCACTGAAACAAAAGGGAAGGCCCTGAAGATGAGTGATAGTTAGAAATGCAGCAAAAAATCTTTAAAGCAAAAGGGAAGGGGGCAAATCACAAGGCGAAATCGGTATGAGGGAGGAAGAGAAGAGGAGGCCACCAGGAGAGATGAGGAAGGTGAGGGAGGGGTGGGGCTGGAAGGGTCTGAGGGCCTGAGCCTTCCTAGGTGTGTGAGGCCCGCAGCAGGGACTCAGTGCCTGGGCTGGCAAGAAGGGGTTTGGGGGCTGCAGGGAAGAACAGCCTGTCTCTGCCTGGAACAAAGCCAATAGCCTTCAGTCTAGCAGGAAGTAGCTGGAGCCTCCAGCTGGCTGGAAGAGGGAAGGTTTGCTGTGATGTGGATGAGGAGGGCTAAAGCCAGAGCAGTGGTATGGACCACTATGAGAAGGATGGCAGGGAGCTTTGGCAGTGATGCAATCCTCACAAAGTATGGCATGAGTGGCAGAGCAAGGTAGCAGGAGAGGAAGCCCTGGGAGGTGTGGCTGCGCCACGACCTGTTCCAGCTGGCATCCTCGATAAGTGCATTAACATGAGTCTAAAAGGTCCTTCTTCCCTTGATGGACTGTGTCATAGGTGGGAGCTTAGGGGGAAAGCATCACCTGCACCTCGGCTTCTTCTGCTCCAGGCTGTTGGGCTCAGCTTTTAAGATAGGAAGCAGCCCTGACAACTATGATCAGGTGATGCTTTAGAAACAACAGACCTGTTTCTCAGTTGGAGTACTTTGTTACAAACAACAGACATTGTGATCAATTTAATGGGGGAAAAAAAGAATTTACTCAAAGGGTATAGAGTTGACAGGAGGGCTGGTAACCTGCATATGGAAAAATAGGTGGTAACCTAGGAAGGCCAGGCAGCAGGCACCACAGCCAAGTTCTTGCCTCAGGAGCACTCTGGCATGGCCACTGTCACCGTGGTAGGGACACTCCCCCCTCTACCGCAACCCCCAAGGGACCCACTGTGGTTGGACACCTACTGGGTCCATTGCTATTGGGTGCGTGCTCAGTTGTGTCTGACTCTTTGCGACCCCATGGATTGTAGCCTGCCAGGCTCCTCTGTCCATTACTGTTACTCCTGGGGATCTTCCCGGCCCAGGGATCAAACCTGTGTCTCTTTCCTTTCATCTCCTGCATTGGCAAGCATGGTCTTTACCATTGTACCACCTGGAAAGCCCACCCGTTCCTGTGAATAATTCTAAACTTGTCAATATGTTTTTGTGTCATCCTCTGAAGATTCCAAGTTCAGAGAGGAGTGGCCACGTGGCTGAGCCTAGGTCATCTGTCATGTTCTGGCTGCCCTGGGGCAGGGAGAAGACTACCTCTGTGGTTCAGCTTCCCCAGTCTCAGCAAAACTGCATAAAATGGGGCATTCCCCCAAACAGAAACTTCTAGACTGTTAGAGCTAGAAAGGACCTTTGAATTGGTCTTTGAATAAACCACTCTATTGTAGTGGCCTGATTTAGGAGTATTGATTAGAAATCCTGTGGCGTTATAAAAAATTTACATGCCGGCATCCCATCCTCAGTTTTTTGGGTTCAGTAGATCTGAGAAGGGACTTTAGCATATATGCGTATACGTGTGTGTGTGTATCTTTTTGAAATACCCCCCAGGTTGAGAACTGATGAACTTGAGCACTCTTGTTTTAAAGATGAGGTGACTAAGGTCCAGAGAGAGTTTATCTGTTAGAAATCATACAAGTTAGAGGCTTCCCTCGTGGCTCAATGGTAAAGAATCCTCCTGCCAATGCAGGAGACACACGTTCAACCTCTGATCCGGAAAGATCCCACATGCCATGGAGTAACTAAGCCCATGCACCACAACAGGTAAGCCCGTGTGCCACAACTACTGAGACTCACACATCCTAGAGCCTGTGCTCCAAGAGGAGACACTGCAATGAGCAGCCTGTGCACCACAACTAGAGAGTAGCCCTGCTCTCCCCAACAAGAGAAAGCCCTTGAAGCGACGAAGACCCCAGTACAGCCAAAAAGAAATAAGTTTTTGACTTTTTGTAACTCCATGGACTGTAGCTCACCAGGCTCCTCTCTCCACGGACCTCTCCAGGCAAGAATACTGGAGTGAGTTGCCATTTCCTTTTCCAGGGGATCTTCCTGACCCAGGGATTGAACCCAGATCTCCTGCATTACAGGAAGATTCTTTACCATTTGAGCTACCAGAGAAGCCCAAGGAAAGGGAGAAAGTGGTCATGACCAATTCTAGATCTCCTGGCTTTTGATCTAGTACTACTCTGAACTCTTGCTTTTTTCCACTGCAAAAAGAAATTTCCTGTCTTTGTTCATATCTAAGAAGGCATGCTACTCTTCTATAGTTTAGCTTCTCCAGTAGGAAACAGACTTCAGATTAAGAGCCTCAAACTGTCAAGAGTGAACAACCCACACCAAGGGCCCCATCTCTAACGGTAATTGGCTTGATCTCTGAACCACAGGCCCCCCATGTCACAATCTGGCCAAAGTGTCCTCAAGAACCTAAAGTGGGAAGTGAAGCAAAGAGGACCTCTGGATGAAGGACAGCCTGGCTAAGCCCATACTTCTGTGTTTGGCAGGATTCTGTCTGTCTGGGCCTCCGTGCACACAAGCCCTTGTTTCAATTACTCATTGACCCTTCTTCAATTCTTCACTGTCCTGTAGCCATCTGGTTCTCATTTTGGGAATCCATGTCTTTCTTTTCTCTGCTGTCTGACTTCCACCAATCACTCTGCTTTGGACTGGTTTACTATCAGCTCAGGCACTGTTTCCAGGCAATCTGATGGAAACCCAGGGCCTCTGATCCCTTCCATTACACTATGTACTTTTTAAATTTTGCTCTCCTTAGGAAACTTGTGCTTTCCTATAAAGATTCCCAACAGGAAATGCCATTTGCTTAATGCCTTCCTGCTCCAAATCTACTTAAAAAAAAAAAAAAAAAAGCAAAGGGTGGGAGAATTGCTGTAACAGGACCATCTCTCTGTCAGAGGAAAGCCATTGTTTCTCCCACACCCTCTGCATCCAGAAAGGGCCCTGGCACCAAAGTCTGAGCACCTCATTCAGTGACTAAGCCAAGCGGGAATGGGGTGGTCAGAAGTAACTCTATAGAACTATGGAGGATGGATTGGAGGAAGAGTGTCTGTGGGTAGGGAGACAGTTGATAGAAGCTATTGCAATAATCTAGGTGAGAGAATGATGAGACTGAATTGGGCAGTGGGAATGGGATGAAGAGGATAGAATAGGTAGGGAAACATTCATTTTGGTGGAAGAATTGACAGGACTAAGAAACTGACAGATGTGGGGAGTGAGGGAGAAGTAAAGATTACCAGGTTTGGAGCTTGAGGGACTGGAAGACTAGCACCTTTACTAGAAATATCTGGTCTCATCACTTCATGGCAAATAGATGGGGAAACAGTGGAAACAGTGGCTGACTTTATTTTGGGGGGCTCCAAAATCACTACAGTTGGTGATTGCAGCCTTGAAATTAAAAGACGCTTCCTCCTTGGAAGGAAAGTTATGACCAACCTAAACAGCATATTAAAAAGCAGAGACATTAATTTGCCAACACAGATCCATCTAGTCAAGGCTATGGTTTTTCCAGTCATTGTGTATGGATGTGAGAGTTGGACTATAAAGAAAGCTGAGCGCTTAAGAATTGATGTTTTTGAACTGTGGTGTTGGAGATGACTCTTGAGAGTCCCTTGGACTGAGAGGAGATCCAACCAGTCCATCCTAAAGGAGATCAGTCCTGGGTGTTCATTGGAAGAACTCATGTTAAAGCTGAAACTCCAATACTTCGGCCACCTGATGCGAAGAGCTGACTCATCTGAAAAGACCCTGATGCTGGGAAAGATTGAGGGCAGGAGGAGAAGGGGACGACAGAGGATGAGATGGTTGGATGGCATCACTGACTCAATGGACATGGATTTGGGTCGACTCCAGCAGTTGGTGATGGACAGGGAGGCCTAGCGTGCTGTGGTTCATGGGGTCGTAAAGAGTCGGACACGACTGAGTAGCTGAACTGAACTGAACTAGAATGAGGCAAATCAGAAAAGCTGTTTTGAAGGAAGGGTGGAAGACAGTGACTTTAGTTTGGTACATGAGGGATGCAGACATCCAAAATGATATTTCCATCAGACAGTCGACTCAGGAGGTCTGGACCGCAAGTATCAATTCAGGAGTTTGGGCTGGAAGAAAATGTGACATAGGGTAGGGTCTGGGAGGCAATGCACGGAAAGGAGTGAGAAGAGAAGAGGACTGAGGTCTGAGCCTCGAGGAATAACCACATTTAAGCCCCTAAAACAAGCAGGAGGACTCAAGAAAGAGTCTGAAAAAGAGCTGAGGGAAGAAAAAATAATCAAGGAAACTGTGGTTTCCCCAGCCAAGGGAGGGAGGTTTCAGGAAGGAATCTGAAGAGAGCGTATACTGAGATGCGAACTGACAAGAAGCCGCTATTTTTGGCAGTTAGTTGCTGGTCAGGGTAGGACTGGTCTCAAGTCACAACAGCTAACCTCACAATAAATGAAGCCTTGAGGCAGAGTTCTGGATAATTCACACACTCCTCACTCCCTTTAGCCTCAGTTATCAGGATACTGCAGGATAAATAAGTGTAGTAACTTCATAAAGTTTAATATCGCTCCGAGTTTCCAGATAAATCCTCTCAGTTCTCCACGCGATTTATCTCAGTTAAGAGGAAGTGGCAAAGACGGGAAAGCAAGGCCGAGGACCAGACCGAGAAAGGGTAACTAATAAATATTAATGAGGTTTCACCTCCCGCCAACCCGACCCGGGGAGAACGACGTCTGGGGCCCCGCCCCTCATGAATATGCATACAGCGCTGCCCACCGCCCACTGCCCCGCCCTCTACTCTTCTCCCTCGCAACGGACTCTCCCTACAAACGGGAAACAAGATGGCGGCGGCAGGTCCGAGTACTCGGGCTTCTTCCGCGGCGGCGGCGGCAGCTCTGAGTCGGCGGGGTCGCCGGGGCCGCTGTGACGAGACGGCGGCAGCCAAGACGGGGACCCCGGGCCCGGCCGCCGGCCCCGCGCTGCTGGTGTTGCCGCCACCGTTGCTGCAGCCGCCGTCACCGCCGCGGCCGGAGGAGTCGGACTGCGCCGGGTGCCGAGAGACCCCGGGGGAGGCGGCGGCCCTGCCGTGCGGCCACTCGCTGTGCAGAGCCTGCGCCCAGCGCGCTGCCGACGCGGCGGGCCCGGGTTGCCCGCGCTGCCGCGCCCGCGGAGCGGGCTGGGCCCGCCGTCGGGCCCGCGACGACTGGCAGGCCGACGCGGAGGTGCTGGGCGAGCGCGCCCGCCGCGGCCCACCGGAGCGCTGCCGCCCGCGCCGGGACGGGGGCGCGGCCGCCGCGGGGCCCAGGCCGGAGCAGGAGTCGCGCGCCGCGCCCGCGGAGCCAGGTGGAGCTTTCCCTCCTCCCGTTGGGGTCCGGAGCGAGGCCGCCGCGCCCCGGCCTGGCCTGCTTGGAGGGTGGAGGGTCCCAGGCCCTGCTCCAGCGGGTGTCGAGCGTTCTCGTGGGGTCGGAACCGGGCTCTGCCCAGATTCGGTTTGTGGTTCTGAATTTTGAACTTCGGCATGAAGTACAGGCGCGATGGGTTTGGAGTCAGAAGTTTGGAGGGAGTCATAGCATTTCTTGGAACAAGTTAGGGCCAGATTGGAATTGGTGAGTGGAGGAGGGTACCAAACTTCGCAGGGGCCGTGGAGGCTCCTAGAAGTGCTTGGTTTAGTGTTGGGTGAAGAGCATGGGCTCGTGAAGGTGTGATTCCTGGGCCTGAATGGGTCTGTGACAGGTGTGGAGTATACGAAGTTTAGGGGACAGATTGATTTTGAGGATGTGAAGGGAGCTCTTCAGACTTGAGGGTAGAGTGGGTTGAGAGTATGAGCTCATAAGTGCAGTTTTCACAGAATCTTGAAAAACATAAGCGTAGCAAGACCTTGGCATGTAGAGGAGTAATAAGTAACTGCTATTTATGTTTATAATAATACTAGTAATAAGCTCCAGTAGTGCTCTGCAAAAAAAGACGGATGGGGTTTAAAAGTTTTGGAAGTCGAGATTGGTTGGCGGCGACTGCTTCTGTCTCCATGGCAGTGTAAGTTTCCTACTATATTTTGTAAGTTTCCTACTATTTTCCTGCCAGTTACAGATCTGTTGAAGGACTGTTGTTGCCTTCGACGGCTTTGCCTCCTCTCCCCACCCCGCCCCCCAGCAGCCTGCCACTCGGGTGCTGAGCTTGACATAGAAAGTGCCCTGTTGAAAACACAAAACAAAATTATGTTGTAACTTAGGACTCAGACATATCCAGTCAACACAACAGCTAGAGTTCTTTGATAAAAGCTTACCTAGGAAGAGATTTTTCAAGAAACATAATTAGGAAAAGCTAGATATTTGCACCTTTTGCTTCGGGAATTCTGCCATGTGTTATTTTCAGTAGGGAAAAAGAGGCATTGCTTGGATATGAAAGTGTAGTCCCTGAAAACTACAGGTTCCAGAATGCAGTCTGTTTTGATTCAATTGGTCAAACACCTGCCACTGTCCTAGGATACCTTTTATTTCTATGTCTTACTTTCTGTGTACCTTACTGTGTTAAGCTTAATAACATCCTTGTGAGTAACTTGCCCAAGGATGAACACCCAGTTTAATCTGATTCCTGCTCAGATAAGATGAAGGACTTCCCAAACATCGTCTAATTTATGAATGCATGTGATGATCTAGTATGGTGTTTAATTTGCCTCAAATTCTGAGATTATGGTAAAAAGAAAATAAGAGAATATTTCTCTGGTCTTCCTACTGATACTATAGATTTATATGGTCAAGTAAAAAAGAAATTCGTTTCCAAAACCCGGTCTCCCTTGTGAAATAACAAATCTGAGATTTGAACCATAAGAGGACATATGACTTGATGATTGGTGTGAACTTTTTCGTTGAAGAAATTTGTGTATCAGTGATTAAGAAAAATGATAGAAAATGAGATTCCAAATTAGGCTCTTTTGAGCCACTGAGTGTCCACCAATTACTTTATATGTTTGTATGAGGACTGTCATGAAAAATATTTTTCCTTAAATGTACTTATTGTTGGATCATTGAGTGTATATAATTATATACTTGTTAAGTCAAAACATTATAGAGGAATATTGCTGAATAGAGTTTGGGAATAATCTAGCTTTAGCAGGTTGTCTAGATCTCTTGAATTTATGTGCAGTATTTTAAAATTTAAGACTTTAATAGACAATTCACATAATTCGAACAAAAATAAAAGAAAGTATACAATGAAAAGGTTCCTCCAAAAAAGAAAAGAAAAGAAAAGGTTCCTCCTATCTCTTTCTTCATTTTCCATTTTCACCAGAGATTCATGTTTATTCTTCCAATTTCTTTATATTTATACATGGAAATTCAGATATATTTATTTTATTTTTTGATCTTTTTACACAAAGGTTATGTATTATAAATACTCTTCTGTAACTTGTTTTTTTTATATAACAATACATGATGGATATCTTTTCATATCAGTACACAGAAGGTTTTTTCTTTCTACTTATAGTTACAAAGAATTTCATTGAATGGATGAAACATAATTTACTTAATCATCCCCTGGGGGATATTTAGACTCTTTCCAATGTTTTGCCATTATAAATTATTGTTTAGAAAATTGTTATACAATGTTTATGTACAGTTTTATGAAGAGTTCACCTGTAGCTTTCATCAGATTCTCAAAGGGTTGCAGAGAAAAAGATTAAGAATTGTTGTTTAACCCAGGTCAGAACTGAAGCCCAGAGCAGAGTGACCAGGTCGTTGTAGGTTAGTAGCAGATAACAAGGGCTGAAAGGCTAAACTTTACATAAGGGCTAAAACATAACCTAACTCACATTTAAATATTCATAATGGCTTTTATTTTATTTATTTATTTTTAGTTGCCTTGGATCTTTGTTGCTGCGAGTGGGCTTTCTCTTACTGCATCAAGCAGGGACCACTCTTGGTTTGGTGCGGGGGCTTCTCATTATGGTGGCTTCTCTTGTTGCAGAGCACAGGGTCTAGGCACTCAGACTTCAGTAATTGTGGCTCTTGGGCTCAGTAGTTGTGGCACAGGGGTTTAGTTGCCCTGTGGTATGTGGAATATTCCTGGGCCGGGGTGGAACCTGTGTCCTCTCACTGTCAGGTGGATTCTTATCCACTGTACTTCTAGGGAAGTCCCATGGTGGCTTTTAATAAAAAAAGTAAAAAACACCAGCTTCATAAATATTTGCATTACACTTCTATGAGCGGGAAACAACAGAATTAGCAATATTGTTATACTTCAGTATATTCTGAAGTATATTGCTTAGCAGTATTCTTTTGGCATAATTAGGTCTGTTGATAAAAGAAAGGGCAGTCCTGCTTTGTAAAACTGGAAAAGAAATTTTGTAGTAAAGTCACTGGTATTTAAGTGAAATTCTTAGGTTTTTTTGTTTGTTTGTTTGTTTTAATTTCTTGAAGCCCTGTGGCTCTTTTGGAATTGAATCAAATTGAATTTTTTTCTGAAAAAAAGTGCAAGAGTTTGTGTGTGTTGAAAATTTTGGTTGTGCTGGTGATATATTTGTTTTTGTCAGCTTTTTTGCAGTCTTTAAAGTTTAGAACTTTAAGAACTTCTGTATAAAATGTTTTACTTTATTCTTATATACATTGTCGATTTGCTTTTGGATACTGTATCCTTTGATTTGTGCAGCCCTGTGTGTTGAGGGCTAAGTTAATGATCATTTCAAGATGAACCTAGACTTCAACTTTGTGTTCTTTGAGGATCTGCAGCTCGTTGTTTGTCTTGACATATAAAGTATTTGGACCATCTTGAGCAATATTCAGCAAGTATGTAATGAGTGTCTGCTCTGTGCCAGACACTGTTCTAGAGCCTTGGGTGACATCAGTGAATGAAATATGCAGAAATCCTTCCCTCTTAGAACTTATATTCTAAATTTAGAAACGGTCCTCCATTGATTTTGTTTTTAATGTTTATTTATTTATTTGGCTGCATTGGATCTTAGTTTCGGCATGTGGGCTCCAGATCCCTTGGCTCAGTAGTGCTGGTACTCGGGTTTAGTTGCTCTGTGGCATGTGGGATCTTAGTTGCCCAACCAGGGATCAAACCTGTGTCCCCTGCATTGCAAGGCAGATTCTTAACCTCTGGACCGCGGGGCGGGGTGTGGGGTCCCTGATCCATTGATTTTTTTTTTTTATTCTAAAGAAAATTTACCACATGGTACATTGATAGATTTGCAATTATAAGAACATAAGCCTCATTGATAATAATTAATTTTAAGAACTTATTTAGTCTTTTCATGTGAGATCAAGGGTGATCATTCTAGATTATGCTGCCTTTGTACTTGAAACCAAGATCTTGTAGGACAGTTTTTTTTTTTTGCCATGGGTGGTAATTGAAGAGAAAAGGTAGACAAAGGCTGATGAATCTTTCAGATTGCCAGTTTAATTTTTTTTCTCTTTGTAGTGTTAAAATGCATTTCATAAATTGAATAAATCAAAAGAAATTGAATAGTGCCCCATTTATTCCTTCCTTTTATCCCATCCCAACTTCCCTGTTCACTTAGGGTTAACATTTATACATTTAAAAAATTTCCTCTTTCTGTGAAAAGCAAGTAGTTATGGTTTATTACTCAGTTGGCAAACAGTGTTTGCTATGTGTGCAACCTAAATTGCATTTAGAACTAGTGAATAATGAAATCATGTGATTGTAATGTAAAAGGACAGGAATTTCCCTTGTCTGAAGGGATTTGTCTTAAAATATATAAAATGACTCAACTTTTTATCCATACTAACACATATTCCAGAATTAGAGTGTCCTTATGTGTCTTACTAAAGTGGAAATATATTCTTTGTGTTTTTTGAAACTCAGGATGAGATTGCCTTACAAACTAAGCCTTAATCACCATCGACAGAATAGCTCCATGCTACAGGCTTCAGGATTGAGGAGCAGGAATTTAGGTGGTATTTGTTTTTCATTCATATTTCTACTTTCTAACTTCCATTTAATCTTAGAAGACTTGCTTGCCTTGAATTCATTTGTATTTAAGTTTACTTTAGTGTAGGATGTAAGGAAAAATTGCCAAATTTCATTTCACTAATTTAGTGAGCATTAAGGACACATACTTGTGTAAGATAATACAATGAAAACGATGAATAAGACATGGTTCATGTCCTTTAAGATTCTAGAGTCTGGTTGGGGCAGCACACCTTATCAAGTAATAAAACAAGTTCAGTTCAGTCGCTCAGTCCTGTCTGACTCTTTGTGACCCCATGAATTGCAGCATGCCAGGCTTCCCTGTCCATCACCAGCTCCCAGAGTCCACCCAAACTCATGTCCATCGAGTCGGTGATGCCATCCAACCATCTCATCCTCTGTTGTCCCCTTCTCCTCCTGCCCCCAGTCCTTCCCAGCATTAGGGTCTTTTCCAATGAGTCAACTCTTCGCATGAGGTGGCCAAAGTATTGGCGTTTCAGCTTCAACATCAGTCCTTCCAGTGAACACCCAGGACTGATCTCCTTTAGAATGGACTGGTTGGATCGCCTTGCAGTCCAAGGGACTCTCAAGTGGTAGGTAAATACATAATGCCAGAAGAGTAGAGCAGAGGGGTAACTGACAATCTTTTGAGGAAACTTGAGGAAGGCACTTGTGCTGTGTTTTGGAAAAAGTGTAGGAATTCACCAGGTGAAGGAGGAGAGGATATCCATTCCTGGCAGAAGAACCTGCATGTACAAAGGCATGAAGGAACTTGGCATATTCAGAGATGACAAGAGGTTAAATATAGATGGAATGTGGGGCTGCAGTGGGGAAGGAGGAGAGAAGAGACTACAGAAGTTGGTTCATGAAGGTCATAGTGTGTCATGCTGAAGGAATTTGGGTCTTTATCCTATAGACAGTGTGGAGCCCTTGAAAATATTTAAGTAATGGCATGACATTGTCATAACATGCTAGAAAGACAGTGTTGGCTGGAGTATGGAGGAAACATGAATAGAAATTGGAGGAAGGGAGTTAGGGGACTACTTTAATAGTTCAGACAAGAGATGAATAAGGACTAGACTAAAGAAGTGACTATGGAGCTGTTTCCTTCAGTTATTAATTTAGTAATGATTTCAGGTGAGGGCTTTCTGTGTACTAGGCACTGAGGCTGCAAATAGAAATAAAACATAGTTCTGCCTCTTAAGGTCAGTGTAGTTAAGAAGATTGATATATAAGTATGCAACTGGAATGTGGGGTAATAAATGAAGTAACTGTAATGCAAGATATAATTATAGAAGGCAGTATAGTATATATTAATAGGGCAAGTTAATGGAGCAGGATCTTGAGAAACTGTGTTCAGATGCCAGATGTGCCATTTATAGCTGTTTGTCTTTGGGCACTTGCTTAACTTCTCTGTACCTTTGTTTCCTCATTTTGAAAATGGAGATAGTAATGGTAATAAAATCGTAAGGTTGTTGTTAAGACTAACTGAATTATTACAATGAGTTATTAACATATAAAGAGATCAACAAATGTTAGCTCTTTTCACAAAAATAGAGAACCTAGCTTGGATGGGTCAGCAGTGGCTTCAGTGGAAGGCAGACACTTGACCATGAGTATTCAGTAGGTGGATGAAGGCAGGATAAAAGTAAGGGAGATCAGTACATTTAAAAGCATTGAAATCATTCAGTCGTGTCCGACTCTTTGCGACCATGTGGACTGTAGCCTACCAGGCTCCTCCTTCCATGGGATTTTCCCGGCAAGAGTACTGGACTGGGTTGCCATTTCCTTCTCCAGGGGATCTTCCCAACCCAGGGATCAAACCCAGGTCTCCCACATTGCAAGCAGATGCTTTACTGTCTGAGCCACTAGGGAAGCCCTAATAAAAAAAGGATAGGCATATGAAACAAAAGGAAAGTTGTAAGGATTGTAAATACGGATAGTTTTTGAACATAGAGTGTGTGTGGGAGAGTGGAGGGAGGCAGAATTGCAGAAATAAGCAGTTACTGGATAATAGCGGACTCTGAATGCCATGTTAAGAAGAGTTTGAAAGAGGAGTGCATCTTTTCATTTTAGAGAGATCACTCCTATAGGGAACAATGTAGCAAATGGATTGGAGATCCCAGATTTCTTTTAGCAAGATGAGTCACTGAGATTAGCTGAAGACTCTGTTACAACAGGTATCCAGAAAAGCTGGGTGATAAACAACAGTTCTTTAAAATTAAATGCATTTCTGAGTTTGCAGGAAAGACAAAAAGATATCTATGTTCCAAAAAACAATGGAACTAAAACCCAGAACTTCATTTAGCCCTTGAGCTCATGCTATGTTGTCCTGAACAAGGATGAAGGAATGGAATGAAGGGTTATTTCTGGCTTTTTATTCCTAGTAATTGAGTTTTTTTTTATATGAGCATTTTTATGATTTATAAAAAGGTACAGCAAATTTTTTAAATGACACAAAGTATAATTTTAAAAACACTGAAAACTGAGTATATTTAACTATACTCAGCTCATTATAGACCAAGTGGGTGAATGCAATAGTAATTCACGCTATAGCATGTTTAATGAACTGGCAAAAGAGAAAACGGGTCAAAGGAAGATGGAGAAATTTTCTCTTTTCATTAGAACTGAGGTGCTCCATAATCATCTGGCATCCGCTCAATGTTGTACCTATGGTTAGAAATGTACATGATGGGAACTCCAGGGATCTTCCGGATTCTTCGTTTAAGGTCCCGGTCAACTGTGGCCACAATGTAACACTTGTGCTGAGTTACTCTTTGTACTAGGCAGTCATCTGCATAGGTTCCTTTGTGTGTACATAGTAATCGTTCAAATCTTGGATCCTTGGCAATCCTTAAAGCCACTCTATACTTCTGCCCCAGTTTCTCAATTTCAGCCATTACGCAGTCAGTTATACAAGGGATACACTTGGCATACAGACAGTCTATCATTGACTGCACTAAGTCCAGTTTGGCCTTAATGGAAAAGTTGATAAAGTTGGTATCAACCAGGATGTGGTAAGATGGGCCCAGCTGTGTGTTATATTGGAAGAATAAGCAGGAAGGGTGTTGCGGGACTTCTCTTTCCTTGAGTGCACTGGGATCTTTCTTTTCTTTCTTTTTCGGTTTTAATCTATCCTTTTCTTTAAGCCTCTGATCTCTGAGACTAAGCATTCGCTTCATGGTCGCATACTTCCGTGTTTTCTTTTGCTTCCCCATGTTCACGCTGCGCTCTTGTTTCTTCCGGAATCCTATTCCTAGTAATTGAGTTTTAACTGTGTGGAAAAGGGAACCAAAAGCAAGACTTTTTCATCAAGCTGGGATTCTTTGTGTGCTGCATCCTAAGCAAAAGGTGAGATAAAGAAAAATCTTCCCTCTGACACAAATATTGTTGGTAAGAAATCTTGTCTTGGATTGCCTGGACTCTATACAAAGAGAAAATGGAAAAAAGCTTCTCTGAGGAATTGAACTACAAGACCTGTGCCTTGTTCATATTTGGAACCTGAGTTTATATTATATGGTTCAGGTATCTTCATGCTGAGAAATTAATATAAAAGCTAGCTTCAAGCTAGTGATACCCTTGGATCATCTGAGAAAGGAAAGACTTGAAGGAGTGCTCCCATATCCTGGGCCACAAGGAATTCTCACAGAAGAAATAAATCCAGCAGAAGATAAATTTATAATTAAAAGTGACACACAAGGAAACCATTTTCTACCACAAATGAGAATCAGATAAAACAAGCAGGATTATAGCTCTAAGAACTGAAACAGTAGAACAGCAGTTTGAAAGGTAATTTAAATTAGCCTATTTTAAGTGACAAAAGACATCAAAAATTAATTGACAGCCCAATAAATGAATAAGACATGAAACATACCTTTGAAAAAGAAACATAATGAAAAATACAATCAGAGAGGTTAAAAAAATAACCCTAACTATTCATTGGAAGGATTGATGCTGAAGCTCTCTAATACTTTGGCCATCTGATACGAAGAGCTGACTCATTCAGAAAGACCCTGATGCTGGGAAAGATTGAAGACAAAAGAAGAGTATGGCAGAGGATAAGATGGATAGATAGCATCACCAACTCAATGGACATGAATCTGAGCAAACTCTGGGAGATGGTGAAGGACAGGAAAGCCTGGTGTGCTGCAGTCCACGGGTTGCAAAGAATCAGACATGACTTAGCGACTGAACAACAACAACTAATAAGCAGTAGTTTACACAGATGAAGAGAAAATAGTAAGCTGGGAGTTAGATATGAGTGAATCCTGAGAATGCAGACTAGTGAGGTGAAGGAAAATATGAAAGAGGTAGGGAAATGAAAAACTGAAAAAGAAGACCCAACATCTGATAGCAATTTCAGAAGGAGAAAAATAAAATGAGGGAGACATGGAATTGAAAGAGATGAGAATTTTTTGGAATTAACAAAAGACAGTAAATTTTTAAGTTTAAGGTTCTTGAGAGCCTAGCAAGGATTAAACAAGCAAACGAAAACAAACCCTGCAACTAAATAAATTGCAGTGAAACTTCAGAACCCTTTAAAAAGCAACCAAAAAGGAAAGACAGAGGACCAAGAATCAGACTGAGAGCAGATGTCTCTTTATAAGAGAAACCAGAAGAAGACTGACATATCTTCCAAGTGCTGAAAGAGATCTGAATTTCATACTTAGCTGAGTTATCATTTGAGTGAAATCAAAAGTATTTTCAGATGAACAAAAATAGGGAGAATTGACCATACTGTTTCGGAAACAACTGTTATGTGAAAGTATGCACTTCTGGAAGAAAAAAATGTAACTTAGAGGAGAGAATAGGATATAAGAAATCGTGATGAACAAAGAAATTGGTTAGGTAAACTAAGCATTGGCTGTATAAAACAAAAATAATTATGGTTGATTTGTGGGGGCTAAAACTAAAGTGGAATTAAAATACCAGATGATAAAGTGTAAACTGGGAGGGAAAGTGGTCAGCATTAAAGAGTTATATATAGTTCAAGAGGAAGATAGAGATATTGATTAACTTTAGGCTTTCAGTCAAATGCATATTAAAAATTTAAGCATAACCACTAAAATACAATGTATAATTTGATCTACTATACATATATAGAACAATACATTTCCCAAATTAGAGACTATACATTCATTTTAATCAAATGTAAAATATTTATGTAACTAGGCACAAAAAATTTCATCAAATACCAAAGCTTGATAATATAATCCATGTTTTCTGACCCCAATAAAATAAAATTAGAAACTAATGACAAATACTGATATGACTGATTCCCCTCATCTCCTAACTTTCTAATTTAAAAATTAAAAGCAAAAATAAACTAAAAATGTATGGATTGGGCTTCCTTGATGGTACAGTGGATAAGAATCTGCCTGCGAAAGCAGGGTAACATGGGTTCTATCCCTGGTCTGGGATAAAATTTAAGTGCCTATATCATATTTCATTGACGCTTAAGATGTCATCATCATGAGATGAACTATTGCTTTCCAAAAACAGTGCTTTTCACTTAGACTTTTAAACTTTATACTTACTGAAAGAACTCTTAGGTTTACTTAGAGATAGATTTAATATATCACTCATGCACATATTTATAAAAGGAAGTGAAGTAATAAATCAGTAGAATATTCCTGTGACTTCATATTCACAGTCTGATTTTCTAAATCACTCTCTGGTGGAGTCATAGAGGTTTGTGTTTTCCTATATAGTATTGCTCACTATGTCATTGAAAGCATTGGTGAAGAACATTTCTTAAGTGATCTCCAGCATTTTCTTCAAACTGCTGACACCCATCCAGTTTTGATTCTGATGTTTTCTTGAACTGGCCAGAAGGTATCAACAGAAGGTTTTCAGGTGAGACTCATAGTTCTTTCTCAGATGGTCTGTAAAGGTTTGTTGACTAACATTGAGAAATTACAGTAGTCTAGTCATGCCACCAGAGAGAACTATCAAATAACTACTACTTTTGCGAGCTTATTCTTTATGTTAATACATATATAAGCAGTGATAGTGGCACCAGCACTGCTTCCTGACAGTGATTGTAAGGCCAACTGTAAGAAATATCCCAATTTCAGCAATATTAATATGAAAAATTGATGTCCTAGAATCCGTAAGGTTTTTGAATAGAAGAAAAGCTGAAAATTACTTAGTTAAGTGGCCAACTGAAGAAGCTAGAAAAGTAACAGGTTAAACCCTAGGAAGTGGAAGATAGGAGCGAATAAAGATAAGAATAGAAATTAATAGAATAGGAAACAGTGAAGAGGTTTCAGTTCAGTCGCTCAGTCATGTCTGGCTCTTTGCACCCCAGGGACTGCAGCATCCCAGGCCTCCCTGTCCATCACCAATTCTCGGAGTTTACTCAAACTCATGTCCTTTGAATCAGTGATGCCATCCAACCATCTCATCATCTGTCTTCCCCTTCTCCTCCCGCCTTCAATCTTTCCCAGCATCAGGGCCTTTTCCAATCAGTCAGCCCTTTGCATCAGGTGGCCAAAGTATTGGAATTTCAGCTTCAGCATTGGTCCTTCCAATGAATATTCACAACTGATTTCCTTTAGGATGGACTGGTTGGATCTCCTTGCAGTCCAAGGGACTCTCAAGAGTCTTCTCCAACACCACAGCTTTCTTTATAGTTCAACTGTCACATCCATACATGACTACTGGAAACACCATAGCTTTGACTATACAGACCTTTGTTGGCAAAGTAATGTCTCTGTTTTTTAATATGTTGTCTAGGTTGGTCATAACTTTTCTTCCAAGGAACAAGCGTCTTTTAATTTCATGACTGCAGTCACCATCTGCAGTGATTTTGGAGCCTCCAAAATAAAGTCTATCACTCTTTCCATTGTTTCCCCACCTATTTGCCATGAAATGATGGGACCGAATGCCATGATCTTAGTTTTCTGAATGTTGAGTTTTAAGCCAATTTTTTCACTCTCCTCTTTCACTCTCATCAAGAGGCTCTTTAGTTCTTCTTCACTTTCTGCCATATGGGTGGTGTCACCTGCATATCTGAAGTTATTGATATTTCTCCTGGCCATCTTGATTCCAGCTTGTGCTTCATCCAGTCCAGCATTTCTCATGATGTACTCTATACAAGTTAAATAAGCAGGGTGACAGTATACAGCCTTGACATTCTCCTTTCCCAATTTGGGACCAGTCTGTTGTTCCATGTCCAGTTCTAACTGCTGCTTCTTGACCTGCATACAGATTTCTCAAGAGGCAGGTCAGGTGTCTGGTATTCCAGTCTCTTGAAGAATTTCCCACAGTTTGTTGTGATCCACACAGTCAAAGGCTTTGGCATAGTCAATAAAGCAGAAGTAGATGTTTTTCTGGAATCTCTTGCTTTTTTGAAGAGGATTAATAAACCCCAAATCTAATTCACTGAAAATGTTAATATAGGCTCTGTATTATCAAAAAATCTCAGGCAAGATTGATCAAGGAAAAAGAAAAGCAAGAAAGCATAAATAATACTAGAAATGAAGCAGGAAATATAACTGTAAATATCAGGATTTTTTAAAACCCATACACATAGAATATGGATTCTATGTGTATGGGTTATGGCCATGAATTTGAAAAATTGTATAAAACAAATCAGTTTCCTAAAAAATACAACTTAACTGCGGCTGAGTCAAGAATAAGTAGAACTTATTAATCGAAATGTGATTAAAAAACAAATGGAACAAATAGTAAAATCTATCCACTAAGTAATATGTGAATGCAATGAGCAAAATCTAGAATGTGGAAAAGTACAGGACAGGTGGCCAATTTTTTTCCTCACAAATAAGAAGAAGAATAAGAAGAAAGCAAGCCATAGAAGGGAAACTTGGAACTTCCCTCTTACCTGGCGGTCGAGTGGGTAAGAGCCTGTCTGTGAATGGAGGGAACACAGGTTTGATACCTGGTCTGGGAAGATTCCACATGCCACGGGGCAGCTCATCCTGTGTGCTACAATTACTGAAGCTCGTGTGCCCTAGAGCCCTTGTTTTGCAACAGAAGCCACCACAATGAAAAACCCACACACTGAAACTACAGAGTAGCTCCTGCTCGCCATGACTAGAGAAAGCCCGAGTACACCAAGGAAAACCCAGTGCAGCCAAAAATAGAAAAAGGAAAACCTGCAGATTATAAGATGACACCAATTTAAGTGTATGGACTAATTTGGATTCTTACTTGAAAAACTATAAAAATATTTGTTGGACTTCGAATACTGACTGATGTTGGTATTAAAAGTTACCAGATTTTCAATGTGACAGTTTTCTGGTTACATATTTTAAAGAGTTATTTTTTTTAAGAGATGCTAAGTTTAGAAGTTAGATGATAAGTTTAGATTTCTCAAGAGTTAGATGATAAGTTTAGAAGTTAGTGTCTAGGATTTCTTCAAAATAATTCATTCAAGGGGAGAGAGGGCAAGCACGATTAGGGAAATAGATGAAATAAGATTGACAGTGGATTGACTGTTGAAGCTGGGTGATGGGTATGTTGGGGCTCATTGTACTGGTCTCTCTAATATTTGAGACATTTTTATAGTAAAAAGCAGGAAAAGATTCTATCCATTAAAGGAACACAAGGCACAGATGGTTTTACAGGTTACTCAGATATAGACAGATGGATAATCCTTGTACAGACCATTCCAGGAAATAAAAAATGTTTCTAGACTCATTTCAGGGGGCTTTTATACTGTGATATCAAAATCACACAAGGACAGTATAAGAAAGGAATAATATAGGCCAGTCCAAGTGAAATTTGCACTAGTCTAGTAGTGTAATTTTTTTTAAATCACAATCACAGTCAAGTAGTAGTATTCTGGGAATGAGAGTTCAGTTTACTATTAAGACTCTAATGTAATTTACCATGTTGATAAAGAAGAGCAAAGCCATAAGATCATCTCAATAGATGCTCAAAGAGCATTCGATAGTATTTATTTTAACTTTATATTTATATTATATATAATTATATAATATTTAAATTAATATATATTTTAATTTAATTTTTTAATTAAATTTTTTTAATTTTAAAAGCTAGAACACTTGGAATAGGTGGGAATTTTTTATTTATTTATTCTCCCTTTTATTGTTTTTGCCATACAATGCCATGATATCACCATGGGTTTACATATGCTCCCCTCCAGAAACCCCTCCTTCTCCCCTCCCTCCTCCCTCCCCCCTGGGAAATCTCGATGCACCAGCTCCGAGAATCAATCCTGGGCTGGCGATTGATTAGACATATGATAATTAACATGTTTCAATGCCATTCTCCCATATCATCCCACCCTTTCCCTCATCCACAGAGTCCACGAGTCTATTCTATACATCTGCGTTCCTTTTGCTGTCTCACATGTTGGGTTCTCATTACTGTCTTTCTAAATTCCATATATGTGTGTTAATTTAAACTTTTTTAGTGGAATTTGTCAATACAAATGATAAGTGGCCAAGAACACTGAACCAGGGTTAAATAGTTAACAGGTCCAAAAAAGTAATTGAAGAATCCAGTAATATTTCCTCATATATTTGAATTTGAGATGTGACAGGTGGCATCACAAATCAGTGGGGCAAAGGTAGTTTTAGTTGTGGATGGTTAGCTTATAGAGAACAAGGAAAAATCTTTACTTCACACTATACACAAAAAGTTAATAGCAAATGGATAAAAGGTCAAGCTATAAAACTTAGAAAATACTAAGAGTATCTATAATAGGATAGGAAAAATTCTTTATACAAATAAGAAATGCAGAATAAAAGGAAAAGATTAATAATCTGGTCACATTAATATCAAAACTTCATATGATAAAAGATAAAATAAATGAACCCCA
The DNA here is from genome assembly GCA_007570785.1 of Antilocapra americana. Taxonomy (NCBI): domain Eukaryota; kingdom Metazoa; phylum Chordata; class Mammalia; order Artiodactyla; family Antilocapridae; genus Antilocapra; species Antilocapra americana. The sequence goes on along the minus strand of ML663009.1, from coordinate 798,997 downwards.
GCATGGGAGAAAATATTTCCAGTGTAATAACTAACCAAAGATTAATGTCGAAAATATATGAAGAACTACAAGTCATTATGACAGGCACCTCATTAAAAGAATGGTGAGGGAATTTGAATAGACATTTCACAAAAGAAGGGAAACTGAAAGACCAACAAAACATCTGGAATGATGTTCACTATCATTAGTAATTAGGGATGAGATCTAGAATACCAGGGGAACATAGACCTTATATATGTATAGGGATGTTTCTCCCAATCTAGTGACTCTGTACTCATTACTCTCCAGTGTTTGAAAGTTAAGTTTCCAGTGAATCAAGACATTCTTCTTTAATTTCGTATTCAGATATTTAAAGGCCAGGATTGTTTCCATCTAAATTTTTAGATTAGATTTCTCAAATTCGTTTCTCTGGTCTTCTATCTTCCTTTCCCAAATTTCTGGTCATACTGCATTACTTAGAGTTCTTGTAATATAGCATGCTTTTTGAAACCTTTTTGACCTTTTATCTGCCTTGAATATTCTTCCCTCTTATCCTTCTGTCAGATTATACTCAGGTGAAGCAAGTACTCTGAATTTTTTCCCATAGAGGAGTTGATTATCTTGCCAGTATGTGTATTGGTCGTGTCACTGGATCTCAGTTCCCTGTCTGTGTGTCTGTCTCTATGACCCTGAACTCTTTGAGGTCTGGGACTATATCTTTGTGTATTCAGCACTTAACATGGTACCTAGCCTGTGTTAGATACTCAGTAAATGTTTAATGCATTAAAAAGTCCTTAAAAAATCCTTTAAAAAGATTTTTGATTATATATCTTGATTCCTTTACCCTTCTGCTCATCTTTAAATATGCCACTCAGAATTGACCCTCATGCTTTTTAATAATGCCTGACCAGTGCAAAAAAAAAAAAAAGATGTGGTGGGTTTACTGTTTCTCCATCTGGATGCTTAATTCTTTTTTTTTTTTTAATCATATAACAACTGGTTCTCTTTTTTATTTTAAAAATAATTTTACTTATTTTTGGCTGTTTTTGGTCTTCATTGCTGCATGAGCTTTTCTCTAGTTGTGGCAAGTGGAGGCTACTCTCTAGTTGTGGTGCCTGGGCTTCTCATTGCCATGGCTTCTCTTGTTGTGGAACACTGGCTCTAGGCTTGAGGGCTTCAGTAGTTGTGGCACCTGGGCTCAGTAGTTGCGGTGCCTGAGCCCTGGAGCACAGGCTCAATAGTTGTGGTGCGTGAGCTTAGTTGCTCTGCAACATGTGGGATCTTCACAGACCAAGGGTCAAACCCGTGTCTCCTGCGCTGGCAGACAGAATCTTTACCACTGAGCCACCAGGGAAGCTCCAGGATGCTAAATTCTTATTAATATATAATACATATATATTATACATATATAATACATACATATTGTACATAATATATAATATATATACTGCCAAAGGTTGCATTGGTCTTGCTTATCCTGAAATTGTAGGCAATAGAACTTTTTTTTTCCCCATGAACTGCTGTTAAGCCAGTGTTCCTCATCGGAGATGTGTACAATAAATTTTTCAGCCTGAAGACAACTTTTATCCAGTTTTGGTTTTTATTTTTCTAAATAGCAGTGGAACTATTTCCCCTTTATTGATGTCTTGCCATTTCTCTTGTGTTTTGTCTAGTGTTTGTTTCTGTAAAACTATTATGGTAAAACCTCAAAAGACTGGACTCTGTTAATTTGAAGTTGACTTTGATTTTACTGAAGTTTACCTGGACTTTCCAGGTGGCGCTGGTGGTAAAGAATCCATCTGCCAAAGCAGAATACATGTGAGACGCAGGTTCAAAGTTTACTTTTGCCTTCATTATAAAGAGAAACTTAACAAATTGATCTTCCTTCAGACAACAAATTCTTTAAAAGAACTTCATACAAAACAGTGCTGGTATTAAAGCACTTTCTCATTCAACAAAAAAAACTTTAATCACTGTTTTATATATACTATACCTAGAGATCATCCTCATGTGTTCAAGAAAATCTCCTAGTTTGAGGAGTCATAGGCAGAAACAAGTAGTTATAACACAGATAATAAATCCTACCAATACTCAGTTAAGGGCAGAGTGTTGTGAGGGCCTGCAGAAGAGAGGGCTTTGAACTAATTACAGTGAGAAAGAGAAAAAACACTGTGGGAAGAGAAAGTGTCATATGTACAGTCAGAGAGAGATTGGGTCCAGCACATTGAGGACCAGTGATTGTGTGAAGACTGAGAAGGGGAGAGTATTGAGGTATTGTGGAAATGTGGCTGGAGTGATAGTCTTGGTCTTGTTTATAAAACTTGGAGGCAGAGGGAAGCCAATGAATGTTATTAAGCAGGAAGATGACAGGGTCAGATCTCTGTAAAGAACCAGGAAAGCAGTATTGGAGATAGATAGAAAAAGAGTCTTAGAGACAGGCCAGTTAGGCTACCATTTAACATAAGAGAGTCTGTACCAAGAAAGTACTGGAAGATTAGGTGATAAGGTAGGTATTACTGTTAGGTAGGTATTACTCCCATTTTTTGGATGAAGAAACAGACTTCACAAGGATAAATACTGCTAGATACAAAGCCAGTGGATAGTAGATTTGAGTGCAGGTTGATATGGTTCCACATCCTGTAGTCTAAGAGCGGAAATTAAGCCCAGAGGCATTTTTATCTGGGTGGTTGTGGATATAGTGATGGAGACAGCCACATGGTGTTGATCTGCCTTGGTCTGCAGGACCTTCATCTCTGCAACATTCCTGTACCTACGTTTACTTTTGTGACCTCTTTTATTGTGTGCCTCATGCTTTGACTGTGCTGATCCAGTGTGGGCTACCTTGCTCTGCATTATTGTTTGGGCCATTGCTGGATTCAACAAGGAATTTTATACTTTGACTCTACTCTTCACATTTCGACTCTACTGTTATTTAATACCGGCTTTTGCAAATTCTACTCTGTCTTTCTCTAATCCAGATGTGTTAATCTTTGTGGGTTGTGACAACAGAATACCATGGACTGAATGGCTTATAAACAACAGAAATTTATTTCTTAGTCCTAGAGTGTGGCAAGTCAAAAATCAAGACTGGTAGACTCAGTGTCTCATGAAGGCCTGCCTCCTGGTTCATAGATAGCTGTCATCTTGCTGTGTCCTCAGTTGGTGGAAGGGGCAAAGGAGCTCTCTGGGGTCTCTTTTACAAGCACCCTAACCTTTCATGAGAGCTTTTTGCCCTCATGACCTATTCACTTTTCCAAGACCTCATCACCAAACACCATCATGTTGGGGATTCTGTTTCAATGTGTGAATTTTGTGGGGGACACAACGTTCAATCTGTAGCACCTGGGTTAGGAAATTACATTCAGCAGGCCAGATCCAGCCTCCTGCTTATTTTTGTAAATTTTTATTGGAACACAGCCATACTTGTTTATATTGTCTATGACTGCTTTCATGCTACAATGGTACAATGGTCTTTGTCTGCAAAGCTGGGTGTTTACTATCTGGCCATGAATCTGCAAAGCCTTAGGCTGCTTAAGACTCCTTTATTATTCCTTCCCGATCAAGTTACAAATCATGTTAATTTTTTAAACTAAGGAAGCAAGATTCAACTTGGAATTTGAAAATTTATTGTTAATGTTCATTAACAGTTAGTAAGCACTATATATAGAGAAAAAAAGTCTCTGATGCCCTTTTTTTCATTAAATTCCTTATACTTTCCTACAATTCTGAGAAATTGCTATCCCTGAAAAGATTAAGTAGAATTTTTCCTTTTAAGGAAGTATCTAACATTTAATAATTATCAGTTATATATCCAACATTGTACAAAGCATTACTTTAAATCATGTCATTTAATCATTTATAACAATTTATTTGAAGATTGGGAAAACTGAGGGCTAGACAAATTGTATTGTGCTGAGTGCACATTGGTAAGTGATGGAGTCTGGTTGGTCTCCACAGCCTGAGATCTTTCTACTGTGGAAGTTACCAGGCAGATGTGTGGATGGTGAAGTGCTGTAACTGTGTATGGGGAAGATCCTGCCCAAACTTGGCACTGTTACCACATAAACTTAAGGAACATTGTATTCCCCAAGCATGCTGGATAACTGAGGTTTTATTGTTTATTAATAGTTTTACTATATTAATAATATTACATATGGTAGTATTATCCTTGTTGTTGACAGGATGAGTTTAGATTTCTTAACCTGATTTGGCCCCAACCTACCCTTTCTGGCCTATACCACTCTCCTACATAAACTTTCTGCCCTAGTAGAACATATTTATTTACTGTCCAGCTTTCATGCTTAAAAAAATTAAAATTGTGGTAATAAACACATAACTCGAAACTTACTATCTTAACCTTTGAAGTGTGCAGTTCAGTAGTGTTATCACACTCTTGGTCATGCTTTGTTGTGCATGAGAAATGCTCTTCTTCCATCTTCTAACTTATCTAAGTTTTACCAGTTAGACCCAGCTTCATCCCACCTTCCCAAAGCCTTGCTTCTCCTTCCCAGGCTTTGTTCTTTTGCTCCTACTGATGTCCATTGCAGCGTTTGGCACTTGTTCATTTTGCGATTTTGCACCTGTCATTGTCTCTATTTATTTAAATCTCTTACAACTTTTTATGACTTTGTCTTAGCTAATAAGCTCTATTAATAAGTGCTTTGAGGAAAAGGTCTTGTGCCTTTTTTTGGTGTATTTTCCCTTCCCACAGCACCTCCCTCTTCCTCACTGCTCACTTCCCTCTTTAACTTCCTGATCTCTGATTATGGTTTCCATTATTCTTACACATTTATGTATGATAACTTGATATGTTATAACATTTTCTTCTACCTTTGTGACTTCTGTAATTATATTGCTATTTCTTTTCCACTTGTTACTGCCATTTCCATATTTAATGTTCTTGTTTGAAATTACAAGGCATACTCAGTCTAGTGACTTGCATAATTAGCCTAGTCATTCCATCAGTATTCAATATTTAGGTTATTTTATTTAGGTTATATTATTAGTCCTTGTTTTGCAATTGTGAACAATGTTGCAATGAAAATCTTATGTAAAGTTTTTCTATACTTTAGATTATTTTCTTAGATTCCTAGAAATTATTAGGTCAAAAATTATAAACATCTTTTAACTTCTTGGTATGTGAGCGGTGACCTTTGATTTTATTAATTCTTTGCCAAGGATAGTTTTAAAACATGGCTTTAAGTTATTAGAGTAGTGATCTGTAGTGTTAATTATGGTACTTAGGTAAGCAGCCTTAAAATCTGGCATGAACATTTTATTAGCTTTTAATTCTTTCTCTGTGTACTTCCTCTTCTTTCCAGGAAAACACTCTTCATATTGCCTGCTGTAAATTGTTACTGTCTTGGGCAAATAGGTAAATAAGGAGTTGCATTCGTTTAAGACAGCTGGCACTTGACTGTCATCTGCACTCTTGGACAGTTGGAAGGGGTAAACTGAAAATACAGATAAAATGGAAAGCACTTTAGTTTTGTTTTAGAACATGTTTGTGGTTCACTCTCCTTATTTCCACCTCCCTACTTCTAAATGGAATGCTTAATTTAACATTAAAGTTTCTCTTTATTGAGGATAATTCAGAAGTTTGGTGGGTAGTATAAGCAGGTAACCTTGAGATTAACATGGATAATGGCCTCTTGTTTCCTGTGCACCTCTGCACTTACGTAGATTTTGTTGTAGAAGATGGATTTTGATGCATTGCCTCCTTTTGCTGCTGTGCACCTCTACCTCATGCAGCACTTACTTAGCTGTTTAGTTTTATAACTTTTTGACATTCTGTAGTAGTTTCACTCACATATGTTTTTTTGGTCCCCTGTAAGATTGTAAGTTTCTTTAGGACTTAGCCACACGTATTCCTACCTTTTTTAGATTCCTTTCTTGACTTTCTCGAAAATATTCTCTCCTTTTGTCTTCTTCCTTATTGCCTATTCCCTCTTTAGTAATGGTTTGTGGTTTCGTGATGAAAACCTTGTCTTCTCCACTGCTTATGAAGAATGTAGATTTTGCTTCTGGCTATGATGGAGCAGACTGTCGCAGACCAAAACTCCTGCTGAGAATAACTAGAAAAGCCTGACTTAAAAAAAGGATCTATATGAAGGCATTGGTAAGATGCCAAGGCAGCCAGGACTTCAGACTTTTGTAGATTCTTGGCAAAGGGAGAGTGTAGCTATTAAGAAGCAAAAAATCCAGCAGAGCTTTCTTCATGGAGCTAGGGATACAAAAATTTTAGTTCAGGGCTACCAAGGCAACCAGAACTTGAGAGGCCAAGATCCCAGAGAGAAGGGGGGTGCATCTCCCACAACCACCCACCTCCATAACCTCTCCACCTGCTTTTTTCTCTTGAGGCAAAGTCTTTGGTGCAGAGTAAAAGGTTAAAAAAATCCGCAGAAGGTTAATAAAAAGCAAAGCAGTCTCAGCATTTACTTATCGTTGAGGACAAAAGAGTTCAGGACCCTCCAAGGAAGGCAGGCTTGGTAAATACCCACGACTGGGAGGGCTACCAACTAGGATAGATGTTTTCAAGCTTTACAAAGCCTGCAGCCAACCTTGAATCAGCTCATGGCCTGATTGGATTATGAAGTGATCTACTCTGAGTCTGACTGCTAGTCACAGAACATGGCGAATCTTTTATAGGAGTATAATATCCACAGCCTTTATAGTTTTTCATTGCACAGTGGATGCATTCTAACAAAAATTACCATGTAAACCAAGAAACCAGACCAGAAATAAAAACAGACAGTACAGTCTCCACTCTTCAGTATTGTGATTGATCTGCAGTGACTATTCTTGTTCTGCATCTTTGTACATATGTATTATCATTAAGATAATGAATACCCATGCTAACTCTGGTCTTTATCACACTTTTTTATATTTGTGAATCTAATACATAAAAGTATTTTGTTTCAGAAGTTTTTAATAGGACTTCCCTGGTGGTCCAGTGGTTAAGAATCCACCTGCCAATGCAGGGGTCTTGGGTTTGATTCCTGGTCTAGGAAGATTCCATGTGCCCTGGGTCAGCTAAACCTATGCACTGCAACTACTGAAGCCTACACACTCCCGAGCCCCTGTGCTGCAACTACTGAGCTGGTGGCCTGCCACTACTGAAGCCTGAGTGCCTTAGAGCCAGTGTTCTGCAACAGGAGAAGCCACCACAACGAGAAGCCCACACACAGCAACTGGAGAGTAGCTGCCACATGCAGCAACCAAGACCCAGTGCAGCCAAAAATGCATAAAAAAATAAATAAATAAAAATTAAAAGTTTTTAATATCTTAAGATGAGTGAAATTGAGCATATTTTAATATAAGTCATCTGAATTAATTTTTTTCTATAAAAAATACATGTACTGTTTGTACATGTCCTTTTGCCGATGGTTATATAGGGTTGTTCAGATTTTTTTTCCTGTTTTTTTTTTTTTATATTGAAGTGGTAATGAATAAAAATGGATAAAAGCACTGATTCTGGAGCTAGATTGCTTGAGTTTAAATTATAGCTCTTTCACTTATAGCAGTGAAGCTTTGGGCAAGTTATATGCTCTGTGCTTCAGTTTCTTCATCTGTAGAATGGGCATAATAGCATCTCCCCATTGGGTCATTATGAAGATTAGATGAGTTAAAAATACATAGAGTGCTTAGAAATAGACCTGGCATAATGAAAGTACTACATAACTGCCAGTCATCAGAATGATGCTGGTGGTGGAGCTAGAGATGGAAATTAGCAAAGAGATTTTTTTATTTGCCCAAGGACGAATAACTAGTAAGTAGGACTGTCCAGATTAGGATCTAGATTTTGGGACTCTTAAGTCTAGAATTCTTTTTATTCTTTTTCATTCTGCTGCACTGATAAGAAATTGAACCTACAGGGGTAAAAACTCAAGCATAGGTATCTTTGGATTTGAGAGTTATTGGATTAGTGTCTTCTGAGTATAGTTCAGGGAGGTTCTTTTTCTGATTTTGTATTGAGTGTGGATGCTTTGACAATGACACTTTATTCCTGAGGGTTTGGTGCAATTAGCAAGATGCCAGTCTTATAGTTTGGTTTGTTTGTTTTCCTTTATTAATAACCAGTCACACTACCCTAGAGAAAATCCTTTTCAGGAAGGACAATCAAGGAGGTACAGCTGCTCCTACAGTTCACATTAGACTGAATGCAGTACTCATCTTTAGTCATTGACCATGGGTGTTTGTCATTCTTAGGGTATTATAGCCTTACAGAGTTTCTCTTCCTTTTATACATGGTGCAGTTGACCCTTGAACTATGCGAGGATTAGAGGCACCAACCCCCCTGCACAGTTGAAAATCTGTATGTAGCTTTATGATGTTTAAGTGGATTCAGCCAACCCTGGATTCAACCTCAGATCATATGATTCTGTAGTAGGTATTTACTGAAAAAAAAAAATCTGTGTATAAGTGGACATGTGCGGTTCAAGTGTGTGTTGTTTCAGGGTCAGCTGTAGTTGTCAGAGGACAGGCATTAAGAAAGTATTTCCACCACTGGATTCATTGATAAATACTAAGATGCTCAATGTTCAGTGACACCTGAAATAGTTTCTATTATTTCTTTTCTGTGAGATGAAGGAAGGGTGAATGGTTGTTTCTGTGCTACTGAAACACTTGGAAAATCCCAGTAGGTTTGGGTGGAGGGATTGGTGGGCTTTGGGACTAATTCCTCTGGACTAAGGAGGGTGATGTTGCCTTTTCTGGTTCTTTTGACATCTTGTTGCTGTACTTCCCCTGCCCTCAAATTTATTTCTTAGAGCAGTTTTAGTTGTACAGCAAAAGTGAGAGGAGCATACAGAGATTTCCCATATGATCCCTGCCCCCACACATACATAGCCAACCCCATTATCACTATCACTCACCAGAATGGTAGCTTTGTTACCAAAGATGGATATACAGTAACACCTCATAAATCTCTCAAATTCCTTAGTTTAACTTACTCAAGGAAGTGGATCAAAAAAGATATTGCTGTGAATTATGTCAAAGAGCATTCTGTCTGTATTTTCCTCTGAGAAGTTTTATAGTGTCTGGCCTTATATTTAGGTCTTTAGTACATTTCAAGTTTATTTTTTATACGGTGTTAATGTTCTTATTTCATTTTTTTTTTTTTTTACATATAGCTTTCCAGTTTTCCCAGCACTACTTACTGAAGAGACTCTTTTCTCCATTGTATAGTCTTACTTCCTTTGGCATAGATTAGTTGGGTGTGTGAATTTGTTTCTGGGCTTTCTGTCCTGTTCTGTTGATCTGTATTTCTGTTTTTGCAGCTGTACCAGACCGTTTTGATTACTATAGCTTTGTAGTATAGTCTGAGGTCAGGGAGTCCGATTCCTCCAGCTCCATTTTTATTTCTCAGGATTGCTTGGATTATTTGGGGTCTTTGTGTTTCCATATAAATTTTAGAATTTTTTGTTCTAATTCTGTGAGAAAATGCCATTGGTAATTTGATAGGGATTGCACTGAATCTGTAAATTGCCTTGGGTAGTATATTCATTTTGAGAATATTGATTCTTCCCATCCAAGAACCTGGTATATCCTTCCATCTGCTAGGGTCATCTCTAATTTCTTTCATGAGTGTCTAAAGTTCATTTTTTTTTTTTAAAGCACTGAATAATATTCCATAGTCTGGATTATCAGCTTTCAAATATAATAGTTATTTTACCAGCAAAAGTGAGTTTATTTGGGAATAGTCAGAAAAATTGAAATTCAAGACATGCAAACTATGGCAGACTGGAGGCAAATCCAGAGAATGAGGAAGGGAAATTTGCTTTTACAGGAAAAAGAGGGATGTTGGGAAGGGCTGTAGTAGCCAAAGAGTCCATAAAGGAAGCTGGGAGTACCAAGTATGGAGGCTTCTCATCGGTTGAGCTGCTGCATGTCTGATTGGTAGAGTTGATATTGGGTGGAAAGAAGCTTTCTTCTTGCTAGATAGTAAAGTAAGCAGCACCTTTCTGTCACAGATACAGGTGTATAGCTCTTCCTATTGGGAGTAACTGACAGATACAGAGGGGCGTGAGCACTCCCCCTACAGGCCTGTCCCTACTCTAATTTTAGCTGAGTTTTCTTTGATTATTAGTAATTTCACAGTATGTATCTCACTTTATTTCTCCATTTACCTACTGAAGGATATTTTGGTTGCTTCCAAGTTTTGGCAATTATGACCAAAAGTACTATCAACATTTATTTATAGGTTTCTGTGTGGATGTAAGATTTTAACTCATTTAGGTAAATATCAAAAAATGCAATTGCTGGATTGTATTGCAACCCATTCCAGTATTCTTGCTTGCAGAAGTCCATGGGCAGAGGAGCTAGGTGGGCTCTAAGTCCATAGGGTCACAAAGAGTTGGACACGACTGAAGCGACCTACACACACACACACACACACACACACACACACAGTAAAAGTGTGTTTAGTTTTGCCTTCCAAAGTGGCTCTATCATTTTGCATTCCTGCCAGCAATGAATGAGAATTCTTGTTGTCCACATCTTCACCAACATTTGGTATTCTCAGAGATTTGGATTTTAGCGCTTCTAATTAGGGATGTAGTGTGTGTGTGTGCTTAGACTCTTTGTGACCCTTTGGACTGTGTCCGTCAGGCTCCTCAGTCCGTGGGATTCTGCAGGCAAGAATACTGGAGTGGGTTGCCATGCCCTCCTCCAGGAGATCTTCCTGACCCAGGGAATTGTCCTGACCCAGGGACTGATCCTGCATCTCCTATGTCTCCTGCATTGCAGGCGGATTCTTTACCTGCTGAGCCATAGCATTGTGTAGCAGAATCTTGTTTAAATTTATAATTCCCTAATGACATATGATATTGGGCTTTTTTTTTTATTTACTTGTTTGCTATGTCTTCTTTACATTAAATCTTCTTTGATGAGGTGTCTGTTAAGGTCTTTGTCTATTAAAAAAATCAGGTTGTTTTCTGATTAAGTTTTGATGGTCTTTGTTTATTTTGGATAACAGTCTTATATCAAACACATCTGTTGCAAATGTTTTCTTCAAGTCTGTGGCTTTTCTTCTCACTCTCTTGACATTGTCTTTTGCAGAGCAGAAATTTTAAATTTTAATGAAGTCCATCTTATGAATTATTTTATGAATCATGTCTTTGAAAACAGGCATCACCTTACCAAATCATGTAGATTTTCTCTTGTTGCTTTCCTTTTTTGATAGTATTGCAGGCGTTGCAACCACAGTTTCAGCTTTTGGAGTGGAGGGAGTTGACATGATTCTAGAAAGGTAGAGGGAAGTAAAGAGAAAATTTTTTTTTTTAATTTATTTATTTTTTTTAAATTGTTTTTGCCATACATTGTCATGATATCACCATGGGTTTACATATGCTTCCCCTCCGGAACCCCCCTCCCTCTTCCCTCTCCCCCCCCGGGAAATCTCGCTGCACCAGCCCCGAGCATCAGTCCTGGGCTGGCGATTGATTAGACATATGAAAATTAACATGCTTCAATGCCCTTCTCCCATATCATCCCACCCTTACCCTCATCCACAAAGTCCACAAGTCTATTCTATACATCTGCGTTCCTTTTGCTGTCTCGTATGTTGGGTTCTCGTTACCGTCTTTCTAAATTCCATATATGTGAAGAGAAAATTAAGAAAAGTCAAGTCCCACATTAGCAGACAGGAACTATTTTTGTTGTTGTTGTTAAATGAATGTTCTTTCTGTGCTAAAATTCACGGAACCTGACAGGTTAATCATGATTGATAAATATCTTAGTATAATTAAAATGTTATGTGTATACATGTTCTCCAGTAAGCTTTAAGAGGCATTGTAAATGACTTTGATTTAAAAGTGGAGATTTTCATTTCTCTGACCTTTTTTCCTGCTTCATTTCTCATAATAGTCCAGGTGGATTGAAACCATATTTCATAAGGCTTCTAAGAAATTATTTTGATATTATAGCTATACTTACATAAGTTTAAATCCTAATAGCATTTTTACCCATTATATAATAGAGTGTTTCAGAGTTTAGAGAAATCTATTGAGTGGTAAATGAAAATGAAACAAGAATATTATTACAGGCATACCTTGGCGATACTGAGAATTTGGTTCCAGACCACCATAATAAAGTGAATATTATAATAAATCAATAAAAACTAAAGTTTTTGGTTTTTCGGTGCACATAAAAGTTCATTTTATACTGCACTGTAGTCTGTTATGTGGGCAGTAGCATCATGGTTTAAAAAACAATGTACATACCTTAATTTAAAAATACTGATCATCATCTGACAATAATAGGGTTGTCATAAACCTTCAATTTGTAAAAACCACGATACCTGGCAAGTATAAGAAAATGAAGCACAATAAAGCTAGATAAGCCTGTGCTGAATCATTCGCTCTAGAAGTTAATCTCATTTCTCCAGTAGAAACTGAGATCTGAAGAGATTTTAGTTCATGCCTTGTGTATATGTGTCTCAGAAGGGCTCCAAGACACCCCCCCTCCCCCATAGGTTTGATGATTCACTAGCAGTGCCCCCAGGACTCAGCATATAGTCCTAGTCTTGGCTGTGATTCATTGCAGTGAAAGGACACAGATTAAAATCAGCAAAGGGAAAAGGAACATTGGACAGAGTCCAGGGGAAACCAGGCTTAAGCTTCTAGAGTTCTCTCTCAGTTGAGTCTCACAGGACATGTTTATTTCCCCCAGCAACAAGTTGTGACTACATGTGTTAAATGGTGCGAACCAGGGAAGCTTCTTAGAGAAGCTATTGCCCAAAGTTTTTATTAGGGGCTGATCATATAGGGACTGTTTGCCTAACATGTTCCAGAATTCCAGAATCCCATCAAGAAGGAAGGTATTCAGCATAACTACATAGTTGATACAGACAGTTTAGGTAACAGTGAGCCTGTACCTAATCAGGGTGGCTGAGAACTCTCCCAAAATCTTCCTAGCCACCAGTTAAGGGCCAACCCTGTACTCAAGCCTTAAGATAGGCAGTTAGGCCTGCTATTGTTGTCTTTTCTGCATTGTGTGTGTGTATATGTGTGTAGCATTTAGCGTGTGGTGTGCTCCTGTTAACTGTTAACTGTTTCTATTATAGGGATTCTTCATTGATTACTGCTACTACTAAATGTGGTCTTCTGCATTCCTGTGATGTAGATTTGGCTAGTATTTTAATTTCCATCTGATAGATGAGACCAAGGCAAAGAGAATCTTTGATATATCTAGATACTCTCACTTAATTGACAGAGCAGGTGTCAGAACCTAATGTGTTCTTTTTACAAGCCATTAGGGAAGAAAAAAATTAGTTTTGCCTTGTTGACATTTTTAGAGGGCATTATTAAAATAGGAAAAGGTTTAAATATTTAAGTTAATGTCACATTGGACCAGTTCATGACCTTTTATGCTTAACTATTTTTGTATTCAAGAATTACTTTGTTGACTGTAATTTTTTGAACTTTTTGGCATGATGCCAGTTAATGCAGCACAGTCCTGTTGGGAGAAGTTACAAAAAGTGTTTAGCATTTTTTATTTTTAAAGCATCAAGATTCATTCATCTTAATCCAACAGCAAACTAATCTATATCAGTACTAATTTTGGTGAGTAGAAATTAATCCTACCCTTGTCATTACCTTTTATCCTCAAATGAGTCAAGGCATAGTAATATTTCAGTCAGTATGCCGAGTTCTGACTTGGCCTTATATATGAACTTTGAGATTTCTTAGTAAGTATCCCAAAGTGAATTTAACTTTTCATATAATAAATGAATCAAAACAGTTGGGTAATTATCTTTGTTTCTCATAAGTTGTGCTTTCAAATAAACCAGACCAAACTACCATTTCTTAATCTCAATACCAGGGGCAGTTTTATAGTTATTAGATTCTACTGCATGCCACTCTACTGTCTGAAAATAGTTTACAAAGTGTTTTCACTTTGATTATATTCATTTGATCCTCATCCTTGGCTGTCATAGTAGGTATTTTTCTGGTTTTTAGAAGAGGAAGTTAAGACTGACTTATTTGAGACTCTGGAAGCTTCTAAGTTTGGGATCAGGATTTTAATTTTGTATTAATTTTCACTATATAATAAAGATGTTAGGCTCTTTGGGCATTTTCTTCTAAATGCCATCAAGAATTATTTTAAAGAAAACAAATTCTCTTAACAGTAAGTAAAAATTATAATCATTTTTACTAGTCTGTCACTAAAGTATTTTTGGTGCCTTATGTTGGATAGTACTTATTAAAAGCCTGAATAAGATTATGCTCCTTATGTTGCTTCCAAATAAAAATATAGATTTAGAATTTTTAAAAGTAGATATGAGAAGAGTCTTACACTTTGTACCAGAAGAAACTGTGATAGAATTTGCAACTGTATTTTGGCCTGAGGAAGGTCTTTCCAAATATGATGCAAAATGCAGAAGTCATAAAGGAGAAGTTTGATTAATATAACTACACAAAAATCACCACTGTAAGCAAAGTCAAGACAGATGATAAACTAAGAAAAGTATTGCTATTCATGTGACACAAGGGTAATTTTTCTTACATAGAGCTTTAACACATTTGGAAGAAAAAGTTAACCCCAACAGGAGTAAAGGAAATGTATATACTTTTCATATCAAAGGAATTTAAGTTACTCAAATATATGAAAAGTACTCAGTTTCATTTATTAAGCACATAAGATGCAGAATTTCACCAATTAGATTGGGAAAGCTAAACAATTTTAGCACTCATTGTGCTGGCAAAGGTGTGAGGAAATTGCAGTCTCCTGCATCACTGGTGGGACTATAAGTGTATACAGGTTTTATGAAGGGGGATTTGGTATTGTCTGCCAGAATTACAGAAGCACATATTCTTTGACCCAACAGTTCTGATTCCAGCAACTTAATCTATGGATGTACTTGTAGACATGCAAAATGATTCATATGTAAGGTCATTCATTGTAACATTGTTTTAATAGTTACTGGAGATTTAAAACTCACTTCATACCTCTAATTTGATCCTCATTTTTATTCTTAGGAGTAATTTGTCTTCTCTTTCTTTTTTTTCCTTAACCAGTTTTGAGTTTTACTTCTGAATCATCTCATAGTAGCATGTGAAAAATAGAATCAGCCAGTAGTTGTTAGTTTTTTTTTTTTAATTTTTAATTTTATATTGGCTTCCCTGGTAGCTTAGTCGGTAAAAAATCTGCCTGCAGTGCAGGAGACTGGAGTTTCATTCCTGAGTCTGGAAGATCCCCTGGAGAAGGAAATGGCAACTCACTCCAGCATTCTTGCCTGGAAAATCCTATGGATGGAGGAGCCTGGCGGGCTCCACTTCATGGGGTCCCAAGAGTTGGAAGACTTAGTGACTAAATCACTTATATTGGAGCCAATTAACAGTGTTGTGGTAGTTTCAGGTGGAGAGCAAGGGGACTCCGCCATACATATACATGAATCCATTCTCCCCCAAACTCCCCTCCCAGTGGTTGTTATCAGTAGAAATCTACTCTGGCAGAAAAGGAATTTATTGAGAAAGAATATTGGGTAAGCTAAAGTTATCAGCTAGGTAGCTACAGAACTTGACTTGGAAAATGGCAGTTAAGATCCAAGAGCAAAGTCTATATAATATGAATTCTTTGAAAATTTTTATAACTTCTTTGAGACCTAGTGTATTTTTAATTGTTCCTTGTTGCTTTAGGGAATATATATTTTGTTCATTGAAGTCATAAATACATAATCAAGTTTGTTAATTTTATTGTTCAATTTTTCTGTATTTTTATTACCTTGCTCTGCCTGATCTGTTTTTAATTGGGATATGTTAAAATTTTTTACTATAATTTTGGATTTATTAGTTTCTCTTATAGTCTTATTGTTTTGTTCTGTGGTAGGTTCATGTAAGTTCATAATTATTGCATCTTCTTGATGAGTTCACTTTTTCATCATTATGTAGTTTCCATCTTTATACCCTAATTCTTTTTCTCTTAATTTTGCCGTATACTAGTTCTGTGGTCTTGGGGAAGTCATTAACCCCTCATTTTCCTTATTGTAAAATAGTTATAATACCTGCTTTACAAAGTTTCTCTGAAGATTCACTGAGAAAATGTATATGAAGTATTGTTCAGGAATAAGTTCTTCATAAATGGATTAAAACGATTTTCCTTTTTTTTGCCTTAAGGGTTTTGCTTTTCTCTTCTTTCTTCCACTGCTCTTTTATAGCATCTGCTTTTAAATACTGTTTGCCTATAATTAGAAATGTTCTTAAGAGATATGATTAAAATAGTCATGAGGAGTTTATTTTTTAAGTGGATGAAGGTGATGGAATGTTTTCCTCCCAAGGCCTGGGTCTAATAATTCTCTCCTGTTTGGTACAGCTTTAAGTTCCTGTTTTCTGCATCTGCCATTAGGTCCAGTGTTTCTGTCTAAGAATCTTCCACATTTCTCTGGTGTAAATGAGTCTTTCTAAAGTAGTTGAGACAACTGAAAAAGGACGAAAGTCACCTTTTTGAGGAGCCCACTTTTCTACAACAAATATTATCAACCTGAATGGATGTAGAGTTATTAGTAAGTCTTAAATACCATGTTTAAGTCACTGAATATATAATGGGGGTGTATAGAAGTGTCACGTACATTTAAGAAGGCTGAAGTGTGTTTTCTCCTTCCTTTTTATAGCATTTAGGACTTATCTTTTATTTGTTCCTAAGTTGGATTTTTATTTTTTATATAACCAATATGTATTGTGTACTTCTTGTGGGCCTGGAATCTCAGATTTAAAACTATATATAAAGAAGAGAAGAACACAGAATTTCAGCTGAGAAAGCAGCTGAATATAAAAGGTTTAGAAATATGTGGCATGTATATTGTAATTAGGTAGTCAAGAGTTGAGAGAGACAGTGCTTTAGAAAGATGAAGTTGTGATCAGTCTCTGGAAGACCTTCAGTGACATTGAAGAGTTTTGACTTTATTCTATAGGCTGATCAAAACCGCTGAAGGCTTTGAGGATAAAAAAAAATCAGGGTATATACTGAAAATATTTATAGGTTGTAATCTGTTGGCAGTGTTGAAAAAGAAGTAGAAAGAAACAGTAGTATGAGTAAAACTTTAGCTTATTTAAAATGTCACTTGGTAATATTTAACTGAGAACTTAAAAAAAAAAATTAAGTAAATAATTTTTGGCCGCGCTAGTGGCGCAGCATGCGGGAATCTTAGTTTCTGGGTCAGGAGTCAAACCTGCGCCTCCTTCAATGGAAGCACATAGTCTTACTCACTGGACTGACAGGGAAGCCGCGAACTAAGAGCTTAAATATAGTTTTCCTTGAGGTCTTTTACCATGTTACTTTTATTAGTGAGACCCTTCAGGCCCTCTGTGTACTATTTTTTCCTTCCATCTTGCGTTTATTTTCCTTCATAGCCCTTAGTACCATCAGCGATATTATACACACACACTTGTGTGTTTATTGTCTGTTTCCCTCCACAATTTTGTAAGCTCCGTGATAGCAAGGACTTTATTTGTTCAGTGCTTCTCCCCAGTGCTTAGGACTGTGCCTGATTTATACCCTTTAATAAGTATTGGTTAAATGAATGAATGAATATTCAAATTGTGGGAAGATGGCCACAGTTTTTATGTGGTTTATAATGTAGGACAAGATCTTGGTTCCTTCCTAGAAAGTTCTGTTAAAAAGTGTTTTCTTTTCTCATTTCTCCAGAGTTTATATTCAGAGCACCAATCAAATTAAGCAAGCCTGGGGAATTTCGTGAGGAATATGAAAGCTGGAGAAAGGTATAGTATACATATTATTATGCCATTCATTTTCTTAAAGTAAATTGGAATAATGACATTAAAGAGTACTTAGTGGAAGTTTAGATTTAATAGGGAATTTAAAAATTGATAACATAGAGCCTGTCTGCATTATAGCAAACAGATGAAAATGTAGCTCACAGAGCCTATCATATACCTGCCACAATAACTGGCACCAGGAGAGGTGTTTTTGGCATTTAAATGTTAGTTAAAAGCTAACATTTAACCTTTAATAATAATAGCTTGTATTATTTTTCATTATCTTATAAGGTTACTCTAATTACATGTGGTGTTCCATAAGAACTGTAACTTAGACTGATAAAGGGGTAGTGGAATAATTTTCTAGTTAGAGAACATTTACCATTGGGAGGCTTTTAGTTGTGTCCACATCATCTTATTTTTGATGTTTTCAAGCTAATAGTCTGGGAATCATTTGGAAAATTGAGACTTCAAAAAGTCTGGTTATAAGAAGTATAAGATTTGTATTATCCTTCCCCAGCCCTCTCCCTAAACCACCATCCCTTACCTGAGATCATAATGATTAGATAATCATTCTACATGTAGATGTTTAATATTTTATAAAGACAAATAATCCTCTTAATCTGAATCGGACATCATCATAAAGCAGAGGCAAGGCAATAATATTATTATGGCATTTTAGACAGAATGAAAGGTCATGTTAAAGAGAAAATAGACTGTGCTTAGTTACTATATATTTGATCTTTTCTTTTAAACAAGAGTGTCAAATGTTGACATGGGTCTTCCTGCTCCTTTTAGATTAGAGTTGTGACATTTTTGTTTTTCATTTTAAATCAGTTACAAAACATTTTTCTGTATAGAAAGAAATTGTTTTCCGGGGCTACCTGAAGAGAACCACAGATTTCTCTTAAATAAAATTCCAGAATATGCAGATATTTAGTTTTAATCTAACTTTTTAGAAATTTGGAGAATATGGAAATTTTAAAGCTATCAGCTTGAAGATAATGAGAAAATAAGGACTCAGAGGTAGAAAAAAGAAGTAAAGCAGAAGACATAGTAAATGTAGAGATTTCTTATAAACCTTAGTAGAGAGAAAGAAACCTTGGGGAACTATCCTTTTGTTCCTATTAGGAGGGAGGGAAAGAAAAAATAGTTTTAAAAGTGACTGATAGCATAATGTTGTTGAGTGAAGCCAGGACAGTCTCATTCTGTATAAACTGGATTGGAATTGAAAAACACTCACCTATGTCATTGTGTTGAATAAATTTAACCGTAGATTCTCCCTGCCCCCCTTCCCAAGTACCCAAGTTATCCTTCACCCATTGTACTATCTGGAAAATGGAAATCCAAGTCACAGAACCAAATTACAGCAGACATGCCACTACTGTGTCGTATCCATAGAGCGGAATACTGCTCAGCAGCAAAAAGGCATGGAACACTGACACGTGCTACCAGCTGTGAACCTCGAGAAGACGCTGAGTGGAAGAAGCCAGGGGTCAGAGCCACGTGTTGTGTGGTTCTCTTTACAGAAAATATCTAGAGTAGACAAAAGTGTGGAGACAGTAGATGAACGGTTGGTTGAGTAAGGGTGGGAATGGGGGTTAACAGTAAATGGGCATGAATGATTTTATTGCAGCGATAAAGGTTTCTAAAACTGGTTTATGGTATGTTCCACAGTTTGGTAGATTTACTAAAAATCATTTGTTATATATTTGAAATGGATGAATTATATAACATGTAAAAATATGCCTCCATAAAGTAAAACAATTAAGATACTAGACATATGGATGGAGAACTTGATAAAAAAGATGTCTGTTAGAATGCATATTTTCTGAAACAAAACAAATATATAATTATCTAGATGAATCCCTAGGGAAGGGAGATATTTAAAAGTTTTTACTGAGCAAGTGATGGAAATTAATTCTACACAATTCATTACTAATTTGATGTACAATACACTTTGCTTGGTATACTTTATTATTTCGTTTAAATGACAGTAAAAACCTTTATAAAGGCTATAAAAAAATTATTAGGAAGTTTCATTCCCCTGATACTAGATCTTTTAAAAGATGTTTGCTTGCTAATCATAGATCCTTCTACCCCTGTGTAGTGTTATGCTTACTTGAGGTTACTATGAGTGTGACTATGAGTGAGTAAATTTTATGATTCTATAAATAGGTTTATATTTGTAAATATGTTTAAAATATTCTTCCTGCCATGTGTTATAGCTAATTTTGTCTTTTTTATGCAAAAATATGCAGAGCAAACTGTGAAAATTCTTCTTTTTTTTATTTTCCACTCTCTTCCCCAGAGTTAACTAACATCAGCGGTTTAGTATATATCCTAGATTTTTAATGTACTTACACACACACACACACTCACATATGCTTTAGTCTTTTTCAGTATAAATGAGATCATGATGTATATTCATTTATTCAGCAAATATTTATTATGTCCTTACTGTGTGCCAGGTACTAGCGATATGATGCTGAAAAAGACACCCAGGGTTCTTGCTGTCAGGGAGATTCCATTCTAATGGGAAAGATGAATGGTAAATAAGTAAAAAAGTATTTAATATATCTTAATGAAGCAAGTTAGGAAGAGTTACAGGGGAGTGGAAGGGAGACTCTAGACACAAAACGACTGTTTTTAATACAGGGATCAGGGAAATGTCAGAGAAGGCAACATTTGAGTGCTACCTGGAAGAGGTGAGGGAGCAAGCCAAGTAAAGTTGTGAGGAGAGAGCATTCCTGGCAAAGGGAACAGCAAACACACAGGCCCTGAGATGGAAACAGGTTTTCCGTGTTAAAGGAACACCTTGGCTGGAACTAAGTATACAAGTTGTGGATAGAAGTGTGGTATGGGGATTTGGAATGATGTGAATTGAAAGAGAGAGGAGGGCCATATCAGAGAAGGTCTAGTTGCCTGGTAAGGACCCTAAGTTTATTTTAAGTGTGATGGGAAGCCAGTAATATGATCTGACTTAGATCTGCCTACAATGCAAGAGACCCCAGTTTGATTCCTGGGTCAGAAAGATCCACTGGAGAAGGGATAGGCTACCCACTCCAGTATGCTTGGGCTTCCTTTGTGGCTCAGCTGGTAAAGAAGCCGACTGCAATGGTGGAGACCTGGGTTCGATCCTTCAGTTGGGAAGATCCCCTGGAGAAGGGAAAGGCTACCCATTCCAGTATTCTGGCCTGGAGAATCCCGTGGACCAGTCCATGGGATCACAAAGAGTCAGACATAACTGAGTGACTTTCACTTTCATACTTTTAAAAGGTCTCTATTTGCTTTGTGGGGAGTAAACTGTAATGGGCCTAGAAATTAGGAATTGTATTTACTATCAATAGTAGAGACTCCAGTATTCTTGGGCTTTCCTGGTAGCTCAGATGGTAAAGAATTCACCTGCAGTGCAGGAGACCTGTGTTCAATCCCTGGATCGGGAAGATTCCCTGGAGGAGGAAATGGCAACGCACTCCACTATTCTTACCTGGAGAATCCCATGGACAGAGAAGCCTGGCAGGCTGCAGTCCGTGGGGTCACAAAGAGTAAGACACAACTCAGCAACTGAGCAGAGCAGTAGAGACCCCTACATAATGACTCAAATAAATTAGGAATTTTATTTTTTCAAGTAACAAAAAAGCTGGAGGTAAACTGTCCAGGACTGATATGGCAGCTCTAGGATATCAGAGGTTCAGGGTCCTTTTGTTTTTCTGTTTAGACTTCTTTTAGTGTGCTTGTCTCCTTGTGGTGTGAGATGGTTGATCCTTCTCTAGAATTCCATCTAGACAGAAGGTAAGGCAGAAGGGCATATGTCAGCTGAATTTGGTCTTTTAAAGAGTTTTCTCCAAAGCCCCACCCAGTGACTTCACCTCTATTTTTTAGTTTAGTGTCACAGACTCCCTGTGGCTGTCAGGAAAGCTGGAAAATCTGGTGTTTTAGCTGGGTACATTAGGTTCCTCAGTAAAATTAGGATTCTTTTAGTAAGAAATGAAAAAATGAATACTGAGTAGGCAGCTAGCTATCTCTGCCTTATGGGACAAAAATGGAAGTAAGACCAATTAGAACACGGAGTAAGCAATGGGTTGGGTTTAACCAGGACTAGAAAGTATGCTAAGAAGTATGACAGAGGGAATGATGCAGTGGACCTGAAGATGTATACAAGGAAGTTGTAATTTTGGACTGTGGTTACTTTAAGTAGGTTTTTTGAGGAAGGAATTGAGAACATGAGAGGCATGGTGGACAGTGAGAGTGGTAGAGTTGGTGGACTGGAAGTTTTGATGGTGATAAAGAATTACGAAAGTAGAGTGACTAGCATATTAGTGAAGTTGGAAACCTAGAAGTGGTAGTCTTAAGTGTGAGAGGCTTAAATGGGATGCTGAGAGGTAGTTTTAGTTATTGAACATGACAGTTTGGGGTATGATTATGGCAGGAGGTAACTGAAATAGGATGGAAGAAAAGATTTATCTTGAAGAAGTGAAGAACCTGAGAGAATATACTGCTATTGGAATCTTCAGGGATGATCACTGGAGTAGCTGGACAGAAACTTTGGTTCTGAGGTTTTCTGTGAATAAGGGGAGTTGACAGGCACAGTAGGTGACTACCACAGAGAAGGGTTGTGAATATTATAGTCTGATGGTAAAGGCTTCAAAGAAACTAGGAGTTTTGAGGAAAAATGTGATGTATTCTGCAGCCAGTTTTCTTTTTCTGAGAGTATTTTTTCTGTATGTGTGGATGGGAAGCAAGTGCCTTCATGTAGGTACCTTTTTCATACCAAATGATATTTCATGGTGTGGATGAGACGTACGTAATTCATTTAACCACTGATCATTTAAATTGTTTCCCATTTCCCCCAGTTTTGAAGAGATGTTGCACTAAACATGTATGAATGTATGTGAGCAAATACTGTTAGCTTCCTAGAAGTGAAAGTGCAGGTCAAGTGGTATATACACTTTGTATTTTGGTGGATATTAAAAAGACTTTTTCAACCTAACTTTCTCATCAACAGTAAAAGAGAGTCCCTTTTCATTATTTTTAATATTTTGCTATCTCCTGAATAAAATATCTCATTGTTTTCATTTACATTGCCTGGATTACTAGAGAGAAGGAGCATCTTATGCTTACTGGCCATTTCTGGGGTTTTTTTGTGAATTGCTTATTTAGCAATTTCACACCTTTAAGTGTGAAAACTAGTTCCATCTTTTGCATATTTGTGATCTTGTTTGCTAATGGCATGCTATTTTTTTTCCTGTGCTTTAATAGATATGTTCCATTAAAGAGAAGTTTCCTGACATTTCAGGTTTTAAGCAGAAGGAGAATATTAGAATGGGCTCAGCCCTCCATCTTGTTGCATTGATCGGGGGAAGAATTTTGTATTCATGCTTTGATCCCTGTGTTGGGAGGTTCCTCTGGAAGAGGGCATGGCAACCCCCTCCAGTATTCTTGCGTAGAGAATCCCATGGACAGAGGAGCCTGGCAGGCTATAGTCCATCAGATCGCAGAGAGTGTGATCCTACTGAAGTGAATGAGCACAGGGGAAAGATTAAGGAAGAACCAAGAGGCCAGAAGGTCCTACAACAAGAGTTTGATCCTACTAAAGTAACTCAGCACAGAGGAAAGATTAAGGAAGCACCAAGAGGCCAGAAGGTCCTACAACTCTCACAAATTATTTCTGTAGTCTATTATCATTGGGTGGTAGACCATTTTACCAATTTAGATAAGAAAATGAGACAATTATGGATGCACAAGCCTCTAATCTTTAAAGTGCCACTGGGACTACTGTGCTGGCATCATCTGTGGGTGGTATGGCACTGTATTTGTGATGGGTGGGTACTGTAGGAGGTCATGGTGACTTGTAGGGTTCTGCACTTCATGTTCAAAGTGGAAAACCATTTCCTAATGGCGTTTCAGTTGTGATATCCTAGGAATGAAGGCCTTAATGATGAGAAATGAAGTAAAACAATAGATGGATTTGGACCTGAGGCTGATCATTTTATTGCAGAACTGACTTACAATTAGGGCATTGGAGACTACAAACTTGGCAATAACTTCATGATTATTACACTTGCTTCTAGCCAGTTCAGTTCAGTCTCTCAGTTGTGTCCGACTCTTTGTGACCCCATGGACTGCAGCATCTCAAGCCTCCCTGTCCATCACCAACTCCCAGGGTTTACTCAGACTCATATCCATTGAGTTGGTGATGCCATCCAACCATCTCATCCTCTGTCATCCCTTTCTCCTCCTGCCTTCAGTCTTTTCCACCGTCAGGGTCTTTTCCATTGAGTCAGTTCTTCACATCAGGTGGCCAAAGTATTGGAGTTTCAGCTTCAGCATCAGTCCTTCCAATGAATATTCACAACTGATTACCTTTAGGATGGACCGGTTAGATCTCCTTGCTGTCTTCTCCAACACCACAGTTCAGAAGCATCAATTCTTCGGCACTCAGCTTTCTCTATAGTCCAACTCTCACATCCATACATGTGAGACTACTGGAAAAACCATAGCTTTGGCCAGACAGACCTTTGTTGGCAAAGTAATGTCTCTGCTTTTTAATAAGCTGTCTAGGTTGGTCATGACTTTCCTTCCAAGGAGCAAGCGTATTTTAATTTCATGGCTGCAGTTACCATCTGCAGTGATTTTGAAGCCTAAGAAAATAGTCTGTTACTGTTTCCATTGTTTCCCCATCTATTTGCCATGAAGTGATGGGACTGGATGCTATAATCTTCGTTTTCTGAATGTTGAGTTTTAAGCCAACTTTTTCACTCTTGTAGCCAGGCCGTCAGCGATGCCAGGAAGCTGGAGTGGCCACTCAGTGAGGTTGCAGGAGGTGTTTTTGAAACCAAAGGCCCTGGAGGATATAAATTTTGTTTGCAGAACCGCAGTCCACTGCAGACAGATCCTGTATTAAAAGTAACTCTACCAGAGTCTGATCTTGAGAAGTCCTTTAGCTACTGGTATAGTTTACTAGTAATGAAAGTTTATGAAAAAGATGAAAAGAAGCAGAGGCCTTTGCTGGGCTATGCTGATAACCAGTGTAAGCTGGAGCTACAGGATATCCAGGAGGCAGTGATCTTGCAGCAGCTTTTGGACAAATTGCCTTTTCTTGCCCCTAGAAAGAGTTGTCAGAAGACTTGATAAAATGGGAGAACCGGGGGAATTCTGATTCCCCTTGTGAGTCTGGACACTCTAGGGAAAGCAACATGGCAAGTGATTATTCTGCCTGGCCCAATGGACATGAAATTTACTTTGTGGGAGATGAAACAATTTGAAAACTCTGAAAGATGGATCCAGAGAGACGCAAATTAGTAGATGATGCAATGGCAGAAGATGAAAGTGATGAATGGTTTGCTTCAAAAAATAAAACAAGGCTTCAGGTTAACTGAAGACATCATGTGTAACAAGCATTAGTGTTTCCTGTTTCAACACTTGTGAGGCCTAATGCATGCATTGTGTGATAAATGTTCTCATAACTTGGTTGTTTCTTGCACAGCTAGCGAGGCTGGCATGGTAAAGATCTGTGTATTTTAATCTTTGAAGGTTTGATATATTTTAGAAAAATCTCATCATTATTAGTCCGTTTGAGGACTACTCTGTGGAGACTACTTGCTGTCATCCTTGCCATCATTGAAAGGGCACACTATGTGTGACTGTACTACATTAGTAATAAAGTCGTCTCTATCCTGAGACAGCCATGTGGAACATTACCTTTGGTTGGGGATGGAGAGAATTTTGATAAGCATGTAACTTCAATGAGAACAGTTACATCCAGGTTTGTTTTAAAGTGCCATTGAACAGTACTCTTCTCACCAGGCCTGTGTTCATGACGCCATTGCATTGGTTCTCTTTTACAGTGGAACTGAGAGAAGCTCCCCCAAAACGTGGGGACTGCTGTGGTCACCAAAATAGGCATAGTTTATATTGCAGGGAATATTTGTTGGAAGACCTCTTTAAAATTGGTTAGCCCGATCACATCTTTCATTTCAATCACATTCTTAGAGAATATAAGCCTCATACAAAAAACTTTTTCATTTTTGGTCAGGGCTATATCCTTAGCTCTAAAAGCAGTGCCTAACACATAGATTCTTACGTGCTGTAAATGTTTTGTGGAATTAAACTTACTGCATACAGGCCCTATGTGTAGTACTAAAGTGGGAGAGGAGACATCAAGGATGAAAAGGACATGGTTCCAGATTGAAAGAAGTTCATATGTGTTTTATTCTAAACTCTTAAGTATGGCTAGTTAACATTTGAAATACTGTTAATAATAGGGAATACATACTCTGGGGTAGTTACTTAGCATTTAAAAGATAGTAATCAGAGCTTTCTCTGCAGAGGCTTCAGTTATTTCTGCAATCATCTAGTGCCTGAGGTTTGTTGACTAGCATAATGAATATTATAAATGTTTTCTAAATTTTTAATTTTTGTAATGTTTAAACAAAATAAAAAGGTCAATAAAATGAACACCTGTATACCCATCACTCAGATTTTGCAATTATGAAGATAAATAATTTGTCATGGTAAAATGGGTATTATTCATGACATGATTAGCTGCAAATATTCTGTAGGCATCTCCACCCTTGAATGAACAGGATTGAAGAATCTAGTGAGCTCCACAGCCTGTTGCTTCAGTGGAGCCTTGCCCTATGGCTAGGAATTCCATTTGCTATTGTGTTTAGCTATCAGACAATTCAGCTATTTGATTCTAACCAGAAAATTAGTTGAAATCTCTTGCTAGATGATTGCCTTGAGTGAACCTGTCCTACAGGTTACTTATTTAGTGTCTAAAAGGATAGAATGCTAGCTGGAACTTCATGATACTTACCTAGTAAGTTATATGACACACAAAAAAACTTTTAAGTGCTGTGAGATATATATGACATAAAATTTGTCATTTTAACCACTCTAAGTATACAGTTCATTGGCCTTAAGTACATTCATAGTGTTGTGCAATCATCGCTGTTCCCCTTCTCCAAAATATTTTTATCACTCCACACAGAAACTCTGTACCCATTAATCAATATCTCCCCATTCTATCATACCCCTAACCCCAGTTAACCTCTAACCTACTTTCTCTTTCTACAGATTTCCCTATTTTAGATACGTAAGTGGAATCACATCATATTTGTCCTTTTGTGATCTGGCTTATTTTCACTCAGCATGTTTTCAAGGTTCATTCACTTTGTAGCATGTTTTAGTAGTTCATTCCTTTTTATGGCTGGATGTTCCATTGTGTCAAGGCTATGGTCTTCCCAGTAGTCACGTATGGTTCTGAGAGCTGGACTGTAAAGAAGGTAGAGTGCCAAAGAATTGGTACCTTCGAACTGTGGTGCTAGAGAAGACTCCTGAAACTCCCTTGGACAGCATGGAGATCAAACCAGTCCATCTTAAGGGAAATCAACCCTGAATATTTGTTGGAAGGGCTGATATTGAAGCTGAAACTCCAGTGTTTTGTTCTTCTGATGTAGACAGATGACTCATTGGAAAAGTCACAGGATGAGATGGCTGGGTGGTATCACCAATGCAATGGACATGAACTGGGGCAAACTTTGGGAGATGGTGAGGGACAGGGAGGCCTGGCGTGCTGCCGTCCATGGGGTTCCAAAGAGTCAGACACAGCTGGGCGGGGCAGCTGAACAACAACAGCATTTCATTTTGTTAATCCTTTCATCTCCTCATGGACTCTTGAGTTCTCACTTTTTGGCTATTGTGAATAATGCTGCATAAACATTGTAATACAAGTGTCCATTTGACTCCCTTTTTTATTTTGGGTATATAATTAGGAGTGGAATTGCCAGGTCAAGGGAATCATTAAACTTTTCTACAGAAGCCTCACAATTTTACATTCCTACCAACAATGTGTGAGGGCCCAATTACTTCACGTTCTTGTTAGCACTTATTTTCCGATTTTTAAAAAAATAACCATTCTAGTGGGTATCTCATTAGGTTTGATTTGCATTTCCCTAATGAATAATGATGTTGAGCCTTTTTTCATGTCCTTATTGGTAACTTTGTATTTCTACTTTGGAGAAATGTCTGTTCAGGTCTTTCTGCTGAGTTTTAGGGTTTTTTTTTTAAAAGGTATTCTAAATAGTAAATCCTTATCAGATTTTCTCCCACTATGTAGATTGTCTTTTCACTTTTTTGTTAGTATCCTTTGCACAAAAGTTTTTAGTTACAATGAAGTCCAATTAATGTTTTTTCTTTTTGGTCTAAATTGCTTAATGCTTTTCTGTTTCCCTTTTTCACTCAGCCTAGTATTTCTGAGATTCATTCAGCTAGTTACATGTATCAATAATTTATTCTTTCTTACTGCAGAGTAATATTTCATTGTACATGTCACAGTTTGTTTATCTGTTTGTCTCTTAATAGACATTTGAATTGTTTCCAATTCTTAGCTATTACAAATAAAGCTCCTGTGACCATTCACTTGCAAGTGTTTGTACAAAATAATTTTTTTTTTCTCTTAAGTAAATACTTAAGCTTGAGATGGCTGGATCGTATGGTAGATGTGCTTCCTTTTTTAAGAAACTGCCAAACTGTTCCAAAGTGGTTTTCCCATTTTAATTCTTACCAGTATTGTATGAATGTTCTGGTTTCTCTCATTCTTAGCCAACATTGGGTAAGGTTAGTCTTTTTAATTTTAGCAGTTCTAGTTGTTATGTAGTGGCATCTCATTGTGGTTTTAATTTGTATTTCCCTAATGACTAATAATGTTGAGCATCTTTTCATGTGTTTGTATTTTCTTACTGTTGAAGTTTGAAAGATTTTTGAATACCAGTCTTATCAGGTATATACTTTGTAAATATTTTTCTCCCTATATCAGTCTTTTCATTTTCTTAGAGCCCTCTGAATGGTAGAAGTTTTTAACTTTCAAAAAATACACTTTGTACATTTTGTTTTCCTTTTGTAGATTTTGTTTTGGTGTTATATCCAAGAATTCTTTTTCCAAAGTCAACGAAGATTTTCGCCTGTGTTCTCTTGTGGAAGTTTTATAGTTTTAGGCTTTACATTTAGGTCTATGATCCATTTTGAGTTAATTTTTATATATGTTGTGCATATGGATGTCCCAGTTATTCTGGCACATTTGCTGAAAAGACTATCCTTTATCCATTGGATTGCTTTTTGCACTTTTGTCAAATATTAGTTACCTGCATATTGTGGGTTTGCTTCTAAACTCTATATTGTATTTGTATCATTGATCTATTTGTTTATTATTACACTAGTACCATGCTGTTTTGATTATTGTAGCTTATAGTAGGAATTTATTTTGGCTTTTTCAAAGTTATTTTGGCTTCTTGGTTCACTGTATACCCATCTGAATTTTAGTATTGGCTTGCCAATTTCTACAAAAACACTTGCTGGCATTCTGATTGGGATTGCCCAGAGTCTATAGATCAATTTGGGGAGAATTGATATCTCAGTAATTGAGTCTTCAGACCCATCAACATGATATCTTTCTATTTATTTAGTTCTTCATTAGTTTCTTTCAGCAGTGGTTTGTGGTTTTCACTTTCCAGATCTTTTATCAGATTTATCTTAAATATTTCATATTTTTGAATATTACTGTAAGTGGTGTTATAATTCTTGCAAGTATATAAAAATACTATTGGTTTTTACATTTTGATACTTTATCCTACAACTGTGCTAAACTCTTTTAGTAGTTGTAGTAGCTTTTTTTGTAGATTCTAGCGGATTTTCTACATGGAGGATCATGTCTGTGAATAATGACTGTTTCTATTGGAGAACTTTTACTACCTGATTTTAAAATGATAGTCATCAAGAGAGTATGGTGTTGGCATAAGGAAAAGATAGATCAACGGAATAGAATATAGTCCTGGAATAGACCCCCTCATAAATAGTCAGTTGATATTCCTAAAGGCAGAGAAATAATTCAGTGGCAAAAGAACAGTCTTTTCAACGGTGATGTTGGAACAGACTTATCCTGTGAATAGTCAGTCTTGATCTCTATACCAAATACAAACATTCATTCAGAATGGATCATAGAGTAAACATAAAAGCTAAAATTATGCAGAAGAAAACCTGGAAGAAAAAAATATTGACCTTAGGTTAGGCAAAGATTTACTAGACAAGAATCCCCAATATCCTAATCACAGAAGAAAAAAATTATATATTGAATTTTATTAAAGTTAAAATCTATGCATTTAGAAAATAGACAAAGCAAATACTGGGAGAAGATATTCTCAAAATATCTAACAGCAGACTTTTATTTAGAACTTTTTAAAAAAGAAGCTTGATTGAAAACAGACACTTCACAAAAGACATGCTACCGAAAATATGAAAAGATCTCAACATAGTTAACCAGTAGGGAGATACTCACTAAAATCACATATAGGATATCCCCTACTTTCTCTGGAATAGCTAAAATTAAAAAGCTAGAATTCCATGTGTCCAAATGACTATAAGAATGAAAATAAGCTGGATTTCTCATGAATTGTTAGTGGGAGTATAATCTTCCCTCCGTATCTGCAGGGTAATGGTTCCAGAAACCATGTGGATACCAAAATCCATGGATGTTCAAGTCCTTTACGAAAAAAAGAGTACATTTGGCCTTTGGCATCTGCAGGTCCAGTGTATACAGGTTCCACCAAAGGCAGATTGATATTTTTAAAATAACTTATTTTATTTTTGGCTGTACTAGATTTTCATTGCTGCATGCAGGCTCTCTCTCTGCATGCATTGTTGCAGAGAGCCGGGGTGCTCTTCATTGCAGTGCGTCGGCTCCTCATTGCAGTGGCTTCTCTTGTTGCGGAGCACAGGTTCTGGATACACAGGCTTCAGGAGTTGTGGCACAGGCACCCATTAATTGAGGCTCACAGGCTCTAGAGTGCGAGCTCAGAAGTTGTGTGCATGGACTTAGTTGCTCTGTATCACGTGGAATCTTCCTGGACCAGGGATCGAACCTAGGTCCCCTGCACTGGCAGGAGGATTCTTATCCACTGCACTACCAGGGAATTCTGGCAGATTGATTTTTGATTTTTGATCTGTGGTTGGTTAAATCTGCTGATGTGGAACTCATGGATATGGAGGACTGATTGTATAAAATGGTATAGTCTCCATCGGAAACATTTTGGCAGTTTATAAATTTAAACATATGCTTAACTACTTGACCGAGCAATTCTACTCATAGCTGTTTAGACAAGCAAAATAAAAACATCTGTTCAGAAAAAGATATGAATATTCATAGCAGCTTTATTCATAATAGCTCCAAACTAAATACAACCCACACGTACAATACTTGAATGGATAAACACATTGTGGTATATTCATGCAATGGAATATAACTTACCCATAAAAAGAATAAAAGGAATATAGTATTATAATGAACTTAGTAGCATGGATAAATATCAAAAATGTGCTGTGAATGAATCTGGACATAAAGGAATATATACTGTATGATTTTATAGTAGGCAAAACTAATCTGTAGTCATAGTTATAAAATTAAGGATTGCTTTGAGCTGAGTAGGGTGGGAGATTGATTACTAGTAGGTTTTTTTATTATTTTGTTTTTGGCCATGCTGTGTGATTTGTGGAATCTTAGTTCCCTGACCAGGGATCAAACTCTGACCCTTGGCAGTTAAAGTATAGAGTCCTAAGCACTGTGCTACCAGGACATTCCCACTAGTGGGTTTGAGGTGACGTTTTTGGTGGTAAAAATGTTCTATATCTTGATTAGGGATATGGTTACATGGATATATGCATTTGTTGAAATCCGTTGAGCTATGCATTCCATATGTGATCATTTTATCACATGTAGGTTATTCCTTAACATAATTGATTAAGAAAAATAATAACAGCTCAAAGTGGATTGTAGATCTGTATGTGAAATGTCAAATAATAATTCCTTAAAGATACCGTGAGGAGGGCGGCTGAGTGAGTGTGACTTTGTAGACATGGGGGTCGTGCTGGGGATCTTGGGGAGGGGGTGGTGCCTGTGGACCCTCCTTTTCTTGGCAGGGATTCCCAATCCACATAATGTATGGAGGTAGAAGGAATGAGCTCTGGCCCCCTTGGCATCACGTCTTCGGTACCAGCAGCTTCCAGTCTGCCGGTTTTATCCTTAAGTGTCGGGACACAGAGCAAAAAAAAAAGATACTATGAGACAGTTTCTTTAAAAAAAAATTACTAATGTTAAACTGTTAAAACTTGGAGCTTCTTGTCTTCAAAAGGCACTACCAAGAGAATGAAAAAGGCAAGCTTCTATGAGAGGGGGGAAAAGTGTATGTGTGTGTTCCTTGTATGTGTGTATTTTTTCTTGAAAATTGCCTCCTATCCAAAAAGTATAACTCTTATAAAATTATTAGGGGAAATTCCAAATATTTGAAAGGAGAAAGGGCAACAGTGTGACTAGGCATTTCATAAAAGAGAATTTCCAAATAGTCAATAAGCATGTGAAAAATTGCTCTAGATCTTTAGTCATTAGAGAAATGCAAATTGAAGTCATAATGCAGTATCAATATGTATGCACTGAAATGGCTAAAATAGACAATTCTGAGTGTTAACAAGTTTGAGAGCAACCCATTCATGCTACATTGCAGACTAGGGTGGGAGTATAATTTGTACAATCAATTTGGGGAAACTATGGCAGTGTACCCCTACTTTATGACTAAACAGTTTCTCTTCTAGAATACATCCCATAGGACAGTATATGTATAAGGATACATTTTCAAGAACAGCCATAGTAGTTTATTTGTGAATAAAATAAATAATAGTTACTCAAATATCTATAACAATAAAATCATTAAGTTACTTTGTAGTCAAACAATGGAGTACTGTAAAACAATGAGAAAGAACAAACTACTAAGTACACCTACATGGATGACTCTCACAAATGGAATGTTTATTTTTAAATTGGAGGGTAGTTGCTTTACAGTGTTGTGTTAGTTTCTGCTATACGACAGAATGAATCAGCTATATGTGTACATATATGCCCTCCCTCTTGGATCACAAATGAAACGTTGACTGAAGGAAGAGAGAGTCAATGCATACATAAAGTTCCATTTATATAAAACTCAAAAATAGGTGAAAGTATGTTTTTGGTGTTGTAAACTGGGATCATGGATACTTTAGGGCGAGGAGTAGGCACAAGGGGTTCCTGATCTGGGGGGTAGTGACGTGGATGTGTTTGTTCTGTAGAGTTTTTCATGTTTTGCATTTGTCTGTGTGTACAGTGATTTGATTTCAGAGTCTGTTTTGGGGCCTCCGTAATGGCCTAGTGGCCAAGACCCCATGCTTCCATTGTAGGGTACACGGCTTTGACCCCTGGGCGGGGAACTAAGACCCCACATGCTGCACAGCACAGCCAAAAAGAAAGCTTCATTTTAAAAATTGATAATGACAAAGTAAAGATGCTTTGAGGAAAAAAATTACATGGTATTCTTGGTAGTGTGGCTGAGAATGAGAGTACTATACAGAAGTCAATAGTTGTCCTTAATAGTATCTAAAAATGGAGGCAGGGAATTCCCTCAGGTCCAGTGATTAGGACTCACCCCTTCCACTGCAGGGGGCACAGGTTTCACCCTTGGTCAGGGAGCTAAGATCCCGCGAGCTGCCCAGCATGGCCAGCAAATAAACATTTTAAAAAATGGAGGCAGTAAAAAGCATTCCACTTTACAGTAGCAGGCAGCTTCACTTGGTACAGTCTGAGATCTCTTGTTTTGGCTCACACTGCTTGCTTCCTGCTTTTAGTTTTAGGGCTCCTCTGTGGTTGCTATATAGTGCTTACCATGGGAACTTACTGGAGTTGTACAAGCCAGTTTGAGAGATATTTTAACATCCAGTGGGGCAAACTTTGGTCAGCAGGATATGGGAGTCTATTTATATGTACACACACACACACACACACACACACACACACATGTATAGAATATTTGCTTCCTCCTTTCTCACTTCAAATTGAGACTTGAGCTGCATTTCATAGTTTCTCACATTGTCCTCTGTAGGGCAGCTATTAGGCCAACCACTTTTATTGGCTTGCTGTCTTGTTGTACCGTTTCATCCTTAACTCCTGCTCCCAGTAAAGTATTCATCAATAGGCCTTCTACTCAGACTCTGACCTGCCCACCTTAACAAAGAACTATTTGGCCCAAAATGTCAATAGTACTGAGGTTGGGAAACCCCAGTATTTGAAGCCAGTGGTTTGCTTTAAAATCTAAGCTCTTCAGTATTCAAACACAGACTTTGGATAATAACCACTGAGTGTTAATTTTTGTGTCTATAAAATGGTAATGATAGGTATAAACAAAGTCCCTGAGGATTAAATAAGGTAAGCTCTATAAACTTCATCTCTGAAACATGGAAGAGTTCAATAAATAGCAGCTATCAATACGTTTATTCAGGTTTATATGCTATTGTCTGACACTATCTGAGCCATTTTCCCTGAGTATAGAAACTCTTTCCTAGAGAGCGAGTTCTCAAGCCCTTATAAATAGCCATCAAAAGGGACCAAAAGCTAGCATCTACACAATCCAGTATAGAAAAAATACCTACATGATTCATATGAAGATTTAAATGGATATATGATGTTTTCAATTTTGTAAATTTTTAACTTCAAGTTGGTGCTGTGTTCACAGAGACTGAACATTGCAATGAAAAAGTTGTTTTGCCAGTGGCACAGGTTCACTGTCGAAAACTCGGAGAGCAGCAGTCAACATTATTAGGAAGCAAAGGATGTATTCTGAAACACTTAAAAAGCCAGAGAACACAGTATGTAAACACGATTAAGCACTGAATAAAGTAATGCTAAAATACACAAAAGAGGAATTTTTTAGTTTTTTTAAAACGGCATTATCTGTATGTATATATTATTGGGGGCTATCTTATGCATTTAGGATGTTTAGTAGCAGTTCCTGGCCTCTACCCACTAGATGCCAGTAGCAACATACACCTGTCCCCTCAACTGTGACAGCCAGAAACGCCTCCAGACATTGCCAGCTGTAAAATCATCCTTGGCTGAGAACCACCAAGGTAAACATAGATTTGAATTCCAGTTCAAAGGCTATGGCTCTGAATTTGAACACATTACCTAACTCTGGAATGGGTGATTTTAACTCAGATGACCATTTTGTCTACTGCTGTGGGAAAGAATCCCTTAGAAGAAATGGAGTAGCCCTCATAGTCAAAAAGAGTCCAAAATGCAGTTCTTGGGCGCAGTCTCAAAAATGTCAGAATGATCTCTGCTCTTTTCCAAGACAAACTGATAAGTATCACAGTAATCCAAGTCTATGCCCCTACCAGTAATGCCTAAGAAGCTTAAGTCGAACGGTTCTATGAAGATCTACAAGACCTTCTGGAATTAACACCCAAACAAGATGTCCTTTTCACTCTAGGGGACTGGAATGCAAAAGTAGGAAGTCAAGAGCTACCTGGAGTAACAGGCAAGTTTGGCCTTGGAGTACAAGATGAAACAGGTCAAAGACTAACAGACTTTAGTCAAGAGAAAGCACTGGTCATAGCAAACACCCTCTTCCAGCAACACAGGAGAAGACTCTACACATGGACTCTCACCAGATGGTCAATACTGAGATCAGATTGATTATATTCTTTGCAGCCGAAGATGGACAAGCTCTATACAATCAGCAAAAACAAGACTGGGAACTGACTGTGGTTCAGATCATGAATTCCTTATTGGAAAATTCAGACTTAATTGAAGAAAGTAGGGAAAACCACTAGACCATTCAGGTATGACCTAAAATCCTTACAATTATACAGTGGAAGTGACAAATAGATTCAAGGGGTTAGATCTGATAGACAGAGTGCCTGAAGAACACGGACAGAGGTTTGTGACATTGTACAGAAGGCAGTGATCAAGACCATCCCCAAGAAAAAGAAATGCAAAAAGGCAAAATGGTTGTTTGAGGAAGCCTTACAAATAGCTGAGAAGAGAAGTGAAAGGCAAAGGAGAAAAGGAAAGATAAACCCATTTGAATGCAGAGTTCTAAAGAATAGCAAGGAGAGATAAGAAAGCCTTCCTCAGTGATCAATGCAAAGAAATAGAGGAAAACAATAGAATGGGAAAGACTACAGATCTCTTCAAGAAAATTAGAGATACCAAAGGAATATTTCATGCAAAGATGAGCACAATAAAGGACAGAGATGATATGGACCTAACAGAAGCAGAAGATATTAAGAAGAGGTGGCAAGAATACATAGGAGAACTGTACAAAAAGATCTTCATGACCCAGATAACCAAGATGGTGTGATCACTCACTTAGAGCTAGCCATCCTGGAATGCGAAGTCAAGTGGGTGGGCCTTAGGAAGCATCACTACGAACAAAGCTAGTGGAGGTGATGGAATTCCAGTTGAGCTATTTCAAATCCAATCCTGAAAGATGATGCTGTGAAAGTGCTGCACTCATTATGCCAGTAAATTTTGAAAACTTAGCAGTGGCCACGGGACTGGAAAAGGTCAGTTTTCATTGCAATCCCAAAGAAAGGCAATGCCAAAGAATGCTCAAACTACCACACAATTGAACTCATCTCACACGCCAGCAAAGTAATGCTCAAAATTCTCCAAGCCAGGCTTCAACAGTACCTAAACTGTGAACTTCCTCATGTTCAGGCTGGTTTTAGAAAAGGCAGAGGAACCAGAGATTAAACTGCCAACGTCTGTTGGTTTACTGAAAAGGCAAGAGAGTTCCAGAAAAACATCTACTTTTGCTTTACTGACTACTCTAAAGCCTTTGACTGTATAAATCACAACAAACTGTGGGAAATTCTTCAAGAGATGGGAATACCAAACCCCCTAAGAAATCTGTATGCAGGTCAAGAAGCAACAGAACTGGACATGAAACAGCCAACTGGTTCCAAATTGGGAACAGAGTTCGTAGAGGCTATATATTGTCACCCTGATTAATTAACTTATATTCAGAGTACTTCACGTGAAATGCTGGGCTGGACGAAGCTCAAGCTGGAATCAAGGTTGCCAGGAGAATTATCAATAACCTCAGGTATGCAGATGACACCACCCTTATGTCAGAAAGCGGAGAAGAACTAAAGAGCCTCTTGATGAAAGTGGAAAAGGAGAGAGAAAAAGTTGGCTTAAAACTCAACATTCAAAACTAAGATCATGGCGTCAGGTCCCATCACTTCATGGCAGATAGATGGGGAAACAGTGGAAATAGTGAGAGACTTTATTTTGGGGGGCCCCAAAATGACTGCAGATGGTGATTGCAGCCATGAAATTAAAAAACGCTTACTCCTTGGAAGAAAAATTATGACCAACGTAGACAGCATATTAAAAAGCAGAGACATTACTTTGCCAACAAAGGTCCATCTAGTCAAAGCTATGGTTTTTCCAGTAGTTATGTATGGATGTGTGAGTTGGATTATAAAGAAAGCTGAGTGCTGAAGAATTGATGCTTTTGAACTGTGATGTTGGAGAAGACTCTTGAGAGTCCCATGGACTGCAAGGAGATCCAACCAGTCCATCCTAAAGGAGATCAGTCCTGGTGTTCATTGGAAGGACTGATGTTGAAGCTGAAACTCCAATATTTTGGCCACCTCATGTGAAGAGCTGACTTATTTGAAAAGACCCTGCTGCTTGGAAAGATTGAAGGTGAGAGGAGAAGGGGACAACAGAGGATGAGATGGTTGGATGGCATCACTGACTCTGTGGACATGAGTTTGAGCAAGCTCTGAGAGTTGGTGTTGGACAAGGAAGCCTGGTGTCCTGCAGTCCATGGGGTCGCAAAGAGTTGTACATGACTGAGCGACTGACCTGAACTGAACCTAAGTCGTAAACCTCAGTTGTTTTTTAGCGCCACACCTGACACACACTGTTCAGTAAATGGTAAGGTGACGCTGAAACTTGTTTTCTTTTTGCCACTCTTCCTTTGTTTTCTCTTCAAGTGAAATGCCCCTTAGTGAAGCCTGTGGTCATGTTGTTGAATAAGAATTTCTCATCTAAGACCATTAAAAGGCATTGATCTTTCATGTAGGCAGTTAGCATAGACTTCAGGTTTGCTTTCCCTCTAGCTGTGGATTAGCTTTCATCCTCTTGTGTTCTTATTTGACTTGAGAAGTTGGGAGTACATGATTTCATTTGAATCTCCTCCTTATATACCATTGTATTTGGTGTTATTTGCATATTCATACCCTCTTGAGTTAGACCCAGCATGTTAAGACTAGTTCAGGCTTATTGGAATCATATCTATGGAAATTGGAAATATAAAGCTAAATCTTTATCAAAAACAAGAAGTTAACATATGATATGGTATTATTAACTGAAGTACAGATTTTGTTCAAATTTCATAAAATTTTATGCCAGTGTCCCATTATTTGTTTTCATACCTTTTCCAAGATTCCACATTGTATTTAAGTGACACTGAGCAGTTTCAGCTGCATGTAACAAATTCTGATAAATTCTCTTTTCATTTTTATTCTGTTACAAATATTTTATTTTCCTTGTTATGGCTTCTTAGATACACCCATCATTTTAAAGTGGACATTTAATTTCCAGATGCATGGGGTTTTTAAAGTATCTTTGATATCTGCAATCACCGTCTGTGTTTTTTTCAGTCTAACTTTATTGAGGCTTTAAATGACTAAGTCAAGGAACCCTCTTGGTAGATGTCACATTGCACTTAAAAATATGTGGGTATTTTCAAATATCTCTTGATATTGATTTCTAACATAATTCCACAGTGATAATAGAACAGGCTCTGTATGATTTTAATACCTTTAGACCATGAAATTTTTGCAACTTGTTTTATGTCCCTGGATATGTTGCAGTGTCTTCTAGTTTATAGTCTGTAGGAACTTGAATAGAATTTGTATCCTACTGTTGTGTAAAAATTGTATAAATCTTAATTTATATGGAATTGGTTCATGGTACTTTTCAGATCTGCTGTGTCTGCATGCATGCATGCTAAGTCGCTTCAGTCATGTCTGACTCTTTGTGATCCTTTGGACTGTAGCCTGCTAGGCTCCTGTCCATGGGTTTCTCTAGGTGAGAATCTTGGAGTGGGTTGACATGTCCTCCTCCAGGGGATCTTCCTGACCTAGAGATCCTGCATTGGCAGGCAGGTTCTTTACCACTAGCGCCACCTGGGAAGCAGTCTACTGTATTCTTCTACTTTTTTGTCTCTTCATTCTATTAATTTTTCAGTTTGATATTGAAACTCCAACTAAAAATCTTAATTTGCCTACTTAAAAAATAATTGTCATGTATAGTGGGACTGTATGTAACTTTGTTCTGTGTTTTCCAAGTCTTAGGTAAATGAGTTATACTTTCATAACTTTAAAAAAGTAAAAAATATTAATTTAAAAAACTGAATATTGTTGCTTATTGTTATTGTTGTTTTATAACTCTGAGTTGACAGCCAATGAAAAAATTTGTTCTCTTGTTTTATTTTTTATAAGTATGATTAAAAATATTAGTAGCCTAAAATTGCTTTCATATACATTATGCCATTTAAATTTTATTAAAGTCCAGGCAATGAAAGGAGAATAAAGGGAGGTTAGGAAAGGAACGCTTGATATACTGTAAGTATATAGGAAGATACTACTTAATTCCAAAAGCCATGTTATTTTCATAATGCCATGCTACCTCCCTCAAATGAGGAGCATATTAGTCTGCCTTAACTTTCTTTGTAGACCATGTACTTGACCTATCCTATAGGTAACAAGATAACAGCATAAATTGTAGGACATTGGGACTATTATATGCTGTTTTTTTCTATTGCCAATAGGCCCAAAAACCTCTCTTGCTTAGTCCAACTTCCCTGACCCTCTGTGGCATACACTTTGCTATTCTCCTGGCCCAGTGCAGTTATATTTGGATTATGGTAATAAAGTTTTTAGATTCATCGTTTTTTGGCTAAGTGAATAAACCTTAGTTCTTGATTATGTGTATTATCTTAGCTTTTGTGATTTCATATTGCTCAGGAATGCAGAGCAGTTAAATCTTAAGCCATGAAGTGGATGTTTGGCAAGAGTCAAGTAAAAGTTGACTTACTTAAAAAATAAGAGGGCTTTATATCCAATAAGAAAATAGTCTCAGAACTTTCCTGTTTGTTCTAATAGACTAATGAATAAAAGATATTTAAGTCTTTTGTTGCCTAAAACTACTGTCTCAATGTGGTTTGTATTTTTAGCTGCGAGAAGAAAAGTTACAAGAGGAGAAAACCTCTGAAGATCAAATCCATAAATTGTTACCAGAGGACACAGAAATAGGAAAAAGGAAAATGGATGAACAGAAAAAAAGAGATGAGCCATTAGTACTGAAGACAAATCTAGAGCGTGTAAGTAGATCACCTTTCTGATGGACACCTGTCTCAAAATCAGCCATTAGCCCAGGTGACATGGATCTGAAAAAACTGTCTTGGTGAACAGTAACAGTCATTGACTCTGCAACTTAGGGGTATTGAAGAACTTAGCATCCAGATGGAGAACTGGAGAAAATGATTTGTGAACAGGACAATGCGGCTTGTGTGGAAAGATTAAGGGGGAGCAGTGGGGGAAAATGGTGAGTGAGAAGAAAAAACCTAGTGTGGTGTATGCTACTTGGGGTAAGTTTTATACATATATTGTCATTTTGACTTACGTGTTGTTATTTGATGGAGTTCTGTATGTTCTCTATCCTCAACTAGGAGGATGAACTTTCCTTAAGGTTTGTATTTTATTTCCCTTTACTCTTTATAATAACCAAAACAGCACAGTTCTCTGTTTACAAGGTGTGTGTGTGTGTGTGTGTGTGTGTGTCTGTGTGTGTGCTCAGTTATGTCCGACTCTTTGCGATTCCATGAACTATAGCCCACCAGGCTTACAGGGTCAGCCCTCAGTATTAGATTAGATACTTTGTTTAAACTTAACTTAATTAAACTGCTAATTGGGCCAAATCTTGCCTGAATTCTTTTCATTACTTATTTACTAAGCAAATTACTAGAAAAGGTTGTAAATGGTATATTTAACTAATACAAGAAAGCCCTTTGGAGGATCCACTGATTATGGCTCAAATGTATGATTACAATTGATTTTCTTTCCCTTTAGCAATTTATATTGGATTGGACATCTTTTATTACTTACTGTATGTACTTAGCATACCTTTAGAGCCATACCTGTTAAAATGTTTTATGATTCTGTCTTGTTACTATTTCAGGTTATATTTTTAATTAGGTAGATTAATAAAGCTTTTATATAAAGACAGACAACAGAATAGAGGGAAAAAAATCTCTAGACCAGGAGTTTGCCTGTTAAACAGGTCCCAGCATTATAACAGATTATACAACTTTGGTCATGTTATTTAATTTCTCAGTGCTTTTGGTTTACTCTTTGCAAAGGTGTTTTTCCTGAACTTTAGAAACTGAGGTTATGTAAGTTTTCTTGATTTGATAGTGTTTGCTGAGTGTCACCATGTGTGTGGGGCTTTTTGATCCCAGTTATAATAGTTGTTATTATTTGATTGTTAAAAACAACCATTTTCATTCCAACCTTCTGAAAAGATTCAGTTCAAAAAATATGAAATGCTTATATACTCTTAAAACTTTGTTCATAGGGAACTACAAAAGTAAAAAGAGTGCTTTTGGAGAGAATATAGTTCATCTAGGAAGGCAAGAATAAAATACATGATAGTCTTGTGCATAGAATATTTCTTCTGACTAATAGTCCTGAACTAAGATCATGGCATCTGGTCCCATCTCTTCATGGGAAATAGATGTGGAAACAGTGTCAGACTTTATTTTTTGGGGCTCCAAAATCACTGCAGATGGTGATTGCAGCCATGAAATTAAAAGATGCTTACTCCTTGGAAGAAAAGTTATGCCTAACCTAGATAGCATATTGAAAAGCAGAGACATTACTTTGCCAACAAAGGTCTGTCTAGTCAAGGTTTTGGTTTTTCCAGTAGTCATGTATGGATATGAGAGTTGGATGGTGAAGAAAGCTGAGTGCTGAAGAATTGATGCTTTTGAACTGTGGTAATGAAGACTCTTGAGAGTCCCTTGAACTGTAGGAAGATGCAACCAGTCCATCCTAAAAGAGATCAGTCCTGGGTGTTCGTTGGAAGGACTGATGTTGAAGCTGAAACTCCAATACTTTGGCCACCTCATGCGAAGAGTTGACTCATTGGAAAAGACTCTAATGCTGGGAAGGATTGGGGGCAGGAGGAGAAGTGGACGACAGAGGATGAGATGGCTGGATGGCATCACTGACTCGATCGACATGGGTTTGGGTAGACTCTGGAAGTTGGTGATGGACAGGGAGGCCTGGCATGCTGCGATTAATGGGGTCGCAAAGAGTCGTACACGACTGAACGACTGAACTGAACTGAACTGAATAGTTGTCTGTGGTCTCTGAAAACTGCAAACTCTGCCTCTTCACCATAACAGGACTACCCATTGTTGTTCTCATGGAAAACTGCCCAGAAAGAGATTTCTTTTCAGAACAAACCAATTTTGGCAGAGAGCTTACTCTTTACTATGGCCCTTTGATAGAAAGAACCTGTTGTTGTTGACCTTGCCAGACCCAGGTTTCCTGGAGGAAATGATCTTGAATATCCACTCATAACAAAGATGGAAATTTGCTAATTACTTTTTCTTTTGCCGCTTCAATCTTTGAAATAGAAATTAATTACATCAACCTAAAATTTAATCTTAAAAGGAATCAGGAAGTATTAATATCAATTCTGATTGGTCATGGCCAGTTTTGCAAAATTGCCTATACATTGAATAAAATTGGATCTACGAACACTTCAAGTTTTAGATTTTGTGATTTTACCTTTTGTCTGTCTGCTTTTATATTTCATATTTTTGAAACTTTTACAGTCAAATATTTCTTAAGAAATTTTGGTGTAGGTCAAGTAATTTCATTTAGTTTAGCCAACGATACATTCATTGGGACTGAAGAGATGTTCAAGTGGTCTCAGTGGAAATTCAGCTAAATAAAATCTCTCTATTATATTTAATAGAGAGAGTATTATGATTAGATCTGGACTGATCATTTTATCCTCTTGATTCAGAAACCTCAGTGGCTCCCCATTTCCTGTGGAACTAAATGAGAACTCTTCACATTTAAGTCTTTAGTACTAGTCTAGCTTATCTTTCTATCCTTGCTTACATCCCAGAACTCTAGGGAACTGAGCTGTTTGCTTTCTCCCAAACATATAACCCATGCTTTCTCTTCTGAGGATCCTTGCTCTTGCATTTCATCTCACTGATATGCCACTAACCTTACCTAATGAAAAGCTATTAATCTTTCTGTGTCCAATTCAAAAGCTGTTGCCTTCCTGGGACTGGTAGGAATTTCTTGTTTCTCCACTCCCATTATCCATTCTCTCCCTTCAACTTTCCTCTCTTCAGTTTGTAACTTTCATATGACTTATGTAATTCTTCGTTATGGTTATTTGTGTGTTTGTGTTTCTTTACTTGATTTGTAAGTTGGTTGATTATACAAAATGTGTCTTGCCATTTTAAAAAATCTCCCATAGTACCTTGCACATCACAAGAGTTTGATACATGTTTATCAAGTTGAATTCAAATAGAGGAAGGCAAGGGCTGATTCTGGAAGCAGTTATCTGTTATTTGTTTAGAATGGAAATAAAATAGGCACAGTGTTTATTACAATCTGTTATGACAGTTAATACCAATAATAGTTCAGATTGTTGGAAAGCAATTTGGTGTTAACAATTATAGACATACCAAAGATTATAAAGCTGAAAGTGGAAAATTGCTTGTCATTCCACAACCTAGAGATAACTTCCATGAACATTTTGGTGAATATCCTTCCAGATTTCTAAGTGTGTGTTTGTGTGTAACGTATTTTGTTTTGCTTTTCAGAAAATGCAACCTAGTATACATGCTGTTTTATAATCTATTTTAATAAATTATAAATCATGGATGTCTTGCCATGTAAATAAAGAATCCCACATCATTATTTAGTGGTCTGCTAGTTATTCTTTGCTGTAGGATTTATTTAATTAATCCCCTGTTGATATTTTGCTGTCTTAAACCA
Source organism: Antilocapra americana (assembly GCA_007570785.1). Taxonomy (NCBI): domain Eukaryota; kingdom Metazoa; phylum Chordata; class Mammalia; order Artiodactyla; family Antilocapridae; genus Antilocapra; species Antilocapra americana. Next base: position 755,339 of record ML663009.1, on the reverse strand, counting down.
CCACTGTGATGATATCCACATGTCTCATTGCCTGCGTGAATGCTTAGTCTCTCAGTCATGTCCAACTCTTTGAGACCCCATGGACTATAGCCCGCCAGGCTCCTCTGTTCATGAAATTGTCCAGGCAAGAATACTGGAGTGGTTTGCCATATCTATTCCAGGGGATCTGTGCTATAGGTTTATTTTTATGCAGTGTTAAAGATGAGAGGTAAATATTTTCCTATCTTATGGTTTTAGGTTTTTGTAGGGGTAGAAATATAGAGGGATTGGGGTTTGGAGTACTTTCTCTTTATGTAATTATTTATTATAATGTAAATTTATTTTCAACAATTAAAAGAAACCTGGCATATTTGTATTATAACACTAAAGTGTTTTCTTAAAAGATTAATAGTACTTAAATTGATGTAAACAAAATCTATCTTTTGTTGAGCATTTACTACTTGTGAGCTAATGCACCCTGTGTTTTTAATGGTTTATCACAATAGGTGCATTAATAGTAGAGAGATCATTCTTAATTTTATAGATGAGAAACTGAGACTCAGAAAGGTAAAGCAACTAACCTCTAGTGACAGTGGTAGCTAATAGTAGAGCTTGAATTTGAATATTCTTTTATTTGGTACTGAATTGATTGTGTAGAAAAGCCTAAGTAAAGAGAAATTGCCATTATTTACCCCCCTGTTGAGTCTGTTGATGTCAGAGGTTTTTCTTGCTTTCCAGACTGTTTGACAATGAGTTAGTGCTATTAACGTCTCTCCAGTGAATAGTTTGTACAATAGGGTTTTAAGGAGTGATAGATACCCTACAAAACTAAAGAGCTTCTCTGTAAATTATAATCCTTCAATTCTTTCTTGCAGGCTGTTGGAAACCTAGCCTATTGTATGAATGTGCCTATCAGACTAGAGAGTAGCAAAACATTTAAGGAATACAATGTACTCTGAGCCATAAGATGCCTTGCATGCCTCTGTCTGTAACTCTTAATTTGATATTAACTTAATCATTAGAAAACTGGTTAATCATTAGATGATTAGACATTTTTTTGTTTACCTACTGTAAAATCGTATCAGATGTTTTAGAGAAAAGGTAATCATTTGCTCTCCGAGTCAGCTGTCTAACACAGAAGTCAGATGCCTAAATAAGAAGCTACAGTTCAGTGTGATAGTTGCTCCCCCTGCCTGCCAATACAGGAGACTCAAGAGACACAGGTTCAGTCCCTGGGTTGGGAAGATCTCCTGGAGAGGGAAATGGCAACCTACTCCAGTATTCTTCCCTGGAGAATCCCACGGACCAAGGAGCCTGGCAGGCTACAGTCTATAGGGTTGTACAGAGTCAGACATGACTGAAGTGATTTAGCCCACACGTACACACTATAAAGAAGAAACTCATATTAAATCATGAGTAAATTCTCATGTGTTGTATGTAAAAAGCACATGAAAAGAAACATTGAATATAAATTTAAAGACTCATAAAGAAACTTGAAAATAAAGGTAAATGAAATAGTGTCAGCAAGATAGAAAAAACTTTTCAAGAGAAAGTAGTATTTAAGATGCCTCTGAAAGGCCAGTGAATATTTTATTGGCAGAAAATGTGGAAAGAGAATCTTAGGGAAAGGGACTAATAGCATGTCCAAAAGAACAGAAGTTTTGAAAGACTGTGATGGTACATGTGGAGAGTTGAGAATAGCTTGATTGCTGTAGAGCTTAAGGAGTTACCTGTGTTGGAACTGCTGGGAGAAAAACTTTAAAGAAGGTTGGATCTAGGTTTTGAAGGTTATTGGATCATGCTGAGGTATTTAGACTTGATCCTGAAGTCACCAACAGTTAAGCAGGGGAGTGATGGGATCTATGTGCTTAATAGGATGGAGAGGATTAGAGGGAAAAAAGGCTGGCAAAAGCAAGACCTGTAAGTAGATTATTGCAGTGTCAAGGCAGGAGATGATGAGAATCTAAGGAAAGGCAGTGATGATGAGTATATACAAGTAGAGTTAGATCTGAGAGACATTTGAGGAGTACAGTGGAGCAAAGCAGGAATAACATGGGGCAGTTTGAAAACAGATGCTCTGGATCGAAGTACCAGTGTTAGCTACCTATTAACTCTAAAATCCTAGGGAAATTAACTACTCTGAGCCTCAGTTTGCCATCTGCAAAAGATAATAGGCCTTTCTTAGTGGAACTGGGTAAAGGGTAAATGAAGTAAAATACTTGGGTGTGTTGGGGTACTGAAGAGCTCTATGCAATGTTATTATGACTTTGAAAAAAAGGAAAGGAGTCATGAATGACGTTGAGGATTCTAACTGGGTTGGTAGTGGGACTTAGAGAAGAGAAATAGTTTGATTTTGGATATATTAAGTTTGAGCTGTATTTGGGCTATCCAGATTGGGATCCCAGGAGCAGTCGATTGGACTCAGAGAGAAGTAGCATATAATAGAGAGATTTGAACAATAGCTATGGGAGATTCCATGGGAACCCCAAATAGACAGTGTTGTCTCCCTTGTCTCCTGCCAGTGTCCTGCACGTCTCTCAGATTCAGAGAATGAAGAACCTTCCCGAGGCAAGATGATACAGACACACCGCTCGGCATTTGTTTCCAAGAACAACTCCTACTCCTTAGCTTTCCTGGCAGGGTAAGAGACTGATAATGAACTCAGTCAGGGTTCTTTCATTTTGGGGTATGAGACAAAAGGGACGGGGTGGGAGGTGGGGCAGGGGAGCAAAAGTATTTATTGTAGCTACTTTGGGGGAGGTGGGAGTCAGGGAAGGGGGAAACTGGTTTTCAAATAGGGATTAGAAAGAAATAAGGGACTGTACTGAATTTTTAAAGAAAAGTAAACTTTATCCTTTTCTGGTATCCTCAGGATAGGATTGTACTAATTGCTCTGCTGAATGGAATAATTGAACTTTATATTCTGAGAGGAAACAGTAAAGTCTTATTCAATATCCATTGATATTGAAGACAGTAGCCATGGATTTTCTTTGTGAACTTTTTTCTCTTAGTAGGAATTAGAGGCCAAAGTTGATTTTTTTTTCAGTGCCTGGAACTAAAAATATATCTTGATAGGTTTCAAAAGGACAAATTGAAAAGTTTTTAAGACCCCTTGTCAAGGAATCTCTTGATACTTTGGACTTTTGCAGGCCCTGGGGAGGAAAAGAAGGAGGAATTGGATGGATGTTGGGTGATGGAAGAATAATGAAGGCCTCAGTGGAAGGAAGGAAGGATGGATGGATGGATAGATAGGAGGGAAAGGAAGGGAAGGAAAAATGAAAGAAGGGAGGAAGGCTGGAAGGCATCATTTATTTGAATCATTTATTCAATGGACGTTTTGGGGACAGCGACTACATGCCATACTCTCTGCTTTAATATGAAAAGACACAGTCTTTACCCTGCTTTGTTGTCTGTTTTGGTTGAAAGCTGGTGTTGCTCACTCTTATTTCTAGGGTTCTTCTCTTCCTTCCCACAGCATTATGAAGTGGACTTCTCTTGCTTTTCTTGTGGATATACACGTGGATCCTTTTTATCTGAGGGTTCTTTATTGTTAGTCACTAATAAATAAGACCAAAAAAATCTACCAAGTTTAAGAAAGTTATAAAGTTCATACTGTTGTGATCCCTGATGTTTTTATATCTGAATCCTTTTTGTATATGTTCTGATTTTCCTGTTCTTTTAAAAAAATTTTTATTGGAGTATATAGTTAACTTAATGTTGTGTTTATTTCAAGTATACAGCAAAGTGATTCAATTATACATATATTCATTCTTTTTCAGATTCTTTTCCCATATAGATTATTACAGAATGTTGAGTATTTCTGTGAGTAAAATTCACTAAACTTCTTCCCTTAAATGCCTTCCTTTCTCTGGGTGATGGTAACTCCTTCCAGGAAGGCTGTTTTCCAAACTATTTATTCATTCATTTGAAATTTGTTGAATGGCCACTGTATTACAGCCACTGAAGTTAGACTGATGTAATAAGGACCTAGTATATAATGTGTAAGCCAGTATACTTAACCATTTATGGTGATGATGAAACTTGCTTTGTGCGTATGTGCTTGAAATATAGATGCTCTGTAAAGTTAAAAAATTCAAGATTGCTTGACTAAGACTTGTCAGCTGCAGAATATTTATATAGAACTTTTCCCCATTTATAGCAGATATATCTTATTAGAGGGATCTACTGAAAAAGAGAAAAAGATCATATTATTAATTCCAATCAAGTTACAATAAATATCCCCTGAAACAAAACAGTGTTGCTCTAGGCAAGCTGTGAGTAGTCAATTAATATCTCTTCATTTGAAATTACTTGGAAAAAAAGGAAGTTTTATTAAAACCCAAATATGATGTCAAGGCTGAACTGCCGCAATTAATCTGAGCAGACTTTGTATAGGTGAACTACTTATTACCAATTCTGATCTCTGCTCTTGTAATTCATTTTTTTAAAGTGGTTAGAAGGTTAATATGGCTGTTACTTAGAAATGCCTAGCAAGGAACTATGAAAATTCTTCTCTGAAGGACAAAATGTAAAGTCTGTGTACCAAGGGCAAAATGTAAAGTCTGATTATGTGTGGCTCTGGATTATCTGTAATACATCTTCTTTTCCTGCTCCTTGGCTCATCCTTTCTCTTAGTTTGTAACATTGAGTCACAATGGGCTTAATTTATAGGAAAATATTCACTTAGCATTTTATTGTTGAGATATTTATGATCATATTACACATTTATGAATTTCAGCATCTTCCTCCAAATATCCAGGGTTGTGGGCTGAGTTCAATTACTAGTACAATTGAAAAAAAATTAATTGGATTTGGTTGGTATAGTTATCTTTTTAGGAAATAATTTATTGATGTCATGGAAACTTAAGGTTGGAAAATCTATTATGGTAATACTGTGAACTGCATCTCTTATTGAGTCAACATGTTTTATTTCTTAGTTAAGAAAATATTGTTTCAATTTTAAATGATATTTAGGAAAGTAGTGTGGAGTTGTTAGTGCTGACACTGAGAGGAGGTTTATGGATATATTAAAAAAGAATTAGCATGTGATGGCTGCATAACAGTGTGCCTCTGAACTTAAAGTTGTTAAAATGGTAACTTTTATGTTATATGTTTTGGCACAAGTGAAAAGGAATTAGCATTGGTAATAGTTTGGGAATATTTCAAATACATTTTTTTCTATCTGGTAAGCAACAGCTAAAGAATAGGTTTTCTCTGCAAGTTTGTTTCCTAACGAGAGTTCATTTGTAAAAGTTTTAAAGTTTTTTTTTAACATCTGTAATTTAAATAAAATTAATCTGCATTTATTTTACTTATCTACTCTATAAACTCTTCCTTCTTAAGCCCAGAAGCAAGGAGGTAAGAGCTAGTAGGCCTGATAGGATGGTTATTTTGGAAGAAGTCCATCAATAGATTCTGCCTTAATCTTGCGAGAGCAGCTCAGACTATTTGCATTTGAAACGTTCAAAACAAAGAATGTTTTGCTACACTATTAATAAAGTCCTCTAGCTCTTTGAAAATGAAGCTTCTTTCAAATAGGCAGGTAGTGTACTAGTTAACCCAAGGTCATCTCTGTGTTAATCATAAAATATATGTGAATTGAAAAGATTTAATAACTTGAACCATAAGGTATAAATTATAAAGTTAAGGTCTTATTTTAGATATTTGAAAAACTGGTTTGTTGTTTGTTTAAATTTATTTCCCTTCATTCCTCATACCTTCTTTACCACTTGAAGAATCAAAAAAAAAAAAAACCTGATTGCAAGTTATACTAAAAGCTCAATCTGGAAAAACTTTCTCTGTTCAGCCAGTGTCTTTTCTAATAGCTACATATATGTCCAGTTCCATTTTCCTCTGTGCTTTGGCTGTCAAGAAATTTAGTATTATGGCAGAGTTTTCAGTTTGGTCATCATGGCCTTACAACATGGCATATAATTTTTAAAAATAACATTTGGTATAATCTTCTCATATTTATTACTTAATGTGGTCTTTATTAAGGCTCAGTTTTTATATATTTTTACTGTAAATCACTTAAACTTCTACTTGGGAAATAGGATATAACCATTAAAAAAAATACAGTCAAACCATCTATCCTCCTTCCATTATAAAAAATGAAAAAAGAAAAGTGAGGCAGTATTGCCAGCACTGCTGTACAAAACTGTAAGTTAAGCATACGGTGCCTAGCAAGATTTCTGGCATATGTTAAGTCTTCAGTGAGAATTGCTACCACTATTTTGTTATCTTCTTTTAGAACCCAGAGCTGAAAAGGATCATAAATATTGATTAGTATGGGATTTGGGTGGGTGGGGGAATGTAGTGACCACACTGATAAAACTTTTATACTATAAAGTTAGCTTTTCCCTTTAATGCATTAGCAGTAGCTTATGGGGATCCTTTTATAGGTGTAAGAGACAAGTCTGTATTACACCAAGTCATAATTAGACCTTAATTAAGTAGAAATTAACTACATTATTTTGTTTGCTAATATTCCTATACTTTAAGCCTGAGTTTGTGGTTCAGAGTGGGGCTCAGCAAAAGAGCCTTGTAGTGTGTGTGCTTCCTGTAAGGTGTGTGTGTAAGAAGAAATAGAGACAGAGACTGACTCCTGACTTAGTCATAATAACTGCATACCCAGTTGGTGTTGGGATGAATTAAACTATCCTGACTTGTCCCTCATTTTTAAAACAAACACGTGAAAATATGAACTCTTTCGACTGACAGATACCAGACATACAAATGATGTGATACTGGAGGACTAACTTTAGAAGCGGTGAAAAGAGACATGCCAGAGAGGTGTGAGGATGGAGAAGCCAGTCTTGGGGGGCTTTAGAGAAATAGTAGTGTGAGCTTGAGTAAAATCAGTTGACCTCATTCTGTATCATTTATGTAAAATACAGGTTGTTATGCCCTACTTTTTGCTTGTTGGGCAGGGGATTTCATGATTTAAGATTCTTTTCACCTTTAAGATTGAAGTATCTACAAGTGGCTTAAAGTAGGGTTTTAAAGGGTGGAGAAAATGTGGCCAGGGCATGAAATGGAAGGGGTAAGGGCAGTTGGTGAGTTCTATAAAAATCTCAGGATAGGATTTAGCAAGTTAAATGTGGGGAATAGTCCAAATAATAACTGTCAGTGAAAAGAGACTATTAGAGAAAACTGAGGTAGTGATTTAAAAGAAACCATAAGGCTTAATGATGGTCTAGGGCAGACTGTGTGTGTGTGTGTGTGTGTGTGTGTGTGTGTGTGTGTGTGTTGGGGAGTGATAAAAGAACAGAAATCAAGTAGATGAACTGGTTAAGAGGACAAATCATGTTAAAAGTATGGATTTCATGTAGGCATGGCAGCTACCGTTGGAAAAGAAAGATAGCCAAAGGAGAAGTGATGTGGAACTTAAGTAGTAGGTTTTAGAGGTGTCAGTAACCTCTCTGTCCAGAAGAAATATCAATAACCTCAGATATGCAGATGATACCACACTTATGGCAGAAAGCAAAGAAGAACTAAAGAGCCTCTTGTTGAAAGTGGAAGAGGAGAGTGAAAAAGGTGGCTTAAAACTCAACATTCAGAAAACTAAGATCACGACATCCAGTTCTATCACTTCATGGCAAATAGATGGGGAAACAGTGGAAATAGTGACAGACTTTATTTTGGGGGGCTTCAAAATCACTGCAGATGGTGACTGCAGCCTTGAAATTAAAAGACACTTGCTCCTTGGAAGAAAAGTTATGATCGATCTAGACAGCATATTAAAAAGCAGAGACATTACTTTGCCAACAAAGGTCCGTCTAGTCAAAGCTATGGTTTTTCCAGTAGTCATGTATGGATGTGAGAGTTGGACTATAAAGAAAACTGCCAAAGAGATGATGATTTTGAGCTGTGGTGTTGGAGAAGACTTTTGAGAGTCCCTTGGACTGCAAGGAGATCCAACCAGGCCATCCTAAAGGAAATCAGTTGTGAATATTCATTGGAAGGACTGATGCTGAAGCTTAAACTCCAGTACTTTGGCCACCTGATGCAAAGAACTGACTCATTGGAAAAGACCCTGATGCTGGGAAAGATTGAAGGCAGGAGGAGAAAGGGATGACAGAGGATAAGATGGTTGGATGGCATCACTGACTCAATAGACGTGAGTTTGAGTAAGCTCCAGGAGTTAGTGATGGACAGGGAAGCCTGGCGTGCTACAGTCCAAGGGGTAGCAAAGACTGAACTGAATCTCTATCATACTAAAATAGGAATATACTGGTGGTTTTCAGAGGGCTATGATGACAAGGATAGGATGGTGACAAGTAGCATCCTGGAACTAGCTTTCTCCCAGGTCTTCCTACCGTATTCAGTACTTTACATACCTTATTTCCTTTAGCTCCTACATTAATCCTGTAAGATTTCTAACATTCTTATTTTTCAGCTAAGGTAAATGCAGTTCAAAGAAATTAAGCAATTCACCCTAGAACTTCTCACCTCAGTAAAGTGACAGAGATGAAATTGGAACTCAGGTCTCTCTTGACTCCACAAATCTGTGCTCTTTCTAGCAAACCATTGTCAGAATCTTATGACAAAAGACTCTGCACTTAGATCTTTGTCTTGAAATGATCTACCTTTGTAACAGAGAGCTTCCTTCTTTCTGTTTAAATAATTTGTATGTTGTCTTGTCCTAAAACCCCACAAAGTTGTATAGAGCTGGGTAAGAAGCTGCCCAGTTATCCTGTTGTTTGAGGGAATTCAAATCCTTTTGCATTATTTTTGAAATATAGCTGTGGAAACAATGGTCCCATCCATCAGCAAACAAATACTAGTAGTAGGCAAATAGATATAGACAGAAAATGGATCAGTGGTTGCTTAGTGCTGGAGGAGAAGTGGGGGTTTAGGAGTGATAGCTAAAGGGTATGAGGTTTCTTTATGAGGTGATGGAAATGTTCTAAAATTGTGGTAATGGTTAAATAACTCTGTGAATATACTTAAACCATTACATTGTACACTTAAAAAAAAAGAATGGTAGTGTATACAAGGCAGATAACCCAGTAATAAACATTCAAGGGAAGGACTGTAACAAAATCTTACCCACTTCTGGGTGCATGGCAGCTACAGTTGGACCCTAGGAAGCTGCTGCTGCTTTTACTCAAGTATGTATGTATTGGGGTGAGGGTCCTCACACATCCAGGTTAGGGCCTGGGAGGAAGATCCTCTCTTGCTTTCAGCTTCTTGGTGGGACTCAGCTCTGCCAGGCCTGAGAGTTTGATTAAGAAAATAATGCGGGGCAGGGGATGGGGGCGGCGGGCGGGGGTGGGGGGGGAGAAACCAATGTGGTTTGGGTATGAGAGAGAGTGATGAGTAAGCAATTAATAACATGAGCTATCTCATGTTTTATATCATGTATTACCATTTGAAAACCCTTTAAGCAGTGTTTTATACGCATTAAATCTTTTAGCTTTCCAGCTGCATGTTTACACTGGCTGGTTCTCCTTTTCTTTGTTTGTAAGTCAGATTCATTGTGGTTGTGGGTATTTTTAGCTTAACTAGACATCCCAGAAACCATCTGGTCCCTTGGCAGTGGAAATTCTAAGCTAGTAACCTTTCAGACAATGCTGCTTTCTCTTGTTTACAACTTCATTATGTGTTTGGAAAAGAGAACTTCCCTAGATGTGCTGGATGTGTTCTGTGGCAGAATAGAGCAGACTGTAATACCAGTATGCTGAGGTAGAAAGAGCATATGCCTTAGGATTTGGAGATACAGGCTTTAACTTGGTTTCAGCTGTGTGACCTGGAAAAAAAAGCACTTCCTTCAGTTCTTTGTCTATAAAATTGGGGATGCTGATTTACAGGGTTTCTGTATGATTTAAATGAGATGTAAAATATTTAAAACACACAATACCTGACAGATAATTGATTCCTAATAAATATTGATGTTTTCTCTCCTTTTCTTAAGGAGGTCATAGGTATTTTTGTACATATTTTTTTCACTTATAAGAAATTTATTAAATATATCCACTGTGTTCCAGGTACTTGTTAGGGCTTGGGAATATAGAAATGGATGTACACAAATATGGGAGGTGTAGTTGCTTCTCCTGTTTTTTAGCAAAGGTATTGTTTGAGCTCTTAAATCTTAGGAACCTTATTAAATTTATTGCTGACTGTTCTCAGCCAGCATTGAAGCCTCTTAACCTGACCAAATACTGCAGTAATAATATCTATATATTATGTTGATAGTTTCCACAATATTTTCACACTCATAATTTTTGTGACCTTCATGTGATAATAACAACATGGGGGCAGTAAAGTTATATAGGATAAAAGCTTATATATGCTATTGAAATTAAGTTGGTATTTAATTTGAAATATTATTTTCAAATAAGATGTTAATTGTGATCCCTGGGGCAACCAATTAGAAAATAACACATAGAGTTAAAGAATTAAGAAGAAAATCAAAATGGTTACAGCAGGAGATATCTAACACAAAAGGAGGCATTATTGGAGGCATTATGGAATAAAAATGGTGTAAGACATGTAGAAAACAAATAGAAAAGTGGCAGGAGTCCTTCCTTATCGGTAATTACATTAAATGTAAATAAGCTCTCCAATTAAAAGGCTCCAGCTGTAGATGAAGCCCATTTCTCTCCTGCCTCAGCCAGGGTACTGAATCATGAGCTGTATGACTGAGCAGAAGGAAGAGGTTGGGAAAGTAGTAGGTAGGACTCCAGAGGGTTTTAAAGAGATGAAGCTCTTACTAATTACATTACAGACATCACCCACAAGCCAATGGGGATCCCTCTCCCGTGCATCCTCCCAGTTGGCCAGTGGGCACTCCCATCGTTCCACATACCTCATTCACACATGCTCTCACTCTGTGGCCAGCTCCCTGTGCATGCTCCCAGTGTCTGTTGAGCTGTACCCTGTAGGTCTGCAAGCCTGTATTTGCCCTGCCTCAAGACTAAAGAAAGAGCCCAGAGGCAGCAATATAGATATCAGTAGTTCAATAGGATTAAAGAGAGATCTTCCATGTCTAAAGCAAGGTACTAGAGTGACATCCCACTGTGTGCAGCAGACAGCGGGCAGGACATGGCGGTGGTCTTCCCAACCAGAGAGAGAGGGAGGTTACCAATTATAAGGAAAACTGATGTCAGGTTGGCTTATTAGTTACCAAGGAAACACCCCTCATTTCCCCTTTGATAAAACTATCATTGTAGAGATCTAAACATTAGAACAGTAATTAGGACATTAGAACTCCCCTAGCTGGGAGGGGTTAAGGTTAAGAATAATAATGTAACAAGGTGATGTGTTAACACTTATTGTTATTGTTTAGTCACTTAGTCATGTCTGACTCTTTCCGACCCCATGGACTGCAGCCCTCCAGGCTCTTGTGTCCATGGGATTTTCCAGGCAAGAATACTGGAGTGAGTTGCCATTTCCTTCTCCAGGGCATCTTCTTGACCCAGGGATCAAACCTGCATCTCTTGTGTTGACAGGCAGGCTGTCCTCATTAATCGCTTACCACTGAGCCACCTGGGAAGTTCTCAACTAACCACTTAACTCTAGTATAAATGTTAAAAGGACAAGAGTGTTGAAAAATAACTATGGCTAAACTAATTTGTTGACAGATACACAATATAAAAAGACATGAAGTGTTTTGTGACATCAGAAACAAAATGGAGGAGAGTAAAAGCATAAAGTTTTGCATGTGATTGAAGATAAGTGTTATCAAGCATAAAATAGACTCTAGTTTCTATGTTTTATGTAGGTCTCATGATAACTACAAAGCAAAAACCTACAGTAAATTCACAAAAAATACAAAGAAGTCAAAGCATACTTTTCTAGAAAATTATCAGTTCACAAAGGTAGGCCATAAGAGAAGGCTAAAAGAGAAAGAGAAGTACAGAACTACTAGGAACTGACTAAGATGGCATTAGTAGATCTTTACCTATCAATAATTACTCTTAACTGTAAATGAATTATATTCTCCAATTATAAGACACAGAGTGGCAAGTTGAATAAAGAAACAAGACTCAACTATATACTGCCTACAAGAGGCTTATTTCAGCTCTGCTGATATAGGTAGGCTGTCAGTGAAAAGGATGGGAAAAGATACTCTATACAAATGAAAACTGAAGTGGGGAAAGAGTGGGAATAACTATTTTAATATCAGACAAATGGACTTTAAGCCAAAAATGGTAACAGCAGACAAAAAGGCATTATATAATGAAAAAGGGGTCAATTCAACAAGAAGATAAAATAATCATTATGTGCCCAGAATTGGGGCACCTAAATATTTTAAGCAAATACTAACAGATCCAAAGGGAGAAATAGACAACAATACAAATATTAGTAGAGGACTCCAGCACTCTACTTTCAACAATGGATAGATCACCCAGACAGAAAGTCAATAAGGAAATGTTGGAACTGAACTATATTTTAAACCAAATGAGCCAAACAGACATATATATAGAACATTCCACCCAACAACAGATACACATTCTTCTCAAGTGCATGTGGAACATTCTGTAGGATAGATCATACAAGTTACAAAGCAGTTCAGCAAATTTAAGAAGGTTGCAATCATACATAGTATTTTTTCTGACCAGAATGATATGAAACTCAAAATGAATAAGAGGAGGAAAACTGGAAAATTCACAAATAAAGGGAAATAAACTGCATGCTCCTGAACAACCTGTTAGCCAAAGAAGAAATTAAAAGAGAAATAAAATACCTTGAAAGAAGCAAAAGTGGAAACACAGCATACCAAAACGCATGGGATACACCAAAAGCAGTTCTAAGAGGGAAGTATATAGTGATAAACACCTATATTAAGAAAAAGTGAAAGTGAAAGCATTAGTCACTCAGTTGTGTCCAACTCTTTGTGAGCTCATGGACTGTAACCCACGAGGCTCTTCTGTCCATGGAATTCTCCAGGTAAGACTACTGGGATGGACTGCCAGTTTCTTCTCGAGGGGATCTTCCCAACCCAGGCACTAAACCCCAGTCTCCCACATTGCAGCCAGACTCTTTACTGATGGAGTCACCAGGGAAGATCTATTAAGAAAAGGAAAGAGCTCAAATAAACAACCTAACTTTATACCTCTAGGAACTAGAAAAAGAAGAGCAAAGTAAGCCTAAGATTGCAGAAGGAAGGAAATAACAAAGACCAGAGCAGAAATAAATGGGGACCAGGAAAACAACTGAAAGGACCAGTGAAACTGAGAGCTGATATTTTGAAAAGAAAAAATTACTAAACTTTTAGTTAGGCTAACTAAGGGGAAAAAGACTAAAAAAAAAAAAAAAAATCAGAAATGTGAGAGGAGACATCACACTCAAAGAAGTACAAAGGATCCCAAGAAACTACTGTGAACAATTACATGCCAACAAATTAGATTACCTAGAAGAAATGGATGAATTCTTAAAAACATGCAACATACCAAGACTGAATTATGAAGAATCAAAAATCTGAATAGACAAATAATGAGTAGTGAAATTAAGTCATTAGTAAAATACCTCCTAACAAAGAAAAACCAGGACCAGATGGTTTCCCTGGTGAATTCTACTAAACATTTAAAGAAGAATTAATATGCTGACCCTTCTCTAACTTTTCCAAAAAACTGTAGGGGAGGAAACACTCCCTAACTCATTTTACGAACCCAGTATTACCCTGATACCAAAGCCAAATGAAGATACTCTTAAGAAAACTAGAGGTCCATATCCCTGATTAATACAGATATAAATATTCCAAACAAACTGTTAGCAAACTGAATTCAGCAACACATTGGAAGAATCACATACCATGATCAACTGGTTTTACCCTTGGGTCACAAGGGTGGTTCAGCGTAGGTAAATCAATAAATATGATACACCACATTGATAGAATGAAAGATGAAAATTGTAAGATCATCTTAATGCAGAAAAAGTGTTCAACAAAATACAAACATCCTTTCATGATAAAAACTCTCAACAAATTGGGTATAGAAGGAACATACTAATACAGGCCATATATATGACAAGCCCACAGCTAACATCATACTCATGAGTGAAAGGTTGAAAGATTTTCCTTTTTTATGATCAGGAGCAAAGCAAGGGTGCCCACTCTCACCACTCCTATTCAATATAGTCCCAACTGTAGCAGTCAAGGAAGAAAAACAAAAGGCATCCAAATTGGAAAGGAAGAAGTAAAATTGTTCTTGTTTATGATGATATCATTTTATATCATCCTAAAGAAAAGAAAATCCTAAAAATTCCACCAAAAAACTTATTAGAGCTAACCAATGAGTTCAGTAATAAGCCCATGCATATACAGTCAACTAATATGAGGCAAGAGAGCCAAAAAAAAAAAAAAAATGGAGACAGGATGGCCTCTTCAATAAATGGTGCTGGGGAAAAATGGAAAATTGCAGGCAAAAAAATGAAATTGGGCCCCTATTTTATATCACTCATAAAAATTAACTTGAAATAGATTAAACTTTTAACCAATATGACCTGAATGGATAAAACTCCTAAAAGAAAGCATAGAGAGAAAGCTCCTTGACATTGTCTGGCAGTCATGTTTTGGAGATGACACTAAGCAACAAAAGCAAATGTCAGTGGGACTGCATCAAAGTCAAAAGCTTCTGCACAGCAAAAGAAACAGTCAACAAAATGAAAAGGCAACCTATGGAATGGGAGAAAATATTTGCAAATCATATATTTGATAAGGTATTAATATCCAAAATATCTAAGGTACTTACATAATTCAAAAGCAAACATTCCAACTGCCATATGATCCAGCAATTCCACTTCTGGGTATATACACGAAGAAATGAAATCAGAATCTCGAAGTGCTGTCTGCACCCCCACATTCATTGCATCATTTTTGACAAAAGCCAAGACATGGAAACAATCTTCAAGTGTCTGTCCATGGATGAATGGATAAAGAAAATGTGAGATACATATATGTATAAAGAATATCACTCAGACATGAGAAATAAGAAAAGTCTGCCATTTTCAACAGTGTGGATGGACCTTGAGGGCATGGTGCTAAGCAAAGTTAAGTCAGAGAGAAAGACATATTGTATGTCAATTACATATGGAATCTTTAAAAGCCAAAAGACAGAGTATAATGGTGGTTGGCAGAGGTGGAGGAAATGGGGAAATGCTGGTCACATGGTATAAATTTCCAATTCTAAGGTGAACAGGTTCTAGGCATCTAATGTACAGTGTGGTGATTATACTTAACAATACTGTATTTATGTGTTTGAAAGCTGCTGAGAGAGTGGCTCTTAAATGTTCTTCACCCCTCAAAATGAATGGTAATTATGTAAGGTGATGGAGGTATTAACTAACCTTGCCATGGAATCCTTTCACAATATGTGTGTATCAAATGCCAACACATTGTACACCTTAAACTTATACAATATATGTCAAACATAGCTCAGTAAAACTGTGAAAGAAAAGCATCTTGATTGCAAAGGAGGAAGTATTCTTCCTTTCACATCTCTGTTCACAGATGATATGGTATTATTCGTAGAAAATCCTAAGGGAATTCATGAAAAAACAGCTAATAAATTTAGGAAAGTTGCAGGATGCAAGATCACCACACAAAAATCAGGTGTGTTTTTTATATTAGCAGTGAACACTGTGAAAATATAATTAGGAAAGCAATTTTATTTGCAGTAGCATAAAAAAAAATAGTTATGAGTAAATTTAACCAGGAGAAGGGAATGGCAAACCACTTCAGTATTCTTGCCTTGAGAACCCCATGAACAGTATGAAAAGGCAAGAAGATATGACACTGAAAGATATGCTGCTGGAGAAGAGTGCAGAAATAGCTCCAGAAAGAATGAAGACACTGAGCCAAAGCAAAAACAACAGCCAGCTGTGGATGTGACTGGTGATGGAAGTAAAGTCCAATGCTGTAAAGAACAATATTGCATAGGAACCCAAAATGTTAGGTCCATGAAACAAGGTAAATTGGCAGTGGTCAAACAGGAGATGGCAAGAGTGAACATCGGCATTTTAGGAATCAGTGATTTAAAATGGACCATAATGGGTGAATTTAATTCAGGTAACCATTATATCTACTACTGTGGGGAAGAATCCCTTAGAAGAAATGGAGTAGCCCCCATAGTCAACAGAAGAGTCTGAAATGCAGTACTTGGGTGCAGTCTCAAAAACGACAGAGTGATCTCTGTTCGTTTCCAAGGCAAACCATTCAATATCACAGTAACCAAGTCTATGCCCCCACCACTAATGCCAAAGAAGCTGAAGTTGAATGGTTCTGTGAAGACCTACAAGACCTTCTAGTTCAGTTCAGTTCAGTCGCTCGCTCGTGTCCAACTCTTTGCGTCCCCATGGACTGCAGCATGCCAGGCCTCCCTGAAGATGTCCTTTTCATCATAGGGGACTGGAATACAAATGTAGGACGTCAAGAGATACCTGGAGTAACAGGCAAGTTTGGCCTTGGAGTATAAAATGAAGCAGGGCAAAGGCTTAACAGAGTTTTGCAAAGAGAGTGCACTGGTCATAGCAAACACCCTCTTCCAACACACAAGAGAAGACTCTACACATGGACATCACTAGGTGGTCAATACTGAGATCAGATTGATTATATTCTTTGCAGCCAAAGATGGAGAAGCTCTATACAATCAGCAAAAACAAGACTGGGAGCTGACTGTGGCTCAGATCATGAACTCCATATTGCAAAATTCAGGCTTAAATTGAAGAAAGTAGGGAAAACTACTAGACCATTCAGGTATGACCTAAATCAGATCCCTTACAGTTATACAGTGGGAGTGACAAATAGATTCAAGGAATTAGATCTGATAGAGTGCCTGAAGAGTTATGGACGGAGGTCATGACATTGTACAGGAGGTAGTGATCAAGACCATCCCCAAGAAAAAGAAATGCAAAAAGGCAAATTGGTTGTCTGAAGAGGCCTTGCAAATAGCTGAGAAAAGAAGCAGAAGTCAAAGGAGAAAAGGAAAGATATATACATCTGAATGCAGAGTTACAAAGAATAGCAAGGAGAGATAAGAAAGGCTTTCTAAGTGATCAGTGCAAAGAAATAGAGGAAAACAATAGAATGAGAAAGACTACAAATCTCCAAGAAAATTAGAGATACCAAGGGAACATTGCATGCAAAGATGGGCACAATAAAGGACACAAATGGTATGGATCTAACAGAAGCAGAAGATATTAAGAAGAGGTGGCAAGAATACCCAGAAGAACTATATAAAAAAAGATCATGACCCAGACAGCCACGATGGTGTGACCACCCACCTAGAGCCAGACATCCTGGAATGCGAAGTCAAGTGGGCTTTAGGAAGCATCACTACGAACAAACCTAGTGGAAGTGATGGAATTCCAGTTGAGCTACTTCAAATCCTAAAAGATGATGCTGTGAAAGTGCTGCATTCAGTACACCAGCAAATTTGGTAAACTCAGCAGTGGCCACAGGACTGGAAACGGTCAGTTTTCATTCCAATTCCAAAGAAAGGCAATGCCAAAGAATGTTCAAACTACTGTACAACTGCTCTCATTTCACACGCTAGCAAAGTAGTGCTCAAAATTCTCCAAGCCAGGCTTTAACAGTACATAAACCAAGAACTTCAGATGTTCAAGCTGGATCTAGAAAAGGCAGAGGAACCAGAGATCAAATTGCCAACATCCGTTGAATCATCGAAAAAATGAGAGTTCCAGAAAAACATCTACTTCTGCTTTATTGACTAAGCCAAAGCCTTTGACTGTGTTGATCATAACAAACCATGGAAAATTTTTCAAGAGATGGGACTATCAGACCACCTTACCTGCCTCCTGAGAAATCTGTATGCAGGTCAAGAAGCAACTGTTAGAACTGGACATGGAACAACAGACTGGTCCCAGATTGGGAGAGGACATGTACCTTATTACCTCCTTTGTAAGTTTTCTCTGAACTAATCTGCTATCGTAAAATTTTAAATCTTTTGCTCAAAAGAGTAGATATGACTATTTCATTCCAGAGCTAAATAAAATCACTCAAGGAAATAATTTCTGTTTGGGATCATCTACATGGCTATGAGTCCACCTTGTCTTCTGGTAAATTCTTATTTATCCTTGAAAATACATATGCCACTGAAGGCTTCTCCAACCCTGTTTTTAGTCCATCCCAGGTAATTAATAACTCTCTTTTATGCCACTATTAGGCAAAATTATTAGGGATGGTTTTTCATTGTACCATTTAACTGTGTTATATTGACTTCTTTGTCTGCTCCACTGGACTCTGATTCCTTGAAGACCTAGACTGCACCTCATTCTTGTCTGTATTTCCAGTGCCCAGATAGTGCTCATAGGTGACTGGCATATAGTAAGTGTATGTTAGATGCTTGTTGAGTAGAGAGAGCTGTTACACAAAAAGATTGGTGTTATAATACATATACTTTGGTTTTTGATTTGCATTATATAATCATAATATAATGCACAAGACAGATCTTGAGATCTCTTAATCACCAGGATGTAGGCCTTTGGAAGCTCAAATGTAGATTAAGGGAGAGGGTATATTAAATTTTTACTCCTTACATGGGAATCTAGTGCATCACTATGTGTTTTATAAGTACTTAAATATTTGTTTCATGGATTATTTAGATTGCTTGAGAAGAGGTCTGGGCCTAAGCAAAGGGGAAAATGTGTTTCTAAAGGTGATTTAATACTGTATCCACCCTATTTTTAAAATTATTTTTTGGCTGCACTGGCTCTGCCTTGCAGTGCATGGGCTTCGTCTAGTTGCGGCACACAGGGGCTTCTCTTGTGGAGCATGGGCTTCTTGCTGCAGGACATGGGCTTAGTTGCCCTGAGGGATGTGAGATCTTAGTTTCCTGATGAGGGATCAAACCTGCATCCTCTGTATTGGAAGGCAGATTCCTATCCACTGGACCACCAGGGAAGTCCCTGTATCCATTCTATTAAGGAAGGTGAGGTGTCCCTACATTTCTCTAAGCATGAGTGAAATAGCCATTGGTCTTGTGTTATTTACGCAGGATCTAAGTTTGGAAACAAAGACTTAAACTAAATGTCCTCTCTGGAAAACTCTCTCTTTGGACAGGATTTGTTCTTAGAATTATTTTGTTAATTAATACATTTTCTGTTATAGCTGCATGGCTTTGAAAGCACAGAAGAGATTGTCATCTTTCTTTTCCTTAGCAATCATAGACTACGTTGACTATTTGTCTTTATTCTCTTTTAGGAACCTAAATTCCAAGATGGAAAGGAGTCAGAGCTGCAGTGACACTGGTCAGGACAGAGCAAAGAACAGACTCAGAGCAGCCCCAACCAGCAAAGCCAAGGTAGACCCCAGACACAGGCTTCTCGTCCCATCCCATAACTCCTGCACATGGCCACAAAAGAACGATTTCAGATGAGAAGAGGCACAATGGATCCTAGGCAAACTTATTATGTTGGAGAATTTTACAAAACAGATGTGAAGGAAGAGAGTTTGAATTAGTAGCAAGATAGGTATAATGAGAGCCCCTAGAAAAATCTTAAAAATTCTAGATGAAGTTTTTTCCATAAAGATTTTCAATCTCATTATTTGTTTCATGTGTAGGAATTTCTGTAAATGGTGGGTGCACTCTAAATTAGGGATTTTCTACATTTCTTAGACTTCTATCACCCTTTATCTCTTTTCTTATCCTTCTCTACCCCTCTACCATCAAGAAGGAATGATGAAGAAAAAATAAATATATATGTATACATAATCTTTTTAATCTCTTTTAGGTCACAACCATGACCCCCACCTCCAACCCCATCATTGGCGTTCTCTTGTCCACCCAAAACAACCGCTGTCTCTCAGCCCCTGACTTAACCGTTGAAAAGCGCCTGCCCTTCAGCTCCCTGTCATCCTTGGCTTCCTTACATAAGCCAGAACGCTCTATCAGCCCTGAGAGTAACGACAGCATCTCAGAAGAACTAAACCATTTCAAGCCCATTGTCTGCTCACCGTGCACTCCTCCCAAGAGGCTCCCTGATGGCCGTGTACTGAGTCCCCTCATCATCAAATCAACACCCCGCAACCTAAACAGAAGCCTGCAGAAGCAGACTTCTTATGAGGCTAGTCCACGGATCCTCAAAAAGTGGGAGCAGATTTTTCAGGAGCGGCAGATCAAAAAGACCCTTTCAAAAGCCACCCTCACCTCCCTGGCTCCAGAAACGGGGGACGACCTACTGGTCCCTGAAGTTACCCGGTCTGGCGAGGAGACGCCCCTTCCGGCTTTAAATACAAGACTGCCCGGTGGGCGAGTCCTCTCTGCGTGTGCAGGACCTGCCGCCCCCGACCTTGGCTATCCCTCCTCCGTTAGTCAGACCAAAGCAGAACAGGGCAGTGACCGTGAAAAGAACACTGAAACCCCACTGGAAACCTGCTGCTCTTCGGAACTCCCAGTGGGGGCCAGTGGGGCTTCTTTGGAGAGAGAGCAGTTGGAAAGGTCAGGGTCATCCCCAGATGCCAAGATAGATAAAACCTGTATAACAGCAACTATGAAAATCTCGGCAGTTAACTCAGTGCTACCTAAAAACAGTGTTCTAGGTGGGGTCCTCAAAACAAAGAAACAGCTGAAATCAGTGAATCATTTTGATCTGCCTAATGGTGTTCTGGTAGACAGCCTAGGTGAGGAGCCACTTCCTTCCTTGCGTCGGGGCAGGAAAAGACGCTGTAAGACCAAGCACTTGGAACAAAATGGCTCCCTTAAGAAACTGCGACAAAGCAGTGGTGAGGTGGGTCTGGCCCCAGCAGACCCAGTGCTGCGAGAGATGGAACAGAAACTGCAGCAAGAGGAAGAGGACCGGCAGCTGGCTCTGCAGTTGCAGCGCATGTTTGACAACGAGAGGCGGACTGTGAGTCGGCGAAAAGGAAGCGTGGATCAGTATCTCCTGCGATCCAGTAGCATGGCCGGGGCCAAGTAGCACCTGATGAACAGTGTTACCTGTTTTTCTCAGAGGTCTTTGGGCTTGATCATTTACCCTGAAGAAATGAGTGTTCTCACTTTGGGTTTCTTTTAATGGCAAAACACTGTCAAATACGATTCTGAGAGGTTTCGGGGCCTTTGTAGACTATATCTAAGGGAGCTCTATCTCTGCCTCCTTGTGACGCAGGCCAGAAGCACTCCTCACTCTCTAGGGTGGCCCACCCCTTAGGGCATCCAGGCCAAATCTGGCAGCACCTGCTTGGCATGAGATTCAGGAGCAGAGCGGCCAGGGTTAGATGGCAGAGGAGAAAGGGGATGCCTTCTTACATTGATAGACCTCCTGACTTCTTTCAGCAGGTGGTGTTTTAAATCAGCCTTGCAGATAAAAATTAGTTCCATCTTTTTTTTTCCCCCCCAAAAAGTGCAACAGTGTAGTTCTTTGGCAGATCCAAAAAGATTGTGTTTCCCCTTACCTTTGCTTCAAGTAAATATACCTAATGAAATCAGTTTTTATGCTTCTACAAAAGTTAATTTACATTCCGTGTTTAAAAAAATAACATTTGATTAGTACTATATAGTTGACAGACCACATTCATAGTCATTGTTTAATTTGGTCTTTTCAGGAGACCTCACATGTAAGTGGTATTAGCCCCCGTTTTTGATGATGAAACTGCATTGCAGATGTTCAGGTTCTGTCAACTACTAAAGGCATACATAGCCCAGACTGATTGCTGGGTCTCCCGACAACAAATCCCATGGATTTTTTCCACACTTAAGAGGTTGCCATAATGGACAGCGATCCAAGGACATACCAGGGGAGCCTAAGAGAAAGCTGGCTGGGCTTTGAATATTGATTGTGCAAAATCCACATGCAGGTAATTGAGATTGACTGAAGTGTAAGCATATACTGTACAGTTATCCACCTCCCTCCAGTTTACAGCCTTCTGTTTTCCTGGGGTTCCACTCTGTTAGATAAACTATGATTGGACCTCATTATTACTCTCCTTGTGGACAAGAGTTATCTGCAGCGTTGTTCTAAAATCCAAAAAATTTGCCCAGAAGTCAGGCAAGAACAGCACTGAGACTCCCTACTGTGGAAACACCGTGTCTAGCTGGATGCAGCTGGTCAATTCAGTCCCATGGACCTTTGGGGTTTATTTTCCTTAGCAGGTGACACCATGTGTCTTTTGCATCTCTGGTGGTGCTTGGTGCTTCTGCCCATCTGGGCTCATTGAGAGTAGGGATTAAGATAGGATTTTAGGGAATCTGGTGGGCTGTCATTCCCTGTGCATGTTTGAGCTGTTACTATAAAGTCATGTGACTGGCATTTTAACAAACCTTTCAGATCTTATATCTTATATATCCCAGTGTACATTGTCCCCCTCAGGTGGCCTCAGTTGGATGCTGCACAGTTTTTCCAATGATGTTGTCATTGGTGAAAACATTTCTGGAACTGTCCTCAAAGTCTAGAGACATCTAGACATCTAATATTCAAACTGGAAAGGATGTTAATGGTTGTCTATTCCAGCTTCTTCCTCTTACTAAGGCAGAAGCGAAGGTCCAGAACAATGACTCTCATCCAGATCACAAAGGATTTACTGTATCACCTACTTTTTATTCTTCTCAGAAGATTTGCCTCCCTTCTTCTCAGCAAATATTTAATCTTTGTGTTATAGAAAAGAGAATTTTAATTTGAAACTAGTCAGAAGCTATAGGAAACCTTTGGAAGAGAAAGTAGGTTATCAAGAGGGTTTGGAGTCAGAAATGAGGTGCAGCTGTAAAGCAGGCAGAGCCGTTTTCTTGGGCAACGCATACACAATTCCCAGAGGAGTTCCAGAGGTGCCTGAAGTACCTGCGTAATCACTGAGATATGTGGGACCTCCTCAGTGACACTTTGGGGGGCGTGTCACTCACCTGAATATATGTGCTCTGTGTGTCTGTGCATGCACACGTGCAGATGTGTGTTTTGAAAACATGCACCAGTCTCAATACTTCATCTGCATACCATTTCAGTTTTAGGTCCTCCCAGCAACATGGGCCCCCCAAAAGCTGCTGGAGGGCATACTGGTGCCCAGGATAGAAAAGCTGACGGTAGTCTGTAGAGGACAGGGAGGGTGACTTACTAAATGCCCTCAGAGAAGACGTCAGTTACTGCCATTTCATGGAGTTCCTTTTCGATCTTAGTAAATGTTATTGGAAGGCTAGTCTCATTGGTAGTAGCAAAGACACTTATTTTTCCACTTGTCACCTTTTTCAGTTATCTCCGATAATTTGAAAAACACTTTTCAGTTGGAGCTAATTTTAGTTTTTGGAAAAAAGATGAATATTTTTAATAGAAAAGATATATATTTTAAATATTTCCCCAAAGTAATACTTTCAAGAAATTGCTTAGTAGTAGCAACAAGTTTTAGCATCAGGTTGCAGAGTGAAAATTTGTTATGTGAATATTCCACAAGCTGAATCCAGTTTAGTGACCACCTACTGTGGAGCCTTGAATGGTACTGACAGTTGTTTCCAGACTTCCAGCTGAGCAGCAGTCCTTCAAATATAGGCAAAGTAGTTTAGGCTAAGGAAGGATGAGGTTTAATCTTTCATCTTCCTGGCTTTGGAGAAGGGTAAAACCACTAAGATATTATCTGTATTTTAACATGCTTCCCATACTTAACTACTAAAACCTGAACACTTCTTTCTGAAAGAATTCCCCTCCCCTGTTGCTGAATTGTGAAGTTGGTCACAAATGAAATTGTTGACATGAATTCTTGAGAGGAAAAAAAAAGACACGGAAGGAAAACAGAACGATGGGGAGGGTTTGTGAGCTAGAATGAAAGATAAGCTATCTCACAAAACAAACATTTCTCACAAATCATTGGAATCTGCTTCACCATAGAAATTTCCCATGTTCTGTTTACTCTGTTCCTTGTGTATATGCATTGTGTTTTTTATTAAAGGGGAAGTTATGAGAGGTTGGAAGATGGAGGTCATTCTAATGGGAAATCCAAGAAACGTGGTTCCTGAGAACGGGGCTTGAAGCCCTTTTTTTAACAAGTCGGAAAGATACTTTGGCAACATGTTCATGATCCATTGATTGTATCTGCTGGAAGAAGTTATCTGGGCCTGTTGGGTTGATGTCAAGTTTGGGGATTATGTATCCAGCCCCTGGCCCCTTTCATATAATTGCCTCTTTTTAGAAGGTTGATTCTTCTTGGCTGAAGCTTCCCAAGAAAACCTTTTGTAAATGGCTTCATTTATTTTTTTAAATGGAATCTTTAAATTTTTGCCTGGAGGAAGCACTAGTGATGAATGCCTTCTGTGTTTTTTGTTGTTGTTGTTCATTTTCTCTTAAAGAAAAATGCCCTTAAGAGATTAAAGCTGCTTAATTAATTGCTATGTGATTACAAACTGACTAACATGGAAAGCTGCCACTAGCTTGACTAGTGAAGCTGATGACCGAAGGCTGTGCTGCTCATCCTTTTTGTTCCATTTGACAGATATTTCCTGAGTTTCGAACTTTTGCCAACCCTGTGCTGGGTCATGGATATAAAGAAGGCAAGGACAGTCCATGCTCTTGAACTCAGTGTCTCCTGGAATGTATTTGAATGTATGTGTGGCTGGAGAGTTCGTTAATGGTTTCATGAAGGGCCATAGTGATGATCTTGGATGGCCCATTCAAGGTACCACCATCCAGCATCCTTGGACATTTTAGATACCCCCATCAGTTCTGTGAACTTGACTGCAATATTGCTTTCTGTTTCTGAAGTACTTTTACCAGAGGAGAATGATCTTTCTCCTCCCACGATTCTAGGACAATTATAGTTCTCTAGCAGCTGCTTTTAGCATAAAGCCCTGAGAAATGAGGAAGGTTGTGGACCACTGACATGGTCAGAGGAGGCTCCAGATCTCAACTTAGCAACCTACCAACCTCTCCATGAACCAGACCTCTCACCAAAGCTGGCAGCAACTTGGGATTCTTTTCCTTTTTCCTTCATGGCTTTCCATTGAGATGGAAGGCCAGCTGGTGAGGAGGAGAAGAAAAATGAAGGCTGGATCATAATCACGAAATGTTATATAGCTGGAATGGGCATGGGAATTACCAAAGTCACACTATCCCACCTGATGCCCTCCTTTTCTTTAAGAAACAAGGAACTTGGGGTTCAGTGCCCTGTGTCATATTTTGTACTGTGGTTATCTAGGGTCTGAATGAATAGTCCTCTAAGCTGCACACACACGAAATTTGATAATGAAGGAGATATCCAAATGATTATTTTAACAGCTTTTTCCTGCTTTTTTTCAGATAGAATTAAAATGTATCCACATCCCTTGAATACACACCCAGGTAGGGAAAACCCCGCATAGTGAGAGTAATGTGAACGTGAAATCTTGGGAAGTGATATATTTTGATTGAACAGCCTGTCGTTTTTAACTACCAGGGATTAGAGCCCAGTCAGCCCTTCATTTTTCTTTGAAAATCAAAAATTCCATAGGGACTTAATTTTTCTTGGCCAGCCATTTCTTATCAACCCACAGATTGGTCATTTGGCTTGCCTTTTAGAAGTAAATATAGCTGCTTATGTTGTGACTCAATGAGAATGACTTATTGTGCCAATGAGAAAGCAGGTCTGCGTTTTATTTTTATTTTTTGAGGGGTGGGATTCTAGGAAAAGAGGCTGCTGAATAGACTTTCCTCCAAAGATGATCCAGAAATGCATCTTGACACACGTCATCCACAGTAAGATACATATATAGAAGTCTTCAGTTTAGAAACTGGTTATATTGGATGAAGGAAAAGTGCCAAGACTGAATGTACACATTGTTCTATGTATTATCAGTACTTTTTTCCTAAGAAAAATATTTACACACTTTGCTTTGTGAGTAAATGCTTCCTTAATGCCTTGTCTCAGCAGTTGTGGGAGGCAATCTCAAACTGGGGTGCCTCCCTTTCTACCTTTTCTGGGGTCTTAAGTCAAGAACTAGTTGGACAAAGCCAAGGCAAGGCCAGGCTTCTTTTTCTTCCTTTCCTCTCATTTAATAAAGGGTAAAAATAGGGAGTGTACTCCTCAAAGATCAAGCCATTAGAGCTCAAGAGCAGCTTTTGGGCCCTGGCTCCAGATGGTGGCAGATCCTCCCTTGTTGGCTCTGCCCTCTCCCGACACTGTGCCACCAGTGGGGGCAGGGACTCTTGTTCAGTGGTTCAACCCTTAACCTCCAGCAGAACCTTAAAAGTTCCAGTGAGAATGGATAATTATGTAAGGGAAATATGATTGTCTCAAGTGCCAACTAATGGATTTTCTTGTCTGTGTGTGACTGATGTACTATTTATTTGTTCTTAATTCTTCATACAGTTATCCTTAAGGTCTTATCCCCTTCCGCCCAGAAAGAAAATGGTTTGGATTTTTGTTTTATTCAACCTGCTGTCTGCAGTAGAGTACAGAAGGAGCCTAGATCCTTGGCATTGCCACTGCTAGGTGCCTCCTCTCCAGATCTTCAAAAAGAGCATTTTGACAAAGAGGACTCAGAACAGGGCATGCCTGTCAGGAATGCTTCTGCCCACACAGGACCAAATGGGATGATGTGTTATTTCAATAGTACTAAAGTGCATTCCTCAATGTCGGTTTGCCAGGTTGAGGAGAGGCCCAAGTTGAGAATATAGTAAAGCAAACTCATGAATGTTCTGATTCTAGTCAAAGTCTTACCGCTGGAGAGCAATCTCAGGCAAATCTGAGCTAAGTGTAGACTGTATAGTATATGAGTTCTGGTGCCATTTTTGCTCTAGATGATGCCCCATATTGGAATGTCTTGCTTCAGCATTCAAAATGATAGGAAAACCAGTTTATTCAGATAGTATCCATGTGGAATAACAGATAAGAGCATCTGATCTAGACAAGTATAGCCTTTTCAGGATAGCCTCATACGGGTAAAGGACTGGTCTGACTGGGCAGAAAGAGCAGATATGCTCTGGGCCAAAAAGCAGAGTTAGGGTTACTGAGGGACTTGGGCAGATGCTTAGCCTGATGCCTTTGGAGGGAATGAGCTCCCTGTCACTAGATGTGCAAGCACAAACTGAGTGATCTGCTGGGGAGACGGCAAGAGACTTCCTGCCTTGAAGCTGGGACAGGATGGTCTCAGGAGCCCTTCACGCCTGTGAGCTTATGATTTGATAGGTGTTTCTGGCTGACGGGAGCATCCCAGATCTCCTGAATTCTAACCTAGTGAGGTTTACAGCGTGAATGTTGGGGGGATTCTCTTTCCTAACATTAGCAGAAGGGTGGTTTTGGGCCTGGGCGATCCAATGTGGCAATTCAGCAACAGGCCCCAGCACAGGAGTGCGGTGGAGGGTAGCACTGTAGGTATTACCTGAACCGGTCCAGGCGCCTGTGTGAATGAGATGTAACCAACTTCGTAACTTGGTGTGTCTGTGAGAATGTGTGATCGTGCATGAGACTGTCTGAACTTGAATGTGTACGTCCGGTATGACACAGCTTGGTGTAAATATGTATCTGGCCCCGTCTGTGGCTGTGGTTGAGTATGATAACATGTGGACACGTGTGTCCTAATAGTCTCACACTCAGGATGCAGCACACGCTGTCCCACAGACCTGTGGTGACCAGACGACTTGTGGGAGCCCCTTAACTACGCCTTAGGTTGTGAGCCTTAGTGCCTTGCCGAGGAGCCTTCATTTCTATGCCGCTGCTTCCTGGACCCTGGAACTATAGGCCTGCCCCAGGTCTGAACTGTAGGCACCTCTAGGAGAGCAGCTTAAGGAGCAGTCGTTGGCCGGGTGACTAGGTCACGTCCAGCACTGGTCCCCAAGCGCACTCTCCAGAATTCAGCCCCAGTGGCCTCCTCCTGACCCTCCTCTGCAGTAGATGCAGAGTACTGTGCACGCACAAGAGCGGAGCAACCCTTTAGGCTGCCCTGACCACGACTAGCTGGCTTACCCTGCGTCCAGGCTGACGCTGCACAGTCCATAGTCCACAATCCAGTTTTAGAGCCACATCCCACTGTACTTGCATGTGTGACTTTGGTTTACATCCTGGATTAGAAGACCTTGGGAAAGTCCATGTAAGCCCGTCCCTCAACTTGTCCCAACTTTGTGGTGATGTCCATCTAACAAGGAAATCCCCAGTCCTCTCTCCTCCCTTCCATTTGCCCTCACAGTGGAAAAGGCTACCCCACAGAGAGAGCCTCAAGGACTTCAAGGTCCTAGAGGCCTCAGTTTTGCACCTGAGCCTTGCTCCCAACACAGACACACACTATTGGACCTGTCCCCGTCCCCCCCCCCCCCAACACGTACTTGGCTGGTACACACACAAGGCTGTGGGCAAGTTAACTTCTCTGAGCCTTACAGTCTGTGCTGCTTTTCTGTTTCATCAACCATTTTGTGTCTTAGCGCTTACCCCAGCTCTGTGGGATTACAGCGTTATCACCTGTGTGACCCAGGCAGGTTTCCCATGGTACTCTTAAGGATGTGTATCAGCTGGGGTTTCTTTCCCACAACAGAACGACCTGGCTCAGGCTCCAAAAAAGGAATGAGGGCTACCTTGCTCTATGCACTCACTCTTTATTGCTGGTGGACAAGGTGCTGATTCCTGCCTGGCCCAGGAAGGGGAGGTCCTGACCAGCTCCCCACTCTCTGTGGCCAGCAAGCAAGGCTGAGCAGAACTCGGAGACCCGAGCCCATCTCAAGGAGTGATCAAGGGTGTGGCACCCTTGTGAAGGGTGCAGGGCACAGGCTACTTGGCACCCATGGCCCCGTGCACAGCCCTAGCCTTTCAAGTCACTGGCTGTGGGCTCCTGGTAGAATTCATCCATGAATTCGAGGAAGTGGCCCAACTTAGGCTGGCTTCCCTTCAGTGCTGGGTGGGCCTGGGATGGTGCTGTGGCCCCAAACACTGACCGCAGCGAGCAGCGCACCAGCCGCCGGTAGCGCGCACGGAACTCCTTCAGCAGCTTTTTGGCCTCCAGGAACTGCTTCTGGTTCACCAGTCGCTGCTCTGTCCGCTGGTGCAGGACGGCTCCTGTAGGGAGAAAAGCCAGGAGGGACACCCAGGTCACCTGGGGTCCCACCTATCCCAGAGCAGCAGGGACTGGGTCTAGAGCTCCCCCATAAAGAGGGATGGAGTGGGAAGAGGATGTTGAG
Source organism: Antilocapra americana (assembly GCA_007570785.1). Taxonomy (NCBI): domain Eukaryota; kingdom Metazoa; phylum Chordata; class Mammalia; order Artiodactyla; family Antilocapridae; genus Antilocapra; species Antilocapra americana. Next base: position 726,341 of record ML663009.1, on the reverse strand, counting down.
GGCCTGAAAACAGTCTCTCCAGCCTGGGCACTAGAAGGCCAGAGGGATCGCCTTCTGAATCTGTCTCAAGCCGTTGGTAACATGCTGTGTGACTTCAGGCAGCTCTCTGCCACACTCAGGCTCAGTTCCTCCATCTGCACACAGGAAGGTCGGGCTGATGCTCTAAAGGGCTCTTCCTGCTCAGACACAAGCCCTCTGCCTTATCCCAGCAGGGGAGTAAATGTCTAGACCTCAGAGCCTGGCTGATGAGGAGGGGGGGCCTGAGCCATACCTAGTGGCGCCTCTGTAATGTTCTGGGTGTCCCGCATGCGAACGAGGATGTCATCCAGCAGCTGGGCTCGAGTCTTCCGTGGAGGTGGAACAGGGATCCTCTGGGTCTGACAGGTGACAGAGCAGAGTGTTAGCACAGGCTCAGACTTCTGTGGCCTCACTTCCTCATACAGTTGCAACGACAGGCAGGGCAGAACCAGGGGCACTAGGGAAAAGCATGGCTCTTGAAGGTCCCAAGGGACAGCCATTTCTGTCCCTTAGGGTCCCCAGGGGAAGTTTACCTGCACAGTGAGGTAGACGCTTACCCGCTTCTCCTTGGGAACATAGTGTTTCTGCAGAGTATCCAGCCTGGGCTTGCTGGAGCGGTACACGAGCGGGTGTTTCAACATGTGCTGCAAGGCCTGTGCATTCTTCTGGATTCCTAGGCCGAAAGGACAAGGTTGAGTCAAGGCACGTCCCCCTCCTCCTGGACGCCTCCCCTGACTTCTTCATTCCCCATTTCATAGCAGCCCTCAGTAAAAGGATGGGGGGTGCCAAGAAGACCCTTTCTAGCTAAGAAGACACTGTTCCCATATCCTGGCCTGATCTGTTGTGGTGCCAGAGGTGCCATTATTCAGTGAATATTTGTATCACTGAACAGGTCCTAATGGAAAAAGAGCACAAGAGTGGGGAAAGGTAACCCATTAACCTCGGAGGGTTACACTGCAGAGACTGACACCCACAAGAGCGCAGCTGAGCACCAGTACAAAACACATCAGTTCAAAATAAAGGTGGGAGAAGATGCTGCCTCCCTTGTCTCAAACCAAACAGGATTTTGGATGTTCATTTTGGGGATTAACTGGGCTGGGGAGGACCCAGGGGGTCTGACTAGTCTGGGCGATTGTTCATTAAACCCTTCCTGGAGAGACTTCCAATGAAAGCAGTTAGGTTCAGAATGGCTGGAATCTCTGAACAGCTGTGATTCTCTCAAAGCCAATGAAGGTCCAGGGGTCCTGACAAGTAGGGCTCTAAACCAGGGCACTCCCAGGGGCACTTTGACAGACATTCAGATGGAAAATAGCACTCTGGCCTGGAAAAGAGTCTTGGCACCAGCTCTGGCTTTGCCCTGACTTGCTCTGGGTCACGGAGAGGGCTCCCTGCCCTAGAGACGTTCTCCTCACATACCTTTTGGCTCAACGAAGGTGGGGTCAGGCTTGGCTGTCAGCAGCTCCTCATAGCCACGGTACTTCCTGGGAAAAGAGGCAGATGGGGGCTTCTTCTGAGTCCTCTTTGCCTCTCTGGGTGCTGTGGATGATGGTCTTTGGTCTTTCTCCTTTGTCTCTGAATCATCCCTCTGGAAGATGGAGGAAGATAACCCACTGACCTGTGCCCAAGAAAGAAAAGAAAATGCATTCTATTAACACCTCTGAGCTCTGTGTGGGTCCCCATGCTGGATGCTGTTAAGGGTAAGAACCAAGCCTGGGGTGAGAGGAGGCAGCCGTGAAAACAGACAATGACCATACACAGATAAATGCTGTAACAGAGGGGAGCACAAAGGTGCTGGGTGAGCCACAGAAAGCTCTGAAACTGCCTAGGAGGCCAGGAAGCTTCCTGGAGGGATTGTTACCTTAGCCCGAGCTAAATCTTGAAGAACCAGGAGAGCCATTCCCAGGCTGGGATTGGGGAATGGTCTGCAAGTAATGAGAAGGGAGGACCGTGATTTGTCCCCATGCCTGTCCCTAACAGTAGCCTTGGATCAGTGGGGGGCTGCAAACTCCCAGAAGGGGCTTGCAGGCCCTGCCAAGGGTACTGCTTCCTGGTTTCCAGATCTGCCTTCTGCTTAGTTTTAGTTGCCTTATAGTAGTTCAGCCATCTAAGGGTTGGACAGGAACCCATGGGAGCTGGGAACAAGTGGGCAGGAGCAGGTGGGGTCCAGGCACCTGGGTCAAGAAGATGGACTCTGTGCTCTTGGTGTCCTCATCTGACAGGTGGTCTGGGCTGAGGCGGCCAGCAGCATCGCTCCGGTGGGATGTCTCCTCACTATGCACAGTGGAGTTGGAGCAAATGGGAGGCAGTGGCACGAAGGTCCGGTGGGGCATGGGAAGGCCCCCCAGGCCCTCGATGGGCATCTCTCGCTCCACAGAAATGGTTTTGGTGGCAGGCGGCTCCTTAGTCAGCTCTGCCTCTGATGCCCGCATCTCCTTTGAGGAAGACTTGATCATCATGGATGGGTGGTCGAGAATCATAGGCTGCTTTGGCACCTTGGGAACCTGAGTTTTCACCTGTCATGGGAGAAGGGCTGAATTGGTCTGCTTCCTAGTCAGAATCTCTCCTCCTGGACATCAGCAGCCTAAGGCGAACCAGTATAGTGGTCAAAGCACTGGGGTAGGTCTCATGGGGAGGGAAGGGACAAAAATCACACTTAGTGGGCATCTACAATGTGCCCTGTACATGACATGTTATGTTTTATTTACACCTCCAAACTACCAAGTGAATAAACGTCCTCATTTTATAAATAAGGAAATGGGGGCTCAGAGAGGTAAAATGACTTGTTCAAAGTCACAGAGTTACTCAGTGGCAGAAGCTCCAGGCCTCATTCTGGATCCCTGACTGTATCACTCTGCCTTTCAGTAGCGTCATTCCTCTGACCAAGGTGTCCCGCAGTGCCCACAACTTTCCTCAGGGACTCCTAGGAAGGCCTGGGGGAGACAGTCCCACATTTTCTAGAAGGTGGCAGCACCAGACCCCTATCAGGGTGCCAGTGATGCACCTTATATAAAGACCTGTAAGGCAAATCTCTCTCAGGGTTTAGACCCAAGGGAATAACTGTTTTACCTCTCCTGGGTATATCTGTATGTCGTACAGTGAGGGAAGGGGTAGACAAAACTGCTACTACAAACCTAACAGAAGGATCCCAGGCATTGTGGGTGGGAGTGGCTCTACTGCCAGGCTGATCTGCAGCATTAAAATAGGCTCCATTCCCTCTGGGCCTGGGGATCCTGCCTTTGAAGCCTTACCTTCCGAGAGTCCTTCCGAGGCATCAAAATGTGATGCTTAGCCTTTACTATCTTCCTTCGAATTAAGTGGATTCCCAGACGCTCCTGGAGGAAGCTTTTTAGCAGTGGTGGGACTCCTGGAGCCATGATGGGAAAATAAGATTATTTTGTTAGCTAACATTTACTGGGGGCTTCTATGTGCCAGGCACTGTTTATGTACATGTATATAACCTTACTTAAATCTCACACCAGCCCTAGGAGGTAGAAACCTACATTATGCCTATTTGACAGATGAGGAAACTGAGGCACAGACAGGTTAAGGAATTTGCCTGAGGCAATGAAGACCGTGTAGAGCAGAGATTAGAATACCCTAGTGTCACTCCAGAGACCCAGGACTCTAAAATGCCTCCAGCTGCTGCATCTTGGACAGTGGGTTCCACTACTGACGTGGGAGCTGCAGCACTCAGTGGGCCCTGGGAGGGGAGGGCTCTGCAGCTCAGCCTCACGCTCCTCCCCAGCAGGGAAGTGGGGAGTGAGGTCGCAGCAGACTTTTCCCACAGAGCAGAGTGTCATTATGGAGCTCACACAGGACCTAGGTAATTCTGTATTCCATTACCAGTGCTTTTTTTTTTTTTTCGCTGTGTGACTTTGGGTAGACTGTGACTCTCTCTGATCCTCAGTTCGTCTTCTGTGCATAAGGACAACAACGCCTGCTTCACAGGGTCACTGTTGGGATGGTCAGTGCAGAGCATGTGCTCAGCAGCGTCTGCTGTTTTCTACAGCCCTCAGTGCACTATGAAGCTTGTCTACCCGTGACACAGAGCAGAGCAGGGCTTGGCACTGAGGTAGGGATGAGGTTCTCCACATTGCTTCTTGGGGACTGGCTTCAGGGGGCAGGTTTGTGGGTACCATACCTCGTGTATGGGTCACCAGAGGGTTGTTGTGAAAGATGAGCTCGCAGAGAGATGGGAAGAGAGCTACCGGCAGGATGGCATCTTCCTTTGCAATCTGTAACGAATGCAGGAGAGCCTCAGATCGACACCACCCCACACCTCTACCCAACTGCTTCCAGGCCCTACAATGCAGGGCTGCATGCCTGCAAGGTCTGGGGCGGAGGTGGGGCTGGGGAAGTGAGGCTGCTGGGGACAGGACTTACTGCTGGGACTGTCTTCTCTCTGCAGTTTCACCTGTTTGCACCCAGAATACCTGTGCCCCTCCTGGCCCAAGTCTCACCATCACTGTTTTACATTGAAACCTAAGAAATTTTCCCCTTCTCCATACTGGATATGTAGCTTATGCCAAGTACTGAGGATGTTGGTGACAAAAAATAAGAACAAATATACGTAGTACTTGTCTCACAGGAAGCCTGGAAATTTGGCAAGGCACTGACTTTGACTTCAGCATACAATCTGTGTGATACTTCACCGTCCTCAGTGTGACCACTACACATGCCAGTCTGTCAACAGCAGTGACAGTCTCTTTCACTGTAGCCTGTCTGGGCACTGATCAAGGGAGGGCTGGGGGACAGGAGGTCGGGGGGACAAACACATCAAGAGGATTAGCACAGCCAGTGAGGTAAGGGAGACCCATGGCTGTTCAGGGCCCAGAGGCCACTCTACCCCATGAAGCCAGCCTCTGAAGGGCAAAAAATACACACTCCTTGTTGAGAAGAATGGTGAGAACATCTGAGACAGCCTTGGGCTGGGTGTCTATTAGCAGTGAAATAGAATCAGAGTGGTTGGGAGCGGGGCAGTGGCCTTTCAGATGCCTTGACACACGGGAAGGTGTTTAGTCAGATTTGGGGGCCACAGAGAGCACCAAGCGCTGGGAGTGGGTGGTAGCTCAGTCTGACTTCCTCTGAAGCCTCACTGGGTAGTGCCAGATGCCCCTGGGGCAATTACCTATCCATTGTCTTTCATTTTGGTTCCTTCAGTCAACAAATATTTACTGAATGACTTTATGTACCAAGCTCTGGGCTGGGACAGAGTGAAAGAGATACAGTTCCTATCCTGGAGGACTAGTACCTGGTGCGAAATAAGCATGGAGAAGCAGTAACATAGAGAAGCATACATTACAACAGTGATTAGTGCCGCAGAAGAGAGGCACAGGAAGCACCAGGGTGAGCTAACCTAGTCACAGAGGTAAGAGAAGGCGGCCCTGAGATCTGAAGGATGGCAGGAGGTAATGAGTGAATGCAGTGGGGGATGTACCACGCGTCAAAGAAATCTCTGTATTAATCGAAACATTCCCTCTAGTGTCTGGGCATGCAGCTAGACTGTTTCTTCTTGCCTCCTAGGCAGCTAGATGTGGGCCTATGACTCAGTTCTAGCCAACGCCACCTGTGTGGAAGTGATAAATGCTGTTTCCAGGCGTAGCCCATTCAAGACCTGCAGGATCCTCTCCTCACTCAACTATCTTTCCACCAGTTGCGTGCACGGATGCTCAGTCGCTAAGTCGTGAATGACTCTTTGTGACCCCACGGACTGTAGTCCGCCAGGCTCCTCTGTCCATGGGATTTTCCAGGCAAGAATACTGGAGTGGGTTGCCATTTCCTGCTCCAGGGGATCTTCCTGACCCAAGGATTGAATTTACGTTTCCTGCATCAACAGGTGGATTCTTTACCACTGAGCCACCTGACTAGTTGTATAGGATTCAGTAAAGTACTCTTAAGGTCCTATGGGATGACAGAGCTATGGCCAGAAGAGATCTGGGTCTTTGAAGAATCATGTGAAAGGCCTTCTACTAACCAGGAATATCCACAATGGGTTTTGTAAAAGCAAGAAATACACTTTTGCACTCATTGATATTTTTAAGTTTGTCACAGCAGGTAGTATTACTTCCTCTAATGCAGAGAGGAAACATTCCATACAAAGAAGAATGTGTGAAATGTGCCACAGCAAAGAGGAGAAAACCTGCCAGACAGATTTAAAGAAGGCTAGTGTCACTAAAAGCAGAGAGAAAGGGTGGTTGGTGCAAAATGAGACTGGAGATGCAAGTATGGGCCAGACCAAAGTTTATTAAAGATGTGGGTCCATAGAGAACCTAGTAGATGAATTTTTAGAAATATGAAGACCTAGGCTATTGCTTCAGGAGGGGCATCCAGATGGCAGAGTAAAGAGGACATGGAGCTCACCTCCCCCAACAAACACATCAAAAATACATGTACACGTGGAAAAATTTTCATGGAAAACTAACCGGAATCTGGCAGAAGAGCTCCTAAACCACCAAGGCTACAAGAGAGGCTCCCACATAATCAGGCAGGAAGAGAAGAAAGACACTTGGTCAGGACCTGTGTCCTTGGGAGGGGACTAAGAGGAAGAGGGAGATGGCGAGCTGGATACCACCCCAGGGAGTGAGTGGATCAGGACAGGGTGTCCGGTCCTGGGGGCCTACACAGAGAGGGCAAACCCTGTGGCTGTTTGGAGAAAGCTCGCACAGGCTGGAGAAAGGCTGAAGAAGCCTAGACTGCACTGGTGAGGAAAGTGTGGGTGCTGGCTCACCCCTAGACAGGGCAGGGGCAGTCTGCCTTAGCAGCTGCCACCTTGCCACACTCTCAATCTGAGCTGAATGAACACCCCAGCCCAGCAGTGGATCTAGGGCAGTCAGGTTCTGGGAAAAGAATCCGTTGAGGGAGGCAGAGGTGGTGCGGGGGGCCTGGCGGGCAGTGGCGGCCACTGCTGGCACTTACACAGAAGCAGCCCGACTTCCTACAGCCGAGCAGCGCTTCAATCCCCACAAGCACAATGCCGAGACTCCCAGTCCCAGCCTAGTGAAGGCTCCCGCCCTGCCCACTCTGTGCTACAATCGTGCACTAGATCTGGGCCAACCATAACAGGGGAAAGACGCAGCCTGGACTGCAGCTGACTGAACTGCAGACGCCTACACAGGCGCAGCGCTGGACTTCCGTAAAGCACTGGAGCCCCACTCACTTGTGCACTCCCTCCTTCAGGGCAAGGGCCCCAGTGTGGGAGGAGGAAAACCACACACACTTACAGGGAACAGAGTCAGCCTGAGTCAGACCCTCAAGGTTCCCACCCCCATAACTAGGCAGCAGACCTGCCCCTTGACAGAGTAGCCTCTGTCTCTGCTGGGAGCCTCACTCTCTGCTGGGAGTGCCAGCTAATCCAACACCAGCCACACCCTCTATCATAGAGGCCAGCACACCCTGAGGAAAGACCGGGCTGGTGTCCACCTCAGATCCAGCCCTCACCTCAAAGACAGTGGGGACACCCAGCCAACATATGGTACTCCCACAAAAAAAAACATCCATTCCAGACCAGGGATTGGCCAAGATGGTGGAGGAGAAAGACCCTGAGCTCACCTCTTCTCACAGGCACATCAAAATCACAACTATTTACAGAACAACCATTGATGACAAGGACCAGAGCCTACCAGAAAAGAAACAGAACCAGCCTGCCAAATCCATTACAATAGAAACAGTAATTTAGGCAAAATGAGGTGAAATAAGAACATCTTCCAGATGAAGGAACAAGGTAAAACCTCAGAAGAAAAACTAAGTGGATATTGGCAATCCGCCTGAGAAAGACTCCAGGGTAATGATCAAAAGGATGACCAAAGAACTCAGACAAAGAATGTATCCACAGAGGAAAAGTTATAAGTTTTTAAACAAAGAATCAGAAAGTATAAAGAACAACCAAAGATGAAGAATGCAATAACTGAAATGAAAAATACACTAGAAGGAACCATTTATTACCACCAACTTAGCAATTCTACTCCTGGATAAATATCTGAAAAACACCAAAAACACTAATTTGAAAAGGTACATGCATCCCAATGTTCACAGCAGTATTATTTACCACAGCCAAGATATGGAAGCAGCCTAAGTGGCTATCAACAGACGAATGCATAAAGAAGATGTGATATATAGATATATACAATGGACTAATACTTAGCCATAAAAAGAAAATCTTGCCATTTGCAGCAACACAGATGGATCTGGAGGGTATTATTCTAAGTGAAATAAGTGTGATGGAGAAAGAAAATACTGTATGATATCACTTATATGTGAAATCTAAAAAATACAGGAAATGAGTGAATAAGAAAGAAGCACACTTACAGATACAGAGAACAAACTAGTGGCAACCAGTAGGGAGCGGGAAGGCAGAAATATAGGTGTAGAGAAGATAGATGTACAAACCCTTAAGGATGAAATAAGCTACAAGGATATACTATACAACACAGGGAATATAGGCATTATTTTATAGTAATTCAAATGAAGTACAACTTTTAAAAACTATGAATCACTATATTGTATACCTGTAGCTTACATAATATTGTACAGCAAGTATACTTCAATTTAAAAAAAATTTTTAAATCACATCCAAAAAATACCTAGGAATAAACTTAACCAAGGATATGAAAGACTTGTATTTGGAAAACTATAAAACTGTGATGAAGGAATTTAAAGATGATTCAGTGAAATGAAAAGATATCCCATGATATCTTATTATTATTAAAATGGACATACTACCCAAAACAATCTACAAATTTAATGCAATCCCTATCAAAATGCCCATTACTTTTTTCTGAAGACTAGAAGAAATAATACTAAAATTTATATGGAATAAAAAAAGACCTAGAATTGCCAAAGCAATCCTGAGGAAAAAGAACAAAGCTGGAGGTATAATCCTTTCATACTTCAGACTATACTATAAAGCTATGGTCATAAAAACCGTGTGGTGCTGACACAAAAACACATACATCAATGGAACAGAATAAAGAGCTGTGAAGTAAAGCCACACACCTACAGTCAATCTATGACAAAGGAGGCAAGAATATACAATGGAAAAAAGACAGTCTCCTCAATAAGTGATGCTGGGAAAACTGGACAGCCACATGTAAAAAAGGCTTCCCTGGTGGCTCAGATGGTAAAGTGTCTGCCTAACAATGCGGGAGACCTGGGTTCAATCCCTGGGTCGGGAAGATCTCCTGGAGAAGGAAATGGCAACCCACTCCAGTATTCTTGCCTGGAAAATCCCATGGATGGAGAAGCCTGGTAGACTACAGTCCATGGGGTTGCAAAGAGTCAGACACGACCGAGCGACTTCACTTTCACTTTCACTTTCACAAGTTAAAAAAAAAAAAAGTTAGAACATTCTCTTGGGAATTCCCTGGCTGTCCAGTGTTCAGGACTCCATACCTTTACTGCCAAGGGCTCAGGTTACTTAGACCCTGGTTGGGGAATTATGATCCCACAAACTACATGCCATAGCCAAAAAAAAAGAAGACATTCTCTTACAACATATACAAAAGTAAAACTCAAAACAGTTTTATCCCCTAAATTTAAGACCTGAAATCATTAAAGTCCTAGAAGAATACAGGCAGAACACTCTAACATAAATTACAGCAATATTTTTTTGCATTTTCTAAGGCCAAAGAAATAAGAGCAAAAATCAACAGATGAAGTCTAATTAAACTTAAAAGCTTCACAGCAAAGGAAACCTCTGATAAAACAAAAAGGTAATCTGTGGAATGGAAGAAAATATTTGCAAATGATACAACTGACAAGGGGTTAATATCTAAAACAAACAGCTCATACAACTCATTATCAAAAATAAAACCAAATAATCCAATTGAAAAGCGGGCAGAAGATTTTTGTTTTGCTTTCTTCCACTTTATTTTTTTAACTGAAGAATAATTGCTTTACCGAATTTTGTGGTTTTCTGTCATACAAAAATCAGCCATAGGTACACCCATGTCCCCTCCCTCCTGAACCTTCCTCCCCATCCCACCATTCTACTTTATCAGAGTCCCTGTTTTGAGTTTCCTGAGTCATACGGCAAATTCCCACTGGCTATCTATTTTAATATGGTTTTGTGCTGCTGCTGCTAAGTCGCTTCAGTCGTGTCCGACTCTGTGTCACCCCACAGACGGCAGCCCACCAGGCTCTGCCGTCTCTGAGATTCTCCAGGCAAGCACACTGGAGTGGGTTGCCATTTGCTTCTCCAATGCATGAAAGTGAAAAGTGAAAGTGAAGTCGCTGAGTAGTATCCCCCTCTTCATGACCCAATGGACTGCAGCCTACCAGGCTAGTCCGTCCATGGGATTTCCAGGCAAGAGCACTGGAGTGGGTTGCCATTGCCTTCTCCAATATGGTATTGTAAATTTCCATTTTATTCTCTCTGTACATCTCACCCTCTCCCTCCTCTCCTCCTGCCATGTCCATAGGTCTGTTTTCTATGTCTGTTTCTCCACTGCTGCCCTGAAAATAAATTCATCAGTACCATCTTTCTAGACTCCATATATATGCATCAATATATGATATTTATACTTCTCTTTCTGACTTACTTCATTCTGCATAACAGGCTCTAGGTTCATCCACCTCATTAGAACTAACATGTGTTCCTTTTTATGGCTGAGTAGCATTCCATTGAACATATGTACCACAGTTTCTTTATCCACTCATCTGCTGAAGGACATCTTGGTTGCTTCCAAGTTCTGGCTATTATAAATAGTACTTGGGCAGAAGATTTTAATAGACATTTTCCCAGAGATATACAAAAGGCCAAAGGTCACATGAAATATGCTCAACATCACTAATTATTTGAGAAATGCAAATCAAAACTAATGAAAATCAAACCAAAAACAAAACAAAATAAAAAACAAAAAACAAATCAAAAACAATGAAATATCACCTCACATTGTCAGAATGGCCATCATCAAAAAGTCTACTAATAACAAATGTTGGAGAAGATGTGGAGAAAGGGAAATCTTGGACACTGTTGCAGGGAATGTAAATTGATGGTATTACTTGGTCATAAAGAAAATGAAATAATGCCCTTTGCAGCTACATGGATGGACCTAGGAAATATGCTTAGTGAAGTTAAGTCAGAGAAAGACAAATACTATATAACATCACTTATATTGGAATCCAAAAAATAATTTAAAGTGAGTGTAAATGCAAAACAGAAGCAGTCTCACAGATACAAAAAACAAACTTATGGCTACCAAAGGGGAGAAGGAAGCAGGGAAAATTAGGGTTATGGGACTAACAGATATAAACTATTATATACAAAATAGATAAGCAACAAGGATATACTATGTAGCACAGGGAATTATACTCATTATCTTGTAATAACCTATAATGGAATATAATCTGCAAAAATACTGAATCACTATGCTGTACAACTAAAATTAACACAATATTGTAAGTCAACTATATACTTCCATAAAAATATGAAGACCTAAATTTGACAAGACTGGGAAATGGATTAGATATGGGTGGGGAGGAGGGATGTACAGGAGAGAGAAGTATCAAAGATGACAACCAGGGTTTGGCTCAAGTAGCTGAATCCATGGAGTCAACAGCTCAAGTAACTCAGCTATTGACTAAGATACAGAACAATGGAAGAACATTCAAATTTGAATTGGTAAGATCATTAATTCACTTTGGATATGTGTACTCTGGAGGTGCCTTTTAGACTTCCAAGTAGAAATTCACATAGGTCTGGGGTACAATAAGGAGTTAAAAGTTTGTGAGGCACAAGCCGGTCTCAGGAGAAAATACAGAGGAAGAGACTCAGGGTAGGCCTTGAAGGACTCTGACATTTGCTCACCTAGATCAGAGGTCAGCAAACTTTTTCTGTCAAAGGCCAGATAATAAATGTTTTAGGCTCTGCAGGCCATTCAACCTCCATTGCAACTACTCAACTTCGCCGTTGCAGCAACCACAATAACTTTTTATAGAATACTATCTCCCCAAAATGCAGAATATACATTTTTTCCCTAAGTGCACACAGAACATTCACCAACCTAGAATGTAGGGCGGACCAAAAAATAAGTTCAAATACATTTCAGAAGGATGAACTCTTACAGATTATGTTATCTGACTACAACAGAATTAAATTAGAACTCAACAAATGTAAGTTATCTGGAAGAAGAGCCCTATATATTTGGAAGTTAAACCACTCACTTCTAAACAAACCACAGGTCAAAGAAGAAATCACAAAATAATTAAAAATTTTTTAATTAAATGAAAATCAAAACAAAGTTTATTGAATGCAGCTCTAACAGTGCTTAAAGAAGCTATTTATAGTTGCTTATATTAAAAAGAAGAAAGGTCTGTATCAATGATCTAAAACTATGCTACTTATGAATCTAGGAAAAAGAAGAGTCAATTAAACTCATTGTGAGTAGGAGAGAAATAAAATTATGAGCAAAAATCAATGAAATAGTACACAATAGAGAGTTCCAAAGAAAGCAGTAGCTAGTTATTTTTTTAAGTCAATAAAAGGGTAACTTCTATTTTGGATCAATAAAAAAGAGGAAAGATGAAAATCACCAGTTTCAAGAACAAAAGGAGAATCCATAATATTGATACATCTACGGTCCACTGATTTTTGACAAGAGTGAGCAGACCATTCAATGGTGAAAGAACAGTCTTTTCAATAAAAGGTGTTGAGAAAACTGCATATCAACATACAAAAGAATGAAGCTGGACCCCTATCTCACACCATATATAAAGATTAGCTTAAAATGGATCAAAGACCTAAATGTTATGACTAAAATTATAACTCTTAAGAGGAAAACACCTGGGGAGTTTGGCTGTACTAACTGCTTGCCTCAGGAGCAATGTAAGCGGGTTTCTTAAAAGTTGCTGGCATTTCACACCTGAGTAGGGCTCAATTAGTGGGGCTTACAGCAAGTTTTATAGGACATGGAAAAACATGTTAACATAAAACTTGTTAATGAAACACATATTAAATCTGCTCCATGGACTTTACATCTGCTGTTCTCTTAAACATGTCTCAAGTCACTCAACCCTCAACCTTCACCTCACTAAGCTCCCTGATTTCCATCTCAGTTTAAACACCACTCTCAAGAGTACCTTCCCTGGTCCCAAATATGAGGTGAGACCTACCCTTCCCATACTTCATAGCACTGTGAATGTCTTCACAATTCTGGGCATGTTTATACTGTGATTATTTGTTTGCTCTTGGTCTTCCCTGTAGGCGACAAGCTCCTCGAGGGCAGAGGTCGAATCTCTTCATGCAACTGTATCCCCAGTGCCCAGCACAGAGCCCGGCACATGGTGAGTGGTAAATCAATATCTGTGACTGAACTGATGGACTTCTGCCTCTGCCTGCTTGCCTTCTGTTTCCCCAACCCTGAGAACCCCACCCTGAGAATTCCTGAACCTGCATTCTGCTGATGCCGGAACGGGAGAGTTGGCTTTCAGGCCAGAGCAATTCACACCCCACCCTCCCATCTGTGCTCCTGGGGAAAGAGGTAGAGAAGCCAAGAGTCACCTTGTTGTAGGCCAGGCTAAGGTACCTCAGCTCTGGGAAGGGCGGGGCCAGCGTCTGGTTCCTCGCCTTCAGTGACTTCACAGGAAGAATCTCGAATATGGGCGGAAGTGCACATACCTTGGTCGTCTTAGAAGGAAAAGAGTCAAAGTCAAAGCACCCTGGTGATAAAGAAGTGGACCAATAGACCCTTCCTAGGGAGGGTGGGGGAAAGAATGACCATTCCAGAGGGGCTGGCCCAAAGAAGGCTTCTGAGGCCATAAAGGGGGATGTCACCAAGGGCCTGGAGTTCTGGCTCCAAGTTCTCTGATGTCACGTGGTTAGTTCGTTCTCTGCACCGAAAGTTCCAGTCTCAAGTTCTCTGAAGCCAAAGGATGACACAGCAGCAGTGCAGACAACAGAAGCTCCCTGCTCACTTCCCACTTTCAGCCCTATAGTGGCTTATCCTGAACTTGCCCTTCTGTACAGTTGGGTTAAGATTTCTCCAGAAAGCGAAAGGGCAGGTGCATGCTCGCATCATTAAGGGGCCTTTTCCTGGTGAGGAGACAGAGCAGGAGTGAGCTGAGCCTTGCACTACTGCTCTGATGCGCTCATCCAATCCTACAGTGAAGGATTCTTCATTCCAGGATAAAATAGCAGCTAAGTTCTGGACGATGATCAAGTTGAAAAATGGAAGTTCCTGGATTAACTATGCCAAACTCAGTTTACTTGCTGATTCCTTGAGTTAGATGGAGCCAAAGGAAATCACAGGGTAGATGCTGGATTAACGACTGGCTTCACATGAACTAGATTCATCTAAGTGCCATTAACTGCTGTGTAATCTTGAGCAAGTCACTTATATTGCACCTGCTCATTCAATGACCATTTGTGGAGCACCTACTTTGGGCCAAGTATTTTGTTTCTTCCTGGGCTCCACCTTGTACAGCCACAAGTGAGATGGATGAGTCATGGGTGAGAGTAAATCAAAAACCACTGATGGTGCTTGGGAGCTCTCGTCTCAAGGGAAATTGGAATGCAATCTCCCAGAGGCTGGAGGGGATGGTGGTGGCAGTCTGCTAAGGCATCTCCTCAACTGTGCCATTCCCTACCTGGAGGGAGGCCATATGAGCCAAAGAGGGTAACTGAAGCACAGAGAAGAAAAAGCCAGACAGACTTGGGAGTTATCTAGCCCTATCCAGGGCTAGGAAGGTCCTGACCTGAGGGCATGACTGGCTCTGCTGGGGTCACAGAGGGCCCTGTCTTAGAGGGGGATGTATTTGATGTTGACAGATGGGCCACTATAAGTTTCAGTCATTCAAATCACTCTCTACATTCTCAGATGCCACAGAGTTGGGACCTGAGCACTAAGCAACCCGCCAATAATCTCTGGCTTCTTTGGCCACAAGCCCTTCTATCCGTTAGGCATAACTTTATGCAGAGTGACCTAGCTGCTCCTCCAATTCAGACCTGGAGTCTGTATCTCTAATCCTTTGAAACCAGACTATTTGTCTGGTCTTTGTCTGGTTTTTGGCACTGAGCTTCTAAAACCCTTGGAATCTCTAGAGTGATAGGAATGTCTTTGTTATTCATAACCCCTTGGATCATACCTGAGTTCACACTAATGAGATGACTTAGGGTTGGGGCTGGCCATACTATAAAGACAACCATGTGATCAGAGGACCAGGCTTTGAGCTAGCCTGACCTCTGTGGAGGGGAGAGGGGCTAGAGATCAAGTTCAATCATGTAGCCAATGGTTCCATCAATCATGGCTATGCAATGGAAGTCTTGGCCACAGAGGCTCTGGCTGGTGAACCCACCAGCTGAGCTGGGAATGTGACACACATTCATTCCACAGTGAGAGGGCAAAGAGGCTCTACATTTCGGACCCTCCCAGCCCTCACTGTGCATCTTTTCATTTGGCTGGTCCTGATTTGCACCCTTTGTAGCCAATTTGTAATCAGAAGTATAAGGGTCTCCTGAGTTCTATGAGTCATTCTAGCAAATTATTGGACCTGAGGGGATCGTGGCAGCTGTAGAATTTATTGCCATTACAAACAGCCTGGGAACCCCCACACTTGCAACTAGCGCCTAAAGTGAGGGCAGTCTTGTTGGGGATTCTGCTCTTGTGGGTTCATGCTAATTCCAGGTGGCTAGCATCAGAATTGCACTGCAGTATTATACTGGCCCATGACTTGCTCTGACCAACAGAAAATGCCATTGCTTGAATTTCAGAAACTTGCTCACTTGCAAGTCTAATGCCACCATGCTGCAAAGAAGTCCAGGATGAAAAGACAACATAAAGATGACAAGTTTTGCCAGCTGTCTATGAGTCCAGCTCCCAGATAACCTGCCAGCTGCAGGAATGTGCCCTAGCTGAACACCAGCAGAACCACCTAACCAACCCAAATAATCGTGAGGAATAATAAACTGCCATTGTTTGAAGTCAATAACTGTGTTGGCTTGTTAAGTGGCAATAATACAGCAATTGATATAATTTCTCACCCAGGTGTATCTGTGGGGAGGGGGTATAGGGAGTTGTGACCCAAGGATGCAGGCTGCCTAACTGCATAATGGTGCTTCTTACTATAAATGAGTAAGTGAATAAATAGATAAATATTAGTGTGTCAGTCTTCTTGAACTTCCTTAGTGAGCATCTACCCTGAGAAAAAAGACAATTTTCTGTGCTGACAAAAATCAAGTGTCTAAGCCTGTGACACCAAGGATTAGATCCCAGACGGCAGTGTGTTTGGCCAGGATCGCTCTAGCTTTGGGGTGGGGGTTCTTGGTAAGGAACTACTGGGCTTCATCCTAGCGGCAGCCTCAGTTCAATGCCAGCTTGATCACTTGAGGCAGGAATCATCCCTACTGAAGAACGATGGAAGCTGGTCTGTGGGTTGTGTGAGGCCTGGGACCTGTTGGTTGAGTTCCCTGCTACATCTCCATAGGCCAGCATAGTGCTTGGCACATGGTCAGGACTCAGGAGATGTGTTCAGTGAATGGGCTTCCTCAGTGTTATATACGCAAATGCCTCTCATGGCTCCATCAACTTATTTTTGTTTACTAAAACTAATGTTCTAATGCAGGGACACAAATAGAAAGCAGGCATTTCCTACCTCTGAGGTTGAAAATCCAGGATAAGATGAGAACACGACCTCTGAAATATAAGAGAAAAGAATGGAGATTTGGTGAGAGCACTAACTGACCCCCAGGAGGCCATGGTCTGCGTCTGCCACCCACTGTGTGCAGCAGAGTATCTCCAGGAGGGGGTACTCCTTGGTCCTGAGCTTCAATGCTAACTAGGAAGAGGAACCAGCTGTGACATGCATCGGGTAATATGCCCTTTGTGCTTGAAACAAAATTCAAACTCCTTGGCCAGCCTCTGGAGGGCCTGCCTGATCTCGTCTCTGCCTACTTCTCCAGTCTTATCTCATGCTACCCTGGCCCTCACTAACTATATATCAGCCACACTGATCTTCTTCCTGACTTTGTACCATGCAAGCTTTTGTGAGCCTCAGAACTACAGGGCAGTCAGTACTTGTCAGAAGGCAAACCAACTGTTTTAGAAGAGAAAAATGTATATAAAAGATATTGTTAGGATTTGAAAACGCTATTTATTAGTAGAAATAGAATGTGTTAAGACAGTGAATTCAGGAGAGACAAGTGAGAAAGAGGCTGCAGACTTCATTCTCAAAATCATCAGACAAAGAGGAGCCGATAAAGAGCTGAGTTCAACCTAATAAAGCAAAGCATCTGCTGGGTCTGGATCCTATGCAGGGACCACTCACCTTTGCCCTGACTGTTGGGACCCCTTCCACATGTTAATGATACTATATTGAGAAGGTTA
Source organism: Antilocapra americana (assembly GCA_007570785.1). Classification (NCBI taxonomy): domain Eukaryota; kingdom Metazoa; phylum Chordata; class Mammalia; order Artiodactyla; family Antilocapridae; genus Antilocapra; species Antilocapra americana. The sequence goes on along the minus strand of ML663009.1, from coordinate 709,008 downwards.
CATTAAAAAGAAATGAGCAAAAATATGGGTGGAACACCATATGGCAAAAACAACTCTGATGACAATGTCTGAAAGGAATCTGTGAAAGGTTTGTGCAAGGAAAAAAGTAGGACTTAGCTAAAGGATGAGCCATGGTCATACATATGGGTGCTCAGCAGTGATCTTCTGGGGAGATAGAGAGCCCTTACATCTAGGAAGATGAACTGAGCCACTCTCTATCTGAACTCAGGCCCTGGCCCTTCCCACAGTTACAGAAAGAACTCCAGAAACCAGAACCTATGTTCTTTTTTTTTTTTTAAACAGTAACTCATTTTATTTTCTTAGGCTCCAAAATCACTGTCAAGGGTTACTGAAGCCACAGAATTAAAAGACACTTGCTTTTTGGAAGTAAAGTTCAGACTGGGAACCATTCAAGAGATGTACAGTCAGGCACTTCCTAATATTTGAGGAAAATTAACACCATGAAAGAAAGTTATGAAATATAAAACAACCAGCATCTGAAAAAAAGAGAAGTCATTTAACCAAAAGAATAAAAACTTTAAATAATTAATGTCTTCTAAGAAATTCCAAAGAATATTTCATTTTAAGACAAAATTAGGTAATTATGGAAGAGAAACTGTTACTAATTTTGTAATTTTAAAATATGATAATCAAATAAAAGATTTAATAAGTGTCTTGTACAGAAGAAAAGGTCCATCTGAAGAGCTAATTCATAAAACAGAGAATAGAATGAAGGATAATAAAATTTTCCAAGATAAAGGAAACTATCTTGGAAAGAACAAAGTACCTAACAAAATAAACAAAAAAGAACCGCATACCCAGAAGCACCTTAGTCAAACTGCCAAAGGAAAAAAGGGAAATCTTATTAAGAAGCAAAAATAGGTTACCTACAAAGAGAAGAGAATCAGATTGGCATCAGACTTCTCATAGTAACAATGGATTTATAAGGCAATCAAGTAATATCTTCAAGGTTCTCAGGAAAAATTATTTTAAGGCTACAGTGCTCTATTCAGTGAGCTAGCATTCAAGTATGATGACAAAACAAAGGTAATTTGGGGTATTTTAAGGGCTGAGAAAAATCTACTATACACAAACCCTCTCTAAAAGAATCAAATCAAACAGCAAAATGAAGAGCAATACAGCATAGGAAACTATCTTTGTGACCATGAGAAAGGGATATACTTAAACAAGAACCGAAAGACATAAGCCACATGATAAAACTGTATAGGTCTGGTGTGATGGACTGAATTGTGTCATCCCCCACCACCTCCCTAATTCAGATGTTGAAGTCCTAACCCCCTAGTACCTCAGAATGAGACTGTATTTGGAAACAGCATCTTTAAAAAGGTAACTGAGGTTAACAAGGTCATTAGGATAGACCCTAATTCAATATGAAGGTTCTCCTTGTAAGAAGAGAAGATTAGGACATAGACAATTCAGATAGAGATGACCAAATGAGGATACAGCAAGAAGGCAGCCTTCTATAAGGCAAAGAAGAGAGGCTGAAAAAGAAACTAAGCCTGCCAACATCTTGATCTTGGACTTCTAGCCTCCAGAACCATGAGAAAATAAATATCTGTAGTTTAAGCCAAACAGTGTGGCAGGCTTAGCAAACTAATATACTTGGGTAAATGAAACTTAAGAATTTCTCTTCAAAATGTCATCTGTACCATTGTAGATGAAATAAACAGTCAGGTGATTACAAAATAAAAGAAGAAACTGAAAATATTAAAACTATCAAGGGATATGAAATGGCAATTCATAAAAGTTGAAAACTAAGTAAATGAAGAAATACTTAACATCACCAATATTTATAAAATGGAAATTAAAACAAGATATATCCATATACCCCATATATATATATAGGTTCGTCTAGTCAAGGCTATGGTTTTTCCAGTAGTCATGTATGGATGTGAGAATTGGACAGTGAAAAAGGCTGAGTGCCGAAGAATTGATGCTTTTGAACTGTGGTGTTGGAGAAGACTCTTGAGAGTCCCTTGGACTGCAAGGAGATCCAACCAGTCCATCCTAAAGGAGATCAGTCCTGGGTGTTCATTGGAAGGACTGATGTTGAAGCTGAAACTCCAATACTTTGGCCACCTCATGCGAAGAGCTGACTCATTGGAAAAGACCCTGATGCTGGGAAGGATTGGGGGCAGGAGGAGAAGGGGAAGACAGGATGAGATAGCTGGATGGCACCCTAGAGCCCATGTTCTGCAACAAGAGAAGTCACTGCAATGAGAGCCTGTGCACCACAACTAGAGAATGGCCCCTGCTTGTGAAAACTAGAGAAAAGCTCATACAGCAATGAAGAACCTAGCATAGCCATAAATAAATAAATAAAATTTTAAAAATGATTAACATACAGAAATCACTTGTAGTTCTTTACACTAACAAAGAAATATCAGAAAGAGAAAGTAAAAAAAATCCTTTAAAAACTGAAATCAAAAAGAATAAAATACTTAGGAATAAACCTGACCAAGGAGGTGAAAGACTTATATATTGAGAACTGTAAAACATTGATAAAGGAAATGAAGGTGATTTAAAGAAATAGTAAGACATACCATAGATTGGATTGGAAGAATTTATATTATTAAAATGGCCACACTATCCAAAATAATCCACAGTTTCATGCAATTAATTTACCTGTGATATTTTTTATGGAACTAGAACATTCCTTTATTTCTCCAAAGAAGACATACAAATGGCCAACAGGCACATGAAAAGATGCTCAACATTGCTAATCATTGGACAAACACAAATCAAAACTACAATGAAGTATCATCTCACACAGATCAAAAGGGCCATCAACTAAAAGTCTACAAATAACAAATGTAGGAGCAGGTGTGGCGAAAAGGGAATCCTTGTTCGCTGTTAGTGGCAATGTAAATTGATGAAGCTGCTATGGAGAACAGTATGGAGGTTGTTTAAAAAACTAAAAATAGAGTTACCATATGATCCAGCAACCCCACTCCTGGCCATACACCCAGAAAAGATGAAAACAATAATTTCAAATGAAACATGTACTCCTACCATGTTCAGAGCAGCACTATATATGACAGCCACTACATGGAAGCAACCTAAGTGTCAATCAATAGATGAATGCATAAAGAAGATGTGATCCACACACAATGGAATATTACTCAGCCATATAAAAGAGTGAAATAATACCATTTGCAGCAACATGCATGGACCTAGAGATTATCACACTAAGTGAAGTCATACAGAGAAAGACAGATATCATATGATATCATTTATATGTAGAACTTAAAAAATAGTACAAATGAACTTATTTACAAAACAGAAAAACTCACATAGAAAACAAACTTACAGTTATCAAAGAGGAAGAAGAGGAAGCATAATTGGGAGTATGGAATCATGCAGATGCATACCACTATATATAAAATAGATAAACAATAAGGATTTACTGTATAGCACAGGGAACTATTTTCAAAATCTTGTAATAAATGACAGTGGAAAAGAATCAAAAAAATATAAACATATACATATAAATGTATAACTGAATCACTCTGCTGTACACCTCAAACTAAAAAGCTTCTGCACAGCAAAGGGAACCATGAATAAAATGAAAATACAACCTAATGAAGGGGAGAAAATATTTTTAATTACTGTATCTGGACAAGGGATTCCTATCCAAAAAGTGACTTTTTAAAAACTCAATAGCAAAAAAATAAACAATCAAGAGGATATGAATAGATATCTTTCCAAAGAAGTCATGCAAATGGCTAACAGGTACATGAAAATATGCTCAACATTATTAATCATCATGGAAAAGCAAATGAAAACCACAATGAGATATTACTTCATACCTGTTAGAGTGGCTGTTATCTAAAAGAAAACAAATAAGTGTTGAGAAGGATGTGGAGAAAAGGGAACTATGGGGTTTCTATGTGAGTAGGAATGTAAACTGGTGCAGCTATTATGAAAAAGAATATGGAGATTCAACAAAAAAATAAAAAGAGAATTACAATATGATTCAGAAATTCCACTTCTGGGTATAATCCAAAGAAAACAAATGCACTCCTATGTTCAGTGCAGCATCATTTATAATAGGCAAGACATGGAAACAACCTAAATGTCCATCAATGGACAAATGGGTAAGGAATATGTGATTTTATATATATGTACACATACATGCACATATATAAATTATTCAGCCATAAAAAAGAATGAAAGCTTGCCATTTGCAACAACATGGTTAGACCATGAAGGCACTCAGTTCAGTTCAGTTGCTCAGTCATGTCCGACTCTGTGCGACCCCACAGACAGCAGCCCACCAGGCTCCCTCATCCCTGGGATTCTCCAGGCAAGAACACTGGAGTGGGTTGCCACTGCCTTCTCCAATGCATGAAAGTGAAAAGGGAAAGTGAAGTCGCTCAGTCGTGTCCGACTCTTAGTGACCCTGTAGACTGCAGTCTACCAGGCTCCACCATCCATGGGATTTTCCAGGCAAGAGTACTGGAGTGGGTTGCCAGCGCCTTCTTTGATGAAGGCATTATGTAAAGTGAAATAAGTCAGATGGAAAAAGATAAATACCATATGGTCTCCCTTCTGTGTTAATCACTCAGTTGTGTCCGACTCTCTACAAGCCAATGGATGGCAGCCTGCCAGGTTCCTCTGTCCATGGAATTCTCTAGGCAAGAATACTGGAGTGGGTTGCCATTTCCTTCTCTAAGGGATCTTCCCAAACCAGGGACTGAATCCGTGTCTCTTGCATTGCAGGAAGATTCTTTACCATCTAAGCTGCCAAAGGGTTTTTATCTCCCTTAAATGTGGAATCTGAAGAAAAAAACAAAAATCAACTCAAATAAAAACAAAAATATTGAACTCGTGGATATAAAGAATGGACTGATGGCTGCTGGAGGCAGGGGATGAGAAGTGAGCAAGGTGGATGTAGGGGTGAAAAGTTATATATTTCTAGCTATACATAAGCATGTAATGTATAAAGTTTAGTGACTACAGTTAACAATACTGTGCTGTATATTTGAAAATGGCTAGGAGAGTACATCTTGAATACATGAAAAAAAATTTTTTGTAACTATGTATGGTGACAGATCAGCTTTCCTGGTAGCTCAGAGGGTAAAGAATTTGCCTGCAATGCAGGAGACCCCAGGTTCAATCCCACTCCAATATTCTGGCCTGGAGAATTCCATGGTCAGAGGAGCCTGGAAGGCTACAAAAAGTCGGACATGACTGAGCGACTAACACCTACACACACACACAATGACAGATATTAACTGAACTTAAAAGAATCAATGTAATGAACCATTTTAATATATTAAAAAGAAAAATCACATGACATAATAGATGCAGAAAAAAGCATTTGACAACATTCAGTATCTATGCATAAAAAAACTGTCAACAAATGAGGAATACAATTTCTTTAATATGATAAAAGGCATTCACAAAAAAATCTACAGCTAACTTACAATTTTGAAACACTGAACAGTTTCCCCCTGAGATTGGGAACAACATAAGGATGTCCACTATCCCCATTTCTCTCAACGTCATATCAGAAGCCTCAGACAGCAAAATAAAAAGGTGTAAGAGGCATAAGACTGGGAAAGAATAAATGAAATGGTCATTATCTGCAGATATCATAATCATGAACAGAACATAGATAATCCAAAAGAACCTGCAAATGACTAAAAGTGGTAAGTAGATTTAGAAAGGTTACTGGATACATGTTCAGTATTTATATGTACTACCAACAAAGGTGGAAATGAAATATTAAAAAGCAATTATCACTGATGAATGATAGCATGAAAAAGACCAAATATCTAGGAATTATTCTGATCAGAGGTATGCATAATATGACCACTGAAGCCTACAAAGCATTGTTGAACAGAATTTTAAAAGACCTAAAAAATGGTGGGATACATTATTTTAATGAATCTAAAACCTCAGTATTGTAAAGATGTCAAAGTGTGTTAGTCGCTCAGCCATGGCTGACTCTATGATCACATGGACTGTATGTACCCTGCCAGACTCCTCTGTCCATGGAGTTCTAGAGACAAGAATATGGAGTGGGTTGTCATTTCCTTCTCTAGGAGTTCTTCCAGTCCTGGGGATTGAATCCAGGTCTCCTGCAATTCTCTCCAAATTGGCCTATAGGATCAATGCAATTCCAATCAAAATCCCAGTAGGATTTTGTATGGAAGTTGACAAGTTGATTCTAAAATCTTCATAGGAATGCAAAGACCTTACAATAACTGTAGCAATTTTGAAGAACAATATCATACAAGAATTTCACTACTAATTGTGAAAACTTGTTACAAAGCTATAGTCACTTAGACACATACATTGTCTCCCACCTTACCTCCCCAACAATGTAATGGGGAAAAGGACACAGTCTTTTCAACAAATGGTGCTAAGTCAATTAGATATCCACATAAAAAGGTAAACTTTGACTCTACCTCACACTATACAGAAAAATGAATTCTAGATAGATCACAGACCAAATGTAAAAAGCTAAAACAATCAGGCGTCTAGAAGAAAATATAGAAAAATATCTTCATGGCTTGAGAGAAGCAAAAAATTCTTGACCAGGAAATAGAAAGTACTAACTGTAAAGACTGATGAATTGGACTTCATTAAAATTAAGAACCTCTGTTCATCAAGATTCACCAGTACTATGAAAAAGCAAGCCACAGACTGAGAAAAGATTTTTGTGATCTATGGATCCACAAGGCACTTGGATGCAGGATACATAAAGGACTCAAATCAACAACAACAGTAAAAAAAGGATACACAACCCAATTTAAATATAGGCAAAAAGCAAATAGCCACTTCCAAAAGAGGATATCAAAGAGATCAATAAACATACAAAAAGGTACTCAACATTTTTAGTTCCTTGAGAAATGCAAGTCAAAACCACAATGAAATACCACTACATACCTACCAAAACCAGTAAAATGAAAAAGATTGATTTGCCAAGTATTTGTGAGGATATGGAGTAACTGAAAATCTCTTACATTAATATGGGATTGAAAATTGGCACAATCACATTGGAAAAGAACTTGGTAGCATTCACTAATGCTAAATAAACTTTTATACTCTGTGACTCAGCAATTCCACTTCTGGGTAAATACCCATCAGGAGTAAGTGCTTAAGTCCTCACCAAAAGACATGTAAAAAAATATTCACAGCAGCTTTGTCTATAATGGCCCCCAAGTACAGTTACCAAAACATCTATCAACAGTAAAAAGGGTAAACTGTGGTATGAATGAAATAAGAAAAAAGAGTTAACCACTGATATAGGCAATGGCATGAATGAATCCCACAGACTTAACATTGCGTGATACATGCATTTCATATCAGACAAAACTCATCTGTGGTGACAGAAGTCAGAATGATGGAACTATGACTGGGAGAGTACCATGCGGGATGCTGAAAAACGTTTTATACTGTAACATGGGTGATAGTTAAAAAGAGTATATATATTAAAACTTCAAGCTTTACACAAGATTTCTGTATTTTATTCTCTATAAATTTGGGCTTCCCTGGTGGCTCAGATGGTAAAGAATCTGCCTGCAATGCAGGAGACCATGGTTCAATCCCTGGGTTGGGAAAATCCCCTGGAGAAGGGAATGGCAACCCACTCCAGTATTCTTGCCTGGAGAATTCCATGGACAGAGGAGCCTGGTGGGCTACAGTCGATGGGGTCACAAAGAGTCGGACACAACTGAGTGAAATATGTAAATTCACTATGTAAATTATTCCTCAATTTAAACTAAATGCTAAAGAAAACCAGTGCAGTACTGGCACGGAAATAGGGAACTACATCAGTGGACCAGAGTATGTCATCTACAAATATACTCACGTATTGAAGGGATTTAGGTTTATAATAGGGCTTCCGTGGTAGCTCAGACGGTAAAGAATCCGCCTATAATGCAGGAGACCTGGGTTCATTCCCTGGGTTGGGAAGATCAGCTGGATGAGGGCATGGCAACCCACTCCAGTATTCTTGCCTGGAGAATCCCCATGGCAGAGGAGTTTGGCAGGCTACAGTCCATCGAATTGCAAAGAGTTGGACACAACTGAGCGACTAAGCACAGGCTTACAATAAAGGTACTGTTTCTTTCACTTTCTCTGCCTGTGAAAGTTGCCATCTGGATGTGATTCTTGGGAATGTGGTAGCCACCTTGGGACCTCAATGGGAACCAGCCTAAAAGAACAAGCAGGAAGGACAAGCAAGCAAGCCCAGGATGGAGAAGAGGATGGAAGGAGCCTGAGTCCCTTGAGAATGCCAATGCACCCCAGAGTTAACCATCACTGGAAAGCCTTACTTCTAGCCTCTTACTATTTGAGATAAAAAAGAAAAAAAAATCCACTTGTACCTGGGTTGTAAAAACATCTTGACTGATAGAACATGTAGGAAGTTACTGAAATATTTCATGTGAGACCGCAATCTCCCCAGGCCCAGCAGTTGAGAAGCAGGAGCTCCCCTGGGAGCCATAGACTGTCAGAATCAATTCTTAGAAGCTTATTCATACCATGGGTCAAGAGTCTCTTTAACAAGGGGTATCACTAACCTGTCCGGTCAACATCCTTTTTCATGGGCAGTATAGTATAATCCGGCTGGTCATCTGAGGCCTCATATATCCATGACTTGGGCTGCAGCATGGATTGGGGCTGTTTCCGGGGACTCCCCCTGCCTCCAACCCAGTCTCCAGATCCATCTTGGAGCTGAACCTGCTGTAGGTACGGGATCCGGAAAATCCTGTTTTGGTCCAGGCTTAACTTCTTCAGTCTTCAATTAAGGAAAGTGAATACAGTATCACAGCAGTAATGATATCTCAGGGACATTTACCAAGCAACTTTAGGGAAAGAACATAGAATCAGTCTTGGACATTTATTCCTCCTCTGTGACCTTGAGCCAGTACTTACCCTCTCTGGGTCTCAATATCTCTACCTCTAAAACGGGGGTAGCATTTATTAACCTTTTGAGGTTCTTGTGAGGATTAAATGACAAAATATGTAAATAATGTGGCACAAAGTAGTGTTCAGTAAATGGCATTTGAACCCCAAGTAAAATTTCCAGAGATCTAAAACTTAAACATTTAAAGGCCAGCATTTAACCAAATATAGTCAGGCCTCCATATCTATGGGTTCTACGTTGGTTGAATCTGTGGATGTATACAGGGCCATCTAAAGGTGGAGCTCAGAGTTTAACTTATCTTTCTGATTCTTATTCTTTTTTTCCATCTCCTCTCTTAGGGTCAGGATCCCGTTTCTGATCTCATCCTAATCTCCTCTTTGCTGTTTCTAAACCAATCATGTGATCAGAAATATCTTTACTAATGCCCTGCTCTTTTGGCTCGAGCTAAGGCTCAGAGGGGAGATGACCTACCCATGGCCACACAGCTGAGATAAGCAGAGGAACTGGGATTTAAAGCCAGGCCTTTTGGCTTCTAGAGCAGCACTCAAGGTGTAAGCAAGGATGGGGGTTACAGAGGGCCCTGCAGAGAGGCTTTTACTTTACCTCCTGAGCCCGGCCAGGCTGACAAAACAACTGGGGTTGGAAAGTTTGTTGTCATCCAGCATCAGTGTCTCCAGCGCCGGGAACCTCAGAATGTACCTCTTGGTGGTCAGTGATGGGACAGACGCCTCCCTGTGTGCACAAAGACCTGGGGTAATGATCAAGGACACAGGACAAGCTCCATCATTCCCAGGAAGAAGTGGAGGATAGGGAATCAATCAAGAGGCCTAACCAGGGGATTTCTTTGATGGTCTAGTGGTTAAGACTCTAGCCTTCTGAAGCAAGGGGACATGGGTTCAATCCCTGGTTCGGAACCAAGATCCCGCATGCTGTGTGGTATGATGTGGCCCCCTTCTACCAAAAAAAAGAAGCCTAACCACCCTGGAAACTTCTCTAGTGCCCAAGAATGGTTTCTGCAGAGAGAGGTACCAGAAGGTATAATCCCCTCTCCAACTGACCCCCTTCCCCAAGTCCCACTCACACATCCAATCTTTTGTATGGAGAAAGGTTGCACATATCCACTGATGGACTCAGTGAGACCAAGCTGGGGCAGGATGGAGAGGCATTAGTAATGTTCATGGAAAATATCAGGGTGGCAGAATTAGGGGAAACATTCTATATGAAGAATACTGCACAATTTGGGGTCAGGGAAGACTCCCGTGTGTGTTGTGTTACCCCAAGAACTGGTAACCACAGAAGCACTTGGAGATAATGACCCTGGCTGCCGGGAGTCATCAGGATGCCCCCTCACTTGGATGACAAGGTCACGAGACTAAGAAGGAAACTGCAAAGCGGATTTTCCTTATCGGGGCATCCCAGGCAAGGCGCCTCCTGGTATTTTTCTTGGGAGGTTCTGTTCATGCTCAGAACATTAGCTCATCTCAGTAGGTTACTTCCAGTTAGAAAGAATTTGTCCTGGGGGTCATGGCAAAGCCACCACCAGACGGGTTCATACTTGGGTCACCTTTCCACCTCTCACTCCCCTGACCACTCCATGGTGGAAACTCCCTTCCTTGAAGAGACCAGGAGGGATGGGACTTAGGAATTCTCATAACTGTAGCCAGTATAGTTGGAGACATTGATTGCTTTAGGATAGTGTAGACATAGGAATTCATTATAGTAGTTATGTAAGGTTAATAGGGTTTTATTGCTAAAGCAGTGCTGCTAGACTGTCTCATTGTCCTCTTTCCTCGTAAGAACCGGAGTGTCAGAACAGAATGAGACAGGTAGTGGTTGAGGTTACTAGAATAAAAACAGTTTCAAGATTAGCCCTTCCCTCTAGCCTTTACGCAGGTGCACCTGATAAGAGAAAAATGTAACCTTTCTGCTTAGACTGATGTACATATCATGATTGAATGAAGTATCCTGAAGACAATAAAATAATAAACATATTATTGTTAAATCTGATTGTGCAGAAATCTGACTTCTGCAAGGGGAATATTTCGATGATAGATTGGGGAATAAGCTCAATGATAAGGTTGCTATGGAAGATAGAAAACAAAAGATTATACAGAATGATATGTGATGTAATGGGGATGTTTTTTGGGGTATAAATCTGTAAACCAACAACAATAGAGAGAGAGACTGCCTCATCAACATATTGACTCAGCTCAGTACTTCGCCGATGCCACCCCTCCCTCAAGACCCCTGGATCCAGCCAAGGCAGGACCCCGGTACCTGGCAGAGGCCAAGTGGGGTAAGGTAAGACAGGTGAAGGGCACCATTCCTGGCCACAGTGAGGCTCTCCTCTAAATGACTTTTAGAGTGCACACATCAGTATGGAACTGAGAAGTCTTTTCTTAAATTCAAATTCAAATTCTGAGGATTTTCAGAAACACTTGAGAGTGGGATTTAACAGGCTGAGGTCCTGAATCACACACAGGTACTACCATCAATGTGACCTCATTTGTGTCACCATGTGGATGAGGCTTAGGTAATCGTTTCTAAGCACATGAAAGATAGATGACTCACATTGTGTTTTCATTCCTCCTTCCAACTCCATCCTCTCTATACACAAAAACAAACGCATAGAGATACCTGGTCACACGCACACAAACACATATGTGAATCACAGGCCTACAATAAGAGGACTGGAAAGCAGCCTTTCTTCTGAGCCTACTGCATTCCTGACATTGTGTTGTTTTATATATGTCATCTCAGAAGAGCACTGGGAAGGACAGGTGTGATCTATCTCCTTTTCAGATGAAGAAATTTGAACTTAAGAGTCACTTGCCCAAACTCTCATAGTCAGAAAGTGGTAGAGCTCCAATCTGACTCCAAACCTCAGGCCCTTTCCACTACAGTGCCCACCTCTCAAATCACATCTTCAAGCCCTATGTGAATTAAAGGGTGGGGAAGTGGAAGGGTAGCTGCTGGCTGGGTGGGAGAGAGGCTGACAAAGGTATACAGGGAGTTCAAAAGCCCAAAAGGACTGTTAACAGTTCACCTAAAGGCAGGAATATTTCAAAGGTGAATTTAAAGACAGCATGCAGTCGGCTGTGCACTCATTCATTCATTCACACTCAACAATTTTTTTACACATATTTGTGGAGCCAGGCACAGGGAATGCAAAGAGAAAAAGAACACATTCCCCTCTCAAAGTTCTTCTTATAGTCTCATGGAGGAGACAGATGCTCAGCACACAGTGAGACCAATACTAGGGCAGAGGCAGGCACAAAACTAAGGTGGGGAGAGCCCAGGGAAGGCAATGCTTAAGCTAAACCATGAAGACAGATAGGGAGAGAACTCCCTGTTGGTCCAGCGGTTAGGACTGCTGGCTTTCACTGCTGAGGGCCTGGGTTCAATCCCTAGCTGGGGAAGTAAAATCCCACAAGCCATGAGGTGTGGCCGAAGGAAAAAAAGGAGAGAGAGAGAGGATTTGCTATCTTCTTAAGAACTGTGAGAGAAGGAGAGGAACAGAAAGACAAATCATTGTTTTGTGGCTGCAGCTGTAGTATTTTTAGGAGCTCTGACTGGTCACGTGCCTCATCATGAGACTCAGAGAAACACAGGCACTCACCTGTGGACAAATGGGGTGAGTCACTGAGAGGAGTAGGTCTGGAAGCTGACAGACAGAATTTCTGGGGTGCTCCACAATGCTCAGGACTGATATTGAGCATGGCCCCAGGCCTGGGTGTTAGATGCCTCTGTGTTTCTATAGTAAATTCCTCCTTTTTTGTTACTCTAATAGTGATGGATTTCTGTAGATTATAACCATGATAATTCTGACTAAAAAGAGGAAGGGGTCAGATACTGTTTCCAAAAGAGCCCTGGCAAGGTAAGGGGCAAGAGGCTTGAAATCCAAAGACCAGAGACACTCAACAGAGCAGGAAAGAAGCCTTTAGCTCCTGGTATTTTTCAGGGTCACAGATCACTCTCTTCCTCTTCCTGAAAGGACCAACTTTCACACAGTGAATTTTTAATCTACCTGAAAGCAATTATAGGATGATGCACAGAAGCTCTGTTGAGCTATAGTTAATTGGCCTATCTTTATTTTACTCCAGTGAAATATGAAACAGCTAAGAAATAAGACTTCAAAAAATTCCTCTTAAGCTCCATAATAAAAAAGCTAGCTCTGACCTGTCTCTTGTGAAAAGTCATACTACTTTGCCTTTTTAAAGTCCAGCTCCAATTATAACATAGAGGAGTTTCATTTTGTCTCTAAAACACATGTCTTGAAATAGGGGGGCCATCAATAGGTAGGTGAGGAAGACAAGATACAAAGCTTCATAGGAAAGCATCAGACTCTCCTGCTGGGCCATTCCCACAGCAGTTTTGGGAGAAGAGTTCCTTGAAGTGGCAGGAGTCCGTCAGTAATGAAGAAACGGAGATTTCCAGCTGTAGTGCTATTTTTATTATACCTTCTCTTGGTAAAGGGAAGTGATAGCATTTAAAATCTGGTAGCTTTAATAGAATTGTTTAGAAGGTAAGAGTCTGCCTCGGTGGTTGGGTTCCCATTCAGGAATGGGAATTTGAGTACCATATTAGAAAAAAGCATGGGAGTGGGGATCAGGAGCCCCGGGCTCTGGTTCTGGTGTCACTGCTGCTTTGCTTGCTAAGTGGTTTCTAGTTGGTCTCCAGCATCTCTGGGCCTAGTTGGTTGTGAGAGATGAGGAAGGAAAGAATTCCGGCTGATGACCATGTTTCTAGCCTGGACAACTGCACAGCGGATGAAGAGCAGTGCCCATCAGTGAGGCCAGGGACACGGGAGGAGGAGATGCTGGCATGGGCATGTGTCTGATGAGTTTGATACGATAAGTAGGATACATGGGTGTATAGTTCAGATGACAAAACTGCAGTAGAGAAATAACTTAAGACTTGGGAAGGGATGAGAAGACTAAGAAAGACTATAAAGATTAAGAAACAGTGGGTTGAGAGTGGACAATGGGGGACCAAGATTTAAGAGATTAGCAGAAAAGGGGAATCGACAGAGCATACTGAGTGTGGACAGATGTGTGGGAAGAAAATGACAATAATACTTGTCTGAAGCCTCACTGCTTTCAAAGCATAAATATTTCAGTTGATACTCTGATGTAAGCAGGAGTATATTTATTCTCTCTTTCTTATATGTAAAGAATTAGGAAGTACAGGGTGGTGAAGACTTGTCTTACTTCATGTAATAAGACTTTCCACTGAAAACAACTAGAATGATGAATAAAGTATATGTATTTTTTAAAAAAAGACCTATCATTTAGACCTACTGCATGATCCAGCAAGCCCACTCCTGGGCATATATCTAGAGAGGACCATACTTTGAAAAGATACATGCACCCCAGTGTTCACTGCAGCACTATTTACAATAGCCAGGACATGGAGGCAACCTAACGTCCATCAAAGAGGAATGGATAAAGAAGATGTGGTATATATATACAAAATAGAGTATTACTCAGCCATAAAAAAGAATGCAATAGCACCATCTGCAGCAATGTAGATGGACCTAAAGATTGTCATAATGAGTGAAGTAAGTCAGAGAAAGATAAATATCATGGGATACCGCTTATATGTGGTATCTAAAAAAATGGTACAAATGAACTTATTTATGAAACAGAAATAAGAGTCACAGGTGGAGAAAACAAACTTATAATTACCAGGGAAGAAAGGAGGAGGGAGGGATAAATTGGGAGATTGGGACTGACATATACCTACTATTATATATAAAACAGATTAAGTAATAAGAACCTACAGTATAGCACTGGGAACTTTCTACCCAATACTCTGTAATGACCTATATGGGAAAAGAATCTGAGAAAGAGTAGATAAATGTATATGCATAATTGATTAACTTTGCTGTACACCTGAAATGAACACAACACTGTAAATCTACTATATTCCAATAAAAATTTTTTTAAAAACAAATAAAAAAATGTAAGAGATGCAAAGACAGTAAAGTACTGTGCCAAAATCTAAAACTCCAGAGACAGGAATTTCTCTGGAGGTCCAGTGTTAAGACTTCACCTTCCAATACAGGGGGTGTAGGTTTCATCTCTGGTTAGGGAGCTAAGATCGCATAGGCCTCGCAGCCAAAAAACCAAAACAAAAACCAGAAGCAAGTTCAATAAAGATTTTTCAAATGGTCCACATTAAAAAAAAAAGAAACTTAAAAAAAAAAATAAAACTCCAGATATAGAAATCAGGCATAAAAAGCTACTTTTGCCATAAGGATATTTGCTGATATTATTGAAAGAGAAGGTGGGGCATATAATCGGAGATCCTCCCTTGAATCTGGGATCCTAAAGAAAGGTACCCTCAGAACCAGAACTAAGCCCATTCCTCTCATCCCCAAACTCCAAGGGAAAACTGCCTTGGAGTGAACAGAGAAGGGGAAGGGGGAGGGAAAGCTGGTCTTCCTGAAAAACTCCAGTCCATATTTGTATCATTTGAGTGGTTCATAAAATAGTCAGCTAGTTTATTTAGTTTAAAATGGTTCCATGCCAGGCACCTAGGCACGTGGCCAAAATAAATGGAAAGGCTTATGGTCCTGCAGACTAAATACCATGAGCCAACTCTCTCCCAAGTATAAACTATAAAGTCCAGACTATATATACATATATACATATATATATATATATATACACATATATATACATATATATAAAAGACAATCTTCTTTAAGGCATCTGGGAACTAATAAGCTGTGAAAAGTTAGGGCACCAAGATTTGGAAGAAGGAGAAAACCTGAAGGGATTCATATAACATTTGGGGCCACTTTTCGCCTAGGGCTCTCTGCTGACTCCAGAAGTGGCTGAGAAGCTAAGCAGAGATTCTGTAAACCTTGCTAGTCCAGAAGGCCAAAAACTGGAGTCCAGAGTATGTCACAGAAAGGGAGCCCCAATCAACTGCCCCTGTTTTAAGTTAGGGCAGTGGAGGACTAAATCCAAAGAGGAAGTATAAACTAGAAAACAGTGTGATCCTTGCAGGGACTGAAGACTAGCTTCAAACAACTTCATTTTCTGTAAATGAATTAAGCTGATCTGGAGTTATTGGTGACCTATATATAGCCAAAAGAACTCTAGATCTGGTGAGGAAAAAAAAGTGATTTGAGTTGCCCACAGGGGGAGTCATGGTTTCTCATTCAGTTCCTAACTATCTACATTTAAATTAAAACTAATCAAACTTTAATAAAATGAAATATTCAGCTTCTCAGTCACACTAACCACATTTCAAGTGCTCAATATGACTAGTGGCTACCATATTGGACAATGCAGATATAGAACATTTCCAACAATATAGAGAATGCTAATGAACGCTTTCAAACATAACTAGAAAATATCTGCAAATTGGTGCTAAGTCTGGGGTATGAAAGGCACAGTGGTCCATATCAGAAAGTGGGCGATTGTGACGATTCAAAGGTAGAATGGAAATTTAGCCTGTGAATGGACCCGGTAAACCCACAAACCTACTTTGTGGTTATCTCCCTGGTTCTTGCATCATTAGAAAAGATGCACTAAGCCACTGACAAAATAACCACACTTTTTTTACTGACCAATAAAATGAGGGCTATTATAATAGGAAGGGCCAAATTGAAGCCTTAAGAATTTTGCTTCCAAAACAGTAAATCAAGGATAATTCCACATCTCTGAGGTAACTGCAGAGATTACTGCAAACACCAAAGACTGGAAAGGTAGAAGGATAATGAGTCCTATAACATCCCTGTTTATCTTGTTTATTTGACTTGTGCAGAAGACAAGTCTCAAAGAATGACTGTAAATTACTCAACCACATGGTGATTCCAATTTCAGCCACTGTTCCCTATGTGGACTCTTTTTACTGCAGCACATCAACACGGCCCCTAGCACTTGTGATACCGCTAAGGATCTGCCAGTTGTTACTTTCTCTTTATTAATGAACAAGAACTACCAGAAGCAGTCTGCTTTCACCTGACAGGGACAGCAGTATACCTTTGTTCTTTTCCCTAGGGGCTACATTAACTCTTTAGCTCTATCATAATCTAATCCATCGAAATCTTGATAATTTTGGTATTCCACAGAACACTATGTTGATTGGAGCTAATGGGCAGGAAATTCAAATACTTCAGATTTGAATCAGTATGGATTGTGCCACAGGATGGAGGTATACCTTACAAAAATTCAAGAAACTGACACCGTGATTAATTTTCTTGATGTTCAGGTATCTGGAGCATGTTGGAATATACCTCCAATGTGAAAGACATCTTTCACCGCCTTCTACTAAGAAAAAGTTACAAAACTTTGTTGGCTTTTTTTGATTTGGGCAGCTACACATAAAACATTTGTGCTGTTCTGATCCATTTACTGAGGCTGCTAGTTTTATGTGGGAAGAGCAAGGCAAGGCTCTGCACCAGGTCCAACTGCCATGCAAGTTGCTCTCTGGGCATTGTGTCATTTACCAAGGGTATTGGGCATTATGATTCAGCAGGTCCAACTGCGTTCTAACTGTCTAAGGCTGTATAGAGAAGGTTACCATATATCCTGGTTTTCAAGGGCAGTTTGAGCTTTTACCTGTTATTGCCAAATAATTAATAATGGTGCTTTTCCCTCTCAACTATGTTCCTGGTTTGGATGATAAATAGAGAATGGTCACTCACTCTATTCAGAACTCCCTCAGCACATGAAAATAACATTGGAGATCAGCTCAAGCAAATCTGGAAAAGTTGAATGAATTAACATTGCTTAGATTTCTATGATGCCTACTCCTGCTGTACTGTTTCCTCTCCATCAACCCATAACTAATGTTCTATGACCACTGGGTATAGGAGAACAATATGCAACTGGATTTATAAATGATTTTGCATGATATGCTAATACTAACTAAAACCTGACTGTTGCAGGATTATAACTCCATACAAAGGTGTCTCTGAAAGACAGGGGAGGAGAAATCCTCCCAAGAGATAAAACCCAGAACAATAGATCTGACTGTTCATTTTACTTGGTTGGTGAGACAGCCAGAAGTGCAGGTCTATGCTGATTCATGGGGAGTGGTTTAGCTGAAGAGTCAAAGCTTAGAAAACATAATGCAAAACTGCTGACAGGGAGGACTAAGGGAGAACTATGTGAATGGACTTCTCAGAATGAATAGGATGAGAATTATTTGTATCTCGTGTAAATTCTTCCAAAGACTATCCACTTCAGAGAAGACTCTCAATGATCAGGTGAACAAGATGACCCATTCCATGAATATCAGTTAGATATCCTGCTACTTGTAAAATGGCCTTGGCAGCAGGGAAGAAGGCTACATACTTCCCCTCCACAAAGTTCATTTGGCTACCAGTCCTACTGAACTCCAAACCTACCAATAACAGAGGCTAATGCTGAGTTGCTAACATGGCACCATTTCTAGGAGGATTAACCAACCATCCAGTAGAAGCATGACTAGAGTGGACATTTACTTTTATAAAAGGAGCAGTAATTTTCTTTTTCTTACTGAAATATGTATGTATTTGAGACATGGATTTTCCCTGCCTAACCACAGTGTTCTGCCAAGCATCACAATCTGTGGATTTAGAGAATGTCTTATTCATTATTTTAATAATACGCATAACATTGCTTCTAACCACGGAACACATTTCAAGGCAAAGAGGTACAATAATGGACTCAAGGACATAGAGTAATCTGTCCTCCATCACACAGAAGTAGCTGACCTAACAGAATTGTAAAACAGTCTTCTGACAACTTATTTATTCTACTAGCTAGGAGACTACCCACTGTGAGGCTGGATGCTGACTTACAGGATGGAGTGTCACATAAACTAGCAACTAAAACTGATTCTGTTTTTCTCACACTGGATCATAAGGGCCTAGGAATGAATGAAGGGAAATGAAAGCAGCTCCTCTTACAATTTGCTTCTAAATCCTGCAGCTCTGAGTTCCTAAGTTAGAGCTCTTAGTTTCCTTGGGAGGAATACTTTTACAGGGGACACAAAAATAGTTTGACTTTACTGGAAGTTAAGTTTACTACTGGCCTCTTGGGTTCTTTATTCCCCTGAACCAACAGGCAGGGAAAGAGGGGTTTATTATATTGGCTAGGTGACTAATACCAATTATCAAAAGTAGGTATGATTGCTGCTCTACCTTGAGGGCAAAAAGGAATATCTTCAGAATCTAAGGAATTATCCAATATTCCTCTTAAAAGGGTCATGATGGAATTTCTGCAAGGTGAACAGAGTTCTAGAGTGGGATGGTTGTGACAGTTGCCCAACAGTGTGAATGCAGTTAATGTTGCTGAACAGTAAACTTAAAATGGTTAAGATAGAAAGGCTTCTAATAGGGAAAGAAGACAGTCTGAGGTAGCCCTTGGAATATGTACAGAAGCTACATAAAAAGAGAAAGTAATGGTCATAAGCCTGCTCTCTGGAGTCAGATGGACTTCGTTCAAATTCTGCCTCTGCGACTTGACTTTGTAACTCTGGTTGAATTATTTAATCTACCTGTGCCTCAATTTCCTCATCTACAAAATGAAGGTGATAATAATAGGACACTTACCTCATAGGGTTGTGAGAATTACATGAGTTAGTATATATTAAGAATGTCAGAATAGTGTCTGACACATAGTAAGCATTACATATGTATTACTATTATTGAGAGAGAAAGGGCCAGCCAGTACATTCTGGCCAGAAGGCACGGCCTCAGCAAATGTGCAGAATGGAAATATGCAAAGCTTATTTAGAGGGTTCATGAAGGGGAACAGTCTGGCAAGAGCAATAGCCACAACTTACGAATGAGCAATCAGAGGAAAGGACAGTGACATGCAGACACCAGTGTCACTCCTACTGGGGAGGGGTGTGGACTCCCTAGCTGAGGCCTCCCCAACTCTTGGTGCTTTGCTTCTACCGGTACCTTTACTGGGAGCTTCAGTAGGTGGCATTCTCCCGGCTCTGAACACTCACAGTCCATCCTTACAGCCTTTTAGAGCTGCTTTAGACTATTTCTTTGGATACTTGTACTCAGGAGGGAAACATATGGGACAGACTCTGGGATTGGGACTTACTGCTCTGCGACAGCCAAACTAGGTGGCAGAGAGGTGAGGCCATTGCCTGTGAGGAGCAGGACACGGAGGCGTGGCAGAATCCCCAGGTCACAGATGGCCTCCGCCGTCAAGCTGTTGAAGGAAAGGTCCAGGAACTATGGTGCAAAGATAGAAGACGGAGAAACAGAAGCACTCCTTGTGACAATCATGCTCATACATGAGGTGGGAAGTGGCTACTTTTTTTTTTAACTTTCCAGGGGGCCTATCAACCACAGACTAAAACTCTCCTGACTCTCTGGATTAACATTCAAAGTCTACAAGAGTTACTTCCCAACCAATTTGCCAGCCTTTGCTCCCACACTGCAAGCTTTTGCTTATCCCATGGTGCTAGCCAAAGTGACTCCTCCCTATTCCTTGCCCCACCTGACCCAGAGATCTTTGTTTGAGCTTTTCACTCAAAAATACCCTCTTTCTATGTATCAAAATCCAAGCCCTAAAAGGCCAGGGCAAAAGCTCCCTCCTTCTGAAAGCTTTTTTCATTCCCAGCCAGATGGAATCTCTCCCTCCTCTGACTTTGAGTGCTTTATCTAGACTGCTTCCAGGGTATTTCTCATAGTCAGCCAGGTAACTGTGATAACTTGATATACGTCTGAGGACTAGAGATATTGGTACATGGATGTGCCAAGCAAGCAGGTCCTGGTGCACAGTGGTAGACTAGGCTATAAACTCTCTGAGGTGAAGCGCCTTGTCACTGTAATCTAGCATAGGACCTGGCACAGTAGGTGCACAAAAAATAAGCAGCTGAAATGAACTGGCTTATGAGGACAATGACCCAAACTGTCACCTCCTCATAAAGCACATTCTAATGAGCCACCAAGATTCATGATATAGTTGACTTGGGTTAACGGGGCCAGCCAGGAAACTGAGTTTCTCTCTGCAAACACGAAGGCAATTATGATAAATGGTATCACTCCAGTCTTTGTTTTCTTTCTAGAAGAGCCTCTCTGGACACCTACTCTAGCTCTTTGCTCCCTTCCCTCCCTCTCTGTAATAGGGAAGAACCTTTTTTATTACCAGTTAATCACTAAAGGGATGTTGCCTATAAAATTAAATTATATGTAATGACCCATCTCTGGGAATCCTGCCTCCCAGGTAATGACCCTTAAGCTACAATTCCTCTGTTTAGCTCACAGGAAAACTCCTGAACAGGCCCACTTCTGAATGACTGCAGGAAGGAAAAAATTAACACATCCCCTCAGGAGGCTGACTAAACCAGGACATATCTGACTTTACTCCTTCCTCTTTTAGTAGAAAAGAAGCCTGAATTTTAACTCAGGCGAGATAGCTCTTTGGGACATTAGTTCACCATCTTCTCTGTTTGCCGGCTTCCTGAATAAATTCACTATTCAGTGCCCCAACAACTTGTCTCTTGATTTACTGGCCTGTTGTGTGGCGAGCAGTACTTGGTAACACATCACCCACACACACCCACTGACCCCTACTGAATGGAGCCAGTTTCAGCATCTTACCCAGCTGGTGCAGGGGTAAGGTTTCTAGTCCACCACTTCAGTGAAACATAGTCAATCACACATAAACACAACTGACTGTAGGTCACTGTTGGAGGAGGGCTGGGTTTGGTCTGATTCCACTGCAGTAATTAACTGATACCCCCTGTAGACCTGGCTTTAAGTCCTGACTAACTGTGATATTGGACAAATTACTTAACAAGAGCTTCCTTATCTACGAAGTAGAAATAATAATGGATTTTGATGATAAATTGCGTAGGTAAAGCCTTTAGCATAGAGCCTGGAACACAGTAAATGCTTAATGATGTCTGTCATGGTCGTCCCATCCCTTCATTCAAGGCCTGCATACTGGAGGCTTACTGTGAACCCATCCATACCCTGTGTGAGCTCACAGCCTAGCTGGGCAGCTAGATACATAATGTGTGTCTGTTAAGTAGCAATGCTACTAGCATAGATGGTTGACCTCTACCAGGGGCTCTTGATGGGCTTCACACAGCAGGTGACACTTAAGCTGTCCTCAGAGACTAGCTGGTATTCACCTAATTGTTGAATCATCAAAAGAGCAAGAGAGTTCCAGAAAAACATCTACTTCTGCTTTATTGACTATGTCAAAGACTTTGATTATGTGGCTCACAACAAACTGTGGAAAATTCTTCAAGAAATGGGAATACCAGACCACCTGACCTGCCTCCTGAAAAATCTGTATGCAGGTCAAAAAGCAACAATTAGAATTGGACATGGAACAATGGACTAGTTCCAAATCAGGAAAGGAGTACATCAAGGCTGTATATTGTCACCCCTACTTATTTAACTTATATGCAGAGTACATTATGCAAATTGGCCAGGCTGGATGAAGCACAAGCTGGAATCAAGATTGATGGGAGAAATATCAATAACCTCAGATATACATATGACACCACTCTTATAGCAGAAAGTAAAGAAGAACTAAAGAGCCTCTTGATGAAAGTGAAAGAGGAGAGTGAAAAAGTTGGCTTAAAACTCAACATTCAAAAAACTAAGGTCATGGCATCCAGCCCCATCAAAACGGCAAATAAAAGGGGATACAAGGCAAACAGTGAGAGACTCTGGTTTTGGGGCTCCAAAATTACTGTAGATGGTGACTGAAGCCATGAAATTAAAAGACGCTTGCTCCTTAGAAGAAAAGTTATGACCAACCTACAGAGCATATTAAAAAGCAGAGACATTACTTTGCCAACAAAGGTCTGTCTAGTCAAAGCTATGGTTTTGACTAGACCATGTATGGATGTGAGACTTAGACTAAAAAGAAAGTTGAGTGCCAAAGAACTGATGCTTTTGAACTGTGGTGTTGAAGATGACTCTTGAGAATCCCTTGACTGCAAGGAGATCAAACCAGTCAATCCTAAGGGAAATCAGTCCTGAATATTCATTGGAAGGACTGATGCTAAAGCTGAAACTCCAATACTTTGCGAAGTACTGACTGTATTAACCTGATGCAAAGAAATGACTCACTGGAAAAGACCCTGATGCTGGCAAAGAATGAAGGCAGGAGGAGAAGGGGACGATAGAGGATGAGATGGTGGCATGGAATCACCAACTTGATGGACATGAGTTTGAGCAAGCTCTAGGAGTTGGTGGTGGACACGTAGACCTGGCATGCTGCAGTCCATGGGGTCACAAAGAGTCGGACAAGACTGAGCGACTGAACTGAACTGAAATTGTTAAGGACAGAAAGACATACAGCACAGCAAGTGGCATGTAAAGAAATCAGGAGGCAGAAGACAGCCTTGTTTATTCTGAGATCTGCAAACGGTCTGGGTATGACTAGAGCCCATGGTATAGAGTGGGCTTGATTGGACCACACAGGTCATGAAAGATGCCTAGCACTAAAGCAGTGCTGAGTTCATACCACCATCAGCAAATTCCATTGAGAATTCACACAAATGGGCTATCCCACTTGGCAGGGGCAGAAAGAGAAGATTTCAACAAGGAACACCTGGAAATCTGGCTTGGGTAAACAGATAAAGACAGGGATAATTCTCTCCTCCATACACATACGTGGACAGTCAACAAGGCCTATGGATTCTATCTCCTTAATATTTCTCACATATATTCCTTCTGATCCATTCTTTATACAACAGCCACACCACAGTGGTTTTCTAAAACATAGTTTGGACCCTATTACTCTTCAACTCCAGATACTTCAGTGGATACCTACTATCCATAGGATAAGGGTCAGAGACCTTAAAATGGCTTCTAAGGCTCTCTACAGTCTCTTCTGTTACCTCCTGGGCTCATCTATCACAATATTCTACTGTGTCTCACTGCATTCCAACCATACTGAGCTGTACCATCAGTGTTCTAGCTCAGAAATTGGCAAACGAAGGCCTGTAAGCCATATCCAGCCTGCTGTCTGTTTTGTATGGCCTGTGAGCTAAGAATGCTTTATATGTTTTTAAACGGTTGGGGGGAAAAAAACACAATAATATAACATTGTATGAGAATTAAATAAAATTCAAATTTCAGCATCATAAAGTTTTATGGGAACACAGCCCTGCCCATTTGCTTACATATTGTCTACAGCTTTCCTTCTACAACAGCAGAGTGGACTAGTTATGACAGTTATGACTAGTTACAACTGTAGGGGCTGCATAGCCTAAATCAGTCACTGTCTGGACTCCTACAGAAAAAGTTTGCTGACCCTTGCTCTGGCTGTTTTGGCTATTTAATGTTGGGTCCAAATCTGCTTTCTATGGAAGTAAGGATAGTTCAAAGGAATGAACAGTCTTAGAACTTGCAGGGCAACGAATTCCACAGCTAGCCCAGAATTTACAGAGGGGGAGACATAAGTTCCACCAAGAGGGTAAGTTATTTGGCCAAGGAGGTTAGGGGACAGTAATGGTGGACCAAGACTACAAACAAGGTGTCCTGACTTTTAAGGCAGTTCTCCAGCTGACTCTTTTTCAAACTTGTGTACAGAGAATCAAATCATGACAAAGCTGTTTTTCTAAACTAACTCCTGAAGAGTTCTACTCTGGGCGACAGCCTTTCTGTCAAACAAAGAGAGAAGATTCCCAACTTGGATGTTACATCTGCTGAGTCATATCAAGTTTTATTACACATCAAAGTATTCATTGCTATTGGCTGCAAATTCAGGACATCTGACAGGTTTATCCTTTTTCTTAGAGAGCCCTCACAAACCATAGAGAGAGGGGAATAAATGACTGACCAGGAGATTTCCTCTTCTCATTTATATTCTGAATCTTAACTTTGTTCTCTTAGGTAAACAAATTCCCTTGGATAGGATTGGTCTGCTGGATAAATAATCTTAATCAGTTGCTAGCACACTATGAGGCAGGGCCTCCAAAAGGTCAGTTAATGATCAACCAGTAAGTCAGCTGTAGGGTCAGAGCCTGTAGTCACGTCCCCTCCCTGTGGGCCCACAGGCACTTGAAGTAGGAGTTTGAAATGGTTGGGGTAAGGAATGGAGGAATCCTTGAACAATGTACAACATACAGGAGCTCAATAACTACTTTTTTAATAGCAAAATAACAAATTAATGGAAACCTGTAAGACGCTCCCAGGCCTGTAGGTAAAGAAGTGGCTCCCTATATCTCTAGAGCTTCTGGAACCTGTTTTCCTCTGTCTATAATAAACTCTGGTATAACATGTTTTTTAACCTAGCACAAAGCTGCATGAGTTGTTGCAAATTTTCTCTCTCTCTCTCTCTCCTTGTTTTATTAGACTTTTAAGAACTTTACTTTCTGGATAACTATGAGAACCACTCTTGTTAGAAATCAGAGTAAAGCACTGTGAGCCTCAATGACTGGAAACAGTGGAGAAAAGGTACCATTACATTCAGTATAGCATGCTTTAAAAATACAAGGATGTATAATCCATTTCAGGAAGATCACCATCCCAAGTGGTTAAAATGCCTTAAAACTTTGGCATGTAACTCTTTTTTTTTTTTTTTTAATTTTCTTTACTTTATTGTGTTGGTTTTGCCATACATTGACATGAAACTGCCATGGGTTTACATATGCTCCCCCTCCAGAACCCCCCTCCCTCCTCCCTCCCGATTCCCTCCCCCTGGGTCATCTCGGTGCACCAGCCCCAAGCATCAGCCCTGGGCTGGCGACTGATTTCACGTATGATAATTAACATGTTTCAATGGCATGTAACTCTTAAAAGTGCACTCTCTTGGAAAGTTTCTCTAGGGTCAGACCGGGTTAAATGAGGTTTTTATGAAGAATGGCTGTCTTTTGATGTTTGTACATTAAATAATTTAAGTTACCAGTTATTTGAGGTAAACCCCAAGGATCATGACATGCAGACATTTTGCTGAGGTGTGACTCTGAGCTTTTCTAGCAGGCCAACATGTGAGGAAGAGCCTGTTAACTTAGTGAGTGAGCCTGGCCAGATGCCTACCCCACACCTCAATCCAGCTCTGCTGTTCTCTACTCTCTGTGCATGCAGACTCTCAGGGGGTGACAAAAGCTTTGCTTTTTTGTGAAACAAAATTACCCTAAAGTTTTCATAGATGCTGATAGGTGATTAATTTGAAATATGAGAACATGTATAGAAGATGCATGACTATGGGAAATCTAGGAGAAAGATTTCCAAGAAGAGTGCAGTTTTAAAAAATATTTTCAAATATAAAACAGCTGTGGATATACAGAGTTCAAGAGTCTGCTACAGAACTTAGAGAAGCCCTGTTTTATTTCACACTCATCCCTAAGCCTATGGCCCATAACCCTATCCAAGCTCATTAGCACCAATCTGGCTCATTCATAGCAGAATGGGTCTCAGGAATAAGTTCACATCACCTCTCATTCAGCTGGGCCAGTCTGCTGTGCCTAGCACTTAACCCTCATGCCTCAACCCTCACTGGATCCAGATCTCCCCTCAAATTCTCTGTCCTAAAATACTCTATTTAAACTCACTCTTCTGCACAGACTCCTTTGGCATTTGTTTTCCAAGACCATGCACCATGGCCATAGGTATAATGTATTCTCATCCAGTTGCCATCACCTCCACCAGCCCACTCCCTTATCACCACCACCAACTCCATCACCCTCTCCAGAGGACCACCTGAAGCAAGGTAGCTATAAAGGCCCAGAGAGCTCTTTCCCAAAAATTATGATCAGTAGACTCCTTACACCCATTCCTTACAGAGAAACAGGTGGGCACCAAAAACTCCCTACCTCCAACTTACTTCCAAGGACTTAAAGTCTCCGTATTTCACATACACTGTTTTGATGCCGTTAAATGCGAGCTCCAGTTCCTTTAAGACTGGAAACGTGTGAAATGCCTCTAAAGGGGGAGGAGAAAGAGGGAAACTAACTTGTAAAAGACATAAGAGAAAGATAAAATAGTAGTCATCTACTGGGTTCCCACTGGGTTAGGCCCATCATTGTGTAAAGTGCTTTACTTACATGGATTCTTAATCTCTAACAACTCTGAAAAAGAGTGAGTACTGCTTCCATTCCACTGCTAAGGATCAATCAGGCTAAGTGATTTGCTAGAAATAGAATTGCTAAATGGAAAGATCAAGAACTGAATCTAACTCCAAAGCCCATTTTTAAAAATGATCCTTATTATTACTGATTATAAAAGTAAACATTTCCACCAAAGTTTTTTTAAAAAGTAGAAAAATAAAAGTTCCTTTTAATCTCAATACCTAGAGATAACTATTCAAAGTTTCATGTATAATACTCTAGACTTTTTATGTGTATACTGAAACACACACACATTTCTTTCTACAAAAAGGAATCATACTACACACATTGTACTGTGACTTGCTTTTTTTCCCCCCTTAACAATATGATTTAAAGATGCTGTAAGTCAAAACATACAGATCTGCATAATGTCTGAATTATGTTCTGCAGTATAGAACATAATGTTTTATTTAACCATACCCCTAGGGATAGTGGCTAGATTATCTGAATAAAAGGTTAAGAACACTTCCCCTTCTGCTTGAGAACTGGACCTTGAGTTAACTTTCTAGCCCTCTTCCATTGGTAACCTGAAAAAAAATGGTAGTCACTGTGTTATTAAGCACAACTGCTGTGGTAAAAATGACCCCAGGTTGGTAAGTCACATCTGGACTAGGAAAAACTATAAATGAACTATATCTATCTGAAGAGGGCGCCATAACTTTGGGCTTCTCTGTGTGTGGGCATTCCTATGATTGGACATGTCCTTTTCAGGAACTCTGGGGGCCTTGTCTACAGAGTGTTACAACAGCTATTTGCTCCTGTGGTGAGTAAGGCTTCTAAGCCAGAGTGCTGGCATCAACCCATTGAGAGTGGCCAAAGAGTGGCTCACGGATGGCTACCTGAACAGCTACATGAATTGCTCAGGAACTGCCATGAGGATGCCATTGAACATGAAGTGCTGATGCTGTGCTGCTGGCATACGGAGGGAATTACCCAGAGCCTTCTAAGTGAACCTGGTGTCAAGTGTGGCCTATGTTGGTTTCATGAGTTGGAATGTTCTAGAGAGTCAATAGAAACATGTGCTTTCAGGGTATTTCCAATGAACATCCTTGTTCAAGTGTGTTTCTGTAGAATAAATTTTGAGGATTGCAACTACTAGACTATGTTAAGAGACATTGCCAAACTACCTTCCAAAGATGTTGTACCAATTTATTTCACTTGAATATGAGAGTACCAATTTCCCTACCAATGCTGGCAGTCATCAGTCCTTCTCATTTCTGTCAATATTTGTTAGGTATAAAATAGTACTTGGATGCTATTTTATTTACTAGTGAGGCTGAGCATCTTTCCATATGCCTGTTGGCCTTTGTTTTCAAACTCGGGATACTGAGAGACTACACTGTTTCCTCAAGGACAGGGACTTTGTCACACACTTCTTTAAAAACACCCTTCAAACTCAATGCATTCAAAACTGAATTCATCCTATTTTTCCCTAAACCTGCCTTTCCTATACTGCTATCTGTCTCAGTAAATCCCCTTGGTTCTTCTCTTTCTCTACATGCCCTTTAGTTACCATGTCTGGTTTATTTCTACCTCCTCTCTCGCCCTGTCTCTCTCAATCCCCTTTACCCTATGGCCACAGCCCCAGTTGAGGCCTCACCTCCCCTCTCCTGGAAAAATGAAACCATCTCCCAGGTTTCCTGGCTCCCATCTTACAATCCATGCTCCTCACAGCCACTACTGAGTCTCTATATAAAAGCCTCCCAAGGTTCTCTTTTGCCTGCAGAGTTAAATCCATGTCACTCAGTGTTCCTGATAATATGGAGCCCCTTGCTTACCTTTCTAGTCTCCATTCTCCCCTACCTATATCCCTTGCACACATACAAAGCTTCTTCAGGGTCCCTGATCAGGCACTGCTGCCCCTCTTCTGTTGTTCCGTTGGCCTGAAATGCCTATTCACCTTCTAATTTCTGAGTCACTCCTATTCGTGTTTTAGGTCTCAGCTTACATACTCCTTTTCTCACAAGTATCTTCTGAAACTCAAGGCCCAGTTGATGGCCCAGTTGACTTTCTGATTCCCTCTATCATTGCACTTACCATGTCCTGCTATAACTGAGCTCAGAAGAACAGAAAACTGGATACACTGATTTCTAAAAGCCAAACAGTCATATTGTCCTGACACCCAGCAGGGGTCGCTGTGGATTTGCTGAATAAACAAGAAGGCTTTCCACTTAGGAATTCTCAGGGACTTAAAAACTTTTTACTATTTATTAGGATTTGGGAGCAGAGTATACCTACAATTGTGTTTTTAAAAGTCAAGGTATAATACATTTTCATACCTAGTTCCCAGTAAATTTCATTAAAATACTTTCAAAATGCTAAAAAAAAAAAAAAAACTTTTTACATACAATTCCTGGATTGGTTCCAGGACCACCTTGCCACCCCCACCCGAACACCCACACCCCAATCCCCAACCTCCACCTCCATCTTGCATTACCACCAAGGACACTGAAATCTGTGGAAGCTCAAGTGCCTTGTATAAAATGATGTAGTATTTGCATATAACCTGCACACAGCCTCCTGTACATGCTAAATCATCTCTAGATTACTAATACCTAACATAATGTAAATGCTCTGTGCTGTGCTGCGTCAGTCAGTCATGTCCGACTGTTTGTGATTCCATATGGACCACAGCCCACCAGGTTCCTCTGTCCATGGGGGTTCTCCAGGCAAGAATACTGGAGTGGGTTGCCATGCCCTCCTCCAGGGCACCCTCTCAATCCATGGATCGAACCCAGGCAGGTCTTCCACATTGCAGGCAGATTCTTTACCAACTGAGCCTCCAAGGAAGCATATTCTGTAAGTGGTTGTAAATATAATATAAATGCTATGTAAATAGTTGCCAGTACATTGCAAACTCAAATTTTACTTTTTGGAACTTCCTGGAATTTTTTCTAAATTTTTTCCATCCCTAGTTGGTTGAATCCATGGATGTGGAAAACATAGATATGGAGGGCTGACCGTACTGATTCTGTCTGAGTCTACAAAGTATCCTGCCTTAGGGAGGAAGAAAGGAAGGGGATTATCTCCATTTAGAGAGAGAAGCGGCAGCTCACAGAGAAGTGTTCTGCGTAGGTAGTGCTGGCTCTGGGCTGGAATCCAGGTCTGTGTGTTCTCCCACACCCAGCTCATTGCACTCCAAAAAAAAGATGTATGATGTTACAGGTGAACAGACAGGCAACTTCTAACATGAAAGACTGGCAGCCAGGAAGCAGAAGGTGGTTTTCAGGAAGAAAACTTACCTAGAGGAAGCACGTTTTCTGAGGCATTGATGTAAATCACTGAATTAAAATGCTTGAAATCCTTTTCCTTAGCCTGTGAAATGGCATTTCAAAGAATACAAGATTAGTTCCCTGCCTTGAGGCCTTCTTGAAGCTCCAGGGCTGCTGTCAGAAGGAGAAAAGACCAAGGGTTAAGAACAAAAGCAGTTACTTGCTGAAGGCAGGAAGGACTTTTCTGCTTCTTTTTTTTTTTTTCCTATTATGAAATAATTCAAATATTCAGCAAAGTGTGGTGAATGTTACTCTGAAGGCCCGTGTAACCACCATCCAGCTTTAATAAATCTGAATATTATGCTGTCTCTGCTTCAAATTTCTTTAAAGAAATAAAACACTACAGAGAGTTGATACCCCAGCAACATATCCCTACTCTCCCTTTCATAAAAAAACAGCTATCCTGAATTGGTGATTATCCCACATCTCTCTAATACCTGCATCACATGTATTTGTATCCATAAGCCATATACAGTATTATTTACATGTTTTAAAATTTTATATTAAGTGCCATCATACTGTAGACACCATTCTGCAACCTGCCTTCTTCATTCAACACCACATGTTTGAGATTCACTTGTGTTGAGATACACAGATCTTTTGAGATATACTTACATTGATACATTTTAATTTCTGTGTGGCATTCTAGAAGCAATCTCTCTTTATATGCCTTGGAAGGCCTACAAATCAAAAATATGTGCAATAATATACATACTGGGGATGGCAGGCCACAAATCTAGCTCCAAGATACCCATTAGCCAGTGCAAGAAAAGAAACATGACTCATTATATAAGTCACAGAGTCTGTGAGTTAAGAACAAACCAAGACTTCCCTGGAGGTCGAGTGATTAAAACTCCACCCTTCCAATGCAGGGGGCACGGGTTCAATAGCTGCTCAGGGAAGATTCAGCATGCCATGGCCAAAAAAAAAAAAAAAAGCAAAAACCAGTTATCAGCATCTTGGGAGAACCAATACCATTCCTGGCACTGAAATCTGAGAGAAATTTCTCCTGTAGGCTCTTCTGATGGGAACTCTCTGTACACAATGAATCATACCCCAATAAAATTCTATGCACATTCAAACCACTTCCATAAGGTTATTTATTTCCTTTAACTCACCTCACATGTGATGCTGGCAATACCAAATCTATAGCAAAAGACAGTGTCTGTGAATGTTGTTTCCACCCAGTGAGTTCCTGTGTGACTCTCCTCCTTCCTATGCCCAGATTCCCAGTTCCCAGAGACTCTGGAAGTTATGATGGTCAAACAAGACAGGAGCCACCTCAGGTGTAGCGCACCACAATCACATCTCTGGCGGCTAGCCGTACCTTGGAGAACTTCAGGCCGCTCACGTTGACGTTGCAGAGGTCTGATGGATCCTGCACACAGTGGTGCTTCAGCTGCAACACAGTACAAAGAATCAGCACTCAAGGCCCCAGCAAAGCTTATATAGTTGGCTAAGACAACAAATGACTCCCTGGTGAGGAAGGCAGCCTGGTACAGTATAAGAACAGGCTTTGGAGCCACTCAGAATCAAGCTGCCGCCTCGGCTCTCCCATTTCTGTTTCCCATCTATAAGATGGGGGTGGAAACATAGACTTTATGGGGCTCTTAGGAGGCTGCATTCCTCTCTTTTCCTTCTCTGTCTTTTCAGAACTCCACTTCCTCTACTCGGTTCGTAGAATAAAATCTTTATTTCTGGGGCATTACCAAAACACTTGTCATAACTGTTGTGTTTGCTTATCCATTCATTTATTCACCAAATATTTCTATACTAAGCACTACTTTGGGCCATGTGTTATGTTAAATATATCAAGAAACTTTCTCCTGGGACTTCCCTCGTGGTCTAGTGATTAAGACTCTGAACTTCCAATGCAAAGAGTGTGGGTTTGATCCCTGGCTGTGGAACTAAAGAGCCCATAGGCCACTCAGTGTGGCCAAAAAAAAAAAAAAAAGGACTTTCTCCTAATCCTAACTAAACTATTCAACATAAGGGAATATATCTATTTATAAATGAGAAAAATAAGGCTAAGAGAGAGAAAATGACTTCCCTAAGGTCCCACAGCCAATAAGTGATGGCTATGATTTGAATCCAAATTTGTAATCACTAAACACTGCGCTCTTAGGACTACCATATATTGCCCTTCACAATTAAACGGTAGAAGAAAAATTTCAGCTTTGAAGTTGCTATTTCTATTTAACCAAACCTCATTCGTTCTTTCAGTTAATCATTTGGTATGGTGCCTTTACGGTTAGGCATGGAACTGGGAACTTAAAAGACAACAAAGAAAAAGCAGAAGTATTTCATGCTTTCATAAAGCTTAAAACTGCATGGAAGCCAATGAGCAAGCAAGTATTTACTAATACAGTAAGTAGTTTAAAGGAGAAACTTAAGAAGCTATGGGAGACAGTAACAGGAGATCCTTATCCTAGTGCAGAAGTGAGGAAGTACCTATTGGAGGAATATTTCAGCCGATACCTTAAGTGCTAAGTACAAGTTGGTCCCATGAAAGTGGGTGGCAGGGTTTGTGAATGCCATTAACACAAATGAAAGCAAGGTGTTTCTGAGAGGATGAAAAATAGGTAGGAAAGGTTATGGACGCACTCATTAGATCATGCGGATTCATGGTGGCTCTGCGAAGGATGGTGGATTTTAGCCCACAGTCAATGGAAAGCCATCAAGAGGTTTTTTGGCAGAAGGCTGATGGCAATTTTACAAAAACTGCTGTATCTGACACACAAAGAAGATAAGAAGAAAGAAAAGGGTGGAGAGAAATCACTACACCAAACATAGTTAGCTCATTTCTCTAGAGCCACTTCTCTACTTCTCATTGTCAAAGAACCCAATATCATTCACATTTCTCTAACTAGATGTATCCTTCAACCCCAGCTCTACAGGCTAAGTCTTGACTTTGTTTAATCCAAGCGTGGTGCTCATGGTCCCCTAACCAGTGACTGCTGGGACTTGTGATATATGTTTGGCCAACAAGACGCAGGCTGCTGGGGGTAGGAGGCCAGTTCTGGGAAGCTGCTTATATTTAAAAATCAATATAAAACAGTGACATTCCCTTTTCTACCTCTGGATGTTATGCTTTAAATGTGATGACCA
The DNA here is from genome assembly GCA_007570785.1 of Antilocapra americana. NCBI lineage: Eukaryota > Metazoa > Chordata > Mammalia > Artiodactyla > Antilocapridae > Antilocapra > Antilocapra americana. The sequence goes on along the minus strand of ML663009.1, from coordinate 675,684 downwards.
GAGTTTCAGCAGTCATCGCAGAATTATGAAAGCAGTCAGCCTGAGAGGACAAGTTAATGTGCCGAGGATATAAGAGCAGAAAGATGGAGGAACCAGGGCCTTGGAGGCAGTGAATTAACCTACCCTAGAAGAACCATGCTGCTGGCTTCTTTTTTTATGTGAAACAAAAGCATCCCAGTTAGTTCAAACTAGTTAGGAAGTTACTAACTACAGGAACTCAATTAGTACTATAAAAGATGATGGTGGCCCAGATTAGGGTGGGGGCAGTGCCGATGAGGATGAGAATACAGATCTGACAACTAGTAGAAATACCAGGGCTGGGGAATAGCAGGGATGGAGGCGGTGAGGGAGAGGCATGTGTTGAGGAGAACCCCAGATTACCTGCTTGGTGAGTGGGTAGACAGCAGTGCCATTATTAAGACAGTTTAGTAAACACTAGAAGAGAGGTATCTGGGGCACTTGGAGTAAGGGGACTGTGCGGTAGGGCATTATGAAGTGCCAGTGAAACATTCATAGCCAATAGTGGGTAGGTACCCCCATTGCTCTGAGAAGCACCCTTGACATGTCTGTTTTTCAAAGTGGCAACATGGGTAACAAGTGATCTCAATGTGGATCTGTTGAAGTGCTGAAAATACAAGGGGAAAGAAGAGCACTATGGGAAGTGGTTCTGCCCCTTCTCAGTACTGTTGCTTCAATCTTCCTCATCCCTAATGAGAAGTGGACCTAATAACCAAAGAAACTCCACAGTATTCTGCAAAAAGCCTATGCTACCTACCTTGAGGTGAGATGCAACCAGCTGCCTCCTTTAAGCTCTCTTTCAACATTTGATCTGTGCAGGAACCTTTCTCTTGGGAACCATAAGCAGAGTCTGGGAACTAAGTAAGCTGCCAGGGAGTTCTTCTTGGGAAGCTATGAACATTGGACTGCACATTAATACTGGTTTACAAAATAGGTCTTTCTGTGAAAAGCCACTGAAGCACTGCACAGAGTAAATGAAAAATTACCACCACAGTGCTCTTTGTGAAACCTGACCCAGACACTAGGTATATCCAGTCAGCTTCCTGGGCTTTCAGCCAGACACAAAACTCTAAGAACAAAGGTGGTGGTGTGCGAAGCTCCCTAGTCCCCCTGCTCCTAGAGAGTCTCCCCAGAGCAGAGTAGCAGCCTTTACACCCTGCCATGTGCTGGAATAGTGGTGGTGGTTTAGCTGCTAAGTTTTATCCAACTCTTGTGACCCCATGGACTGTAGCCCGCCAGACCCCTCTGCCCATGGGATTTCCCAGGCAAGAATACTGGAGTGGGTTGCCATTTCTTTCTCCAGGGGGTCTTCCTGACACGGGGATGGAACCCGGGCCGCTGTACTGCACGCAGCTTCTTTACCAACTGAGCCAGCAGGGTGCTGGGATAGGACTTTTAAATTTACTGTTGCTCTGACCTACTGCTTTGTCTCTCTGGCTCAGTGAAGACTGTTTAGACTTTTTACCTGATAAAATGTAAAAGCACAGGCTTTACAGTCAATAGACCAGAGTTTTAATTCTGAGTAGTTCTAATCCAGGGTAAACTAGAGTCCTAAGGGGCCTCAGTTTTCTCATTTGCACAACGGCAACAATATAACAGGGATGATAACACCTATCTCACAAAGTAGATGTAAAGAAAACCTTACGTATAAAGAAAGCTCTGGGTCCCTTCAGCATCTTGGCTGCACTCCATTTGCCAAGCCCATTCGAATAGTTTGGGATGGATGGAAGATAACTACACCAGAGGGCAGCAGGGCAAGTCCTTGCCAACCCCCCATCCACCAAGACAGTCGTTAGCTGGTGCTGCCAGCCCTTCCAGGATGCATTGACTCTCACCAGAAAAGCCCGGTCCAACACGTGTCCAGGAGTGTCCGCTCGGTTTTCCTGTCGAGACCCTTTCTTCCCTCCAACCTCAGAAGAAACCTTCTGGCCTTTCTGACCTTCAGCTGTTTTCTCAGCCACACCCTTGGGCTTCTTCTTGAGGCTACCTTTCCGAGCCACTAGCCAGTGTCCTCGGCCTGCTGAAAAGATGAGAATAGGAGTAAACTCCTTCAAAGCCAAAACTAGTGCCCTTCCAGAGTGTTTATCTTTAATGTAAAAATGAAAATTAGCTCCTCATTACCTAATGTGCACCAAATACTGTGCTACAACTGGGGTTGCAGGGGGGCAGGGGAACATCTATATACCTATCTTATTTAATGGGCCTCCAAACCCAATGAAACATGCTACTGCCCCCATTTTACAGACAAAAACACAAAGACTCAAAAGTATAGAATGACTTGCTCAGTTCTTTCCTCCACATTTTTGCCTTTGAACTCTTAACGGTTCCTTCCCGATTGCAGATAAAGTATTTCCTATTCTGTGAAGCCTTCCCTGACTATCCTTGGTTGAGTTGATCCTTTTTTCCTGGGCCAGCTAGTTATTGCACCATTTGGTATCTCTTGGGTAAAGTCCATTGTGTGACACTAACTCAATGGGCCCCATCTTCCTGGGCCTTACCCTGAATTCTATCATTACAAGGCACAAGTCGTGTTAGGAACTCAGGATAAAAAAAAAAATCAAAGGACAGCTGGCATTTTTAGAAGATTCAATAATACATGTCTACTGTAGAAAGAACTAGAAATTGTACACAAGTAAAGAGAATATGAGGTTCACTACTAAGCCTATCCAATAAAAATCAGGACAATATTCTAGAATCTGTTCTCTCCTTCATCAGTAGTTTATTCATTTAACATTAGGGAAACTGGGTGAAAGCTATATAGGAACTCTGTATTTTTACAGCTTTTCTGGAAGTATAAAATTATCTCAAAATGAAAATTTACAGGTGAGGGGAAACCTTCCCATGGACAGATACTCTTCATTGTTCAATATCTATCATTGTTCACTTGTTTATTGTCTGTCTTGCCCTCTAGAATGGAAGCTCCATGAGAATACAGGCTTTGATTCATTCACCTCAATGTTCCCAAGGCCTACACAGAGCTTACCACACTGAGTGTGGCTGAACGAACCCTGAACTGCAGCCCCCACCCACAATCATCCATTTAGACTTTTTCTGAGCACTGACTTTGTGACAGGAGTTGGGGCTATGGAGAAGAATATGACTGAGGATTCAAAGATGCTCAATAAATGTAAAGAGTGCTGTGAAGCCCAGAGTCGGGGGCTACCAGCCTAGGGGATGAGCTGGGTCTTGTATGTTGAAAGCTGACTGGGTGAAGAAGGAAAAACCAAGCAGCTTGGGCAGAGCAAAGGGCACAAGAAGTACTCAGAGGCATGAAAGATTGGGACTGCAAAGAACAGCACAGAGCTGTGGGGACCAGCTTGGTGCCTCTAATCACCATCTCCCTGCCATATAGCCCATTCTCCCGCCTCAGGGGCTTGCCTTGGCTCACCTGAGTACTGCTGCTAACCCTGGCTCTTGGATGCTGCTTCTGTCCTATGCCTGATGTGCTGCTGCTGCTAAGTCACGTCAGTCGTGTCCGACTCTGTGCAACCCCATAGCCGGCAGCCCACCAGGCTCCCCCGTCCCTGGGATTCTTCAGGCAAGAACACTGCTTTGATGTGAGTCGGTTCCTATTTCCACCTGGGGCCTGAGAGCCCAGGCACTCTTTTCCCAGGGTTGCTCTCATCTAGCACATGGACCTTTGTCCTACCCCAGCAGTCCAAACTCTTGAACACTCCAGCCTGAGCTGGTGCCCAAACTGCCAACACACCCAGGAAGGCAGGCCTGGAGTGTGTCAGGAGACGGAGATGAGGCTGAGGAGGTCAGCAGAGTCAGATCTGAAAGGTCTTGAGGACCAGAATAAGGAATTTAGGTTTTAATGCAGTAGGCTTTTAGCAGGAAGAGTATCTGTCCATAGGAAGGTTTCTCCCCACCTATAAATTTTCATTTTGAGATAATTTTAGACTTCCAGAAAAGCTGTAAAACTAACACAGAGTTCCTGTACAGCTTTCACCCAGTTTCCCTAATGTTAACATCATATATAATCATAATACAATGGCTGAAGCCAAGAAATTAACTATGGCATAATATTAGTAATTAATCTACAGCTTTTATTTGATTTTTTTCAGTTTTCTCACTAATGTTCTCTTTCTGTTCCAGGGTCCTATCCAAGATCTCACATTTCATTTAGCTGTCACATCACCTTAGTCTCCCCTAATCCGTGACAGTTCTGCAGTCTTTATTTTTCTTATGTGATCCTGACACTTTTGAAGAGTAGTAATCAATAGTTAATTGCTTTATAAAATGTCGCTCAATTTGAGTTTGATTTTTTTTCCCCCATAATTTAGACTAAAGGCCTTGCAGTTTGTCAAGAAGTGGTGCTGTGCCCTCCTCAGCACAACGTATCAGAGCACACATGATGCCAATTATGTCTTATTACTGGTGATGTTCATTTTGATCACTCAGCCAAGGTAGTGTCAGCTTAGCTACTCTACTAAGAAGTCCCTTTGAAATTAATAAAGACAGCTCAAGACTATACAAATAACCTGTTTTTCATAATACTTTAACCCACGAATTCTAGCATCTATGATGGTTAATTTTATGTGTCAACTTGGCTGGGCTATGGTAGGCAGTTAGTCAAATACTAATCTAGGCGTTTCTGACAACCAGTTGACTTTAAGTACCTGAAACAATCCATGGATAATGTGTGGGCCTTACCCATTCACCTAAAAGACCTTAAAAGCAAAAAACAGGCTTACCCAAGGAAGAAGAAATTTTGCCTTAAGACTGCAGCATGAGCTCTTCCCTGAGTTTTCAGCCTGCCTGTCCTACAGATTTCTGACTTGCCAGCCTCCACATTTCATAAACCAATTCCTTGAAATATATCATTTATCCATGTGTTTGTCAACATATATACACACATATACGAATATGAAAACAAAACCTGCAGGATATACATACAGAGACATACACACACATATTCTATTGGTTCTGTTTCTCTAAAGAACATTGTAGAGCTTCTTGCCTGTAAAAATTATTATTGTAATGTTTTGATAGTGATTTTCTATTTCCTTAATTCCTTCTACATTTTTTAACTAGAATTCTATTGTGAGGAAGAGCTGTTCTTCTCCCCCACTTATTTACGTAATCAGAGTTTAATTATATCGTATGAGATCATGACTATATATTAAAACTTATTCTACAGATTACAACCCAATTTTACCTTTATTTATTTTGCTGCTCATACTGTTCCAGCTTTGCCCACTGGGCATTCTCTCAGGTTGGCACCTATGTCCTTTCAAATTGCCCCCATTATTTTTTTGAGCACTGCTTTATTTTCTGGCTCAAAGTGTATTTTTTCCTGACTCAGCCCTAGAAACAACTTTTTGCCTGAGAAGCCCTAGCTTCTTTTATTGGAGAATGGTATTTAGAAATCAACAATGAGGTGCCAAGCATCCCTTTGCAACTGAGGTATTATTGCCCTCGTGGGCCAGGAAATATACATATGTATATGTATTAACATATACATATACCTTCATATTAACACATGAAGGTATATACAGTTATATTTATTTATCTGTCTATGTGTGTGTGAGGGAGTATGGACGTGAAATCACGAGTTCTTACTGACAGCTTCACAGGAGGGTTTTAAACAACTAGGTGGCCAAAGAAGGTCCTATGTGAGAAGTAAAATCACTCAAGAGAAGTGGGGAGGACAAGATGAAAGAGAAGGATCTTCCATTATTCCAGGTACAGAGTGACCAGCAAGCCACTACATCCAGGGTAAGGTAGGGGTACTTTTCCCTTGCTCTACACTTTCAAAGCAACAAATCCAATCCAGTGAAACCACACTTCTCAGCAGTGTTCCATGTGCAGGACTCTGCTTAGCATTAGGAGGCGTCCCTGCCCCAGGGGAGTCTTCAGTTAGATAAATGCTTGAAAAATTATTTAGCAGAGTCAAGTTTAAGCCACTTTATTTAGGAGCTAGGCAGAATATGACTATACATCAAACAAGAAACACAGAAAGGAAGATGGCTTACAAGAGAGGATGGGCACTGAGGGCTGGAACAAAGACCAAGCACAACAAAGACCCAGCACAGCCAAAAATAAACAAATAATTTTAAAAAATAAATTAAAAAAACCAAAGTTACTAATTCAAAAACACACCCCAGTGTTCAAAGCAGCATTATTTGCAGAAGCCAAGACATGGAAACAACCTAAGTGTCCATCAACATATGAACAGATACAGTCTGTGGGATATATACACAGTGGGGTACTACTTAACCATTAAAAAGAAATTTTGCTATGTGCAACAACATGGATGGACCTTGAGGGCATTATACTAAGTGAAATAAGTCAGACAGAGAAAGATGAAAACTGCCTATATCAGGTATTGCTTACATGTGTAATCTAAAGAATACAACCAACTAGTGAATATAACATTGAAGAAACACTCACAGACACAGAGAACAAACTAGAGGTTCCAAGCGGAGAAGAGGGATGGAGGGGCAATGGAGGGGCAATGGAGGGGTGGGAGGTACAAACTACTGGGTGTAAGTTAGGGTCAACGAACGATGTACTGTACAACATGGGGAATAGAGCCAATCTATTGTAATAACTGTAAATGAAAAGTAATCTTGAAAAATTATATAAAAATAAGACTAAATTAAACAGATACATGAAAGTGAAGGTGTTAGTCGCTCAGTCATGTCAGGCTCGTCGCGAGCCCACGGACTGTAGCCCACCAGACTCCTCTGTCTATAGGATTCTCCAGGCAAGAATACTGGAGTAGGTTGCCACGCCCTTCTCTGGGGGATCTTCCCAACCCAGGGATCAAACCCAGGTCTCCCGCATTACAGGCAGATTTTTTCCTGTTTGAGCTACCTGGTAAGCCCAAATACATACATAAATAGGATAAAAAAAGTTACACTCCCTGAGGCTGCTGGAAAGAAGGTGGATTAGAAGGGAAGAGATAGGATGGGGCAGGGAACATTAGTGAATGGGTTGAAGAGGAAGACATGGGTGTTAGAGACATTCTGAAGCAGGTGCGGCTGTGAGGCAAAAGTTCTGATTTGAAAAGTCACCTGACCTTCTTCTGGCGTCCGAAGCAGGTTTTTGGCTGGAAAGCAGTTGCTCAGGTGAGGCTTCCCATCATCCAGCTTGTAGAGTCCTGTGGAGGCCATGGCCCTGAGAGCCAAGCAAGGAAAACAAGGAAGTAAGGAGTGAGGAGGGGCAGGGCTGCTCTCATCCCAACACAGCCTGTGAGCCCACCAGGACCACCCCCAACACACACCCTCTCTCTGAGGCCCTAAAGGTCCATGCCTTTGTTCTTAGTGTTCCTTTGGCCCAAAACAGCTCTTCCATCTTGTCCATCTCACTGAGCTCATGCTTTAAGATTAGGCTCCAATGCCACTTCCTTTAGGAAAATAAATTTCTAATTGAAGATCTAAATTTTTTAAACCTTGAGCTCTTAGAGACTGAGATTTTTCTTTAAAGGGATCCAGTAATTCCTAATCTGCTTTGAGACAGCTTTAGATAATTTGGGGTAGCAGAGGTTTGGGAACCTATAAGCCCCCGGCCAGGGGAAAGGAGGCCCTGGCAAGAAGGTAGGAGCCTAAGATGGAGGGTCTGGAAAGAGATTCAGTCCATGGGAGGAGAAGAGTAGAGAGCTGGGATCAGGTGTCCTGAGAAAATGTTTCCCAGATGAGACAAATATGACAAGTAGATGGGTGCAATAGGAGGGGGCAATAATTTTATAAACAGGGACTTAAGTTTGAGGCCAGTTTCTACCACTGAGCTGAGTGACCCTGGGCAAATCACTTTACCTCTTGTGTGTCTCTGATTTCTCAAATATAAAATGAGGATTAAACCTGTGCCTCAGAGAACTGTTCTAAGAATTAAATGAAGTAATAGAGGGGAAAAAAAGCTTATTTCTAGACCCAATCCAGACGCCATCCCTTCTATAAAACCTTCACTGAAACTTCTAGAGGGAAATAACTTCTGCTTTAGCTAAACGTGCATGTTTCTTCTGTACAACTTTTGTGGTTGGAACCCCTTCTACCTCGTGAGATTACTAACTATCATGAAGAGACTCTTTCAATGGTCTCTGAATCTGAAAGTCTTGAAACATATCCAATTCACTCTCTTCCACTCTTGGAAAGCTCACAGGAAACACTCAGTAAACAAGTATGAGTCAAATGAAGGATACAGTGGTCCTCCCAAGGCCCAGAGTTTTTTTTTTTATACATATTTCTAATCTCCCTAATTAGACTCTGAGGAAGGACAGCATCTATGTTGTTCATCTCTTCACTCCCAGCATCTAACACCTGGCACATAATAGACTCCACCTATGGAATGAAGGAGTGATCCTGTTATCTCCTCTGGTTCAACACAGGGCAGTATGAATTTCCTGATCCGTGCCATCCTGAAAAGGGTTGGAGATCCTTTCCACGTATTTCAATGATACTCTCTACTTCTCCTAGTACAATACTTATCACTTTGTTGTAATTTGTATTCCCTTACCAACTTTCCCCCTGCTATGGGGCCTATAATACCTATTTACCTATATAAACCCAGAGCCTAGCACAGGGCCTAGAACTCATTAAAAATGTGTCAGGAAGACAAAGAGATGAATGGATAACTGGATGGGGAAAGACAGTCATTGAGTCAATCTGTCTTTCAGGAAATCCCTCTTGGGACTAACCAAAATCTGCTAGATGGGTAAATGAATGAATGAATGAGTACATAGTTACCTGGGAAAGGTCAGAGATGACTGTTGGAGAAAACTCCAGTAACTTACAGAATATGATGGCTTTAGCTCTGCATAGTACTTACTTGATCTTTGATCTTGGAAGAGACCTCTTTATTTCCTTTTTATTCTGTTTCTTCCCCTGTTTCTTCACCTATAAAATAGATATTTCACTCCTTCTTAGTCTGTCATTTAGATCTCTTTAACTTTCTCATTAATCATATCCTTCTCTGACACTTTGCTCAAAATGTGTCTCACCAGGGGCCTAGAAAAATGCGACAGGACTAAAGATTCCAGAAATAGACAGAAAAGAAGACAGAGACATAGGAAAGTGTAACAAGAGAATACTTTTATGACAACAGGGTGGGGCTCAGTTCAGTTCAGTTGCTCAGTCATGTCCGACTCTTTGCAACCCCATGGACTGCAGCATGCCAGGTTTCCCTGTCCATTACCAACTCCCAGAGCTTACTCAAACTCATGTCCATTGAGTCAGTGATGCCATCCAACCATCTCATCCTGTCATCCCCTACTCCTCCCGCCTTCAATCTTACCCAGCATCAGGGTCTTTTCAAATGAGTCAGTTCTTCACATCAGGTGGACAAAGTATTGGAGTTTCAGCTTCAACATCAGTCCTTCCAATGAATATTCAAAACTGATTTCTTGTAGGATGGACTGGTTGGATCTCCTTGCAGTCCAAGGGACTCTCAAGAGTCTTCTCCAACACCACAGTTCAAAAGCATCAATTCTTCGGTGCTCAGCTTTCTTTATAGTCCAATTCTCACATCCATACATGACTACTGGAAAAACCAAAGCTTTGAGTAGATGGACCTTTGTTGGCAAAGTAATGTCTCTGCTTTTTAATATGCTGTCTAGGTTGGACATAACCTTTCTTCCAAGGAGCAAGTGTCTTTTAATTTCATGGCTGCACTCACCATTTGCAGTGATTTTGGAGTTCAAAAAAATAAAGTCTTTCACTGTTTCTATTGTTCCCCATCTATTTGCCATGAAGTGATGGGACCAGATGCCATGATATTAGTTGTCTGAATGTTGAGTTTTAAGTCAACTTTTTCACTCGCCTCTTTCATTTTCATCAAGAGGTTCTTTAGTTCTTCGCTTTCTGCAATAAATAAGGGTGGTGTCATCTGCATATCTGAGATTGCTGATATCTCTCCTGGCAATCTTGATTCCAGCTTGTGCTTCATGCAGCCCAGCATTTCTCATTATGTACTCTGCATATAAGTTAAATAAGCACAGTGACAATATACAGCCTTGATGTACTCCTTTCCCTATTTGGAACCAGTCTGTTGTTCCATGTCCAGTTCTAACTGTTGCTTCCTGACCTGCATACAGATTTCTCAGGAGGCAGGTCAGGTGGTCTAGTATTCCTATCTCTTGAAGAATTTTCCACAGTTTGTTGTGATTCACACAGTCAAAGACTTTGGCATAGTCAATAAAACAGAAGTAGATGTTTTTCTGGAACTCGCTTCCTTTTTCCATTATCCAACAGATGTTGGCAATTTGATTTCTGGTTCGTCTGCCTTTTCTAGATCCAGCTTGAACATATGGAAGTTCATGGTTCATGTACTGTTGAAGCCTGGCTTGGAGAATTTTAAGCATTACTTTACTAGCCTGTGATATGAGTGCAGTTGTGTGGGAGTTTGAGCATTCTTTGGCATTGCCTTTCTTTGGGATCGGAATGAAAACTGACCTTTTCCAGTGCTCTGGCCACTGCTGAGTTTTCCAAATTTGCTGGCATATTGAGTGCAGCACTCATAGCACCATCTTTTAGGATTTGAAATAGCTCAGCTGGAATTCCATCACTTCCACTAGCTTTGTTCATAGTGATGCTTCCTAAGGCCCACTTGACTTTGCATTCCAGGATTTCTGGTTCTAGGTGAGTGATGACACCATCATGGTTATCTGGGTCATGAAATATCTTTTTTGTACAGTTCTTCTGTGTATTCTTGCCACCTCTTCTTAATATCTTCTACTTCTGTTAGGTCCATACCAGTTCTGTCCTTTATTGTACTCATCTTTGCATGAAATATTCCTTGGCATCTCAAATTTTCTTGAAGAGATCTCTAGTCTTTCCCATTCTGTTGTTTTCCTCTATTTATTTGCATTTGATCAGTGAAGAAGGCTTTTATCTCTCCTTGCTATTCTTTGGAACTCTACATTCAAATGGGTTTATCTTTCGTTTTCTCCTTTGACTTTTGCTTCTCTTCTTTTCACAGCTATTTGTAAGGCCTCCTCAGACAATCATTTTGCCTTTTTGCATTTCTTTTTCTTGGGGATGCTCTTGACCACTGCCTGCTGTACAATGTCATGAATTTCTGTCCATACTTCTTCAGGCACTCTAACAGATCTAATCTCTTGAATCTGTCACTTTCACTGTATAATCATACCTGAATGGTCTAGTGGTTTTCCCCACTTTCTTCAATTTAAGTCTGAATTTGGCAATAATGACCTGAGCCACAGTCAGCTTCCAGTCTTGTTTTAGCTGACTGTATAGAGCTTCTCCATCTTTGGTTGCAAAGACTATAATCAATCTGATTTTGGTACTGACTATCTGGTGATGTCCATGTATAGAGTTGTCTCTTGTGTTGTTGGAAGAGGGTGTTTGTTATGACCAGTGCATTCTGTTGGCAAAACTCTACTAGGCTTTGCCCTGCTTCATTCTGTACTCTAAGGCCAAATTTCCCTGTTACTCCAGGTATTTCTTGACTTCCTACTTTTGCATTCCAGTCCCATATAATGAAAAGGACATCTGGACATCTTTTTTTTGGGTGCTAGTTCTAGAAGTTCTTGTAGGTCTTCATAGAACTGTTCAACTTCAGCTTCTTCAGCATTAGTGGTAGGGGCACAGACTTGGATTACTGGAATATTGAATGGTTTGCCTTGGAAACGAACAGAGATCATTCTGTCATTTTTGACACTTCATCCAAGTGCTGCATTTCAGACTCTTTTGTTGACTATGATGGCTACTCCACTTCCTCAAAGGGAATCTTGCCCCCAGTAGTACATACAATGGTCATCTGAGTTAACTTCACCCATTCCAGTCCATTTTAGTTTACTGATTCTTAATATGTCAATGCTTACTCTTGCCATCTCCTGTTTGACCACTTCCAATTTGCTTTGATTCATGGACCTGACAGTCCAGGTTCCTATGCAATATTGTTTTTTACAGCATCGGACTTTAATTCCATCACCAGTCATATCCACAAGTGGGTGCTGTTTTTGCTTTGGCTCCATCTCTTCATTCTTTGTGGAGTTATTTCTCCACTGATCTCCAGTAGCATATTGAGCACCTACCTACCTGGGGAGTTCATCTTTCAGTATCACATCTTTTTGCCTTTTCATGGGATTCTCAAACCAGGAATACTGAAGTAGTTTGCCATTCCCTTCTCCAGTGGATCACACTTTGTCAGAACTGTCCACCATGACCTGTCTGTCTTGGGTGGCCCTACACGGCATGGCTCATAGTTTCATTGAGTTACACAAGACTGTGGTCCATGTGATCAGACTGGTTAGTTTTCTCTGGGGCTAGAGAGCTTAAATAGGAAGTGTAAATCACAAATTAGAAAGGAAAGGATCATTTACACAAAATAAACTTATGCATGACAAAAGCAGCAAAGACAAAACCTAAGGACACAATCTGGGGAAAGATATTCACTAAGTATCCTGGAAACTACCGTTTCCTATGAGGAATATCAGGTGAGAAGGTATAGATTTATGACTAATGCATTAGGAGGGGCACATAACACCCAGGTTACATTGTCTAGGAAATAATCCCTAAGAAAAGTATGACATTTACCTGTGTGATGGAAAAAAGAAAGACCAAGTTCCAGACTTAGAGGCTGCCTACCTAGTTAGCTTCAGCTACCTCTGGTCTCCATCTCAAAAGTGAAGCAGCTAATCTCAATTTGATTGTAGTGTCTCCCAGCTCCAAAACAAACACACACACACACACACACACACAGACTAATGCTTCTCATCTGTATACATTTGCTTTTCTCCATCCCTCTGGCCTATCATACTTTTGCCCCTCTTCTTTGCCTGACTCATACAAAAAACTTCCCTGTATATCCTCCTCCTTTGGTTGACCCTTATCTGTGCTACCATCTTACCCCACCTCTTAATGGAGGCACTGTGCCACACTGTATTACAATGGCCTGCTTACCTATCTGTTTCCCACTCCTCACACCCCAACCTCAGGCTGGGAGCCTCTCACGGCCAGGTCTGGGTCCTAACCATATCTTTATCACCTACGCCTCATATAGGGTCTGGGCCACTGAAGAGGCTCAACTGAGTGCTTACTGAACCAAACAGAACCATGAACACAATACTATGGAGTTCTCCATTCTGTCTGCAAAGAAAGGAAGAGGATCAGGAAAAGTTTCACAGAGCAGGTGACATTAGAGCTGGGTCTTGAAACACAAGAAGTTATTAAAAGATAAACATGAAACTACAGATTCATCTGACTGGATTGCTTCACAGATATGAAGAAACTGCATCAAATGTTTCCACAGTTAAGTACTTAATTTGTTCAATAATTTGGATATTTACATGAGAAATTTCAAGGGCTTCCCTTGAGTTCAGTTGCTAAAGAATCTGCCTACAAAGCAGGAGTCGTGGGTTCAATCCCTGGGTTGGGAAGATCCCCTGGAGAAGGAAACGGCAACCTACTCCAGTATTCTTGCCTGGAGAATTTTGTGGACAGAGGAGCCCGGCAGGCTACAGTCCATGGGATCGTAAGAGTAGATCAAGACTTAGCGACTAAACCACCACGAGGAATTTCATAGGGATTTTTAAAAAAATGATTCAATGTAGTAGCTCACAGTGTATTAGGTCCTGTTATGTGGTAACTCAGGGAACAGGCCTTTTCTGATCCCCTAGTATCTCTTAGTACAGCTGCAAGCAAGGCTGGTGCTCAATAAATACGGTGTAAAAAATTTAATAAAAATTTAGAATATTATTACATCCTAAAACTGTAAAGGCAGAGAGGCAAAGGTGATATAGGCTGGGACCTGGAGCTCTTTACTAGAGTGCTAGTACTTGGACAAACACCTTTTGGTACAGCAAAAAAATATTAATACAAATAAACTAGAAGGGACTAAAAATAACTGCATGCATGCACAGGTGGGGCAAATTATGAACAATAACACATAAAAAGGCCAAAATCCAACTGCCACTTCTGAGGTGCCAGGAGCAAAAGTACGACACTGCATGATCCCTGCACACAGCACCACAAAGGGTGTGGGCAGATCACAATAAGCCACTCCCCACCTCAGCCATTTGGCTCCCTACCCTCACCTCATTTAAGGGACCAGCTCACTCGTCCCCCCCGCCCCCCCCCACTTGTTTCTTGCTTTGCTCTCTGCTGCTGCAAGAGGAAAGTGACAGTCACTCAGTCACTGTCCGACTCTGCGACCCCATGGACTACACAGTCGGTGGAATTCGCCAGGCCAGAATACTGGAGTGGGTAGCCTTTCCTTTCTCCAGGGGATCTTCTCGACCCAGGAATTGAAAAGGGGTCTCCTGCAGTGCAGGCAGATTCTTTAACAACTGAGCTATCAGGGAAGCCTGCTGCAAGTGGAGTCCCAATAAAATCTTGTGTTAATTCCTTGCCTGGCCTCTTATCAATTTCTATTGATTAAAGAGTCCGAGGACCCCAGATGGTAACAAAGGGAGCATGGCACGGGTTTGATGACTCAAACACCTGGCTGCTAAACTAGGTTTTGATACATGCTATCTGGCCTTGGTTAAGTTCCTTAGTTTCCTCATCTAACTGTTCCGTCACGGTACTAAATGAGAATGGATATATAGGCACTTAAGACTGAAGAGAGCGCCTGGTAGGCAACAGGCTATGAGTTCTCTGTATCACGAAAATAATACTAACAGCTAAGATGACAGTCACCAGAAAACCAGTAAGTGCAGTAATAAGGCTAAAAAAGGATGAAGGAGGAGCTCCTAGCCCATCCTTGGGAAACACTACATGTGGAGCGGCGGAGACTCTAATTCCTCACGCAAACTAAGTTTCCAGCCGCACCTGCCTCCGGCGTCGCTTCCGCCTCCGAGATGTCTTCGGGGGCGACGTCCCGGTCTGGCGGGATGCGCGCCTCCGAGGCTCCCGGGAATCTCGGAGCAGCTCCACCGTGGCGCCTGCCACTACCTTCTCCGCCCCTTAGTAACCGCGACGTGGCGGCTGGCCGAGAAGGCGGCAACCGATAGCTGGAGCTTATAGTTACTACAAGTCCCGGCAAGCCTCGCGGCCACTTCCGCTGGCAACCTCGCGTCAGCCAGTCCCAACTACGGATCCCGATGGACTCCGCGCCGTACGTCACGCCTTCAGTTTTAGCCAATCGGCTTCGGACAAGTTTAGGAGGGGAGGGAGACGCAGAGGCAAGCAAGATGGCGGCGGCGGCTTCTCAGGGCGGGAGAGCCGGTGGTGGCGGAGGCAGTAGTGGGGCTGGCGGTGGCTCCGGCTCTGGGACAGGCAGTAGCCGTAGCGGTTTACTGGACAAGGTGAGAAGTCGATGCTTGGGGACAGTCGAGGCCTGGGGAGCGCCAGGGAACGGCGAGCCCTACTTCCCATCCTCGCCCCCCTTTTCTTCTGCGGCTTCTCAAGAGGGAGTTCTCGTTGGTGGGAACCTTAACCGACGCTTGTAGCCAGCTCCCTACATATCTCAAACCTGGACTCTCTTCTCTTGAGGACTTTTTTCCTTCTGGGAAGTGTTCCTCCTAAATGCTGGCCACTACAGCTTCTTGAGATAATGTGATTATTCCCACATTTCAGAGGGGCCATCGCTTTTCCTCGGTGGTGCTGGGGCGGGCACTGTTCAATGTGTTCATTTCACGGACAGGGAATATTGAGTCTCGATTGAATGAAAGCAACTGTGCGAAGTTAGTAGTCTCCAAACTCCCCATCACGACCGCCACACTTGCAGGCTGCTACAGATTCCAGAGTGCTCTTGGGTTTTTGCTTCCTGAAGTTTCTAGGCGTTTTATCCCGATACCCGAATACTGAACTTCGAGTACTGATTTGTCCTACGGCCTAACAGGAAGTCTTTAAGATTTTTCTTTTTTTTTGTTTGTTTTCCTTCTACACCCCCACCCCCGCACCACCTCCCCCTCCTCACCTGCTACCAGGCCAGGCGAATGTGTCCTGGGTGAATAGGAAGCATAACGTTGCTACCTGTTCACGCTGGCCTCTTTTCCCCTCTCTGCATCCAGTTTTGTTTTTGTTTTTTTTTAAATGCCCACCTAGCAACAGGGACTTAAAAGAAAAAGGAAAATTCTCCCGAGTTGGCCTTTCTTGCCCTTTACATAGCATTTTGAAAGAAACAATTGCGTGAAGATCTGGGTCCTAGTACTGCTTCTGCCCCTAATTAGTTGTGTGACCTTGAAATGTGCTTGTTCTCCCTGTGTCTTCTTTCCTTATCTGTAAAATGAATGTACCCTAAGGTTTCTTCCAGTTCTCTCATTGTAGGGTCCTGGGTCAGTTTGATGAGAAATGATAAACTTGGGTTTTTTTTTTAACATAGTCAGGATTGTTAATTTTTAATTGAAAACAGCTTTCAGACTTGTGTGTGTTTAACACCTGCTGAGTGCTTAAGAAATGAGTAGGTGATCATATTGAGGGGTTCCTATCCAGATCTTTTTGCCTCTCTTTTTGGGTGTCATTGGTTTTGAATTTCATGGGCTTCCCTAGTGGCTCAGAGAGGGAAGAATTTGCCTGCAATGCTAAAGAATCTGCCTGCAATGCGGGAGACCTGGGTTCGATCCCTGGGTCGGGAAGATCCCCTGGAGGAGGGCATGGCAATCCACTCCAGTATTCTTGCCTGGAGGATCTCATGGACAGAGGACCCTGGCAGGCTACATGCACGGGGTCGCAAAAGTTGGACACGACTTAGCGACTAAGTACAGCACCCTTTTAGGGCTTCCCAGGTGGTAAAGAATCCTCTTGCCAGTACAGGAGACACGAGAGGCTCAGGTTCAATCCCTGGGTCTCGAAGGTTCCCTGGAGTAGGAAATATATTCCAGTATTCTTTGCCTGGGAAATTCCATAGACAGATGGGGTTCCCTGCTAAATCCCATTGGCAGGCTACAGTCCATGGGGTCACAAAGAGTCAGACGTGACTGAGCACACATACATACACACACTCTTAACCTTAAGAGATAGGAACGTGTTCTGGCCTGTTCCTATCCAGCAGTTGGGTCGGGAAATGGCTCCAAGCTGTATGAAAGTATTGGGGATTGATGGTCATTGGGAATTGTTTTCCTGCTGGATGAGCACCTCATGGCCTGTGTTCATTCTGTCCCATTGAGTGCTCTTGCTTTTTCCTCCACTTCAAGCAGATATTAAGCACAGGCAGTCTGCTAAGGCAGTGATTACTCAGAAGTAATATATGAAGATTAACAAGTCATTTAACATCACTGTTTTCGTTTCTTCACCTGAAATATTAAGAGTTTGGGGGAGAATCAAATGAGATGATACATATGAATGACCTGTAACTTAAGAGTATATAATTCAGACATGTAATGGCAGAGGAAAAAAATAAAAAATCCTGCTGTCAGGAAATAGTATAGCAGAGTATAAGTATTGGAGTACCCAAAATACTGAGCATAAAAGAATTTGGCATTCACTTGTGCACTTTTTACAAAGTTAGAGAGAGAGAATGACCCCTGAGATCCATTTGAGAAGGGGTGGGAGCCCTGGTGGAGCTGGGACCTTATTTTGAGAGAGACAGATGGGTTAACAGGTACAGATGTCCTTGAGCAGAGGTGTATGGTTGGTGCCTGTTGTTTCTCAGGTCCTCTGTTGACTGACTATAAGCAGATAGAGAAAGGTATGGATTGCCTGAAGTTGGAGTAGGAAGCCTGCTGAAGGTTTTTGAGTCTAATATATTAAAGTGGTTTTAGAAGAATCATTCAGATAGTTGGGAGTGGTAGAATTTAAATGTCTTATACGCCTCATACCATACTGCTGTGTGGGGTTTACTACAAAAAGAAAGACATGTTTGAATTCTAGTGCAGCATGTTGAAAACTATGGTGTTGGATAAGCTATGTGGTATTACTGAACTTAAATTCCCTTATGTAAACAATGTGGATACCCATACATAATTGTGGCTTACTGTGAATATTGTCATATAATAAGTTGGTATATGGTCTTTGTAAAGAGCTATAAAAACAGAATGACCAGGTGAGGAGAACTCTTGTCTCCTCACAGATACAGATGAAAGGCTTCACAAAGGAGAACGTTGGCAGAATTAAGCAAGAAGTGAGGGACTGAGGAGAGAGAAAATAAATCAGGAGCTGTTTAGGTGTTTTTACTTGGAAAGCTTGATTTCAACCTTACATTGAGTTGTTCTTTCTCTGTAGTCTCTAGCATTTAATGCACATGGGAATTTAGCTGTCACTTAATGTGACATATTGTTTTGTATCCTGCCCCCAAATAGTATGTCAGTTTCCCATGAGAGGTTCTCTGTGGTGATCAACATAGAATAAGTACTTGAAGCATTGAATTTAGCAAAGAGAAAACTTCATATCTGCCACACCAGTCTTCAAAAACTGCCTTAGACGATGGTGCCTCTACCTGTCTGAAAATCAGGTACTGTGGAAGAGAATATGGAGAAAATGAGGGGCTGTCACCTTACATTTCTTTAATTCTATTTGTTTTGTTTTGTTGGAGGGTTTTTATTTTATTTCTTGCAGCTTTAGTTTTATTTGCCATGAAGAAATGCAATAAAGAGATGCAAATATGCTTCTAGTTTTCCATAAACAGATGTGAGTTTCTGCTCCTTTGAAACTGACTTGGAGAACAAAGCAATTCTAGCTTCCTGATCTTAAAAATAGATATGCAAATATAATCTTCCAGCATCCATCACAGAATAACTTAGATCATTGTGATAACTTATTTCCCCAAAATGCATCAAAGTATTTTGTTCTATGTAGCAGGCTGTAAGAAAAAAATTGTTTACTTAATTTGCTTTGGCTGTTAAAATTGACATGTGGTATTAAAGCACCAGGGCTTCTGTGGTAGATCAGACAGTAAAGAATCTGGCTGCACTGTGGGAAACCTGGGTTTGATCCCTGGGTCAGGAAGATCCCCTGGAGGAAGAAATGACAACACACTCCAGTATTGCCTGGAAAATCCCATGCACAGAGGAGCGTGGTGGGCTATAGTCCTTAGGGTTGCAAAGAGTTGGGCTTAACTGAGTGACTGACACTACTACACTATTAAAGCATGCTTTTCAGAACTGTATCCAAATTTTAATCTCATTAGCTGGATTTCTGTCTCCTGGCTGGATTTTTTGGCTATTAAAATTGACATGTGGTATTAAAATATGCTTTTTAGAAGCTATATTCAGCCCTTCTAACTTCATATGTGGATTTCTGTCTCCTGACTGAACTGTCAACCTGATCTTAATGCAGAGTTTTTATATCTTAGTAATTGAGAATATAGGTTCTGGTGCCAGGCTGGCTGGCTGGCTTTGAATTCTTGCTCTGCCACTTCTCAAAAATGTGTTCTTGGGCAAATTAATAAACCTCTTTGTATCTCAGTTTCATCATCTGTAAAGTGGGGATAGTAATAGTTTTTACCTTAAAAAGTGGTTTCTGGTACATAGTAAACATTGAAGGAAACATAGATACCTGCCACTGACTAGCTAGTTTCTCTGGACTTCACTTCTTAGATAATATTTTTTGTAACATGTTTGAAGACTATTTGCATCAGACCCTCTTGGGTTTTTATATAAAAATACAAACTTCTGGACCTCATCCCAGAACTGAATCAGGTTCTCTGGGGGTGGGGCCTGGACAGCTGCATGGTTTCACACATAGCTGTTTATTTATTTATTTCCTCTTCATTTTAACAGTTACACCCAGGTTGAGAACTGCTGTCTTAGATGACTTTAAATCCCTTCTGATTTGAATATTTTAAGTTGTTTTTTTTTTCTTGTTTGGTTTTCAACTATTCTGCTTAATCAATAGTGATTTCTCTAAAGTGTTTGTATTGTAGAGACCTTTAAGTTCATCTGTTCTAACCTCCTCATTCTAGAGACATAGATACAGTTGGAGAGGGGAAGATGAAGCAGTTTATCCAAGATCACACGATCAGTCACAGTTCCAGAACCTGGCTGCCCAGCTCTTAATCCAGTACTCTTACCTTACTTAGCACATTGCCTTTCATCCTGGAGTGGACCATGTTCTAGCTAATGTAATAGTGGAAAGAGCATCTGATTTGAAGTTGGAAGACCTAGGCTGAAGCCATGGCTTTGTCACCCACCAGCCATGTATCCTTAGACAGGTCATATATACTCTTCTGCTCTCTTCAGTGGGATCTTCACTTGCCAGACTTGAACAGGGTAATATGCCTGTACTCTAACCAAGCTCTGACAGAGTGAACAGTTTTATGGCACTACTGTGATCCCTGTGTATTTAAAGAAATAAGATGCAGACTTTTAATCACATTTTGCAAACCAAACTTTAAAAACATGTCAAAACTCATTATTTTTGATTCATCAAAAAAGTTTTTCATATCAAAGGACATTATCAAGAAAGTGGAAAGACAGTCCACAGCATGAGAGAAGATATTTGCAAGTCATATATCTGATAAGGGTCTAGGATCTAGACTATATAAAGTGTCTTATAACTTGATAATAAAAACGACAAACCAATTTTAAAAAGAATAAAGTATGTGAATTGACATTTCTTCAAAGAAGATATATTAATTCAAATGGTCAGTAAGCACATGAAAAGATCTCAACACCATTAGTTACTAGAGAATGCAAATCAAAACTGCAATGAGAACCACTAGGATGGTTATAATAAAAAAAGAAAAATAACCTTTTTTGGTGAGGATGTGGAGATATTGGGACCCTCCTGCATTTCTGATGCAAATGTAAAATGATGAAAAAGTTATAACTCAGCATGTCCCACTCCTAGTTATGAACTCAAGAGAATTGAAAATGTGTCTACACAAAAACTTGATCATAGCAGCGTTATTCACAATAGCTAAAAGGTGGAAGCAAGCCATGAAAGTGTGGTATATCTATGCCGTGAAATAGTACTTGTCCATAAAAAGGAAAGAGACTCTGACACATGACACAATATGGATGAACCTTGAAAATACACTAAGTGAGACAAGCTAATCACAAAACACCACATATTATATGATTCCATAGATGATAAATGTGTGGAATAGGCAGATTCATGCAAACAGAAAGTAGTGGTTGCCAAGACTGGGAGTGGGGTGGTGGTAATTGGAATAATTATGGGTATGGGGTTTCTTTGGGGGATGATAGTGTTTTGGAATTAGATGGTCATGGTTGCAGAATGTTGTGAATAGAATAATCATTGCACATTTTTATATGATGAGTTTTCTGATGCATGAATTAGATCTCAGTTTTTAAAACTCATTCTTTTTACAGTGTTTATGGAGTAACTTTTAAAGCATCAAGTTATTTTTTTTAACTACTTGCTCATCACTGTATAACACAGTAGTATCATAGATGTTAATAACCTCTGATGGCCCAGCTCCCTGTTTTAGCTGTTGACTGCACCGTTTCTCTGTTCTGACCTCCATCTTGTCAGATCTCAATAGTGATTTTTCTTATTACCTGACCTTGAGTATATGACCCATTGATCACTTCTTTCTTGAAATATTTTCTTTGTGTGGCTTCTAGAACGCCACTTGCCCTGGTTTTTCTCCTCCACTTACCTGTCTTTATTGTTATTTTTTCTTCCTGACCTGTAAATACTGGCAAGCCCCTGGCCCTGTCTGTGTACACTCATCCCAAGGAGATACACAGTGTCCTGACTTAAATACTGTCTGTAAGTTAATGACTTCCACATTTATGTTTTCAATATAGACCACTGCTCTGAGCCCCAGATTTATACGTCTAAGTGCCTGCTTGCCATAGCTGAAGCCAGTCTACTTACCTGTACTTACTTAACCTCCACTTGCTCTTGTGTTGCCACTAATATTCATGCTCATAAATAACATGTGGTAATTTCTAACCTGCAGCTTAACTCCAGTGATAACTGTAGACAGTAGTAAGCCACTATTAAGTAATTTTCTTGGCAGTATTTCTTGGCCATTTTTATTAAAAAAAAGAAAAAGATGGAAATTGAAGATTATGTTACCAGGAGCTATAATATCTCTTTTTGAGATATCTTGGTATTTCTGAATTGTACTCTGAGTTAGATGATAGTAAGCTTCCTCAAGACAAACATCATTTCCTCCCCAAATTGAACTTTTTTTTTCTTACTGCTTTGTGATCTTTTCACAAATGTGTACATGTGGGAGGTAGGGCTGTGTTATTTTCAACTCAAATAGTACCTCATCTTCTGAGTCTGCCATAAGTTTTCATAATCTTATTTTGGTTTAGAAAATTCTGAAGTCACTATAACTGTAGAGCTTGAACATCTCAAACTCAGCATATGCAAATAGGTATCTCCTTTCCTGCTCAGTTCCTTCGCTTGGAAAACAACATGACAGCTTAGTTATCTAAGCCCAAATTCTAGTCGAATGGTCACCTCTGTCTTTTCTCTTTCACAGTTTTTGTACCTAGTCTGTTTGTAAGTCCTGCCAGTTGTACCTCATAAATATTCCCCTTTCATCCCCCTGCTGCTGTAATTCAAGCCC
Source organism: Antilocapra americana (assembly GCA_007570785.1). Lineage (NCBI taxonomy): Eukaryota > Metazoa > Chordata > Mammalia > Artiodactyla > Antilocapridae > Antilocapra > Antilocapra americana. The sequence goes on along the minus strand of ML663009.1, from coordinate 653,331 downwards.
TGCATCTAAATTGGGCCCCGTCTGATGAGTTTATCTCCAGTGTTACTCCCTTCCAGACCTTTTGCTAAGTTGCCTCTAAAAATGACTTTTTAAAAAAACACAAATTGTTCACCTGCTTAAAATACTCTCTATTGCTTGTTTCAGAATAAAGTCTCAAGTCCCTTAACCTTGTAAATAAGGTCATCTAGGATATGCTCCCTCTGTCATGTGCCTCATCTCTGACTGCCTTCTGTCTTTGCAGCCTGCAGCCACCGTCTAATCTGAGAGAGTCCAAAGAAGGGAGGTAAAAGGTTTATTAATATTTCTTCAAGCCAATATTAATAACAAGTTAATAATATTTCCTCGAGTTCCTTTAAAATCAGAGCAGGGTCCTTCTGTTGACACAATTTACCTCTGGTGTCCTTCATCTCTTCAGCGTGACTTGAGGAATCCTTTGAGTCTTACTGCCCAGTTGTCAGGCTAAGGAACTTAATGAAGCAATCCACTGAGATCTTTATCACTGCATAACTTTACTTGTGTTTTCACTGTACTGAAATTTTTTAATTCAAATTTGCAGTGGAGAATCGTAACTGAAGTTGAGTCTTTGTAATGTTCTCTGCTGCTGAATGTTCTCTGAGAGCCATCAAATGCATACATTTTGTGAATGGTTCATCATCAAGGTTTGGCATCAAATATGCTGGCTTGATAAAGTGTTTTGTGTTGATAGTGGCAGGGAAATGATTTCTTCAAGGTAGGACTTTTGGAACCATATTTTCAGCCAAATAGTAGTTGGTTTCAAATGGAGGAAAATGGAAAATGCCAAATATTTTATATCCTATAGGTTTTGATGGTATATTAAGATTAAAATCTTTTTTATTAGGTAAGAATCAAGATACTTTATGTGACTGTCACTTCAGAGATCTGTTTCCTTTTGGCTTTGGTGGCTAATAATTCCTTTCCTTGTTTTTTGTGGAAAGCAGTGTAAAGTGGTGAAAGAGAGTGGGTTTGTGATCATGAGAACTTGGTTAGGTTGCAGCGTTACTACTTTCTAGCTTTCATCTTGGGCACATTTCTTAGACCCTTAGTGTTCTCTGTAAAAAGAGGATGCTAGTCAGTTTGGGCTGCTCTAATAAAGATACCATAAATTTATTTTTCACAGTTTTGAGGCTGGGAAGTCTGAGATTCAGTGCCAGCATGGTTGCATCTGTTGACAGCCTTCTTAACTACTTGCAGACAACCTTCTTGTATCCTCACATGGTGGAAAACAATAGAAGCAAACTCTCTCATGTCTTTTTATTGAGGCATTAATCCCTTTCATGAAGCCCCTCATGACCTAATTACTTCTCAAAGGTACCACCTCCTAAAACCACATTCTGGTTTAGGATATCAGTGTATGAATTTGGATAGTAGGAGAGGGATGGGGATAATGGACAGAGGCTGGAATAGTAAACCAAGCAAAGAGTAAGACATGGTATCTAAAAGAGAGAATCAGCCCAAGGGGAAGTTAAGGGAACCCTCAGAGATATGATAAAGGGAGACTCCAGGATGACAGTTACACAGTGGGCCTAGAACGAAATCCACGTAGATTGAAGCAGATCAGAAGGCTTCCAGAGAGGTTTCTCCAGGAAGATGAAATTCACAAAATGCTCAATATGATTGCAAATACTGAGAGGAGATTTAAGAACTGGGGAAGAATTTGAGAATATATTGGTGAGAAATACACTGATTAAAAACAGCCACGAAAACAGTAGTAGCTCTAAGGAAAGCAAAAGGCTATGCAGAAAAAGAAAAGGAATCCTAATCTACATGATTTAATCTGTGAACAGCATTTATGATCATATTTGTAAACTCCGAATAATGATCTAGCAAAAAATTAAGGTATTAGTTAATAACAAATCCATATTGGTCTACTATAACTATATTCAAGAGATGGTGAAGGAAGAGCAGGAAAAGTAAATGTGAAAGTGGTAGGAGATGAATTGGTTAAATCTCATCTTTCATGATCGGTGAAAAAAGTCAGAAGACTTAATGCTGAACACTGAAAATAATAATATAAACTTTTCCCTAAGATATAGAGGTGGATACCCAAAAAAATCAGCCTAAGTAATTGAAATTAGTCCCTAATTGAAATTGAATTAGGGAAATGGACAATGTCAGGAGTGTCTCAGGAGAGGGAAAGCAGGACTGCTAATTCTTTTTTTTTTTTTAATTTTAATAACTTAGAGAACTCTTTAAACCATGTGCGTGTATGACCTTGGTGCAAATATTAGCTTAGTCAACACTGTTGATTGTGCCCAATATGCGTGTGTCTCTAATACATAGGGAATGAGAAGAGGAATTGTGTGCTGGGTTACCACATCTGCTATATCTCAGTTGGCAGTACTGCCTGTGTATCAGAGCTCCTCGGGATCGCCCTGCTCTGTTATTCACTAGAAGTATCCACAGGGTCATACTCTTGGGTAAGATTTTTACAGCAAATGAATACAAAGCAAAATCAGCAAAGGGCAAAGATGAATAATAGGAAGTCCAGAGGAAATCAAGTGCAGGAGTCTGAGAGTCCTCTCCCACTAAATTCCTATGGGTTGTGCTTAATTCCTTTAGCAACAATGTGATACGATGTGCGTGAAGTGTTGTCTGCCAGGGGATCTCACTAGAGACTCAGTGCCCAGGTTTTTTATTAAGGTGCTGTTTAAATAGACACCCTCTGCCTGGTCCGTGCCAAAATTCCAGACTCCTAGAAGAAAAACAGGTAGTTAGCATAAACCACATTGTTTATACAAGCAGTTTAGGCCCAGTGAGCTACTCCTTATCACCTAAGGAAAGTTTTAACATCAGTGTAGGAAACTGTTTACCAGCCAACCTCCCACATGCCAGCTAAGAGCCATCCTTTTACACAGGTTTTTCTCAGGATGGCAATCTAAGGTCTATATTTTCTTTTCTGCACAGAATTTTCTTGTGATTTATCCTGGGAGGTTCAACATTAAAGAAACCAACCTTTGCTTTGTCTTATTTATTAACTACAAAGGAAGATAATTCACTGTTAGGGTTAAGAAAAGTGAGGGAAACAAGATGGTTTCTAAAATACCCTGAATAGCAGTGGAGAGTAAATAACCAATATCATACATTTTAGCTGATGGACAGTTTTTGAGAACAATGGAAAATGTCCACCCTCCTGCCCTTTTCCCAGATGTGTCTCTGTGCTACAGCAGAGATGCTGTTTGCTTTGACATAGGCTTAGGTTTTTCATGTACACTAAGTGAATGATGCTCCCATCTCTTCAGAAATCAGTTATAAATTTTCTTGGTCATGTAATTGACTGGAAGTGTTCTTGTTCCACTTACTGAAGATCCTTCTAGGTAGCAGTGGAATTAGAACTGAGGCTGTATTAGAACTCATTGTGATGGCTTCTAATGCATTTTATCCCCCCAAATTGCCAAGAAATTACCCTCTGAATTGTAGAGGCAAGTTTCTTTTCTGTAGTGCACTGCAAGTAATGACGTGTGGCTGAGTTTCTATGAGAACATCATTTTTTCGGAATGAGCTGAAAAAGATTTGATGACTTTCATTCATAAATAATTCAAATTCTGTCATGGATTCTGGCTGTACAGGTTTTCTTCTTTTGCTTGCTGTTAACAAAATGGGATTTACTAAACTAAGTATAAGCGAGCTATTTAGCTAGATAGCCTGTTAATTTGTTCTTGGTTCGATTTGTGTTTTTAAAATTAGATGTCATGTTTGATTTGTAGGCTGGCAGGCTATGAGAATCTTAGTACAGCATGCTGCCAGTAGTAATTTCTCAAAGAAAATTCTTGTTTTTATGAGACACAAAGAGGAGAAGCCTTGATTTGCGTTTTAATCACTTGAAGTATGACTGTTTTAGCTCATGTATTTTCTCCCAACAGACTTCACAAAGTAGTTTGTTTTTTCTGTGTAATAGCATGTAGAATTACAAAATTAAGTTTGATGAATTATATTTTTGTGTTCCTTTAAAATCTCATGTTTTACAGATATTATTCATCTCTTTATTTCTCGTCCGCAGTATCTCTGAACTTGTTCTCAGAGAGTTAAATAATATTAAGATTTCTTCTCTGTCCTTCAGTAAAATCTATACTAAAGCCAAATGAAATTTGGATTCTCTGCTGGTTTTTAGTTTTTATGACATATATTTTGTTCACTTGATCTGAAAAAATTGAGTTGGGCATATGATCTATAAAACAGGCAGGTTTATCAGATTATTTCTGTACCCTGTTTCACTTAACCTACATTCACATAATCACTTGCATTTTAGAAAAAATTTTTTACAGAATCTCTTCACATAATTAACAGTGAAAGAGGTACACATTGAAAAGTCTCATCCCACCCATGTCCCTCAGCCTTTTCAGGATATCTGGATGTACCATAGTTTAACCAGTCTGGTGTAAGTGAGCACTTGAGTTATATAGTTTTGCAGTTGGAAATGTGCTGCTGTGAATAACCTTGTATATTATTTCATGTCTATGCATATAAGGAAAAATTCCCAGAAGTGGCAAGTTGAATCCAAGATGCTAAGTTATCTTCTGTAGGTGTTAACACCATTTTGAACTTCTACCAGCAGTGTGTGTGAGAGAATCATTTGCCTTTAATTAGCACAGTACCTTTATAAACCTCTACAGATGAGGGAAATTGAAGCAGGCTTTGTCCAAAGTCACGTACCTAACGGGTGAAAGGACTCAGTTTTTAATTCAAAATGTTCTTTCTAAAAGACTACACTGAATCTGCTGTTTTCTTACTTAAGACGTGCTGGTAAAATGTAAAATGTTGGGAGACAAAAATGTATTAAAGAAGACCATCTTTTTTTGTTAGTGTCTGGATGGATATTGTCTTGAGTTCTGTAGTCACAGAGTGATAGGATGAACAAATGGAATTCCTTTCTGTTCCCACATTTGGATAAAATGGGGATGGGATATTTTGAGTTCACACTACAGTCTCTACAACCCATGTCAGTGTTCTCCCCTTGTAGATTTGACTTTTCAGCGTGGAGACTGGCAACATCATATGATTACCACCTGATTCTAGTGACCTAGTTGCCTTCAAATTCATTTTCAAGTGCTTTGTTGTTTAGCTGTCCAACATCGGGAGAGAGAATAAATGTTATATATACTTGAGGATGCTCTTAAGAAAGTAGTTCACTTTACTTTTAGTAAGATGCCATGTCTTTTAATGCACAACTTACCCATTTGTTTTACAGTGGAAGATTGACGATAAGCCTGTAAAAATTGACAAATGGGATGGATCAGCTGTGAAAAATTCTTTGGATGATTCTGCGAAAAAGGTACTTTCTTGGGGGCAGAGGTGAGGGGAGGTGTCTGTTAGTTCATGTATAGCTGATGGCACACTTTTGCAGGACTTTTTCTTTCTGTGCGTTAGAATGATTTTAGTTTTCAGTATTAGGAATTGAGACAGAAAGCATTTTCTCAGCCTTACAGTATATATAGGGGAACATGTGTTAAAATATAATTATTATTTACCTCAAATTTCTCTTCAAATTCTTTAACTTTTGAATTCCAGAAAACGTAATCTGTTGTTTTTGATATTAGCCTAGAGGCAAGAGGGTTGAGGGAATATAGGATGGTCATGCATGATTGATCATCTCTATTTTAAAAGGGAAAAGAAAATTTTAGCTTCAGTCTAAAGAAGATAAGAATTTTAAAAAAATGTGTCAGAAGTTGATGAGCTTTTTCTCTGCGATTTTTGTAAACGCATTGAATCTTTCTTTTCTTTTTTTTTTTTTTTGCTCCTTTGCTCCGAGTGGCAAAATCCTGATTGGATAGAACTAATTGGTCATTTAAATGATTAACATAACTTTCATCATGAAAATTAAGAAGAAAAGCAGGTACAAAGAGGGAAATAGTCCTACTAGCTTGATTCCTTGTTCTTTTCACTAGGTACTTCTGGAAAAGTACAAGTATGTGGAAAATTTTGGTCTAATTGATGGTCGCCTCATCATCTGTACCATCTCCTGTTTCTTCGCCATCGTGGCTTTGATTTGGGATTATATGCATCCCTTCCCAGAGTCCAAACCTGTTCTGGCCTTGTGTGTTATATCATATCCTTTAAGCTCAGGTTTGTTTTCTACTGACAGTTTTTTAAAAAATCTATACTGATTCTCTTCTCTGCTTCCTACAAAAAAAAAAAAAAAAACTTTCATCTTGGGGCCTGCTAATGTTAGGATTTAACATTATGAAATGTGAACATCTGTCAATTTGTCATAATTATTGATATTTTAGATTCAATATGGTTATTTTTTTTTAAATTCTGTTTGTTATTAATGTAGAGGTTATAATCCAAGTGTGAGCACCTAGTAGCAAAACATACAGACAGGCTTCCCTGACCTTCACTATCTCCTAGAGTTTGCTCAGGCTAATGTCAATTGAGCTGGTGATGCCATCAGCCATCTCATCCTCTGTGTACAAACTGATCTCAAATCATAGTCCCAGAATTTGCACCTTGACTCCTTTCAATATCACACAAACCAACCCATTATGAACCTTTTCACAATTAAGGCAGTTCAAAAGACTATGGGTTCTAGAGGCAGTTCCCAAGGGAGTTCCAAAGAGGTTTGAACAATGACAGCAACCTTATTATAATTAGATGGCCTCCCAAGAAACTGCCTTGATGGAATTTCTTTTGTTTGGTTATACTTGTTTAAAACAAAATAGGATCTTGCCATTTTTATAATCATACCATTTTTATACATAATGCTAATAAGTACCATTATAAATGTCTTCTGTGTGCTATACTCTAAAATGTATATATAGCATCACTAAATCTAATGACAATTCTAAGAAGTCTGTTTAATTGCCATTTTAGAGACAACAGTGTTAAGCCTTGGAATAAGGAACAATTTGTTGAGATTACATTGGTTAAAAACTAGAATTCAGATTTAGGACTGCTTTACTTCAAAGCTCATTCACTTTGCGCTATTTGAATGACATATGTCCACAGAGTTCTTATGCCAGTTTCTGGCACACAGGAACCCAAATATGGTAGCTAGTACTGTCAAAAACTTGAGTTTAATAATAAGCCTATATGTATGTACAAAATAATTGATCCTACAGTAAGCTAAACTGTTGTAATTGCCCAGCTATCTTACTTGGTAGAGCATGAGACTCTTTAGTAAACTGCTTTAAAGTTAGTTTCCCTTTCCTTTAATCACCCTTGAAATTGGTTGTGTGGTCAAGTCCACCGTGGTTATTTGTTTTGGATTGTATGGAGAAATAAACACCAGTCTTGACAAACCGGGTAATAGAGGATCTTATTATATATATTGTCCTTGAACAGAAGATGAGATGTTCCTGAGATGTTTTTTGCAGAACTAACCAGAGAAATCCTTGCTTCTCTTGTAGTAAACATAAGGATGAATACGAAGTAATTAAAATTTCAGTGTTTTTACAGCAAGACAAAACTGTATTCTTTAGGACTATTATGGAAGTTTTTGTAGCCTTTGCTTGTCAATTTGTTACTTCTCTGTTATGTGTATGTTGTGTGTTTTCTCCTTAACTTTATCTGCACCTATTTTGTGATGATGGGGATCCTGACCATTTATACTTCGTATAAGGAGAAGAGCATTTTTCTTGTGGCCCATAGGAAAGATCCTACAGGCATGGATCCTGATGATATCTGGCAACTGTCGTCCAGTCTCAAAAGGTATGACGATCCTCAGATTCCTAAATCCTGAGGTTGGGTTTTCTCTGAGTGTTTAGTCATAATCAGCAGACTATTCCTTGTCTACTCTTTGCAGATCATAGTGCTTAGTCATATAATATGAAGAAAGGATTATGAATGAACTAGAAGATTTTTCCTGTTGCACTTCTGAGATTGTATTATCACAGAAGTGCTCTGAGGATTGTAGGAGAAAGTAACTTTGGTGGAAGAATGAAGAACAATTCTGTTTCCTTGTGGCCAATAAACAGAGCCAATTAGAGAGCAGAATTATAAACTATATACATAAAACTATAAAGGCCAGAGGTATGAAGTCAGTTGTCTTTGAAGAACCACCTTAACTTCTATGTCTTCTGTGATCCTGACTGCAGTCTGTGCAATCAGAAATCTCTGAGGCAATGTACTGGGCAACTCAGAGAAGCACAATTCAGTCTGTTTCTGACCAGTGATAGGTTTAACTTTGTGCAGCTGACACCTCAGATCTTCTAAGTATCCAGAACTGGATTCGAATTCCAGCTCATCTCTAGCTGTGTGACTTTTGGTATATTGGGTAAACTAGTTGAGCTTTAGTAGGGTAAAAATGACTTGTAGAGTTGTTGTGAGGTTGCCAACTGGTATATATAGTTGACTTTTGAACAACAGGAGTTTGAACTGCGTGGGTACACTTATATATGGAGTTTTTTTCTTTCAATAGTAAATACTGAAGTACTGCATGATCTACTATTGGCTGAATCCACAGATTTGGAACTGTGGATACAGAGAAACCATCTATATGAAGGAGTAACTATAAGTTATATGTGGATTTTCAACTGCACAGAGGGTCAGCAACCTTAACACTGCCCCCTTATTGTTCAGCTGTACACCAAGCATTACAAAAGCAAGCATCTATTGAGCATTTACAACGTACTGAGTATTGTGCCAACCACATTATCTTATTTAAAGCTTAGAACAACCCATTTTAAAGATAACACAGGCTCAAAGGGTTTAATTAATTTTTCCATGGTTGTAGAGCCCGAAAGTGAATTTAGCCCATGCCTGAACTCATGCTCTCAGTCACTGTCCTAAAAACACGTGGTAGTGTTCCTAGCACGTAGTAGGCTCTCCAGTTACTCACGTATATGAAGGTAAGTATAGCATCAATGCCATACAGCCTCTCATTACCAACCTGTGGAGATGCCTGTGAGGAGGAGCTGGGCTTCATTCTGAAGTTGCACCGGAGTTCTTATCTCCTGGCAGGACTCATAGCTGCCATTTTGGTCTCAGCTGTCATAAGTCTATACTCTGTATCAGAGCACTTAAGCAGAATTGCAGATTTCTAGACCCAAGCAACATCGTGATTTCATTACATACACTCTGACTTAAATATTTTGTTAACAATCTTATTGAAATAGTTTCCACACCATAGTTCACCTATTTAAAGTGGTTCAATGGTTTCTTATGTTTTTAAAAATGTTTGCAGTCATCACCACAGTCAACTTTAAAACATTTTTATCCTCGCCAAAAGAAACTCTATACCCTATATATAACAGTCATTTCCCTCTCCTCTCATTCTCCCAAACCTTAACTAACCACTAATCTGCTCTCTGTCTCTGTATATTTCCCTCTTTTGGATATTTCATACAGATGGAATCACACAATATGTATCTTTTGTAACTGGTTTCTTTCACTTAGCATAATATTTTCAAGGTTCAAACATGTTATCAATATTTTATTCCCTTTTGTGCCAAATAATATTCCATTGCATGGATATACTGCATTTTTCTTAATCCACTTACTAGTTGAGGGCCATTTGAGTTGTTCCCACCTTTTGGCTGTTAAGAATAATGCTGCTATAAACATTTATCTGTAAATTTTTGTGTGGACAAAAATTTTAATTTCTCATATACCTAGGAAAAGAATTGCTGGGTCATATGGTAACTCTTTGCTTGAGAAACTGCCAGACTCTTTTCCAAAACAGCTGCACCATTTTACAGTCCCACTAGCAGTATATGAGTGTTTTGATTTTTTTTTTTTTTTCCACATTCACTGCTGACTTTTACCAACTGCCACATTGTTGGTGCCTGTGAAGAGGAAATATGCCACCTCTGTTCATTCTCCTTGTAGTTAAATACAGACTCACTTCTCTTTGCTTGGAGATGGCTTCTAGGTCATTGGCATTCTGTTTGACATAGCTCCATGTTAAACAGAAAACTTCATCAATGATTTCAGTATCCCAGTAGATGATTGTTCCAGGATGCTGGCCTCTTAGTTTTACTTTCTCTCCTCTGATTATCTTGTTTTCTGCAGTGTCTTAAATACTTACATCCTTTGACACACCCTAGATCTTGGTATTATTGATTACTAATTTCATTTTTTAAATATCTTACTCTCTGACCATTGCTTTATATTTTTCTAGTTTGTCTCCTTCTTGTTCTCTTACCCCAACAGTTCTTCAGCCCCAGTGGCATCCATAATCCTTGAGCCCACTATCTTTTCCCTGACCCTCTTCTCTTCATTGTCTCACTTGCTCCTTACCTAGCTTAGCTTCCATTCAAGTTACTCTCTCACTGTCCTTGAGGATCTTTCCTACCCTCTCTGTTCTCAAACCTCTTGCCCTCCTCCCCCACTTCACTCTCAGCTTGTTTTGTTTCTGGGGAGAGAGCAGCAGCTGGAAGTCTCCCATCTTTATCCACTTGCAGCACTGCTTTCTTCCTCAGTTCCTATCTGAAGCCTCCTCTCCATTCATCCACTTGATTCTATCCCTTCTTGGTTACTTGGTGTTTCCCTCTCTGCTGGGTCATTTTTTCCTGGCATACAAATAAGTTGTACTTTGTCCCAACTGAAAAAGTTGTTTTTCTTTTCCCTAATCCTCACTTGGTCTTCTCATTTCTCTATTCCTTTTGTTGTCTTCTCCCATCATCTCTTGGATTTGCTTTTCTTCAGTTCTCTTTCCTCATCCTATTTGACCTGTCACATTTGACACAGTGAATAATTCTCTCCTTGTTATACTTTAAAAAAAAAAAAAAAAAACTAGACTTCCAGGATACCATAATCTAATAATTCTTATCTTAGTGTGTCTATTCCTTAATGTCCTCTGTGATTCCTTATCCCCTTTCTCTAAATTTGAAATGCCACTAGTGCCTATTCCTAGCCTTTCTTCTCTGTATTCACTTAGTAGGTGTAATCCTAGCCAAACTTTCAGGACTTTAAATACCATTTGTAATAATGAAGATTTCTGAATCTGTGTTTTCACCCTAGACTTCTCCAAACTCCGGTTATGTCCTGTCTTTCTATTTGACATTGGATCCTAATAAGCATCTCAGAATTAACATATCTGAAATCTAACTCTGCTATCCCTCATCTAAATCTGCTTTTCCACATTTGCCTCATCTCAGTAAAGGGCACCTCCATCCTTCTAGTTACTCAGTTCAGAACTCTGGAATCATTTTGTCTCTCCTCTGTCTCTCAGTCCTTTGAATAGGTTGTCAGCAAATTCTGTCAGCTCTACTTTCTAATTGTATTCATTCTGACCACTTACTATCTCCACTGTGGCCATCCTCTCTAAATTAGGTTACTGTAATAATGTCCTAATGGATCTCTGCAGCTGCTGTCTCTGCCCGTAGTCTATTTCCAATACAGTGGGCAGAATGATCCTTTTAAAACATAAGGCAGATCAACTCAATCCTCAGTTCAGAATCGTCTCACACAGAGAAAAGCTAAAATCCTAAGCATAGATTAGAAGTCCATACTTATGATGTAGCTGCACCCTCCACATATTTGCAGACACACCATAGCCTGTGGCTCTCATCTTCTTCCTCTCCATTTTGTCTGCATTGGCCTCCTTTCTGTTGTTCAGACATTCTGGGCATATGCTTGCCTCAGGGCCTTTGCATTTACTGTGTTCTGCCTGGAATATACTTTTTCCAGATAGTCTATTCTCTCACTTTCTTTTAGGCTATGCTCAAACATCTGCTTAGTGATGACTTTCCATATTTAAAAGAACATTATAATTTTTATTTTATTGTTGGTTCCCTCATGCACACTAAAAGTCTCAAAAGACAGATTTGTCTGTTGTATTCATTGATGTATACCCTTAGCATCCAGTACTGCCTGGTCCTGAATACTGGTTGGTCCCGAATAAATACTTGTTGAATTAATGAGTAACTTTTTTTAAAATGAATTAGATCATGTTCTAGCATCAGAGCCGTGGAACTGAGCTCAAAAGTCCAAAAATTACTGTGATATCAGAAGCAGTTGAGCAGAGCTTGAAAAAAATTTTTGAGGTGTTGAAAGTATTCAAAGACCTTTTCTCCTATCTATCCAGATTGAAAGTCACTGGCTAAACAACAATTTATAGAGCTATGATTTTTTTTTTGAGCACTGGTTAATGATAGGCACTGTTGTAACAGTGATCCTATAAAGGGGGTGGGACTTTTCCTCTTTTAAATATGCAGGAAAAAAATCTGAGGCTCAAGCATCTGCTTCCTCTAAAGGTAATATCAACCTGCCAATCCATGGAATATGCCCTAATTAAATGGAGAGAGAAACAGGTAGGGATGGTGGGGGAGGAACATTGGCCTGCCAGGGGTTTATGTCATAAACCCTCTTGAATGAATGGAGATTGTAAAGGCCTTCAAGGTACCTTAAGGTGTAGTAGCTAAAAGGGATCTCTGGAATTCATGGAGTGAAAGATATTGCTGGCCTGGGATCAGGGCAGAACCTGAAGCTAGGTTGATTACAGGGAGCAAGGACTCAGCAGCCTGGAACTGGGGAACATCTGTGAAAGCAAGGGTTCTTCATTTATTCGTTGTGATTTGATTACCTAGCAAGTGCCAAGCTAAGAATAGAAAACAAGACAAAATCTTTCCCCTCAAAAACCCTTGAAACTAGTAAAGAACACAAATACATGATTATCATTTCAATAGATAATTTCATTGACAGCACAGGAACCTATCATTAGACCTAGCAGATGACGGGCCTTCAGTATTTGGGTTGACTGATGGGTGGTGTATATATGACAAAGGCAAGACATCTAACTCAATTTGGGAAGGTTTTCCCAGAAAAGTTTATGCCCAAGTCTAGTATTAACAAATGGGACCTAATCAGGTAAGACTGGAGAATACTGTCTACTGGCAATACCCTTCTACTGTAACAGCAATGTAAAGGGCAGAAGTGAGAGAAGATAGTCCATGTAATTTAGCAGATCTATGATAAAGTAAAGGAGGCACATGGTACTTAAATCAGGGGGAACATGGCAGCACCTACAATCAGATTTTTTATCCTGAAGGTCCCCTAATTTTTTTTTTTTGTAAAGGATAGTGCTGTATGTTCCCTACATCACCAGTAGCCAGCTCAGTGCTATTCTTCAAAAACTCTTGGTGCTCTGTTGTTACTGGCTGAATGTCTGTGTTTGGTTTTTGGTTTGTCATCTTTGCTTAGGTTCGATGATAAATACACTCTGAAACTGACCTTCATCAGTGGAAGAACGAAGCAGCAACGGGAAGCTGAGTTCACCAAATCCATTGCTAAGTTTTTTGACCACAGCGGGACTCTGGTCATGGACGCATATGAGCCTGAGATATCTAGACTCCACGACAGTCTTGCCACAGAAAGAAAAATAAAATAGCTGCTTCTAACAGCTGTGATCTTTTGGCTGGATCTTGCTGAATTAAGGGGTGAGGGAGAAAGAAACAAAGAACTTAATATGGATAAAGTAAGAAATGTTAAAAATGTCCCTGTTTTGTCTTGAAATTTTAGTCCATTCTGGATAAATAGAAACTTCTAGCTCAGATATGAGAAGTTGTAGCTCTGATATCTAGCTATAGCCTTTTTGGTCTGCTGATTGCATTGTTTTGATTTGCTTTTCTGGAAAACCATTTTTGCCGTACAGACTTCCTCCTTCATACCTAGCAGTACTTTATATAGTATAGCTTTGTTCCATGCAGCATTTGAAGACTCAGTTTTTAAAATTGTTAACCTGTTGCTGACCTTTTTATGTTAATTCCTGTTTCAACAGCTGTTTCCCTTAATTCAGGATACAACTTCTTGTGTATGACAGTTTCCCATCACACACCATTTTTGTGGGTGTGTATATATCTGATTTGGGGCGAATTGGGGGGGAAAAACATAGCTTTTTAATTTGTTTAAGAGAGACTTTCTGCCTGTTACGTTTTGTGCTTTTAACCAATTAAAGAAGCCAATGGCATTTTAGTTTTATGTTGTCTATGATTCCCACTAGTATATCCCTGTTGATTTGTTTGTGCCCTTTATTAACTGCCATTTTCTAAAATTTTTTTCAATAAAAGGAAAGAAGATCTGAAAAACAGAGTCATAGTCTTGATGGAAGGAACAGAGCAGTACATGTTGACAGTGTTACTACTATAGGTTTCCTTTGTTTCTGTTTAGTCAGAGACCCCTGAGAACCTGTAGGTGAGGAACTGCTCGCTTTCCAGTGATGATAGTAATGACACTCAGTACTTACTTTGTGCCAGGTAGTATTCCAAGTTCTTTACATGTATTAACTCACTAGTGCTCCCAGCTGCCCTAAGGAAGTAGGTACTGTTATTATCCCCATTTTATACATGAGGAAAGGGAGACCCAAAAATTGGTTAATTTGTGTCCACACAGCTAACAGTAGAGCTAGGATTTAAACCTGTTGTGTCTGGCTCCAAAGTTGTGAGCAGCATGGTTTCTAGTATTTTCCTACTAGGGTCAGAGAAGAACTGGGAGTTGCCCAGATCCTGTGACCTATAGGAATCTTGTCCTTCTCACCTTGTAAGTACAGTTCTAGATGAGCCTAGTACCTAATACTATAATCAGTTTATAAGAAGCCCCAGTTATCACATTTTTCTCTTTGACTTGGGAATGTTTCCCTATTTAGCATCACACAGTAGAAAATCGTGGGTTTCACTAGATAGGAAGTTGAAGCCTTGGATTCTGTATTTCCATGAACCTTGGGTAGGTCTTGTAATTCTCTTCTAGTTTCTTCTCCCCACCCCGCAAGTGGTAATTCTGTTCTGTCAGCCACTTGAAGCTTTTGAAAGTGTAATCAGATAATCATATTTTTATAATGAAGAGTTACTGTTAGACAAGGAATAACCCTCTCCATGATGAGTCCTTGGAATTCTCTCATACCAGCTGTACCATTTTCTTTACATATATGAACATGTATTTTCTTTTTCTTTTCTTTTTTTTTTTTCTTTTACAAAAATTGAATTAGATTGTGTTTTTTTTTTTAACTTGATATTCCTTAGGTACTTTCCTTGTCAGTATACATAGGTCAGATGCATTTTTAATAGTTGTATAATATTCCATCGTAGAAATGGTTTTGATTTAACTGTAATATTTCCTTATTAATTGGTATGTTTGTTTTCTTCTGGTTTTTCAGTATCCCAAAGGGAGAAGTCAGTTTGGGAGAAGGGGAGAAAAAGAGATATCCTTGAGTGATAAGACAAGAGACCTGGATTTTCAGCTGTATTTTAATTTGTGACTTTGGGCAAATCTCATTTCTTCTCTAGGACTAAAAGAACCCTTCAAAAGAGCTTTCAGACAGCGTACCCTTTGAGATTATGAAGGTTCCTTACTGCCTAGACATGCCTATATATAAAACATTTTTTATTTCAAAGACTATGAATGCTGTTATCCCTTAAATCTGCCCTTAAACTCTATTTTGAGATTTCTTAGGCTGTGTGGATGTCTTAAGGTGTTCCCCTGACTCCAGGAACCAGTTGAGGCAGTATCGATTTGATAAATAAAGAAATGGGATAGCAGCCTAGCCGTGCATCCTGCATGCATCTCTACCCCTCATCTACCCAGTTGTGGTATTCTAGGATAAGACTGCTAAGGAGAGTGGGGAGACAGCTGTGTTTTTCATTATTTGCAAATTTGAGCTGCTAATGTGTATTTGACAATTGTTTTAGAAACAATCTTCTTGCTTCAGAACAGCCTTAGGAAATGAAAGAAAATGTGAAAGTTCCTTGGACTAGACACAGTTATATTTTTCTCTGGGTCCAAGTTCCTACTCAATTTAGAGTTTTCTAACATCAACTCTCTTACCTTATCACCACCCCTGGCTTCCCTTGATCCAAACCTTATCTCCCTGATGAAAGTTACAATATCTGGGGAAGCTTCTACTGATAATGAAAAGTGAAAGTCACTTATTCGTGTCCGACTCTTCGTGACGCCATAGACTATACAGTCCGTGGAATTCTCCAGGCCAGAATATTGGAGTGGGTAGCAGTTCCCTTCTCTAGGGAATCTTCCAAACCCAGGGAACCAACTCAGGTCTCCCACATTGCAGGCGGATTCTTTACCAGCTGAGCCACCAGGGAAGCCCAGGAATACTGTAGTGGGTAGCCTATCCCTTTTCCAGCAGATCTTCCTGACTCAGGAATCGAACCTGGGTCTCCTGCATTGCAGGTGGCTTTGCCAGCTGAGCTACCAGGGACGCTCTGTTAATAATATCACAATATTTTTTATAAATGTGCCCTGTCCCCACAGACAGCCTCTAATGTTATTACTTAACAGTCCAGCCTGAAAGCACATTTGCTCAGGTGACTCCTCTGCTATCCACAGATACTTCAAGAATTAACCTTTTTTTTTTATGCCATGGAACTTTTATGACAGTCTGGTGTTCTCTGTGACCCCCTTCTCAGAATATTTTGAGTATACTGTTGCCTGCTAATGAAGACTGGGGAGGTGGATATAGGCTCCTAGAACTGGGAAGTAGGTTTAAAGACAGTTGTTCAGAAGGTGTGCTGGTTGGTGCTCACTTTCGTCTGAGCAGGAGGATTTCTGACTGATCTGGCAATCAGCTTCAGATTTGCCCCATTGTAACCACAGACACTAACATTCTTCCCCAGTGGGCAGCAGATTCCTCTTCTTTTCAGACAGCAGTTACAGAGACACACATCTATACAAGAGTGAAAGGAGGGAAATTCCCTACTTCTGTGAACAAAAACCAGGTAAATTGTTAGAACTTTGGTTTGCTTGGGTGAGGAGGGATGGCAGGTGTTGGATTGTCTTGCACCCAGCTCCCTTCTGCTGCTTAACACGCCACCCTTAGATCCATTTGGAGACAACAGTAAAACTCTCCGAATTTTTTGCAGTGGATCTTGGCTGCTATAAGGGAGCTTTGGCTCTTTGGGGGAGATTTCCCTGTGACTGACAAACTGCTCTGGGAAACAGTTGATTATTATCGAATGGTATTCAGTATCCAGTGCCCTGGATTTAGTGTATAATGCTGTCAAAGGTGACCCACTGGGGAAGGAATGTTGGGAGAGACAATCTGCCACAAGTTGTGAGCATATCCCTGCATGTTCTTTATGTAAGTGCAAAGACCCTGACCACTTCTGAGCCAAATATCAATGTTCTCTTGGTAGTGAGCAACCTGGGGAGAGGAGGTAATATCTCTTTGCTGGAGCAGGTTTGCTTCCTATTCACTAAAAGTGTTGACTCCCCCCAAGCTCAAGGTTCTTTTCTTATGACTCAACCTACTGCACATGTAGGCACCCATCTAGGCCTACCTGTGGCAGTTTTGTTGGGGAAGGGGAATGGGGAACTAGCACAAACCTGCTCATTGCTGTTTGCTGCATTATAAGTAATAAAGTTCTTTGTCTCTGATCCAGAAGTCTCATGTCATCTGCCAGTATTCATGAAAAAAGTAGTTCAGCTTGTTTGCAAGGAGGATAAAATTTGAAACCCTTCATGGGCTACTCTTGATAGTTTGGTAACAAAGATGGGATCCTGACAGACAAGGCTTTCCAGAAGAGGAAGGTCATGGGCCAGATGATATGAGAGGATAACCTGGGGCCTGGTCGCAACTGCTGCCATGTGAGGAGGGGAGTAAGGGCCTCTAGTTGTCCTACATGTTAATGAGTGTTTTGAGGTCAAGCAACAAGAGGTGAGATTGAAATACACTGTCCGACTGGTTGCAGCTCAATTCTCAGAGCAGGAGAATGAAAGGATGTTTTGACAATGAGGCAAGCAAGTCTGTGGCCCCAGTTGAAGGCAGTATGGCTGACGGATGAGTAATTGCTTCCCCAAAGCTGAAATAAGTGGTATCAGAAATAAAGATATAAAGCTTTTTAAGTGGACCAAAAATATTCAGTATTAGGAGTTTGTTGAGTCCAGGCAGGTAACCACTGAAGCAAAAGTACATTCATGGCCCAATCCCTCTCACTCCCTCTCCTGCCTTAAGGAAAGACTTTGTGTATGCTAGGGGATCTTTGAGGAGGAGAAGGATTCCCTTTTTATAGCTCTGTTGAATATAAATATCTAAGTCACCATCCTACTTCGCCCCACGGGAACAGGGATCCCTGGGTGCAGAATGGTCAAAAGTGCCAATAAACTGTGGTGGAAATCCAGTGATGTGCAGGGGGGCAAAAAAACAAACCAGCAGTCCCTGAACTGCAGATGCTTGTTGGAGCCAAGAGGTACACAAGTGGAGAGGCGGCACAGACCATGGAGCTGGAATCAGGAGAAAGGCCTTCTCACTGACCCAGCTGAGCACTGTAGGTTAGCCTCTCCCACTCCTGTGAGGTCCCCACACTCCTGGCTGGGAGAAAGCTTAGTCTCTTGTTGGCTGTGACCTGTAACATACCTATTTTAAACTACATGGTTTGGGTTCCTGTGATAGGAGGAAAGTACCAGAACTCAGCTGGTGAGGTTTGGACATGCCAGGTGGTGCTAGTGGCAAAGAACCTGCCAGCCAGTGCAGGAGATGTAAGAGAGGCGGGTTCAGTCCTTGGGTTGAGAAGGTCATCTGGAGGAGGGACTGACAACCCACTCCAGTGTTCCTGCCGGAGAATTCCATGGACAGAGGGGCCTGGCAGGTTAGAGTGCACAGGTTGCGGAGTCAGACACGGCTGAAGCGGCTTAGCACGTCTGCTGACAGGTTTGGACGCAGTCTGTGATACGGAGGGAGGTTAACGAGCTGTAGGGGAGCCTCTAAGCAGGTTCAGGGTACTAACATCTTATCAACTTTGCATCAAAGTGTTACTGAGATCAAATGTACATTTGACTGAACTGTGAATGCTCTTCAGTCTCCCATTCTAGCACTATCGCTGCATAGAGGGAAGTGACCCCTGTCTCCTTTTGAGTAGTCTCACAAAAATAATACAGACTCCTAAGAGGAAAGAAATGAAAGCCACAGTTTTAGTTGAAAACTTGATGACAGCTGGAGTACTCAGGCCATTTCTCAGTATGATAGTATACTTTTCAGGTGCCAAGTACATCTTTTAAAAAGGTGGACAGCTGTTAGGCTACTACAGAGCTATTGCTGAAACTAAATATCTGACCCATGGAAGCCTCTTAACTCTGGCCTAAGAGCCCGTTTTGGGCCGTATTAACTCAGACTTGACAACTAACAAAAGGAGCCCAGCAGTCCCCTAGCCAAGAGGAAATGGCATGTTCTGGGATACAGCCAGCCCCACCACATCTTAGTCTTACATGAAAAGGGGATAGCTACTCCTTCAGAGTAGGACTGGCTGCCTGAAGCAAAGCTACTAACTCACCAGACCCTTGATGGGAACCAGTGGCATGAGTTCCATTCCAGAAGCAGAAGACTTACCTAGCTTGAAAGCAGTTAGGCAAAGCCAGGAAATTCTCCCTTACCTTGACTTTTGTTCTATTCAGGCCTCCAACAGATTGGATAAAGCCCACCTACACTGGAGAGGGAAGTCTGCTTTATTGACTCAAATAGAAATCTCATCCAGAAACACCCTCAGACATACCTGGAATAATGTCTAACTAAATATCTGGGGACTGTCCCAGTTAAGTTGACAAAGTATCTGTCCAAGGCAAGTTGACCTTACAATTAATTATTAGAGCAGCTTACTGAGTAATGATAAGAATGAGAGGGGCTGAAGATTGTTGTATAGGTTTATTTTGAAAATGTAGTATATGCCCTAACCATGGCTGGGCATGTTTTCTTTGTCCATACAGCATTTACAGGCCAACCTGATGGCCACATCCTCTGGGTTCCAGCTTAACTGAAAGGAAGCCTAGAATATTCACATTTAATTCTGAATCATCCACCTGGATTCTCTTGTTCATTTGACATAGTCTAGATCATGACATTTGGAAAAGAGTCACCCCTGGAGCCTTCCTCTGAAAGGAAGATGGCCTAGTACAACTATCTCAAACTGTTGCAGGTTCCTTAAATCCCACTAACTGTTGGGTTTGCTATCATTGAAAAAGTGAGAGAGTTCCAGAAAAACATCTACTTCTGCTTTATTGGCTATGCCAAAGCCTTTGAATGTGTGGATCACAACAAACTGGAAAATTCTTCAAGTGATGGGAATACCAGACCACCTGACCTGCCTCCTGAGAAATCTGCATGTAGGTCAAGAAGCAACAGTTAGAACTGGACATGGAACAACAGACTGATTTCAAACTGGGAAAGGAGTACATCAAGGCTGTATATTGTCACCCTGCTTATTTAACTTATATGCAGAGTACATCATGAGAAATGCTGGGCTGGATGAAGCACAAGCTGGAATCAAGATGGCCAGGAGAAATATCAATAACTTCAGATAGGCAGATGACACCACCCTTATGGTAGAAAGCGAAGAAGAACTGAAGGGTCTCTTGATGAAAATGAAAGAGGAGTGTGAAAAAGTTGACTTAGAGCTCAACGTTCAGAAAACTAAGATCATGGCATCTGGTCCCATCACTTCATGGCAAATAGAT
Source organism: Antilocapra americana (assembly GCA_007570785.1). Taxonomy (NCBI): domain Eukaryota; kingdom Metazoa; phylum Chordata; class Mammalia; order Artiodactyla; family Antilocapridae; genus Antilocapra; species Antilocapra americana. Next base: position 632,982 of record ML663009.1, on the reverse strand, counting down.
GGGGAAACAGTGGAAATGGTGACAGACTTTATTTGGGGGGCTCCAGAATCACTGCAGATGGTGACTGCAGCCATGAAATCAAAAGACACTTTGCTCCCTGGAAGAAAGGTTATGACCAACCTAGACAACATGTTAAAAAGCAGAGACAACACTTTGCCAGCAAAGGTCCATCTAGTCAAACCTTTGGTTTTTCCAGTAGTCATGTATGGATGTAAGAGTTGGCCTATAAAGAAAGCTGAGCACTGAAGAATTGATGCTCTTGAACTGTGGTGTTGGAGACGACTTTTGAGAGTCACTTGGACTGCAAGGAGATCCAACCAGTCAATTATAAAGGAAATTAGTCCCGAATATTCATTGGAAGGACTAATGCTGAAGCTGAAACTCCAATACTTTGGCCACCTGATGCGAAGAACTGACTCATCTGAAAAGACCCTGATGCTGAGAAAGGTTGAAGACCGGAGGAGAAGGGGACAAGAGAGGATGAGTGGCATGGCATCACCAACTCGATGGGCATGAGTTTGAGCAAGCTCCAGGAGTTGGTGATGGACAGGGAAGCCTGGTATGTTGCAGTCTATGGGGTCGCAAAGAGTCAGACACGACTGAGGACTGAACTGAACTGAAATGAGCCAGATGGTTCAGACCACAGTTTGATTCTTCTTAACCTACTGAGAAATCTTATCAGGAACATCAGGTGTACTTTCAACTCCTATAGTCTCATGCAAAACACATAACAATCTCTGGACATGTGTCCCTCGCCCTCATTCTTGTAGTTCATCATCCTGTGGAATGGACATATGTCACCTGACTGGTAATACGGACAAATGGGACAGGTTGGACTAATTGTCATCAGGCAGTCTTTCCAAAAATAAGAACTGTTTTCAATGATTCTAAATGAACTGGGGACTTCCTGGTGGTCCAGTGGTTAAGAATCTGCCTTCTAATTCAGGGGGACAAGTTCGATCCCTGGTCTGGAAAGATTCCACATGCTGCAGGGTAACTAAGCCCATGCCAAACTACTGAAATGAGCACACTAGAGCCCATGCTTCACAACAAGAGTAGCTTCTGTGGTGAGAAGCCCGTGCACCGCAACTAGAGAGTAGCCCCCACTTGCAGCAATTAGAGAAAGCTTCATGCAGCAACAAAGATCCAGTGCAACCAAAAACAAAATTTTAAAAGATGAATGAACTGGGAACCCAGAGGCCTACCAGGTGCCAGGAGGTTACATTACAGACACTATCAATCTGTGTCCCCTGAATGATGTAGGTCCCACTTGGGAGGCCTCAAAAATTAGAGACATCATATATGTCCCCAGGACTGTACTTCCTAGGTGGAAGCCAGGCATGAACTTGCCTTCCTCCCTGAAAACATGGTGTCTTGAACCACAGGGTCATGAACAACCTTCAAGTGTTTAAGGACACACCACCAGGAGATCAGTTAACTTTCAGGTCCCTGTGGAGATGGCTCCAAAATGAGGCTTCCCTTGGTTACACAGGGGAACTTCCTGGAGGGGTAACTGACTCATTTATGCACTTCTGCAGGAGGTTATCTCTATCATGAGAGTCATCCTATTGGAAATGTTGATATGAAATTTGTTCCCAACTTCAGCTGAAGTCATCAGTAATACACCTCAGCCCTGAAAAGTGTTCAAGTGAACCTCAACTCACGGGCCACTGTGGATATGAATGATAGAATTGCTCTTGACTTCCTTGTGGGCCAAGATAGAGTCTGCCATGGCTAATACAACCTGCTGTACTTGGATTAATGCCACAGGCAAGGGACAAAGGTCAATACAGCAACTAGAGCATACCACCTGGTTTTCCAAGGTAGATCATAATGGCTTATGATGGTTGTTTTGGTTGTTGTTTTTCCAACTTGTTGCGTCCAGGCTCTTGGGTGTGGTTGAGGCCAGTTCTGCAGATTGGTCTCAACCTGTTGCTTGGATGTATACTCAGATATTATCCTTAATTAAATGCTGTATGAGACTGTTAGATTTGGTTCCATCTCTATCAGATTAATTAGAGTGGCCGATGAATTGGCAAACTCAGAAAATTCATCAGAAACCATCTGTACAAAGTATAGTAGAGTTTGGAAGAGAAATAACTTTAGCATGGAGACCTGGGAGGTCTTTATACAGAAGATTTCATTTTTGAGCTGAGCTCTGAATGAAGAGTGGGGCCAAGTGTGCCTATTTTACAGATGAGGAACCTGAGGCACAGAAGTTAAGTAACTTGGGACTTCCCTGGTAGTCCAGTGGTCAAGAATTTGCCTGCCAATGCAGGGGATATGGGTTTAATCCCTGGTCTGGGAAGATCCCACATCCTGCAGAGCAGCTAAGCCTGTGAGCCACAACTACTGAGCCAGCATTCTGGAGACCATGAGCTGCAACTACTGAGCCTGCTTGCTGCAGCCCTGAAGACTGCATGCCCTACAGCCCATGCTCTGCAACGAGAGAAGCCATGGCAAATGAGAAGCCCGTGCACCAAAACAGAGAGCCCGTGCGCCAAGCTTACTTAGACAGGAAGTGAAAAATCAGGATTGGAGTCAAGATCTCTTCACCTCCAAATACAGAGATTGCTACTAATCTTCACTGCTTCAGGCGTTAAACAGACCACCAAAGAAGAATTGAGAGAGGTTTGGCATTAGCTTTAGATATTTTTCTAAAGTTGATATGGTGATCCAGAGTTGGTGATTATGTGTTTAGAGAAGTCTGGTGAAAAACTCTCAAACTTTGTATGAGCCAATCTTTAAAAATGAAATATTTCAGACAAATAATGTTTAAAGAATAATGAAGTTAATAACCATGAACCCACTTCCACCTTTAAAAAATATATATCACTGATACAACTGAAGTCCCTTGGAATGCTTAATCATACCCTACTTCCTGCATTCCCAGAAGTGACTAACAATCCTGAGTTTGCTATTTACTATTCCTGTGCATTTTCTTCACACATGCATCCATTAACAATATATGGTATTATTATATGTTTTTAAACTTTATATTTGGTATTTGGTTGGGGATTCCCAAGATTCAGATTCATCCCTAGACTCAGAGATTGTTAGAAGTATTGCCAAAACGTTTGCTCTCTGTACACTAATGCCAAACAGAAATAAGGATACAGGGTTATGGAGGAGTGCTGGGAGCCGTCAGGATGCCCCCTCACTCGGATGACAAAGTCACGAGACTGAGAAGGAAACTGCAAAGCGGATTTTCCTTGGGGCATCCCAAGGCAAGGCCCCTCCTGGTATTTTTCTTGGGAAGTTCTGTTTATGCTCTGAACATTAGCTCATCTCAGTAGGTCAGTCCCAGTTAGAAATAATTCATCCTGAGATAATTCCTTCAGACCTTATTTCCCCCAGGCAATTGGAGAAGGCAGATTCCCTTCCCTGGGGACAAAGGAGGAATAAGGGACATTTAAATAGATTACTACATCTCCTACTCTTTACTGGGGAGTTTCTTTCTACTTAGATTGATGTACTTATCCAAAGTATGCTGGAGACAATCAAATGGTAAACATACTAATGTTAAATCTAATTATGCAGAAATCCAACTTTTGCAAGGATAATGAGCTTAAGGTTAAAGTTGTTGATGATAGGCAGAAAACAGGATTGTATAGAATTACATGTGATGTAATGGGTGTGTTTCTTGGGTATAAAAACTGTAAACCAACAACAATAAAGAGAGAGACTGCTCCATCATCACATTGACTCAGCTCAGTTCTTCCGCTGACGCCACTCATCCCTCAAGACCCCCGGACCCGCCGAGGCTGGACACCGGCAGCGGAGAAACAAAAAATGGCTTTATTACTTTGCCAGGCAAAAGCAGCTGTCACCTCAAAAATTCTGACCCCCTTCCTGGTGAGTTCAGTTCAGTTAAGTCACTTGGTCGTGTCTGACTCTTTGTGACCCCATGGACTGCAGTAGGCAGGGCTTCCCTGTCCACCACCAACCCCCGGAGTTTGGTCAAACTCATGTTCATCAAGTTGGTGATGCCATCCAACCATCTCATCCTCTGTTTTCCCCTTCTCCCTCCACCTTCAATCTCTCCCAGCATCAGGGTCTTTTCCAATGAGTCACATCTTGACATCAGGTGGCCAAAGTATTAGGGTGTCAGTTTCAACATCAGTCCTTCCAGTGAACACTAAGGATTGATCTCCTTTAGGACCGACTGGTTGGATCTCCTTGCAGTCCAAGGGACTCTGAAGAGTCTTCTCCAATACTACAGTTCAAAAGCATCAATTCTTCGGTGCTCAGCTTTCAATGTAGTCCAACTCTCATATCCATACGTGACTATGGGAAAAACATTAGCTTTGACTATACGGACCTTTGTTAGCAAAGTAATGTCTTTGCTTTTTAATATACTGTTTAGGTTGGTCATAGCTTTTCTTCCAAGGAACAAGGGTCTTTTAATTTCATGCAGTCACCATCTGCAGTGATTATGGAGCCCCCCAAAATAAAGTCTCTGACTGTTTCCATTGTTTCCCATATATTTGCCATGAAATGATGGGACTGGATGCCATGGTCTTCGTTTTCTGAACGTTGAGTTTTAAGCCAGCTTTTTCACTCTCCTCTTTCACTTTCATCAAGAGGCTCTTTAGTTTCTCTTCACTTTCTGCAATTAGAGTGGTGTCATTTGCATATATGAGGTTATTGATAATTCTGCCAGCAATCTTGATTCCAGCTTGTTCTACATCCAGCCCAGCAATTCCCATAAAGTACTCTGCGTATAAGTTAAGTAAGCATGACCGTATACAGCCTTGATGTACTCCTTTCCCAGTTTGAAACCAGTCTGTTGTTCCATGTCCAGTTCTAACTGTTGCTTCTTGACCTACATACAGATTTCTCAGGAGGCAGGTCAGGTGGTCTGGTATTCCCATCTCGAAGAATTCTCCACAGTTTGTTGTGATCTACACAGTCAAAGACTTTGGTATAATCAATAAAAACAGAAGTAGATATTTCGCTGGTATTCCCTTGCTTTTTCGATGATCCAACAGATGTTGGCAATTTGATCTCTGGTTCCTCTGCCTTTTCTAGATCCAGCTTGAATATCTGGAAGTTCATGGTTCACATACTGTTGATGCCTGGCATGGAGAATTTTGAGCCATTACTTTGCTAGCATGTGAGATGAGTGCAATTTGCAGTAGTTTAAACATTCTTTAGCATTGCCTTTCTTTGGTATTGGAATGAAAACTTGACTATTTCCAGTCCATTGGCCACTGCTGAGTTTTCCAAATTTGCTGGCACATTGAGTGCAGCACTTTCACAGCATCATCTTTTAGGATTTGAAAGAGCTCAGCTGGAATTCCATCACCTCCACTAGCTCTGTTCATAGTGATACTGTGTAAGGCCCACTAGATTTTGCATTCCAAGTTGTCTGGCTCTAGGTGAGTGATCACACCATTGTGGTTATCTTGGTCATGAAGATCTTTTGTGTATAGTTCTTCTGTGTATTCTTGCTACCTCTTGTTAACATCTTCTGCTTCTGTTAGGTCTGTACCATTTCTGTCCTTTATTGTGCCCATCTTTGCATGAAATGTCCCCTTGGTCTCTTGAATTTTCTTGAAGAGATCTGTAGTCTTTCCCATTCTATTGTTTGGCTCTATTTCTTTTCATTGATCACTGAGGAAGGCTTTCTTATCTCTCCTTGCTATTGTTTGGAACTCCGCATTCAAATGGGTATATCTTTCCTTTTCTCTTTTACCTTTAGCTTCTCTTCTTTTCTCAGCTTTTTTTAAGGCCTCCTCAGACAGTCATTTTGCCTTTTTGCATTTCTTTTTCTTGGGGATGGTCTTAAGCCCTGTCTCCTGTATAATGTCACGAATCTCTGTCATAGTTCTTCAGGCACTCTGTCTATCAGATCTAATCCTTTGAATCTATTTGTCACTTCCACTGTATAATCATAAGGGATTTGATTTAGGTCATACCTTAATGATCTAGTGACTTTCCCTACTTTTTTCAATTTAAGTCTGAATTTGGCAATAAGTTCATGATCTGAGCCACAGTCAGCTCCTGGTCTTGTTTTTGCTGACTGTATAGAACTTCAATATGATTTCAGTATTGACTATCTGGTGATGTCCACGTGTAGAGTCTTCTCTTGTGTTGTTGGAAGAGGGTGTTTGCTATGACCAGTGCGTTTTCTTGGCAAAAGTCTGTTAGCCTTTGCCCTGCTTCATTTTGTACTCCAAGGCCAAATTTGCCTGTTACCCCATGTATCCCTTGGTTTCCTAGCTAGAGGTTACATAGTCAGGAAGGAGTATGTGATAAGGATCAAGTCAGTACTAGTCTTGTATTCTTCTTTCTTCTGCAAAGTTTCAAAAGGGTAGAATTGCTGACAAGATTAGGATATGTACAGGGTCTTAGGTGGGATTCCCTGCTGGCTCAGATGGTAAAGAATCTGCTCCCAGTAGAGGAGGCCTGAGTTTGATCACTGAGTCTGGAAGATCCCTTGGAGGAAGAAAAGGCAACCCACTCCACTGTTCTTGCTTGGAAAGTCCCATGAATGGGGGAGCCTGGCGGGCTGCAGTCCATGTGTTCACAAAGGTGGAGACGACTGAGGGACTACACTTTCACTTTCAGGGTCTTAGGCAGTCCAATTTCCTAATCTTGATGAGTCTCTTTGGTCCCTTTAATCTTGCTTCAGGTGGTTTCCTGGCTGTTTCACCTTTAATTAATAACTGTTCTGCCGTTTGGAACTCAGGCCATAGAAGCTGGAGTCTTATTTATAAGAAATGGGGGACAAAAAGACCTCCATGCCTAGAAGCCCCAAAGGGCCCTGCTCAGCATCAGAAGTACTCAGAGGACCAGGCATAGAGGTGTACTCAGGGCTAGCATTGATTACAGCAATGTAATAAGGACACACACTGGATCATAAGAGAAGACTGCAGGCTGAGTCTGAAAAAATGCTTGCATAGACTTTCTTATGCCCACTCCCTCTCATGTGGGATCACACTAAGCACACTTTCCCCAGCAACGCAAAAGCAGCATGCGGCTAGTCTCTGCCTAGAGAACCTACCCATTAGAAACTCCACAGTTTTTATTGGGGGCAGGTTACCTGGACACTCTCTGCCTGGCATGTTTCAAAATTCCAGACTCTCAAAGGAAAGCAGATATTCAGCATAAACTATACTGCGTTCAAACAGTTTGTGCATGGTCTACATTCATTAATTAGAATCTTACTATAAGAAGAGCTGCCCTTTCTTCCCTATTTATTCAATTGTGCATATCTACAAGGACAAGTGGGCTTTTAACTTGTTCAGTGGTTGTAATCTATCAGTTATTCAAAATATGTGTACATGCACACACACACACACACACACACACACACACACACACACACACACACACACACACATATATGTAACACATAAATATAATTTTTACTTCTCTAAGGGCCGGTTGCCCAATGCTCTGGACCGCTGGACCTTTTAGTGGTGTCCCCTTTGAGATCCGGAACTTTCTCGCTCGGCTCTCAAGTTGTCTAGGGAAGTTTTAGGCGGTGATGCCTATCAACACACCGGCAACCAATAGGGGAGGACGTGGGGAAAAGGGACTGAAGACGGAAGTGGGCGGGGTGGAAGGAAGGGTGAGGGTCTCAGCCAGGGAGCTGTGTGGCAGTTGGAGACTGAACTTGGGCTTGAGTTGGAATGGGTGGTGTCGGGTGCTACGAGAGAGAGAGGCAAGCTCCAAGCCACCGCTGGGCCGGAACTGGGGGCCAGAAAGAGGAGGAATGAACCAGATTGGACCGCTAAGGGACTGGACAAGGGAAGTAGAGGGGCGGGGCCTCGGCTGCGCCGGCCTCCGAGAGGGCGGGGCTGATTCCAGGCCGCAGCCAACTGCCGGGCCCAACCGCCGCCGATTTGCGGCTTCCGAGCTTCCTGGGCTTGTTTTCCTACTATCTCTTCTCGGCTTCCCGAACCTGTCAGCCCGCCGCCAGCCTCTCGAAGTCTGTGTCTCCGTGTTTCTTCACTTTTCGTGGTTTGTGTCCGCGCTCGCAGTTTCTCTCCTGCCCCTGTCTCCCTGGGCTTGATCATTTCCCAGGGCTTCAGTGTTCGAGACGTGAGTGCTTGACCCAGCGCCCAGATCAGCCCGAGAGAGATGGAGGAGCCGGGGTGCAGCGCAGGTGAGTGGGGCTGGAAGACTGGAGGGCCTCCCAAAACGTGAGGCGCAGTGACTGTGCTGACAGGTTCGGCAGCACTCTTTGGGTTTAGGAAATCCAGTCTGTTGGGTCACAGACACCCCAGTGGGCTGATCTCTCAGACACAGACACAGTATTCTTGGCTAGCTGTTTTTGTTTTCCTTCGACTGAAGCCTAACTTATTTTGAGATGGAAGGGAACTGAGACTGGGAAAACTCTTCTTACTGGAGAGGGTCTATGGGCTTCATAGAGCCCAGAACTAAAACTTATATAGTCCTGAGCCTTAGTCCAGGTTTTGTAACTGACTCATTGAGTGGCCTTAGAGAAGTTTATTCCCCTCTGTGGGTCTGAGAATCCCATTGTGTACCATGAGAAGAGTTTGGATCATAGGATCTTCAAAGACCTAACATATGATGGGTGCTCCTTAAGTATTAGTTAGTTGTTAGGTGTGAATAAAAGAGAGGTCTCCCTTGGGATTCACTGAAGGCTGCTTGCTCTACTGGATTAATTGGAGCCACATTGTTCTTCAAGCTTGAGAAATAGGTGGCATTATCTCCCTTGCAAGTGAGGAAACTGAGGCTGAGAGGTAAATTGGACTTGCTAGTAAGTGTCAAAGCCAAGTCAGTCTTAAAGTCCATGTTACACTATACTTCCCAATTAGAGAGTAGGGAAATCTTGATTGAAAAATGATTATATGGAGCAGTAGTTAATAATGTTGAGTTCTCTGCTGAAATGAACAACTCCAGTCAGTTCAGTCGCTCAGTCGTGTTCCACTCTGCGACCCCATGGACTGCAGCAGGCAGGGCTTTCCTGCCCATTACCAAACCCCATAGTTTGGTCATGTCCATCAAGTCGGTGACGCCATCCAACCATCTCATCCTCTGTTGTCCCCTTCTCCCGCCTTCAGTCTTTCCCAGCATCAGGGTCTTTTCCAATGAGTCAGCTCTTTGCATCAGGTGGCCAAAGTATTGGAGTTTCAGCTTCAGCATTAGTCCTTCCAATGAATATTCAGAACTGATTGCCTTTAGGATTGACTGATTGGATATCCTTGCAGTCCAAGGGACTCTCCAGAGTATTCTCCAACACACAGTTCAAAGCACAGTTCAAAAGCAAAAGAACTATATCTGATTTTTCTCTGTCCCTAGCTCCTGGCACATGGTTTGTGTGAAATAGTTTGGGTATTGATACCATAGCCACCACGTGTGTTGCCACTGCCATCAACATGATCAGCATAGTTAGTAACAGTGACAGGGACTCTCATCATTTCAGGGATAGCAAAACCATAAGTGAAACTGAAGACTTCTGAATTTATACTTTTACTTATATAGTGCCTTAAAGTTTATGAAGCATTTGTGGGTGGTTCTTTATTCAGTCATCTTAGGTGAGTATTGTTGTCATCCACATTTTATAAGCAAGGAATCCAAGACCTGGATTAAGTGACTAGTGCAGGGTCACACAGTAAGAACTCGTGGTACTTCTTACATGTTCTCTCCACTCTCTGTCCCATTCTTTTTTCCTGGTCCTCTCTGCCCATTCCTATGCTTGTTCTGTGCTTTATTCTTATCACCCAGACACATTCTGTTTTGATGTTGACCAATAATCTTGTGTTGGCTGATGATTAAGTGTTGATATTAACTCATATCCTTATAAGAGTTTAAAATATAACCTCTCCCAGAGGGGCAGAGGGATTTAAATACTTTAAAGAAGGGTAGTTGTAATTGTGGTTGTTGTCTACATCCTCCTTCTCCACAGGTTTCAAGGAGTAACACTAGAATATTTAGTGATTGACAGTCCAAAAATAACAGCTGTCATATATTGAGCTCATACTGTGTCATGGGCCCTGTAACAGTTATTTACACTTTTTACCTCAATTCTTTCAGCCATTCTACTGAATTTTATAAACGAGGGTCCAGCAGTTCAGTTACATGCCCAAGTTCATATAGTCCTGGCTTGGCCCAAACCTTATTTTCTACACCATTACACAGCCTGACCCTCTGGCAGGAGATCCTGAATTAAGAAGAGAGAGAGGTGTGCTCAAGTATGGTGTGAGGAAGACAGTTGAGAACCCAGAATTGGCATGAGGGGAGGTTTTTCTTCTGGACTTAGGAGGCCACCTCCCCTTCTTTTTGGATATTGAGCTGTGATTCTTCTCACTTGAGGTTAGAAACCAGTGAAATTAATTATTCAAATGCTGAGTGAGTTCACATGCTAAATAAATCACTCATATGCTGAAAAACTTGTCTTGACTGACACTAGGGACCTGTAGCCCAAAGCAGTGCAACTTTCCCCTTCAGTTCATTGTCCAGAAGGCTACCTGAGAGAGTGGTCTGAAATGTGTACTTGATCTTGGCATTCATATGCCAAAACCTGTTGAGTGGCTCCCTACCCATGGGATAAACAGCTTAATAAGGTATCTTTGAAGCCTTGCAGGATTTGCCCTTGCTTGATCCCTTCAGTGCCATCTTTGTTCACAGCTTTTGCACTCCACTGCAGTCATACTGGATTACTCTTGAGTCCCCATAGCTCACAGTGTGCTTCTGTGATCTTTAGGCTTTTCATATCCACTCCCTCCCCTCTTCTTCTTTTTACCCTTCAGTTGGCTAACCCACTGTTCAGCCTTTAAGATCCAACTCACCCATTCATTCAAACATTCAACGAATATTTGTCAAGCCTATGAATTACCAGGCAGGGTATTAGGTGTAGAGGCATAGCAGTGAATAAAACAGACATATGCATGCCCTTTATAGAACTTCCATCCTACAGGGCATATTAAATAAATGTAACATATGGGTGGTGATAGGTAGCATGGAGAAAAGAGCAGGGAACGGGGATACAGAGGGACAAGGGAGTTGTCAGGGAAGGCCTCACTGATTGGATGATGTTTGAGTAGAGCTGAAGAAGGTGAGGAAGTGAGGTGTATGCCTATCTGAATGCCCCAGGCCCAGAGTATAAGGATATGAAACAAAGGATCACTTGACCTATTAACTTTTCAAAATTCCACTGCTGCCTTAATCTGGACAGTTGCTTTTTTTCTGTTTTCCTGCACACTCTCATGTTGACCTCTTAAAGTAGCAATTACTATGTGATACTGTAATTGTCAATGTATATATGTCTATTCCCCTCACCTGGATGTTGGCAGGGACCTCTGATCCCTTTCTTGTCTCCTCAGCACCTACCTTATGGCCTGACTTCCAGTGGGCACTCAGAAATATTTATTAAATAAATGAAGAAGGCCTTGTGGTCTCATTCTTACAGCCTGATTATTTTTACAAATGATTTGGAAGACAGGGCTTGGACAACAAATGGTAAGAGAGAAAATAATTCTAAGCTTGATTCTGTCTGTCTGGCTTCCCTTTTTGGGCTTCTGAGAAGTTGAACACCTGAGAAATGTACTTAGAGATTTCCATTTTCAGCATTATAGCAAGCTAGCTAACCTGTAAAATGGTGGATAAGTATAACAAAGGCTTTTATAGTTGAATTTCCAAGAAAGCAAGAAAAGTCCCCAGGGGCCTAAAAATCAAGAGTAAACTGAAAACTGGAGAAGTTAGCCCCTTTACGTGACCTCAGCTGCCCTAGATGTTTGCTGGTCTCACTTACCTCAAAGCTTAGGCTTTAATATACCTGCTGTTACAGTGAATGAAACTATAGGCCCAGCTGTGTTAGACTCTGATTGGAACTGAGATCCCTGCATGAAGCCAGGTACCTTGAAAATCTATATCCTCTGATCGAGTGGAGTAGGAAAAAGAAATCTTACTTCTGACAGAGATGACAAAGAAGATTGCTTCTTATCGAGGGCTCCAAGAAAAGGGAAAAGTTTGCCCAGAGAATTCTGAACCAGAGGCATTCTCTGATTTGGGTTTATATTTATATTACCTGAATGGCCTGAAAACTCCAAGCCAGGAAACTGACTATTAGAAACCATCCAGGCTGGTAATACCTCTGAGTGCTCAGCAGAAGCACTACAGAATCTCTCTGGAGAGACACCTGACACAGACTACACAGGATTCCCACAGAGCCTGGAGTATAGACTTGTTAAATGAGAATGCATATGGCTTGCTTCGTGCTATTGAGATCATGATGTTACTTTTGTATAAAAAAAATAAATGTTTGAGTACATCTTTGCCTCTCGGTGACCTCCAGAAATGAAATGATAGAGCAGAACTTGTGTCCAAGAGAGCCTTTGGATGTGGACACACACTGAGCTCCCTCCTATCCTTGCAGAGGTCATGGAAGAAGTGACATCGTGCTCCTTCAGCAGCACTCTGTTCCAGCAGGAGGACAAGAGAGGGGTCACCTACCGGATCCCAGCCCTGATCTACGTTCCCCCTGCCCACACCTTCCTGGCCTTTGCAGAGAAGCGCTCCTCGAGCAAAGATGAGGATGCTCTCCACCTGGTGCTGAGGCGAGGGTTGAGGACTGGGCACTCAGTACAGGTGACTCCTTATCCCAGATCTGAGCCTGGGTCTCATTTTCTGCATTGCTCAGAGCATGTCAGAGTCTGTGCCTTTTTCATCAGTGCAGGAAAAGCCTTGTGTCCAAGCGGAGGAGGGGAAAAAAAGCAGTAAAAGCAGTGCTTTCCCTTATTGAATACTTACTGTTTACCAGGGGGACATTGAATCTCACAGCCACTCTGTGATGAAGAAACTGTTGTCAGTCACATTTTACAATGAGGAAACTGAGGCTCAGAGGGATTGCTATTTGCTCAAGGTCAAACAGCTATAAAAAAGCAGTAAAATCAAGCTTCAAACCCAGTCTCTGAATAGAGGCTTCCATGGTTTGTGTATTCAGTTCAGCCAACATGTGGTGTGCTTTTCATTCACATTCTATTTTATTCTCAGAAGTCACTGAAAGCAGTAAGCATTGTTAGTCCAGTTTTGCTGATGAGGGATCCTGGTTCTCCAACAGACAGGTAGTTTGTTCAGGACCACAACTAGCGAAAGACGCAGGGGAGGAAAACAACGTTGGTATTCTCCTCTTCCCTTTCCTCATCTTCCTCCATGCTTTATGTGAGGTACGTATTATTATCCCCATTTTATAAGAAGTAAAGTGACTTGCTTTAGGCACACACTTAATAAATGGAGAACTGGGGTTGGTGCCCTTGTCCCTAGGTAGCACATTTTTACTGTGTTTTTAATGGGGGAGATAATAGTTACTGCCCTTGGACCTGTGAACTACAGGGTTAGTTTAGAACCCATTTTTGTTATTGTTAATTTATCTCTCAGAGATGGCTGAAGTGAGGATCAGGTGAAACAGTGAATTTGAATAAATACACACTTAATCATACATACGTTTTTTTTATGAGGTATTTTAATCTGCTTAACCTGCCCTGCTTTTTCTACTCTCAGACATTTCACCTCTAAAACTTCATGTCCTTAGGGATGCTTTGCTTTGCTGTTATAGTACAAATGCTGTTCTGCTGAAGGTCAGCCTTATAAGCAAGCCCTGCTGCTTTTAATGCCTTACTCACATTTCCCCTTGGGGAAGTTTAGGGAATTTCCATTCCCTGCTCTTATACCTTATCATGTGTCTTTCTTATGGCCTTCCAGGGTTGAACCTCTGCTTATATCACTGGTGTCCTTCAGCCCAACTTGGAGTTCTAGCTCTTTTGTTTCCTCCGGGACAGGCAGTGCCTGTGGTTATGTTGCTCTGCTTTTTGCCACAGACAATTGGGCAGTTAAGTTTTTTTAATCAGACCATACCTGTTACATAACCTCACTATCCAGTAGTCACATCCAGTCACAAATGTGTCCACTTTAACTCATTCTCTCTTCACTATATTTTATTCACATTCATTCTCTCATTTACTTAATTGTAGAATCTTAAAATTAGAATTAACAGCCCAGCTTCTTTCCCAATATAAAAATCTTCTGTATTCCATTGATCGCTACTAAAAGCTTAATGGTTAAGAGCATGGCTTTGGAGTCAGGGAAGACCTATCATTTATTGACTGTGACCATGAATACTTAACTCTTCTCTGTTTCATTGTTTGCGAAATATAATTAATAATAGCAGTTCCATAGTAGGAACTCAACATTAGTCATCTTCTATTAAGGACCTACTTACACAACTCCTTCAGTGAGAAACTTAATCCTGTGGCAACTGTTAATTTATTTTTTGAAATGAGATCCTCTGTCCGACTCTTTGCGACCTCATGAATTGCAGCACGCCAGGCTTCCCTGTCCATCACCAACTCCCAGAGTCCACCCAAATCTATGTTCATTGAGTTGGTGATGCCATCCAGCCACCTCATCCTCTGTCATCCCCTTCTCCTCCTGCCCCCAGTTCTTTCCAGCATCAGGGTCTTTTCCAATGAGTCAACTCTTTGCATAAGGTGACCGAAGTATTGGAGTTTCAGCTTCAACATCAGTCCTTCCAGTGAACACCTAGGACTGATCTCCTTTAGGGTGGACTAGTTGGATCTCCTTTCAGTCCAAGGAACTCTCAGGAGTCTTCTCCAACACCACAGTTCAAAAGCATCAATTCTTCGACACTCAACTTTCTTCACCGTCCAACTCTCACATCCATACGTGACTACTGGAAAAACCATAGCCTTGACTAGACAGACCTTTGTTGGCAAAGTAATGTTTTCTGCTTTTAAATATTCTATCTAGGCCTTGTAATTACCTGTTTGTCTTGTTATGCCTAATGAGGAAGTCTGTCTGTACATTATAAAGTCTCTTGTGGAGAACTGCTCTGTGATGTATCTGAAAGCAGTATCCACACCCTCCACACCCTCTTCTGTCTTTTAGCAGCTCCTTAGGCCACAGTCTTGATTTGATTTCTGGTCCTTTGAAAACTGTGATTACAGTCCTTGGGACCTTGTGTGGTAGATCAGTGTCTTTTTGCAAAGTTTGGTACTCATAACTGAACTTATGACCCCAAGGATAGATTGACCAGCTCAGCAGTGAGGTGGCTATCCCATCTGGTATCCTTTAGTGCAGCCTAAGGTAAAGTAGCATTTATTTTTTGGTAGCTTCTTAAATGTTGAATAGATGGTCAGCTAAAACCTTCAAGACCTTTTTGGATTTTTTTTGTTCTTTTAAAAACATTTTTAATTATGGTAATATGCACCTAATGTAAAACTTTCCATCATAATCATTTTTTATTTGGCCTCACAAGGTCTTAGTTGTGGCTGGTGGCATCTTTAGTTGCAACATGCGAACTACTAGTTGTGGCATATGGGACCTGACCAGGGATCAAACCCAAGACTCCTGCACTGGGAGCTAGCAGTCTTGGCCACTGGACCACCAGGGAAATCCCTCCATCATAACCATTTTAAGTATACATTACAGTATTGTTAATTGTATTACATTGTTGTGTAACAGGTCTCTAGAACTTATTCATTAGTGCATAACTAAGTGTATATTCACTGAACAACAACTAATTTCCCCCTCCCCAAATCCCTAGAGATTAATGCTGTACTTTGTTTCTGTGAGTTTATTTACTTTAGATGTTTTCATATAAGTGGAATCATGCAATATTTTATCTTTTTGTGATTGGCTTATTTCACAGGGTAATATCCTCAAGGTTTATCCATGTTGTAGAATATGTCAGGATTTCTTTTTAAAGGCTGAATAATCATCTATTGTATGTTAATCTGTTATTTCATTTATCCAGTTTGTTTAGCCAGTCATCCCTTTTATCTTATCCACTCATCGGCTGGTGGACACTTGAGTCGCTCCCACCTTTTGGTTATTGTGAATAATACTGCTATGGAACAAGAAGGTGCATGTAAATGTCTCTTCAAGACTGTTATTTCAATTATTTTGTGTACAGACCTAGAAGTTGAATTGCTGAGTTATGTGGTTGCTGTTGTTGTTCAGTCACGCAGTCGTATACAACTTTTTGTGACCCCATGGACTGCAGCATGCCAGGCTTCCCTGTCCTTCACTATCTCCCAGAGTTTGCTCAAACTCATGTCCATTGAGTTGATGATGTCATCCATTCATCTCATCCTCTGTCACCCCCTTCTCCTCCAGCCTTCAGTCTTTCTCAGCATCAGGATCTTTTCCAGTGAGTTGGCTGTTTGCATTAGGTGGGCAAAGTATTAGATCTTCAGCATCAGTCCTTTCAATGAATATTTAGGGTTGATTTCCTTTACGATTGACTAGTTTTATCTGCTTGTTGATTTCTTTTAAGATTGACTGGTTTGATCTCCTTGCTGCCCAGGGAACTCTCAAGTGTCTTCTCCAGTACCACAGTTCAAAAGCATCAATTTCTCGGTGCTTAGCCTTCTTTATAGTCCAACTCTGACATCCATACATGACTACTGGAAAAACCATAGCTTTGACTAATCAGAGAATCCTTATCCATCAGAGGCCAGGCAGAATGAAAAACCACAATTACAGAAAACTAATCAAACTGATCACATGGATCACAGCCTTGTCTAACTCAATGAAACTATGAGCCATGCCATGTAGGGCCACCTAAGATGAACAGGTCATGGTGGAGAGTTCTGACAAAATGTGGTCCACTGGAAAAGGAAATGGCAAACCACGTCAGTATTCTTGCTTTGAGAACCCTATGAACAATATGAAAAGGCAAAAAGATGTGACACTGAAAGATGAACTCCCCAGGTCAGTAGGTGCCCAATATGCTATTGGAGAAGAGTGAAGAAATAACTCCAGAAAGAATGAAGAGCTGAGCCAAAGCGAAAACAGTGCCCAGTTGTGGATGTGACCAGTTATGGAAATAAAGTCCAATGCTGTAAAGAACAGTATTGCATAGGAACCTGGAATGTTAGGTCCATTAATCAAGGTAAATTGGAAGTTGTCAAACAGGAGATGGCATGAATGAACATCAACATTTTAGGAATAAGTGAACTAAATGGACTGGAATGGGCAAATTTAATTTAGATGACCCTTTTATCTACCAGTGTGGGCAAGAATTCCTTCTAGGAAATGGAGTAGCCCTCAGAGTCACAAAAGAGTCCAAAATGCACTTGGGTGCAATCTCAAAAATGATAGAATGATCTCTGTTCATTTCCAAGGCAAACCATTCAACATCACAGTAATCCAAGTCTGTGCCCCCACCACTAATGCCGAAGAAGCTGAAATTGAATGGTTCTATGAAGGCCTATAAGACCTTCTAGAACTAACACCCCAAAAAAATGTCCTTTCCATCATAGGGGACTAGAATGCAAAAGTAGAGATACAATCAAGAGATACCTAGAGTAACAGGCAAGTTTGGCCTTGGAGTACAAAATGAAGCAGGGCAAAGGCTAACAGAGTTTTGCCAAGAGAACTCACTGGTCAAAACAAACACCCTCTTCCAACAACATAAGAGATGACTATACACATGAACATCACCAGATAGTCAATACTGAAGTCAGATTGATTATATTCTTTGCAGCCAAAGATGGAGAAGCTCTATACAGTCAGCAAAAACAAAAACAGGACTGACTGTGGCACAGATCATGAACTCCTTATTGCCAAATTCAGACTTAAAGAAAGTAGGGAAAGTCACTAGATCATTCAGGTATGACCGAAATCAAATCCCTTATGATTATACAATGGAAATGACAATTAGATTCAAGGGATTAGATCTGATAGAGTGCCTGAAGAACTATGGATGGAGTTTGTGACACTGGAAAGGAGGCAGTGGTCAAGACCATCCCCAAGAAAAAGAAATGCAAAAAGGCAAAATGGTTGTCTGAGGAGGCCTTACAAATAGCTGAGAAAGGAGAAGCAAAAGGCTAAGGAGAAAAGGAAAGATAAACCCATTTGAATGCAGAGTTACAAAGAATAGCAAGGAGAGATAAGAAAGCCTTCCTCAGTGATCAATGAAAAGAAATAGAGGAAAACAATAGAATGGGAAAGACTAGAGATCTCTTCAAGAAAATTCGAGATACCAAGGAAACATTTCATGCAGAGATGGGCACAATAAAGGACAGAAATGGTATGGACCTAACAGAAGCAGAAGATGTTAAGAAGAGGTGTCAAGAATACACAAGAAGAACTATACAAAAAAGATCTTCATGACCAAGATAACCACAATGGTGTGATCACTCTCCTAGAGCCAGACAACTTGGAATGCAAAATCTAGTGGGCCTTACAAAGTATCACTATGAACAGAGCTAGTGGAGGTGATGGAATTCCAGCTGAGCTATTTCAAATCCTAAAAGATGATGCTGTGAAATTGCTGCACTCAATATGCCAGTAAATTTTGAAAACTTAGCAGTGGCCACAGGACTGGTAAAGATCAGCTTTCATTCCAATCCCAAAGAAAGTCAATGCTAAGGAATGTTCAAACTACAGCAAATTGCACTTATTTCACACACTAGCAAAATTATGCTCAAGATTCTCCAAGCCAGGCGTCAACAGTATGTGAACCATGAACTTCCAGATGTTCAAGCTGGATCTAGAAAAGGCAGACAAACCAGAGATCAAATTGTCAGCATCTGTTGGATCATCGAAAAAGCAAGAGATTGCCAGAAAAACATCTACTTCTGTTTTATTGATTACACCAAAGCCTTTGATTGTGTAGATCACAACAAGTTGTGGAAAATTCTTCAAGAGATGGGAATACCAGACCACCTGACCTGCCTCCTGAGAAATCTGTATGTAGGTCAAGAAGCAACAGTTAGAACTGGACATGGAACAACAGACTGGTTTCAAATTGGGAAAGGAGTATGTCAAGGCTGTATATTGTCACCCTGCTTATTTAACTTATATGAAGAGTACATCATGCAAAATGCCAGGCTGGATAAAGCACAAGCTGGAATCAGGATTGCCGGGAGAAATTTCAATAACTTCAGATATGCAGATGACACCACCCTTATGGCAGAAAGTGAAGAGGAACTAAAGAGCCTCCTGATAAAAATGAAAGAGGAGAGTGAAAAAGCTGGCTTCAAGCTCAACATTCAAAAAACAAAGATGATGGCATCTGGTCCCATCACTTTATGGCGAATAGGTGGGAAACAATGGAAACTAACAGACTTTATTTTCTTGGAATCACTACAGATGGTGACTGAAGTCTTGAAATTAAGAGATGCTTGCTCCTTGCATAGAGGCGCATAGAAGAAAAGCTATGACAAACCAAGACAGCCTGTTAAAAAGCAGAGACATTACTTTGCCGATGAAGGTTCCTCTTGTCAAAGTTATGATTTTTCCAGTAGTCATGTATGGATGTGAGAGCCTGACCATAAAGAATGCTGAGCAGTGAAGAACTCAAGCTTTTGAACTGTGGTGTTGGAGAAGACTCTTGAGAGTCCTTTGGACTGCAAGATCAAGCTAGTCAGTTCTAAAGGAAATCAGTCCTAAATAATTCATTGGAAGGACTGATGCTGAAGCTGAAGCTCCAGTACTTTGGCCACTTGATGCAAAGATCTGACTCATTGGAAAAGACCCTGATGCTGGGAAAGATTGAAGACAGGAGGAGGGGGCAACAGAGGATAAGATGGTTGGATGGCATCACTGACTCTAGAGACATGAGTTTGAGCAAGGTCTGTGAGTTGGTGATGGACAGGGAAGCCTGGCATGCTGCAGTCCATGGGTTTGCAAAGAGTTGGATATGACTGAACGACTGAACTGAACTGAACTGAGAAGTACTAATGCTTTTGAACTGAACTGCGAGGTACTAATGCTTTTTATGAGCCTTATGTCTTCCTATGACTCTCACTCCTGCTTTCTCCCTTCCTCTCGTCTAGTGGGAACCCCTGAAGTCCCTGATGAAAGCCACATTACCTGGACACCGGACCATGAACCCCTGTCCTGTGTGGGAGCGGAAGAGTGGCTGTGTGTACCTGTTCTTCATCTGTGTTCAAGGCCATGTCACCGAGCGTCAACAGATTATGTCAGGCAGGAATGCTGCACGCCTCTGCTTCATATGCAGCCAGGATGCTGGCTGTTCATGGAGCGAGGTCAGGGACCTGACTGAGGAGGTCATTGGCCCAGAGGTGACACACTGGGCCACTTTCGCTGTGGGTCCAGGTCATGGCATCCAGCTGCAGTCGGGGAGGCTCATCATCCCTGCGTACGCCTACTACATCCCATTCTGGTTCTTTTGCTTTCGGCTGCCCTATAAAGCTAGGCCTCATTCCCTGATGATCTATAGTGATGACCTAGGAGCCACATGGCACCATGGCAGGCTTATCAAGCCCATGGTGACAGTGGAATGTGAAGTGGCAGAGGTGATCGGGAAGGCCGGCCACCCTGTGCTATATTGCAGTGCCCGGACACCAAACAGGTGCCGGGCAGAGGCCCTCAGCACTGACCATGGTGAATGCTTTCAGAAACCAGCCCTGAGCCATCAGCTCTGTGAGCCCCCTCATGGCTGCCAAGGCAGTGTGGTGAGTTTCCGGCCCCTAGAGATCCCAGGTGGATGCCAGGATCTTGCTGGCAGAGATGCACCTGCCATTCAGCAGAGTCCTCTGCTGTGCAGCTCAGTGAGGCCAGAGCCAGAAGCTGGAACCCTGTCAGAATCATGGCTCTTGTACTCACACCCAACCAATAAGAAACGGAGGGTTGACCTAGGCATCTACCTCAACCAGAGCCCCTTGGAGGCTGCCTGCTGGTCCCGCCCCTGGATCTTGCACTGCGGGCCCTGTGGGTACTCTGATTTGGCTGCTCTAGAGAATGAGGGCTTGTTTGGGTGTTTGTTTGAATGTGGGACCAAGCAGGAATGTGAGCAGATTGCCTTCCGCCTGTTTACAGACCGAGAGATCCTGAGCCACGTGCGAGGGGACTGCCCCACCCCTGGTAGGAACTCTGAGCCAAGTGAAAACTAATTGGCTTAGGACCCGATTTTGCATAGAAGGCTGCCATAGAGAGCAATCACAACCAGGACAGTGGAGGCCAGGATAACAGAGATTACTGAAGTCTGCAGAGAAACAAACACCTAATATTCTGCTCCCTACCTGTTTTCACTTCTCGTTCTCCAAAGAGCAAAGTGAACATCTTGCCATAGCTACTGCATTCAAAAGAGCACTGAACAGTGAGTTGAGAGACTATGATGCCATCTTGGCTCTTCCAGTGGCTTGCTTTGGGACCTTGGACATGTCACCTGTACTCTCTGGGCCCCAGGTCTTCATCTGTAAAATGAGAGGGTCAGGTCTGTGATTTCTCTTCTTCCCATCTCTTGGAAAGGCAGTGTGCCTGCATGCTCCCTGATCAGCAAATCCTGGCTGTATATAGGACTCTTAAAGTGAAAGTCAGCAGGCTCAGCTTTTCAAATGACTTGCCACTCATCCAAGTATGAGGTTACAAGCAGGTGTCGTAGCACAAAGGAAGGAGTGGGTGGACTGTTTTGTTTTTAATAACAAAAGCACTTACATCCTTCTGATCATGTGCGAAGCTCTACAGACTCACTGTTCTAGGGGAATTGGGCCGAGCAGCAGAATTATAGGTCACTTACCTTCTCCAGCTTTGCAGCTCTGCTCAACCTTTCCTTCCTTGTCCAGAAAGCATTACCTCTGAAGGAGAAGATGAGATGCTCAATGTCAGTGATCTTCAATAATGGTACTTAATGTTTCTGATGGCATGACTCCTATAAGAGATGAACTTGAAGTTCATTTATTAGGATAGTTCTTGATGAGAAATGAACATGGGTTAGGACTTCAAAGCATCACACAAAACTTCCCACTATCTCTGCTCTCAAGGAGTTCACAGTTTAGGGGGCTAGAAGAGGGATAAAATTCAAGAAAATAAATGTAGCTGGGGGATAGTTTATAGATGTCAGGCTCTAACTGGGAGTGATAGTAGCTGCTGATGATATTATTTTAATTGTGCCTGGAGTCATCTGCCCTAGAACTTGTGCAAGCTGCTATTTGTTTTTCTCAGTATGTTGTCTTCACTCAGCCTTCTCCTTTATTGGAGACCGTCGTCACCATTCAGAAGGTCTCTGGACTCACAGACCTCTGAATCAAGCATATTTGTTTGGACCTACTGAAATTTGGACCATCTCTACTGTTAGTGAAGTAGAGATGCTTCTTTATCTAATAGATTTGGGACAAACTTTGCCATTGCTGGTTCTCAGATGATAGCAGATGGTTGCTCTTATTTTAGATCATTTCCCCCATAAGCCTATTACTGTGACAGATACTCTATCATGAGAGATACCTTTTTTGTCCCTATTTTGGGAGGATAATGTTTAAACAGGCAGCAGGTAAATATATTTGGTGCTGAGTAATGACCCTGGAGAGTAAGTCTTTGTCATGGAACACAGCCTAGAAAGTTGGGGGATGCAGTTGTACCAGTCAGATGGCAGCAAGTCCTGTAGGATGAAAGTAGAGATTAACGTCACCTCCTTTAGCATATGGCTTAAGCCTAGGGCTTAGAGGGGCTTTTAAAAATCCCCTTAACCTCTCATGCATTTGCTGAAGTTAATACAGTTATGATCATTCACTCATTAATACATTTATCTAAATGTTTCCATAATGTGAGGTACTTGCTGATTGCCAGTCCCTGCTTGAAAATTGCTTGTGGCTCCTCATTGCCTACTAAAGGGTGTTTACATTTAGCCTGGTGTATAGGACCTTCAGTTGTTGGTTGAAATAATGAATACTCCTCTTCTCTATCTGAAGCTGCTGTCAGAGACGACCTCGGTCGCTTTGGCAAGTGGCAGGGGCTGCGATTTCAGAGTGGACAGCGTCGGTGGTACAGGGAGGAACTGGGGAGCGGAGGATTGAAAGGGCAGCCCCTCCTGACTGTAGAAACTCCTTGATCAGCAAGGCTTTCCTGAGCACCATACCCCAAATTGATGGGAATAGAGAAGATGGCTAGGTTCTAAAACCAGAGTTAAAGGATGGAGAAAATGAGAATACGAGGACTTCTTTCAGACCATCCAAGAAGGGAGTCAAGGAAGGGAGCTCAGTCACATGCCACAGTGGACCACAGATGCCCAGTCCTCGTGAGAAGTCTCATCCATCTTTAAAGTACCCTCCCCTTTCTCCTTCCCCTTTGCTTCTCCTCGGTGACAAGCAATGAAACTTTGAATAGGTGAAGGGGGTCTGTGCATATTTCAGTAATACCAGGAAAAGAGGGTTGGTCACAGGGGTAATCCACAGTGAGGATTAGAGAGCAGAACAAAGGAGTGATGGCAGCTGTGAAGGAAAAGCACAGCAGGGAGGAGTCCTGACACCTTTAAGAAGGGAGAGAAAGGGGTATGCACAGGAAGCCCAGGCTGGGGAGATGGTGTAGGTGGTGGCTGCTGTGAAGATGAAATGATAGCAGGCCAGAGCTGTTTCACAAAATGTGTGGGAGGGAAAGAGGCCTACACAGGTTGAGCTGCAGACAAGTTCCAACCCAACCCTGTAACTTGAAGCTTGTCTCTGTGCCAGGTGACCATCCAAAACAGCTGTAGTGTCAGTTGCCCAAAGTCTTCAGGGCCATGGGGCCTATACCATGATACATGTCTCCTAACTGAACCCAGTTCAGCCACAGTTGGGTTGGAAGAATGGGAAAGATAGAGCAGGTGAAGGTAGCTGTGAAGAAAAGAGAAAAGCAGACTAGGTGCCACGAAGAGAGGACTGGCTAGGCTGTGGTCTTTGATCTCAGAGGCCCTCCCCCATTCCTGGGCCCTCGGGATTGACCCATCGAGCACAGATGACCCATTACTGGGACTGCAGGAAGGCACAGTAGGCCCCTCCATCTGCTGGTGTACACTCAGACCAGCCTCCCACTTACTCAACCTGCTGGTCCTGCTCATGCTCCCTGCCTCCTGGTTTATTCACTCTAGGCTCCTCACCTCCTCTGTCCATGGAATTCTCCAGATAGGAATACTGGAGTGGATTGCCATTCCCTTCTCCAGGGTATCTTTCCGACCCAGGGGTCTAACCCAGGTCTCCCACATTGCAAGCAGATTGTTGACTGTCTGGGCTACAAGGGAAGCCCTAACCTTTACCTTGGGCCTTTGTTATTTGGACCTGTTTCTCTTGGTCACCAGTCTCCCCTCATATATCCACAGGATATCATGAAGCCACATCCACAGATAAGCAACCTTGTGCCCACCCTGTTGGGTAGCCTGAGGGATGCATGGATGTCGGCCCACAGCTGCACGGCCCCCACCCAAGGCAGTAGGATCCATTCCTTCCACTCTGGCCAACTGATGCTGTTCAGTCTTCCCTAAGAAGCTGTGAGTTTTCCCCACTGTATCATCCAGTAGCTATCATGTCATCCTTCCTGCGCTGCCAGAGCACATGGCATGTGCCTCTCTTTGGTCCTTAGCACAGGCTGCCCATAGGCCTCCGCTAGGCTTTGAACTCCTTGAGGACCAAGTTTGTCTGCTTCCTTTCTGCACCCTTTTTACCTTGAATCACGACTTTATTTTTGTGATATTGCTAGCATATTCTGAATATCCTGATGGTAAGGACTGTATCTGATTCCTCACTTTGTCCTCTGCACCCAGCACAGGGCCTGGCACAGAACAGGCAGCAGTAAAGTTGTGCTGAATGAACAAAAGAGTCAAAGACTCTTGGCCTTATGGAGCTAATTGAGAGGCCAGGGCACGTTTCCCCACAGGAGGAGCATGTTGTGTCCCCTCTGTGGCTGATGTGCTCAGCCTGCTGAACATGTTCCCTAAATGAATCTTCTCTGTAGGGGCTGCATCCAGGCTAGTCACAGCCCTTCCTTGGAATGAGCTACTCTCTGGCTTGAGCATGTTCCTACCTGGATGTCACAGCATCCCAGCCCAAGTCTAAAGCCAAGCCTTGACTTGGGGTTCTTATTTCACTGGCATTTCCCTTCTGTCCCTGATTGGATTTTCTGTAACTGTCACTCCTCCAAGGAGACGCTGGGGCTTGTGTTCCAGTGTGCCTTGCTCTGTTACCACATGCCGGAAATGCTCTCCATACTGTAAGAACTGCCGCGACTCTTTGAAACAAGGAAGATGAATAAAGAGCTTAATACTGATGGCTACTGGTTTTGACTTCTGTTGTTTTAAGGTGATTACCATCCTAATACATCTATCTAGTTTGTAGCCAACTTCTCTCAAAAACGATTTTGAGGCACTTTCTTGGGTTCTGTAAGAACTTATACTTTCAGAAATCCTTAACTAATAATAATCCTTTGCACTTTTATACGTTGTCCTTTGTTACCTACTGAGGGAAGCAGGGCAGAGATTAATATAACTGTTTGGTTGTGTATTACATGCCAACTATTAAGCATAGGAACTGGGGTATACCAAATCAGCCCTGTCTAACACCAGCCCCATGCTGTAATTACACATCTTTTTCTATTTTGAAAGTAACCTTGAGGTTATTCTCAAATTGCTGCTGGAGAGGCCACAAATATTTAGTGAAGTGGGGTGACGGCTTTAACTTATGATATTTACTCGAGTGTTCCATTGAAATGGTCATTACACTGGCTGAATTTCAGCAGATATTTCTATATGTCTACCTGCTTTCTTAAATTGACAGTTTAAAACTTTTAAATGGGCCTTTCATCATATAGTCATATAAAGATGAAAGAATAAATGAAGCTCAGAGAACTTCTAATTTACTTCTCAAAGTTGTTTTACAGGAAATGTTTATATATCATTTGAAAAATCTGATGATCTGTTATATTTTTGTGTGTTCTGTTAGATTGCTTAATGTCTGAAGGACCATTGGGCTTGAGAGGAACATGCACTACTGTATAAACTTTAGTGCTCAATTTATTAAACTCATATTCAGTAAAACATTGAAAACCTCTTGAATATTTAAACAGTGGCAAATTTGATTAAACTGGCTTAAACATAAATGCCAGTTACAAATTTAGTATAGCTGATCCTTTTTGGATATTTCAAATAGTAGATAAAGCATAATAAATCCAAACAGTATAAAACATAGCCTTATACCAAAACAGCACAAAAGAGCTGATGCCATGGTTTTAATTTTGTTCCATATTGTTATTACACCTTTTGGGAATTCTAACTTTCAAACCTCTCTAGAGTTTTAGTAACTATAAGATTTTTTTTCCCCTACCTTCCTAGGGATTTAGTAATAAATAGCAAATCTGAAGGAAAACAGATACCATTTCAGGTAAGCTCTTTCTACTGGAAGCACTGAACTGGGAGGTTGGAGGCTTGGAAACAGACAGCCACCTTCTCCTTGGCCAGTGGACAATGTGGCAGAAGACTAAATTGGAGCCAGGCAGCAACAGTCCTGATGATATCCACTAGGATCCTTCCTGTTACAGGAACCTATAACGCCCAAAAGTTGTTTGATTTTTATTTTTTAAGCTAGTTAGGGTTAGATGTATACAGCTTGCAACCAAAAGATTACCTACCCATACTCACAGAAAATTTGATTGGTACCACAACCTGTTAGTCACTTTCTGGAGCAGAACTACAAGCCATGAGAAATTAACTTTCAATATACTCTGCTAAAGTTTGAGCAACGGTATCACTGAAAGGGTACCTTACTCAGACTTTGGAATAAGTGGAGAAAAGACTGGACTAGGAGGAGTCTGGAGTTCAGGGTCTTTGAGTTGACACTGACTTGATAGGTGTTTTGGTGTCAGCCACAGGCCCTCTCTGGGACCCTTTTATTCAGCTACAGGAGCATGCTCCTAGCCCTGCCACTCACTAGAGAGTTGTGCAGATCTGGTGAGGTAGTGAATCCTCAAAAGAGTTTGGGAAGTGGTACAATTTCCTGTAAATAAGAGACAATCTTTCCCCATTGTTCTTCATTGGCAACACTGGACAGGAGAATGCTGAAAATGAGGGTAATGGATGGAAGGGAGGGGAGGAAGGCAGGGGCCACTGAGGAGGGCACTCTCAGGCTGGATGGCCACCTTGCCTCATGACCATCACATCCTTAGCAAATCACAGGGCTCGTAATTTTGCCCGACCTTCTGACTTTGCCCTGGACCTTTGCTCCCATACTTAGGAATGTCCCAGTCTATATAGAAAAGACGGAAATCTCAACCTCAAGTAGGAAGGGACTTGGTCTGAGTCATCGCTGGTCTCTGCCCACCATAGGATTAGGCGTAGCACAGTAGAGGAAAGATGTGAGGGGAGTAAAACAAAGTACCTACTATGTATTTTGAGTTACACATATATTTTCGTTTAATTCAACAATTACACGATACAGTCCAATGTCTTACTCCTATAAGTGATGAAGTCAGACCTGATTCTAAACCTATATTGCTGTCATACGGCAAATAAGAGGCAGCACAGTGGGTGATACTAACATTGTAGGTTAATGTGAGGCAGAGATGGAGCCTCTTAAGTCCCTGGAACATGATGAGCATTAAGCAACTAGTGAGAGCCTGGTGGTGATGATCCCTGTAGCAACAAGATGTCAAGAGTGACCTCTCAAACCAAAGGTCTTTCAACCAGGAGAGGTGCATTTGTTTCTCTCCTTGGGAGTCTGGATCTAGCTGGAAATTACTTTCCAGTACACTCAACTTTCAGAGCAGCTGCCTTCCAAGACCTGAAGTCATCCTAAACATAGATTTTGTTGTCATCAACTAGGAATAGAACCAGAAATGAGAGCATATGTTCCCTTGATGACTAAACATAGAACTTGATAGCAGGTGAAGCTGACTTAGTGCTGAGTGAGGTCAGGGGCCTATGCGCAGGTCTCTGATTGAGCCACAAATTGGAGATAGCAATGCTGCCTCTGCCTTTCCCTGCTATGGGCCAGTCCCCTGGGGCTGTACCAGTGCCAGGCGTGAGCTCATCGCACAATGTGGTTGGACCTCCATACATGGTCTCGCATCCTCACAACAACCAGGGAGGCAAGACATTGTCTCCTACCCAAAAGCAGGGAAACTCAGCCTTGTAAAGATGGAATAATCTGGGCAGTTAGCTTAAGTATAATTTCTTCACCGAATAGCACTGTGTTATAGTACTTAGCTCTTCATCTATTATCTTTCTCATACTCACACTCTCACCAGCGCCATGGGCGTGGGGAGCTGAGACTGTCAGTGCCACTGCACGATTGCACTCATCTCACATGCTAGCAAAGTAATGCTCAAAATTCTCCAAGCCAGTCTTCAACAGTACGTGAACCATGAACTTCCAGATGTTCAAGCTGGATTTAGAAAAGGAAGAGGAACCAGAGATCAAATTGCCAACATTTGTCAGATCACAGAAAAAGCAAGAGAGTTCCAGAAAAACATCTGCTTTATTGATTATGCCAAAGGCTTGTGGATCACAACAAACTGTGAAAAGTTCTTCAAGAGATGGGAGTACCAGGCCACCTGACCTGCCTCCTGAGAAATCTGTACACAGGTCAGGAAGCAACAGTTAGAACTGGACATGGAACAACAGACTAGTTCCAAATCAGGAAAGGAGTACATCAAGGCTGTATATTGTCACTCTGCTTATTTAACTTATATGAAGAGTACATCATGCGAAATGCCAGGCTGGGTGAAGCACAAGCTGGGAATCAAGATTGCTGGGAGATGTATCAATAATCTCAGATACACAGATGACACCAGCCTTATGGCAGAAAGCAAAGAACTGAAGAGCCTCTTGATGAAAGAGAAGAGTGAAAAAGTTGGCTTAAAACTCAACATTCAGAAAACTAAGATCATGGCATCTGGTCCTATCACTTCATGGTAAATAGGTGGGGAAACAATGGAAACAGTGAGAGACTAATTTTTTGGTCTCTGAAATCTTTGTAGGTGGCGACTGTAGCCATTAAATTAAAAGACACTTGCTCCTTAGAAGAAAAGCTATGTCCAACCTAGACAGCATATTACAAAGCAGAGACATTACTTTGCCAACAAAGGCCCATATAGTCAAAGCTATGGTTTTATTAGTAGTCATGTATGGATGTGAGAGTTGCACTATAAAGAAAGCTGAGTGCCAAAGAATTGATGTTTTTGAACTGTGGTGTTGGAGAAGACTCTTGAGAGTCCCTTGGACTGCAAGGAGATTAAACCAGTCCATCCTAAAGGAAATCAGTCCTGAATATTCATTGGAAGGACTGATGCTGAAGCTGAAACTCCAATACTTTGGCTACTTGATGCAAAGATCTGACTCATTGGAAAAGACCCTGATGCTAGGAAAGATTGAAAGTGGGAGGAGAAGGGGAGGACAGAGGATGAGATGACTGGATGGCATCACTGACTCGATGGGCATGAGTTTGAGCAAGCTCTGGATGTTGCTGATAGGGAAGCCTGGCATGCTGCAGTCCTTGGGATTGCAAAGAGTCAGACACGATGGAGTGAAAAGACTGAGACTGAACTGAACTGAGTGCTACAGTTCACGTAGTACCCACCAGTCAGACAGCAATCCGGCCCTGTGTCAGTCTGAGCAGTCACGTTCTGCCCCTGCTGGCCCCACTGTTTGTGGCCGTAAGGCAACGGTCCTCCTTACTTTTTCCCGTTACCACTGTCTTAACTCCCTCTCCTCAGGGGCCTCAGATCCAAATTTCTTTGGGGTCAAGACATTGGAAAATGGTCAGGAAGCAGCAGCACCCATCTGCTCCTCTATGTGCGTGGCTTAAAAGCTCACATTCCTATTACTGAAGCTGCATGGTGATTCTAGGCCATTGAATCCATGTAAAGGTCAAGTCCTATGGACGGATATGAGCTTTGGGGGGAAGGTACCATGCTCATTTGTTCATTACATCATTCCATCCCCAGCATAGTAGGTACTCAATATATACTTGTTGAATGAATGAATGAATGACTATTCCAGTTTCAATTACTTAGAGAAATAGAGATTCTCCAAAATTGGGAACTCAAAGAGGGGGCTTAGGCAGGATAAGACACTCATGCCTTTCCTGACCTCATGCCTTTGGTTGAGATCCAGAGGATGATCCCTGGTAGCTCAAATTAAAGTGAACCCTGGATTCAGGGAGGTGCCATTAAGTGGCTCTCAGGCTAGAGCTGAGGAACACCTCCTTTGCCATTCCAGCAAGACAGGTTCGTGCCATGTTTTGTGCTGTTACTTCTCTAAAGCCTGATCTAACTTCTCTAAAGCCTGATCCTCACTTCCACTGGGTGTTGACCCTGAAGAATTGTCGGTTTAAGACATTTGATCTGAAGCCTTGAAAGTGGAAAGCCAGGCTCCCAAAGGCCAGCACAGTGGTGGCGGCAGGAATCAGTGAGAAGACCTAAAAGGAAAGCTGAATCTTGGGCTTCAATCACTTTCCATCCCTTATGTGAAGATTGTCTTATGCAGAAGAGTAATGACTTTCTTACAGCTCTGTGGGGAAATTAACTGACCACCCGGAGTCAGTGAGGCTTGCTTGCCCCACTCTCTCACGGCCTCATACCTCATGTTCTGTAAACAACGATATTGCTGACCTTGATAGCACTGGGCCTGCACACCCACTTGGCCGCGGACCACTTTTGTCTGTCTTAGTATATCAGTAGTTTTTGAAGACTCCCTGCAGCTGCTGCTGCTGCCCTAAGAAAATAAAGATGTCTTCAGTCTCCACAGCTCCTTGAATCTTCTTCCAGCTTCCTCAGTCACGCCTTACCTACCCTGGATTCAGTGAGCAGTGTGAGTGGCAAGACAGTTGGCGTAGTCGGCAGGATACCCAGCAGGTAGGGGAGCCTGAGGCTCCTATGGAAGGAGGAAGCCCGTGCCCACCACAGAGCATGTGGTACCTGGTGGCCATGGTCCTCTCGGCGTGGGCCCCAAAGGAAGACTGGGAGGCCGTGAATGGGTCACTGTATAATACTGAAAAGCCATTTTAGGGGGTGAGCTCTCGCCAGAAAAAGCAGCATGTATGTATCACTGCTGACAGCGTGAGGTGGATTTTATTGACTGCTTGGAAGGCGAACATGGAGAATGCTCTTCCTGATGCTGCATGAGTGCACAGAATATTGAAAAAGCCTTACAAGTGGCGCGCTCTCGCTTGCAGGATAAAGCAGCTTTCATGGGCACTGACACCATGGGGCGGAATTTGTCGACTGCCTTGAGGGTGAACATGGAGAATGCTTTCCACGATGCTGCACAAGTGCACAAAGAGTATCTAAAGGCGCAACAAGCAGCACACTTCCGCTTGCTGGATAAGGCGGTGCCCCCTACCGCTGACACTATGGGGTGGGTTACATCGGCTGTGTTTGGCTTTCTGTGATGCTGTGCAAGTGTGCAAACTGCAGAGGTGTGCAGAGGAACTAGAGCGACAGGTGCTGATGCTGGAACAAGAGCTGCATGACCTTGGGGACTGTGAGGTTACACAGTGTCAGGCAGTCCATGCAGGGTGCACCTCCTCTAACACACGGTGTGATGAAGTGGGTCGATGCTGCCATCTGCACCGTGTGGATGAAAGCGGGAGAGTTCCTGGATATCGTGAGTAAATAGCACGCTTATGCCGATTAACCCAAGTGGTGAGAGAATTGGGTATGAGACAGACGATGTTTAACCTAAATGCCGGGAGCCCAGATGATGAGCATTTTACCGGCTGTATGTGAGACTCCGGTTTAGCCAATGCTCTGCCCACCTCTTTTGGACCCCCGCCTGCTACACTTACACCCTAGTGGGGCGCCCCATCTGGCTAGCTTGAGAAACACAAAGGGGCGGTGGCGGGCAAAAGAGGTTAGGATTGTGAAAACCCCGAAGGGCAGCTGAGCTGGCAAAGGCCCCACCTGGGTGACACAGGTGCAAATGTGGGCTGATTCACTAGCAGCAGGACTTGACAGAAATAAAATTGCTAAGCATCGTAATGGTGTACTCCTAGAGCTATGGAAGCAATTGAGACCAGAGCAGCAGTTTACTAAATGTGAAAAGTGCCCACGGCATGAGGTATGGGCAGCTCAGATAGAGGACTTTATGCCAACTGGAGATGTCTCTGCTGATGCCCTGTTCTGTTCTGAATATGGCTCAAGCCAAGGTACCCCCCCCCCCAGAGAGCCCAAGTGGGGACCAGAAGCCGCATGTGGAACTTGCAACTCACTGGTCACTGACCAGTGTACAAAGAGTAATGGTTGACATTGGTGCTGAATGCAGCCTGGTACATGGCAAACCAAAACAGTTTCCTGGCCACAGTGCGTATATTGAGGGCTATGGTGGCCAAAACATTGAGGTGAAGGCTGTGTCCTTGCCATTGGAAATTGGGTGACTTCCTGTGCACCATGTATGTTGTGTACATGTCCCCAGTTCTGGAATATATTTTGGGGATAGATGTCTTGAAAGGTCTTGTGTTGCGGATCTCTGTGGGAGAGTGGGAGAATTCCATCTCCGAGTGCGTGTTGTGAAGGCAGTCATGAGGGGATATGCAAAGCGTCTCCCATGGGTGTTGCTGACACCCTGGAGGGCAGTGGCTGTGAGACAGTATCGTCTATCAGGTGGCCACAAAGAAATAGGCGCCACCATTGCTGAGCTGGCAAAAATAGACATTGTATGTCCTGCACAGAGCCCATTCACCTCCCTATGTGGCCTGTCAGGAAACCTGATGGCTCTTGGTGGATGACTGTGGACTACAGGGAACTGAATAAAGTGGTACTGCCTATGCATACCGCTGTGCCATCGATCCACAACTTGTTGGACCAGTTAACTACAGCGCTGGGCACTTATCACTATGTGGTGGACTTAGCTAATGCTTTTTTTCTCCAATAGCTATAGCTGCTGAGAGTCAAGACCAGTTTGCATTCACTTGGGAAGGGTGTCAGTGGACATTCCGTGTCCTTCCCCAAGGATATTTACATAGCCCAATAATCGGTCATGGGCTGGTTGCAAGAGATTTGGAAGCATGGAACTGACCTGCATCAGTGAAACTGTTTCATTATATTGATGATGCGCTACTAATCTCTGATTCTTTTGCAGATGTAAAAAGCTGTGTCCTATGTTACAGACAGTGTACTATTAAGGTTGGGTCCTATGACGTAGACAGTGTACTGTAAAGGTTGTATCCTCAGATTTTAAAAAGTGTAACTTAATGAGGTGACTGCTTGGCTACACTGACGCCTACATCATGCAGGGACAAAAACCACGTGAGCCATTGCCAAAGGGTGGGATCTTCCTAGTTCTTGGAGAGAAATAGCAGGTGCTTGCCATGATTGTCCCACATGTGCCTGGGAAGCTCTTCACCCCCACAGGCTGGCAGCCACCATTGGACGAGTGGTGAGGGGGAGAGTTCCTTTGACTCAGTGGCAAGTGGACTTTATAGGGCCTCTGCCACTATCAGAGAATGCCAGTTTCACTAGAACAGCTATAGATACAGCTACAGGTTTTCTGTTTGTCTGGCCATGCAAGGCTGCTGACCAACATTGTACACTTCAGGTGCTTGACTACCTGACAGCCGTGGGTGGCCATCCTCTGATTATAGGGAGTGACCAGCGTACTCACCAGAAAGGAAGTCCGGGACTGGGTACAGAGACTGGGAATTCAATGGGTATCTCATGTCCCATATCAGCCACTGGCAGAGGTCCGTCTAGTCAAAGCTATGGTTTTTCTGCTAGTCCTGTATGGATGTGAGAGTTGGACTATAAAGAAAGCTAAGCACTGAAGAATTGATGTTTTTGAGCTGTGGTGTTGGAGAAGACTCTTGAGAGTCCCTTGCACTGAAAGGAGATCAAACCAGTCAATCCTAAAGGAAATCAGTCCTGAATATTCATTGGAAGGACTGATGCTGAAGCTAAAGCTGCAATACTTTGGCCACCTGATGTGAAGAACTGACTCACTGGAAAAGAACTGATGCTGGGAAAGATTGAAAGCAGGAGGAGAAGGGGACGACAGAGGATGAAATAGTTGGATGGCATCACTGACTTGGTGGACGTGAGTTTGAGCAAGCTCTGGGAGTTGGTGATGGGCAGGGAAACCTGGTGTGCTGCAGCCCATGAGTTCACAGAGTTGGATACGACTGAGTGACTGAACTGAACTGACTGACTGATAATCACCCAGAGGCAGCGGGTATGGCTGAGTGATATAATGGTTTGTTAAAACAAGGCTTGCCGCTCTCTGTCGATCCCCACTCCTTGAAGGAGTGGACCTGACGCCTATGGGGGGCATTAATGGGTTCTAAATGAAAAATCATGCAAGGGTGGAGTCACCCCTGTGGAGGCTTTTCTGCATCGTGCTGCTGTGCCGATGGCGACTGCAGGTGGCAACAGCAGATATTCTCCTAAAGCCTGGCTATGGGACCCAAGGTAATACCCTGTTGTCAGTCCCGACAGAGATTGCACAAGGACCAACAGTGGACTGGACTTGGCTGTGGAAGATAAAGGCAGCCCACATGCGGTGGATAATTCTCCTAGCCCCATGGGGGCAGGGGCTGCAACAGGACTCTCAGGTTGTACCGTGGGTGACAAGCACATAGTCCCCTCATGTGCATGTCACCTGGCCAGGACCACAGGGAGCTGCTTCAGTGTTGAAAGGTGCACTTGTACACTCCCTGTGGTCTATCATGAGTTCCCTGTTCCGCTCCATGTGGAGCCACCGGATGTGAGAATCCATGACGTGCACTGCCTTACTGGAGACTGCCTGCAGCAGTGGTGGGCCAGCCTGTCAGTACCTGGCATTGGGCTTTGCTCTGTATTGGGTGTGTAGCCTGCGCTCTCGGAGAAGGCAATGGCACGCCACTCCAGGACTCTTGCCCGGAATATCCCATGGACGGAGGAGCCTGGTGGGCTGCAGTCCATGGGGTCGCTAAGAGTTGGACAGCACTGAGCACCTTCACTTTCATGCATTGGAGAAGGCAGTGGCAGCCCACTCCAGTGTTCTTGCCTGGAGAATCCCAGGGACGGGGGAGCCTGGTGGGCTGCCGTCTATGGGGTTGCACAGAGTCGGACACGACTGAAGTGACTTAGCAGCAGCAGCCTGCACTCTAGTGGTTTGTTGTTGTAGCCTTCACTGTTGTGGAATGTGGATGCAAGTGACAGCACTGTGTGCTAGAAAAAAGCCGCAGAGGGCCGAGACTTTGTAAACAGTGGGACAGGAGACCCTGAGGGGGCTGGATTGTGGGGAAATTAACTGACAACACAGTGTCAGTCAGGCTGTCTTGCCCCACTCTCTCATGGCCTCATACCTTATGTTCTGTAAACAACGATATTGCTGACCTTGATAGCACTGGGCCTGCACACCCACTTGGGTGTGTCTGTCTTAGTATATCAGTAGTTTTTGAAGACTCCCTGCAGCTGCTGTTGCTGCCCGTAGAGAATAAAGATGTCTTCAGTCCCCACAGCCCCTCGAGTCTTTTTCCAGCTTCCCGGGCCGCGCCTTACCTACCCTGGTTTCAGTGAACAGTGTTAGCGGCAAGACAGACTCTCAGGAGGATACGATATGGCTTGGGGTAGGGTTCCGTATTTGCTTCTCAGGCCAGTGAGTAGCCCAGTGCTTCAGAAGTTGGAGATGGAGGGCAGAAGCTTCATCAGACCTCTCTGAGCCAGATGGGGCCTAGCAAAGGGTCCGCAGCTGCAGATATACTTACAAGACCTGCTGGGAGCTGAGGCTGGTCCTGTCAGCTAGGGGCAGCTGGGTTTTCGGGTCAGGAGCCCAGGTAAATGCTGTCTCTGGGCAGCCTTGCTGCTTTTGGTATATCATACAGAAGTGCCTCTCTGAGAGGCAAATGGGGCCTGCAATCCAGTCCGTGGACCTGTCAGGCTGCCATTGCCCAGAGGGTGCAACTGTTTCTAATTAGTACAGGTGGTCCCGGGAAATCTTGGGTTTGGGTGTCTGAGACTGGCCTGAGCATGGCTGCCTGAGAGCTCTGGGCTGGGGAATCCATGCCTGGCTCATCTGGGGAATGTTGGGGCCAAGAGCTGGCTCTCCCCCTTGCCATGCCTGAGAGAGGTTAACCTGGGCCTGGGATACGCTTGCCTTGCATCTGAATATGGGACACTCACCTCCTATTCTGTCTCCTGGGGCTGACCCTTGCTCTGAGTCTGGTTAGGACAAGATCCAGGTATACCAAAAGTTTACTGAGTGGCCTGCCCAAGAAAGGTACATTAACGCAGTTTAGTTTGATGCTCACCATGGCCTTGCAAGGCTGGCATCATTTTGCCACATTTTAGATGAGAACAAGTGAGATTCAGAGGGTAGCAGTGACTTGCCCAAGGTCATACAGTTAAAATCAAGCCTGGATCTACTCCCGGGACTCCCAGACCAGAATTTTGACTGTTGCTCCATGGCACTGCCAACAGTGACCAGCAGGTGGCAATCTCCCCCAACTCCCCGCTGAGCACAGACAACCTGGAATCTTAAGCAGCACTGCCCGGTGGTGGTGACTGAGCAGCAGTCTTGGCCAGTCTTTCAAAACTGTCCTGAGGCATTAACTCATTAACTCTGTTGTCCCCAAGGTAAAACAGATGCCCTGAGAAGGGCTGTGGCTTTCCAGAGAAGGGAGTTTTGGGTGTGCATAAGCATAAGATCTGCTTCACTCCTGTTTGAGACTGGTGGACCAACAACAACTGTCATCAGTTGAGAGATGGTGGGCATAGCTTTCTTGGAACAGCGTTCTTTCCCCTCTGCCCTCTCTGTTGCTAAGACTTCATTCATAGATGATGGTTGGGTTTTCCTTTGACTCTATCAGAGGCCCCTCTTCTATGGATGGTGTCACCCTTATGTGATCTGAGGTCATCTGAACAGTCCATGGATCCCTCCTTCCCTGTTGTAACCTGTGTGTTCTTTGTGTGGAGCCTGGGAATTGCTGTGATCTCCTTCCATGCCTGCCTGTGGCCAAGAAGAACTGGGAGGGAGTCCTTTGAGTCCTTCCTGGAATTCAGCTCTGTGTTCCTTTCGTCACTGCCGGCTAGGATGGATGCCCTCAGTCTTCTAATCTTGGCTGCACTGACTGTGGATAGGAGAGGGGAAGGAAGACTGCATGCTTAGGGGGATGATGGTTAGAAGGGGATGGGGAGGAGGAGGGGCAGCCACCAATGAGAAATGAAAACTGATAGGAAAGATGGGGGGCGAGGGAGCAGCTCTCCACATCAGAAAGGCAAATGACCTGAGTCCCAATGTCCTATGCACAGTAATGGCCATGAAAATAGCTGCAGATTTGCCTGCATTTGTGTGACCAAGATTTATTGTGCCAGCAACTCCAGTAATTGGATGATGAAAGCACTGCAGCTGGGACTGTTGGCTGGAGATTAATTATTAGGGAGGAGGGGGAGTAGCCTGGATGATGCCTGGCTGTGGAGCCTGTAGCCCACCAAAAGATCAGGTGGGAGCGGACCTGAGAAATCCAGTGGCCCCCTCCCCACTCAACTGAGACCCAGAGCCACAGCCGTTCCAGAGCAGAGCAGGGGAAGAGCTCTTCTCTGGGTGAAGCTGATTCTGGGGAAAACAGGCAGCTTTAGCAGCAGGAGGTGCCTGGACCTGTACTCATGAGGCCAGGGAGCAAATCCCAGCTTGGTCTCTTACTGGTTATGTAGTCTTGGGAAGCACTTTGTATCTCCAAGCCTCAGTTTCTCCAGCTGTAAAAGGGGGATGATGATTTGACTTTGCTAGGAAATTGTGAAGCTCTAAGGAGATTCCTGGGCCTTATATAGACTTGGCACCCACTCTGGGGGAACTTATTCTCACCCCACTGCTCAGATCTGGCCCTTATTCCCCCACCTATATCCTGCAAGCCCCTTCATCCTCTCTCTAGAGCCCTAAAGTTTGATGCCCAGTCACTGCGGGTGCTCTCTGCATGAATGCCAAGGTCCCCAGTGGGATGGGGAGCCTCAAAAGGGACCAGGGGTTGAGGGAGCCTAAGAAGAGGCCCTGAGGGGAAGGCAGACTGGGGAGTCAAACAGTCCTGAGTGTAGCCGTCCCTCTCAGCCAGGAAGGCCTTTTGCTGGCATCTGACTCTGCTTAGCAGGACTCTGGACTTTAAGGAGCAACAGGGTCTGAGGGTAAGAGGTAGGGATGAAGAGAATGGGTCCCGGCTTCCTGGGGGCTAAGGAAGGAGGAGGAGTGGCCTCTGGAGAAAGAAGTTGCCTGGATCCTAATTCCAGCTCTGCCACCTAGCCAGCCAACTATAGACTTTCAAAAGTCATTTCCCACCTCAACCTTAGTCTTCCCATCTGTAAAATGGGGATATATTGATACTTTATTGGATTTCTTTAGCTGCAAAGAACAGAAAAATGCTTGAACTCATTCAGAAAAAGGGGAGTTGGAGAAGGAAGCCCTAGGGCCTGGAATCAGACCAGACCTTAGGAGGGACAGAGCCACTAGGGGGCCATGCCTCTCCCCACCTCCCTGCCCATGGGTCTCTGCTGCTATCTGCTTGCCTCCACTGCTCCTAAGGCTAATTTCCACCCCTCTCCTCTCTGCCCACAGCTTCTCCTTCCTCAGAGGTCCTGCTCTCCCGTGACCTTTGTTTCCACATGACCTCTCAAGGCTACAAGTCAACTCCTGTTCCCTCCCTCTAGGCTACATTGCCATCTTCACTTACCACTGGATTCTCCCTACCCTTCACAATTCATGTGCATGACAGAGGAGATCTGACTGTCCCTGCTCATCTGTCCTGCCCAACCGTGCCAATGACTACAGAACCATTCATGGTCTGCACGTGATCTAAGGTCATGTGGCCCTCCTAGATCTGTGGGAGGGATGGGTGCCTGGGTTGACAGGCTTCCAATGGATGAGGACTGAGAGTCTGATGCACTCAGGTGTGTAAAGTACTGCACCTGGCACCTGGTATACTGTAAGTGCTCAGAAGTTTGACTGAACAACACTCAGAAATCCTCCTCTCACACCACAGACCTTTCTCCTGGCCCCTTCCTTTTGCTTTCACTTTCCTGGAGGCCTCTAGCCTCAGACCCCCTGGCCCCTGCAGCTCTTCTTGGCCTCTCTCTCCTGGTCAGGCTGGACCTGGGATGGGGTGATTGTTCGATCCAGACCCTCTGCAGCACCCAGCAGTCCTCATCCTGCACCCCTGCAAACCTCACACATAAAGCTCCAACCCCAGCTCTGTTCTCCTTCTCAGCAGACCTCCTGTCCAGGTCTTTGCCCTGGGAAAGTGGAGGGTGATCACTGTAAGTTGTTACTGTTCCCTGAGCACTTCCAAGTGCCTGGCCCTGTGCTTAGTGCTTTACCCACTTATGAATTCATCACAATCCCTCTTGAGATGGAGCCCTGTCCAGGTGAAAACACCAAGGTTTGGCTGGTATGATGAGGTGCACCCAGCTCTGTCTAACTCCAAATCCTTAGCCCAAGAGCAGAGCTGCTGCTGTGAGCTCTATCATCTTTCCTTCCTTCCAAGTGGAGTTTCCATAGGCCACACCCATCTCTCCCCACTTCTCTCTGTCTTACAAAATGAGTTAGCTAATAACTAATTTGTATTGACCACTAACAGCTATCTTTTACCAAGCACTTAATATGTGCCAGGTATTGTTCTAAGCACTTAGCATGTATCAAGTCATTTGATCTTCATAGTAACTGTATCAGACAGAAATTGTTAGTATCTCCATTTTGGAAACAAGGAACTGACACTTCTGCCTTAGGTTAAATAACTTGAAAAAAGTCAAACCATTCTGATGATTCTTGCTTCAAAATCAGACCATCTCCCTATAGACCCTGCGCTTAACCACTGTGCTATATAGCAGAGTGGCCACTGAGCTGTCCATCTTCTGGTTCAAGGTCCTGGAGCCCATTTTCTGCACATGCCCCCTAAGAACTGATTCCATCAATCACTCCTCCCCTCTTTAAGCTCTCTCTCAACTGACTCCTTAGCATTCAATGTGTTTGTCATTTTCCCATCTCAAAAATATCCTCCATTCCATGTTACTCTATAGCTACTCCTATTTCTTTCTTCATTAAAGCAGCACAACCCATTTTCTTGAAAGAGTTTCTCTACTTGCTGTCTGTCTGTACTTCCTCACCCCTCGTCACACTAGCTTCCACCTTTCCCACTCCATCAAACTGCCATAAGCATGTGGAGATTTTACCCCTACCTTTCCAGAGGAAAAAAAAAAAATCTATCCTCATCAACAGCCTAAAAAACCCTATCAGTCAAACATGAAATCAGCTACATAAATGGCAAAACATGTTACAGTTGTAATAGTTCTCCAACAAATTTTTCGTCAATATCAGAAGAGCAAAGGCAAATGCTGAGTCCTTTGCTACAACCCGGTTGATGATGACCCTTGAGTAAAAATCTTTTTCTATCCAGCTGGAGTTTTGCTTTTCTGTCCACATGCACTGTAATATTATACCCAGCCAACATGTCACTCAAGTGTAAAGCAACAGCCTGAATGTCTTTAATGGCAACAACTGACACTTGTACTGTTCTAGTTTCCTTGCGACACATAGATCTCTTCTTTACTCGTTTAACATTCCCCTATGGTGGGCTATGGCTTCTTCCTTGATAACTACAATTTTATTAGAAAATGGGATCAAAATAAAGTCTCCTTTTCTTCTTGGTGGGTTCTCAGTTATCATACTTCTCTAAGTTTTCATGCATTTCTCAACCTTTCTCTCTTGCTCCTTCAGTCTTCTTTTTTCTTCTGTTCACATATCTCCTCTACCTACCTTCCTAACAATACTACTTTCCTCATCTGACTCAGGATTTCTGGGAGAGGTTGGTTAGGATTCACTAGTGTACCAGGGGTCAATAAATGCTCTCAGGGCCAAGGGTAGGATGTGCACAGGCCCCTCTCATCATTTGGTTACACTGTGCCCATGAAGACTACTTTGCAAGGTTCAAAATGTCTGCTCTCTGTGGCTCCCTAAACCCAGTTTTAGCTTTCACCTTACTAACTGGTTGGCAACATCAGGAATCACTTACTCTTTGCCTTCCTGAAGTAATTCTGTTGCTCCTGGGCTGACCTCATATTGCACCACTTTGATTCCCTATATGTTCTCCTGCTGCTCATCCTCTAGGGGTTGGAATTCTCCAAAATTCCAACCTCAATCTTCCATTTGCTATACAATCCCCTATAATGACCTAGCCTACTCAAACAACTGACCATCTATTTGTCAACAATTCCCAAATCTCTGTCCCCTGGGTAGAACTTGACTCCACAACCAGATATCCAACTGACTTCTAATCCAACCACCAAACCCCATTCCTTGTGGCAGAGAGAGAAGAACTAAAGAGCCTCTTGATGAAAGTGAAAGAAGAGAATAAAAAAGTTAGCTTAAAGCTCAACATTCAGAAAACTAAGATCATGGTATCTGGTCCCATCACTTGATGGCAAAAAGATGGGGAAACAGTGGCTGACTTAATATTTTTGGGCTCCAAAATCACTGCAGATGGTGACTGCAGCCATGAAATTAAAAGCTTACTCCTTCTAAGAAAAGTTATGACCAATCTAAACAGCATATTAAAAAACAGAGACATTATTTTGCCAACAAAGGTCCATCTAGTCAAGGCTATGGTTTTTCCAGTAGTCATGTAGGGATGTGAGAGTTAGACTATAAAGAAAGCTGAGCACCAAAGAATTGATGCTTTTGAACTGTGGTGTTGGAGAAGACTCTTGAGAGTCCCTTGGACAGCAAGGAGACCAAACCAGTCAGTCCTAAAGGAAATCAGTCCTGAATATTCATTGAAAGGACTGATGCTGAAGCTGAAACTCCAGTACTTTGACCATCTGATGTGAAGAACTGACTCACTGGAAAAGACCCTGATGCTAGGAAAGATTGAAGGCAGGAGGAGAAGGGGATGACAGAGGATGATATAGCTGAATGGCATCACCAACTTGATGGACATGAGTTTGGGTAAACTCCGGGAGTTGGTGAT
Source organism: Antilocapra americana (assembly GCA_007570785.1). Classification (NCBI taxonomy): domain Eukaryota; kingdom Metazoa; phylum Chordata; class Mammalia; order Artiodactyla; family Antilocapridae; genus Antilocapra; species Antilocapra americana. The sequence continues at coordinate 591,361 of ML663009.1, read as the reverse complement.
GGGCAGGAAGGCCTGGTGTGCTGCGGTCTATGGGGTCACAAAGACTTGGACATGACTGAGTGACAACTGAACTGAACTGAACCCCCATCCACTGTGCCCAAACCAGCTCCTCCCACGCTCCCTCTATCCACCCAGCTTCCCTGGCCAGAAACCTGCACATCTTCCTCAAATCTCTCTGTCCTTAGTTTTCCACATATAAACAATCAAAAAAAAATCAGATGGATTCTATGCCATCTTAGCCTCTCTGGAAGCTGTGCCTTCCTTTTTAGGAAGTAGAACACAGTAGAAAGAGTATGGCCTTTAGGGTTGGACAGACCTGCGTCAAAAGCCTGTCTTTGTCATTTATTGGCTGTGTGACTTTGGGAAACTCTCTTAATTTACCCAAGGCTTAATTTCCTTGTCTACAAAATAGGGATAATAGCCTACTTTGGAGAGTTGTGAGGATCAGAAACAATGATGTAAATACCTAGCGCTGTGCTTGTTCCATGGTAACACTTAATGGCAGTATTCATCATAATGATGATAATTATTATTTCTGGCTTCACTGTTATTGCGCTAATCTAGGACATCATCTTCTTTCTCCTGGACCATTGCATCAGCCTCCTCACTGAACTCTCTGCCTTCATTCTCCATCACCACCCCCTGAAATCTGCTTTTCACAGTTGTTGGGGAGATTTTTCTAAAATGCAAATCTGATCACAATACCTACCTACTTAAAACTCTTTTCTCCCCTGTTCTACCTACCTTTGTTTCACCCACTCTCACGGGTCTCTAAGCATCACTGTATTCTGCTGGGTTTCATTCAAGTATATACCTCTGCCTCTGCCTGAACATCTTCTTTTTCCCCTTTCCCTCACTCCTTTCTGGCAGATCCTCACCCTTCACACCATTGTCAGTGTCTGCCACCCCTCCATGGATATCTGTTTATTTGGAATTCAACTACCAGCTCCTTGAGGGCAGGGAGCAGTTCTGATGTTTCTTTGTGGCCCCTGTCTGCCAGCACAGGGCTTGGTGTAGAGAAGGAACAAACAATGTCTGCAGAGACTTGCCAAGGTCTCAGAGTGGGTCAGCAGCAAGGCCAAGGCTTGAACCTAGGTCCTTTGTTTTCCTACCCAGGGCTCTTTCTTCTATGCACGTCATTTTGCCTCATCAGAGAGAACAGCCCAGGGCTGACAGCTTGGGATGGGGGATCTCCCCCTGGGAGGACAGCAGGCTATCCAAGGCCACCACACAACCCATCTCAGTGCTGCATCCGACTGTGGGGGAAGGATAAAATTATCCACTGCCCACGCCCTCTATCTCCCCATCGACATGGACTGGAGATAAAAAATGACACAAAATCCAATCTTCCTTGGTGCAGAGACTGGCAGGAGAGCGGTGGGGGTGGGACTGGCAGCCCCAGCAGCCCCTCCTTGCGGAGCACATCTCATATTTATTGGCTCATAATTGAAGGCAGCCTGGAGACATCACCACACCAGCCCCGGCAAGACAGATGGGGGCACAGTGATGGCTGGGGGATGGAGTCAGGGCACAGACTTCCTCACAGGACTGCAGCCATGGAAGCAGCACACAGCAGGGGAAGCAGCTAGTTGACTGCTGCCCTGGCCCCAGGGGTCTGACCCAGGCCCAAGGTCTTGCTTCTGCCATCCACTTCTGATGATCTTGGGTCAGATTCTTCCTTCTCCAGGCCCAGAGTTTCAAGCTCGTGGGTTTTATTACCAGGGTATGCGAGAGCTATTCTGGGATTTGGGAAGATCTGGGCTACTACCTTGCTGTGTGGCTTTAGGTGGTTCCTTTTGCCTCTGAGCTATGTGCTTTCTCCTTGTAAAAGACCGAGGGGATTGAGTTGGATTATAGGCAGCCTTTAAGCATCAGCACTGGAAGACTCCCTGTTGTAGGAAGGCAAAAAAAAAAAAGAAAGAAAGAAATGCTGCCAAATATCTCTGGCCCTGATGCTCCACATGCCTGGGCTTGGCTTGGCGTCTGAGGCCCGAGGAGACTGCGTAGTCTAGTTTCACCCCTGTAATTTGTGTCACTGTGGGAGAGGGGCTGGGGCTGGCTGCCAGGCACCTGGGTTCTGGACCGGTGTCTCCACCCTTCTGCTGCTTGTGACCTGGGCCAGGGCTTTGACATCTTCAGGTTTCAGATTCCCCACCTGGAAGACTTCTGTTCATGCTTTGGGAGGCACTTGGGGCTCCAAGCCCAGAGCCAGTCAGAGCCATTTCATCAGCCCCCTTCTCAGTGTCCCCCACATCCATCCATTCCCCACTCCATTAGGGCCACTGCTTTCATCTTGATGCCCATGTTTTCCTCTAAGACCAGTGCAGTGTCCTCTTCACTGGTTCTCCAGCCTCTACTACCCCCTCCCCACCCTCCAGTCAGAGTGACCCTCCTAAAGCATATGTCTGGCCATGCCTGCCCCTCCCTGTGGTGAACCCTCCCTCAGCTCCCAACTGTGCTCAGTTGAGCTCCTCAACTTGGCACTGAATACCTGGTGTGAGCGGGCTCCGCCTTGTCCTCCTGTCCCCCAGTGGTCTGCCCTCTGAAGCTGCTCTCCTCACTCCCCTTTTCCATGCCTTTGCTGAAGCTGTTCTCCAAGACCTTCCCCCTACCCTCTCCTTAACTCTAGCACCAGGCCTGGACCTTCCCAAACTGGCTGCCCAGAGACCCTGGGGCCCTGAAGGCAGCAATGGATGGGGACCGTGTTGTGCCCAGGCTCCTGCTCCAGCCCTTCTAGAAGGTTCTGGAGATCCAAACTGCCTGGGGTGCCTGCTCTGTGGAGCCCCCACAGTCTCAGGTGGGAATGATGCTGCCTGTTCTTGCTCATGCCGCTGACAACTAGAGAACATCTGAGCCACAGGGGGCCCAGAGGTGATCTCCTATAATCCCTCAGATGGAGAAACTGAGGTCCAGAGGGAACAGTGGCCACCTAGCAAGTCAGTGCAGAGCCAGGGTTTGGGCTCCTCCCACACCCGCTGTTTGGGGTGAGGGCATGGGCTGGAGTAGGACTGTGGAAGGGACAAGGCACTCCAGAGGCATGAGCAGGAAGGACAACCAGCTTATCGCACTTCTCAGGGTGAGAGAGCCTAACACTATGGACTCGGGGAGGGGCAGATGCTTCTACTGGTTGAGCTTACACCCTCATGGCTGGTTTGGTTGTGTCAGGGTTGGCAGTTCTCTGATCTTTACCTGACTGAGGTACAGGGTGGGGTAGGATTTGCCCAGTTGCCCCAGAATGTTAGAAATCCAAGGCCCCAGGTCCCCAGCCAGGAGCCTGCCCAGCATACCACATTCCACGCTGTGACATGGGGTGATGAGCCAGGGACTTGCACAGAAGTTCTGCAGAGACAGAGAGGAGCATCTGCTGAGTAGGGCTTGTACTCAATGAAGAGGGATGTGCACAGCCTGCCCTGCAGGAGCACAGAGTCCAGAAAGAGGAACATGGGTAAGTCACTGCTTTGGACAAAAGGCTATTTTATGAAGGCTCAAAGTGGTGTCAAGTTAGATGGCACTATTAGGGAGCTTTTCCAAGTGTCAAGTTACTAGTTTCCCGGATGTAATTTCATAGGAGGAACATGGTCAAAATGGAAGCATGTCAATCTAACAGCTGAAGCAGCCTACTCAAGATGCAGAATCAAGATACGTGCATAGCTTGTCAGTGATATCATAAACCCTGTGTTCATTCTATTCATTATTTAACGACAGAACACTGTGAATTAGTCTCAGTCCCAGGTTTGGGGAATCCATGGTCTGGAACTAATTTCCCTTTACTTTTTATAATTTTCACATTTCCTCCTTTAACTCCCTTAGGGTTTATTTGGGCATATGGTATAAGATAAAGCTCTAAAATGATCTTTCCCCTAATTGGACTGGGTACGTGTGAATTGTAATCTTAGAGATTCACAAAGGTCATGAACACAGTGGAGGCTCAGAGGAGTCCTGCAGTCAGGAAATTTTTATGTATTGTTTTCTATTTCACTACAGAACCTGTTAAAAAAACTTCTATGAACGCAATGCAGAACATCACTTTGGAGTAAAGGAGCTGGCAGAGCAGAACTGAGACAGAGGCCTCCTTGCCTCAGTTTCTGCTTGTCTGTGGCCCTGGGGTCTGGCCAGGAGGAGTAAGATGCAAGTGACCAGTTCTGCTTCCAGGCCCGCGGTGCTAAGAGCTTTTCCGGGAGCCACAAACCATGGGTGCCCCAGGGAGGGTGAGGTGGCCTGTCTGACATTTGGCTAAGATTTACAGAGGACTGTTTGCCCTGGGGCTTGAAGGATGAGCAGAAGTGTGTGATGGAAATGCCTCTGTGAGGGCAGGACTTCGGCAGTGACACCCTGCCAAGGCAGTGGCACAGACATGCCTCTGGAACCATGGGACAGCTAGAGCAATTTGAGCAGAGACACTAAAATTAACTGCCCATGGGAAAGCCAGGTGAGAACACAAGTGCCTATAGTGTGGGCAAAGGTGGGGATGGGTGTCCAGCCAGCAGGTGCAGGGAAGGTACTCAGCAGTCATTTTTCAAGTTCCAGGTCTGCCTTGGTGCAGCGGAGTCTCCTAGGGCCTCATTACGACAGTCAGCACAGAGCACACACACGACCCCCTCCCAAGGCCTCTCCTTCCTCGGGGAGTCTACAAAGTTCCTTTCCTGTAGGGAACAAGTAACAGGGGAGTTGGGGTGGAGTAAGAGGAGGATGTGGGGACCTGGATTTCTAGGAATTAATTAGTGCCCTTCAGTGAGATTCGGTTCCCCTCTTGAGACCAATTAGGGCATCTGGAAGCTTGGGAGGTAGGGAGAAGGGAGGTGGGAGTGTGTGTATGCCTGAGGCAGGCCCATCCATCCTGTGTCCTGGGATCTGAGGGCAGAGTAGACTTCAGGGGTACCCTGTTCGCTTACAGGAGAAGTGCAAGTGAGAAGATAATCACAGAACTGTTTTCATCATCTAAGAACAGAACTTCAGTGTTGTACCATTTGAAGTATAGTACTGCCCCCACCTCCGTAACATTGTCCTATACTGAGCACTCACTAGGGGCCAGGCCCTAGGCCAGCCCAGGTTCATTCATGATCTACCAGCAATGCACAAGGGTTCCAGTTTTCCCACACCCTTGCCAGCACTTGTTTTTGTTTGTTTGTTTTGATAATAGCTTTCTGATGGGTGAGCTGGTATTTCACTATGGTTTTAATTTGTATTTCCCTGAGTGTGTGCACACATGTGCACACACACACACACACAATAATTAGTAATGTTGAGCATCATTTCATGGGCTTTAGGCCAATTGTATATCTTCTTTGGAGAGATGTCTGCCAAGACTTTTCCCATTTTTAAATTGGATTTTTTGAAGTTTTGTTGTTGTTGTTGTTACAGTTGAGCTTTGAAAATATTTTCTCCCATTTAGGGGGTTGTCTTTTGACTTCTTTGAATAGTACCCTCGCATGAAGAAAAGATTTTCATTTTGATATAGCCCAATTAATTTTTTTCTTTTGTTGCCATATTCAAACAATCATTGCCAAATCCAGTGCCGTGGAGTTTTCCTTTATGTTTTGTTCTAAGAGTTTTATACTTTTAGCTCTTACATTTAGGTCTTTGGGATAGGCAGTTTTTAATCTTAATTCATTTAGTGAACAACTGTTGAACGCTCAGTACTTGATGGATCCTGGACCGAGTGCTTGAGGATACGATAATCAACACAACTCTTAAGTCAGGCATGTGATAGACAAGGTGTTGGAGCTTCAGAGAAATGAACTACACTGTCTAGAGTCACATGACTAGTAAGTGTGGCAACCGTGACCACTTAGGTCCCATGACTTCAATGCTATATACTTTGTACTTTGTCCCTCCCCTGTTTGCACACATACTACAGCTCCTGAATGCCCAGGAACCAAGACCATAATCCACAGTGAGGCACCCTGGGCTCTTTAATGGGCTAGTCCACACTTCCAGCCTCATCTCTCCCCAGCCACCCAGTATAGGTACCCCTCCCTTGAGCCAGTGAGTAGGTCTCAGTCCAGTGCCCCATGTTCTCTGTTTCTCTCTTCTTCTTTGCCTCAAACCTACTTACAGTTAAAAGGCCTAGCTGACAACCCACCTGCTCCAGGAAGATTCTCCTAGCCTCTCAGCCCTCACCTATCTCTTCCCTTCCATTTCCAAAGAATGCAAAGGCTCACTATTATAAGGCTCAAGACTATACTTCTTCGTATCTCATTAAAATCTTTCTAGTACCTGAATCATTATCAGATTTGGAGTCAGAGAAAACTGATCTTGAATCCTCTTTCTGCTACTGTATAAAGTCATATCATCTCTCTCAAAACTTTTCTCTTCTATAAGAAGGGGACAGAGATGCCTACATGGCTGGCTTGTTGTGAGACTTAGAAACACGACCTAAATCCCCCGACACAGTGCACAGCCCAGAGCAAGTGCTCGGTTTTATTGACTGAGGGTTCTCTCTCCTGTCCCTCCTCCCTACCCTCATCCGTTCTCCCCTTCCCCCTGTGACCCAAGGGTGAGTCTGCTCTTCTCACCTGGATCATGGGTGTGGTCCCCTCCTGTAACTCAGGTTCTCTCACTTTCATGGCAGTGTAGCAAGAAAATCCCCCTGTGCTCTTCCCCTCCCCCAGCGCAGGATTGTTATTCTTCTAGAGAAAGAAATGAGGCCCATAATGGGAAAGTGACTTACTTAAAGTCACCCTTAGTAGCTGGGTCTGCCACTCCTGTATCTGATGTTTTATTTATTTATATATTTTGGCGATTGTTTATTTCATTAATAGCACTGTATAAACTATAATTGTTTATTTCTTGTTGTCTGTGTTCTCACTTGAATACAGGCTCCATGAGGATCCGAATTCTGTCTAGTTCGCCTCTCTATGCCTAGCTTATACTGTTTTCTTCATAAATGTTCATTGAACTAACAAATGTTATCAATTTGTAGTTAGTAGTTAGTTCAGAAAGTCTGTTGAAGGCAGCCCTGAGATCCCTGAATCGATAAGCAACTTTTAACATCCCAAGGGGTCAGATTCATATGTCTTTAAAGGCATCTTGGTCCAAGTCTCTCATCTTCCAGAGAGAGAACTGAGGCTCAGAGAAGGGTACGGACTTGCTGAGGACACATTGCAAAGTTGGGACAAAGCTTAACTGGAAGCCTGGTCTCTGGCCAAGCCTAGGCGTGTTTCCCTCCCCAGTTCCCTGCTACCACACACACTGGGTTCTGCCCCAGGGGTAGGTTGTGTAACTCAGGAATGTGAGAAGAAAAGCTGAGGGGAGGGCTTTGCTCTCCAAGTGCCTTGTTCTCATACATCGCTGACTGCTTCCTGAGCTCCCTGTGTTCTGAGCTCCCTCTCTGAGGAGGCCTCTCTGTAGCCTCAAATGCAGGCGGAGCTCTGTGCCACCCTCCCAGCGTGGAGAGGGGATAGACAGAAGATAAAGTTCCAGAACAATAGACTCATACCATAGAACCCCACCCTCCATCTGTCCAGATAGGGACATTGAGGCCAAGAGGGGGCCAGGGACTTGTTCAAGATCATACAAGTGAGTTCCACGCACTGGCTTAGCTGTCCAGTCTTCTGTGGAGGAAGCCCAGGTGAGTTGATCCTGGTCCCCTGCCCTGGTTACCCAGCTTGGCCACAGGCTCTATGGTGAGGGATCCACCACCACCACCACCACTCACTCACAGTGAGACATCCCGCTGGTTGGTTCACTTACACAATGGAACATGTACAATTTTCACACAGACATGTTGTGAAAATCAGATGAAACAACATGTCCAGGGAATTCTTCAGAAAACTCTGATGTTGGGGACTTGAGTCTCCTTAACCCCAAATCCTCACCCATCTTAAATGGATCTTCAGCATCACCCAGAAATCTTAATGTCAGCTCACTCTCCCATTCTCTACTCCGCTATTTGCTACTTCAAATCTTCACTCTGCTCAACTCAAATCTCTCTCATCCTTCACCCCTACTTCTCCTTGCCCACTTTCCTTCTCCTCCCGCTCCCCACATCTTCCTCCACTTTCTTCGAATTCTTCTTCTTCTCTCTATTTCTCTTCCATGTCCTTCTTTCTCCTTCCTCCTCATCCTCCTCTCCACCTTCTGCTCAAGATTATCCTTTCTATTCTTGGGTCTCTGCATTTACATTTAAATTTTAAAATCAGTTTGTTAATTTCCATACATACATGCACAAAACTCTGCTTGGATTTTTCTTAAAATTTCATTTTACATATACATCAGTTTGGAAAAATTTGGCATTTTTACAACATTAAGTGTATAAGCAAGATATATCCATCTATTTATTTAGGTCTTTTAAATTTCTCTCAACAGTGTATTGAACTTACCATGCAGAGGTCTTAACACATGTAGTGAACTGGGATGGGATATTGAATTAGCACTGGCTTAATATCTCTACCATTTGAGATGGTCGATATAAGGACCGAGAAGTTAGTCAGTTGCTGCCAAAGTAACATTGTGTGTGTATGAGAGTGGGTAGGTGTGTAATCTCACTCTGTCTGTTTCTTCCCCTCTTTGGTTTCCTTTTTCAGGAAACATCCTTTTTTTATGACCTTGATGATGATGAATTCTTTTAGCTTTTGTTTGTCAGAAAATGTCTTTCATTTTTAAAGAATACTTTCACTTTAGGGTATAGAATTTTTGGTTGACAATTATTTTCTATCATCATTGTGAAAATATTATTACATTATCTTCTATTTCCATTGCTTCTGTTGAAAAATCTACTCTCATTGTATAAAAGTTGTTCCTTGAAGGAAATTTGTCTTTTTTCTCTGGCTGCTTTAAGCATTTGTATTGGTCTTTGGTGGTGGTTCAGATGGTAAAGAATTTGCCTGCAATGCAGAAGACCCAGGTTTGATCCATGGGTCAGGAAGCTCCCCTGGAGAAGGGAATGGCTACCTACTTCAATATTCTTTCCTGGAAAATTCCTAGACAGAGGAGCTTGGTGGGCTACAGTCTATGGGGTTGCAAAGAGTCAGACACAACTGAACGACTGACACTTTAGTTTTCACTTTGGTTTTTAACAGCTTTACTGTGATAAGCTTGTTTATCCCAGTCGGGGTTTGTAGGCTTCAGTCAGTTTTAAAAAATTCTTAGTCATTAAATCTTCATATATTGCTTCTTCTCCATCATCTCCCTCCATTGCCTCTGGGGGTCCCTGTTAGACTTTCTTTCTTCATTCCATAAATCCCTTATACTCTCTTCTGTATTTATCATGCTTTTGTTGCCTCATGCCTAATTCTGGATATTTTATTCCAACGTGTTCCAGCTCATTGTTTTGATTCAGCAGTCTAATTGGCTGTTAAACCCATCCATTGAATTTTAATTTCAGTTATATTTTTCAGTGTTTTTCAATTTTAGAATTATTATCTGGTTCTTTACCATAATTTCCTGTTTTCTCTTGAAATTCTTCGTATTTCTAAGTGGGTTTGGAAAAATATCATATTAAATATTAAATATTTCTTCTTCTTTAGTCTTTCCATCCCAATTCTGGGTAATTTTTTCAAAGCAGTCCTCCAATTTCCTAATGGTTTCTCAGTTATATCTATTCTTCTGTTAACTTCATAGACCGTTGTTGTTTTAGTCACTAAGTCATGTCTGACTTTTGCCACCCCATGTCTGACTTTTTGCAGGACTGTATGTAGCCTGCCAGGCTCTTTTACCCATGAGATTTCCCAGGCAAGAATATTGGAGTGGGTTGTCATTTCTTTCTTCAGGGGATCTTCCCAATTCAGGAGTTGAACCTGTGTCTCCTGCATGGGCACATGGATTCTTTACCACTGAGCCACCAGGAAAACCCAATTTCATAGATAGTATTCTTTATTTCCACTGTTATACTTTTCATCTTTACTATTTCTGTATAGATCTTTTATATTTCCTTGATTGTGTTATACATTGCTAACCTCTTACTGTGTCATTATACATATATTTAGTAAGCTAACTATAATTCCTGGTCTCTCTTCTTCAATATTTCTGATATTGTTGAAATATGTTACCCAGGATATTGCTTTTCCTTTAAGAGGTTGTGCACTTCAAATGCCATGTTATTTTAGTCTACTAATTCATTTTCCCCTGTTGCTATTGGTTTAGCACTATCAGGAAGGCAAGACCCAAATTCTGTCAGTCCTAACTAGCTCAGGATGGATAGAGCAGCTGAGCCTCCAGAAAACCATGGTCAATCCTTCCCTCCCCAACAAGACAGTCCTCAGGAGGTCAAGTAACCCCCTTTCCCCACAGGCAGAAGTGGTATTAAGGTCAGATTGTAATTAGACTATAATTACTTAGTTTTGGGTTTGGGGAGAGGAGCAATGACCAGGCAAAAGCCTGAGTCAGTTATTCACACCTCTGTTTCTCAGTTCCTCTCAAGTGCTTCTATACTGCCCTGATTTTTGCTGAGGCGACTTGGAACAGACTTCTGAGTTGTTTCTGGTACGCGGGGTAGGCACTTTCTGTCCCAAGAGAGTGGTGGGAAGCAGTCAAAGCAGAACTCCAATAGTTCCCCTTTTGTTTTCTTCTCCTACAACCTTTCAAGGCTGCCTCCTGCCCCAAACTAAAACTTCTGCCCTCCAATATATCAGTTCTAAAAAGGCCCCATCACATCACAGTTTTCTCAGCATCCTAGTGTTTTTCCACTTTGGCTCCTTGAGGTTGAGATTGTGGGAGGAAGCCAGCAGTTTTACTAGTTCAATACCTGGGACAGAACATCTTAAGTTATTTTCAAAATGAAGCTTATTTTATTTTTTATTATTATACAAGTCCCACTAAAAATAAAAATAATTCCTTGTCCTATATAGTAAATTCTTGTTGCTTATCTATTTTTATGTATAGTAGTTTGTATCTGTTAATCCCATACTCCTAATTTATTCCTCCCCTTATTCAATATCTTATGATAATTTATAGTGGAAAATAATCTGAATATATATATATATACATATAAATAAATAGTTAAATTTTAGTTAAATTTGATAGAAGGAAAAGGAACTGAAGTGAAACTGAAGAAACCAATGAAGGTCAGATAAATGTATATTATATCAAGAGATATTAGTTTCCAAAATTAACACAATGATTAAAAAACCAAAAGATTATAAAAACATTAAGAGATTGCAGTCATTTTTAATTTCTCATTTCAATGTTAGAAGATATTAACTCTGAACACTTGTTTGCACTTCCTTTGGATCCTCTGAAATGGTAGTGATTAATTTTAATTTGTCAAGGTTTATAACATTAATTTCTATTTTGCAGTTATAATCCCCAGAGTTCTTGAGTCTTATTTCTGCATTTAAGTGGATTATTTAGTACTCATTGCTATCATTTTATCATGCTTCTCTATTCCAGAATTCTTTACTTGATTCATCTCTTGGTTGTCTGGATTTCTTTATGAAGTAGGTTTATAATGAAGAGCTCCATAGACACCATACTTTCTGAATTCCTTCATGTCTCAAAATACTTGCCTGTTGCTTTTGGGCTTGAGTGACTTCAGAAACATCCTTCCATTATTTGGGACATTGCATGATGCTGAGGAGAAATACGAGAATTATGTTTTCTCCTTAAGTGCTCAAAATAGATTTCCTTTATCCTTAGAGTTTGATAACGTAATTAAGATACGTGTAGGTAGTAATCTTCCTGCACCCAGTTTCCTTGAAATATGCTGTACAATTTAGTGCTGCAGAATTACTTCTTTATTTCATTGACCTTTGTTGTTGTTTTCCTTGGGATGTTCTTTCTGTCCCAGTCATTGGGTTTTCTACTTCAAGGACACCAAATAGATTAAAATTTTATCTTCCTGGGACTTCCCTGGAGGTCCAGTAGTTAAGACACTGTGCTTCTACTTCAGGGGTCATGGGTTCCATCCCTGTTTGGGGAAGTAACATCCCACATGCCTTGCCATATGACAGAAAATGTTTTTTTCCTTCCCTATTAATTATTTTCTCTCCACTTAGGCATTGGGAAGAGAGAGAGGCACCTCTCTTACACTTCTCTGTGGGAGAATGTTTGTGGTGCTTGTGGGTGGGAGAAAGTAACAGAGTGTTTTCTTATACCCCACCTCCTAAAAATGGTGTCAGAGGGAAGGTCCTGGGTAAACAAGAGGCTGGAGCCAGGAGGAAAGGGGCAGTCCTGAAATCACCCTGACTTTTTAAACTGCACTCTATAGCTTTCCTGGTCCCTGTGGTCCCTCCCTGGCTAGAACTCAGCCTGACACATTCTCTCTCCAGGAATGAGTGAGCTTTGGCTGCTGGGAAAATACCACCAGTGATCGACTTAGTCCCCCAAGGAAGAGGCAAGGGCAGAAGAGGGCTCTGCTGTGTGTTGGAACACTTTTGTTCCAAAGGAAAGAAGCCCAGATTGAACTAGCTGTACCTATAGAGACTTGCAAACAGCAAAAACTAACTGTGGCTGGCTTAATCAGCAAATAATTTTACTGATGGATATAGGTAGCTCACAAAAATCTCTCTTGGGCCAGAGAATTTAGTTCGCATGCCTGGGCTCTACTTGCAAGGGAAGCTGGAAAGCAGGTAAAGGCATTTTTAGTGGGAGAAGATGGGGAATTCCACAAACATAGGAAGCTTCTGGGAAGCCAACAAACTAACAAGAATCCAACTCAACAGCTTTAGTAAAATGCAGAATCCATTGTTCACCTAACGGGGGAATCCAAGGGGATGGTTGCATTTCTGACATGGCTGATCCAGGGGTTCACGTGATAACTTTGCTCTCTTTGCTTCATCTCTCAGAGATATTTTTCCCATGCTGGTTTCATTCTCAGACAGATTCTTTCCAAAGTCACATACAACTTTAATGGATCCTTAGTATTTTTTGCTTTTTGAGTTCCTTCCTTTACATCAAAACATAAAAGATTTTATTTTACAATTATATTATCAGAAAGATGAATATAATACAGGCTGTATTGTATTCCTTTTCTCCTTCTAATTATAAAAGAAGCTAAAACATTTTCATGGCTTCCAAAAAATATGGCGGGTCTTGAACACTGTAGCTACTGTGTCTATGAATAAGCCAACCCTGACTCTTTCCACCTCATGGAAAAGTTAGGAGCAAATTGTTTTCTAATAATTTTGATAGGATTGCTTTACCACATTGCGTTAGTTTCTGATGTACAATGAAGTGAATCAGCTTCATGTACACATATATCCCCTCCCTCTTGGACCTCCCTCTGTCCCTACCCCGATCCCATTTAGGTCACCACAGACAACCAAGCTAGGCTCCCTGCACTATAAGGTAGGATTCCACTGTTATAGATATGGCAGAATCTGTGTCTGGATCTGTTTTACACATGGAAGCGCACAAAAAACAATCTCAGTCTCCCGATTCATTCCACCCTGTGTCCACACATCTGTTCCCTACATCTGCGTCTCTATTTCTGCCTAGCAAATAGGTTCATCTGTAACAGTTTTCTAGATTCCACATACATGAGTTAATATACGATATTGGTTTTTCTCTTTCTGACTTACTTCACTCTGTATAATAGAGTCTAGGTTCATTCACTCAGGAGCAAAACTTAACTCATAGTATATACTCTGTCCTTACTGCTCATAACCTGTGGTTTATGAGCACTCACAGCACTCTTTTTCTCATTGTATTAATATATGTTGTTGCTTCTGCTCACGTGTGGAAGGACCGCTGTGTTCGGGATATGGGGATTTTCTAGCCAGACTGGGTCATGTGCCCATGAGGAGGGGAAGGTGATGCTGTGTGTGGTTGACGACCCCATCAGAATTGCATGGCGTTGGGAGTTGCAGTTTCTAAAAAGAAGAGATGCTGGGCACACAAAAAGTAATTGGTGTCCATTGCAGCAACTTAGTGATGAAACTGAAGGCAGAGGAAATGTTTAGTCTGTACACGATCTGGCCTTACCAGTAAGTGACTGAGCAGATCGGCAGCTTTGACACTGATTTAGGTTTGCCCCTGAGCAAAAGGTGCAAAGTAGGTCAGAAGGTGCAAAGCTTCTCCTGGAAGGTGGGTGCAAAAGTTGACTTATTTGTTCAGGTCCCACCAGTAGTTAGGTGTAAAGTCATAAGATTCTAGATTTCTACACTTTTCAACTTAAAATTTTTAAGAATCTGAAGTCAATGGGAATTAGACTCTAAAGATCGTAGCATTTCAGATTCTAAGAATCTACGGTCTCTAAAATCATGGAATTTTCCATTTTTAATCCTGTTTTCCTTGGAATCTTTGTTTCTCAGTTTTCAAATTTTACAATCTAAAACCATAAACCCTGAATCTGAGAATGTTAGCACCTTATACTCTAAGAATGATTTTTTTTTCTTTCTTTTTTTTTTTTTTAATTGTTTTTGCCATACATTGTCATGATATCACCATGGGTTTACATAT